>CM064496.1:46571909-47052960 GCA_032716605.1 Paralithodes platypus | reverse complement strand
TAGGCTAGGCTGCCGTATATGTGTTAATCTGACTGCTTCCCGCATTCCCACGCATCCCCAAGCGTAGGCTGTGTTATTTACCTGTATGAATGGCGTTAAGTAAGAGCCTCTCTAAGTCAAATGGTTGATTTGTGATGATGATTTCATTGGAGGATAACTTTATGGCAAAAAACAGCCACTTTACACTACTTTTGATACTTAACAACAACATACAGGCACAACACGGAACAAGCGACGCTCTCCTTATGGTGGCCGGAGATGCGGAGCGTCGGTCCAGCCGGCTGTTGTTTACATGCGTCGGACCGGACGCCCTCCCACAAGAAGCTCACAGGCTTTCCAACCACTGGGCGTTCAAGAGCCCTTCCGTGTACCGGTTATATGCTTTTTTATGCGGCGTTCAAGAGCCCTTCCGTGGTGAAGAGGGTTAAAGACGTATTTTCCGGTCCCGTCGCAAGGAACCCGTTCTCGACTGAGCCGTCGCAAGATGCATCACAAGACGGGAAAAACAAACCCAGGCTTGCTCAAAGCCAGCGCACCATTTTACAAATATATAGGCTAGGCTTACAACGTCCCATTCATCGTAATAACATTCACCGGCCAATTTAAATTATCAACGGATGTATAATGCAATTAGGATGTGAAAAAAAAAAACAATCGGTAACTAGCATAGCCTAGGCCTAGTCACAGCTGGGTTTGTTGTTGTTTCGTGGACAAATCTAAAACCAAGCGTACTTTCCCACATTAATTTATTATCAACAATTGGTTATTCGTTACTGTGGTCTCTTTATTACTATCTTCATAATAATAGGCAAGTAAATTATAAGATACTGTTTGGATAAACAAATATACCGAAATAAATTAGAATGAAGAAACAGTAAGTTGAGTGAGATGTTTAAGCCTTGCCGTCAAAACCAGCTCCGGAGCTCTCTTGCCGTCGCAAAGAGAAATAATTGGTGTCGTTTGCTAAGTGGCTTGCACGGGACCGGAAAAAAACAGTTTTCGGGGGGTAGAATCTTGCGACGATGGTCTTTGCGACGGGACCGGAAAACCCGTCTTAAGAGTCTGTATAGTAACCTAGCGCTATTCCAAAAAGTCTGCTACTCTGGTACAAATTTTACAAAAATATTATTAACAAATGATGAGATGAGGGACGATTAGGTATATTGAGTATTAGCGAGGAGATTTGTACAATTAGACTGGGCTGGTATGGCATGTGGAGAGAATGGATGAAACAAATTGGTGTTTGTGAAAAGATGCAGGTCTGTGGGATTGTGGAGGGAGCTGCACCCGGGGTGGAACAAGGGAAGATCCCTGGGATCGGACTATTTGGGCCGATCTTAAATCCAAAAACTTGACAAGTGAAGCAGGCCTTAACAGGGTTGCTTCGAATGCCGCCATTAGGACAAGGGACTCTGAAATGGCACGTATGTGTATTTACCTATTTGTAGTTATACAGAGTTGAGCTAAGCTCGTGTTGTACCGTCTCTCAGTCTACGTTCATCCAATTTTTGCTTGAAAATATGGATGTTCCGTGTCCCCACCACCTCCTCCTCAAAGGCCTATTCCATTTGTCAATACAGTACATCTATAGGGGAAGCTAAACTTCCTGATATTGTTCTTGCAGGTAGGTCTTTTTAATTTGTATCTGTGGCCTCTAGTTATTCCTGTATCCATAAATTAAAAATATCCTCCCTATCCAGCCTCTCCAGCCCTCGGGTGCATTATGTACATCATTATCATGTCTCCCCTCTCTATCCTCTCTTTTAGGTCCCGGTAGATGTAATTTGTCTAGCCTCCCTTCATAGGGGCAGTTCTCTGAGACTTGGAACCAATCTAGTAAACTGCTCTCTGGATTCTTTCTAACTTGTGAATATGCTTCTTTAGATGCGGGGACCACACCACGGCTGCATACTCCAATCTTGGTCTAATTCATACTTTTTATAAATTTTCGCTAACATGTTCTCATCCAAGTAAGTTCAGAGCAAACTTTCATAGTCGCGGCCATGCCATACATTCCGGCCTAAAGACGGCTTTGTAATATGTTTCTCTGGCGACAAGCCGAAGTGTGTAGAATCAACCCTAAATCCGTTTTCTTTTTCGGCCTTGCTAATTATATTATCTCCCATCCTGTACTCCCATAGTGTGGGTCTATTCACAACTTCGTCCCATATTAACACATGGACATTTACTTATAGTAAATTTAATTTTCCACTTGGTGCTCCATTTCGTATATTTATATCTAAATCCCCTTGCAGCTTCCCTCACAACGATTTATAGTGTGTTTGATTTGTCCTCATAATGTTTTATGTCATCTGCAAAAACATTGACATGTAGGAGTTTGATGCCTATCGGCAGGTCCATTTACGTACATAAGGAACATACGAGGCGCCAACAAGCAGATCCCTGTGGCACCACCACTCTCAAAGCTTTCCGCCACGTAATGAGTAAGTTCCTGCTAATGTTGGGTCCTCATTTCTCGATCTGTAAAGTAGCTCGTCCATGTCCATTTCAGCAAACTCCCCCTGACACATCCTATCGTCTCAAGCTTAGATAGCAATCTCTTATGTGGTACCTTATTTTAATCGAATGCTTGGGAAAGGTCCTTAAGTAGACGCAGTCCACCCATCCGCCTCTTTCTTGCAGTACATCTATATCCACCCTACTGTAGTAACATAACAGACTGGTAAACACAAGATGTCCTTTCTCTGTATCCAAATTGCTTTGGCGTTATTATCTTCTTTCTCTCCAACATTTTCATCCATCTCTTTCCTAATTAGCTTTTCACAAAATCTTGCATACAAAATACTATTAGTGAAACTGGTCTATAGTTTAGAGGGTGCTCAGGTTTTTTCCCATTCTTGCTATATCGGAATGATATTAGCTCTTTTCCATTCAACAGGAACCTGTGCCTTTACTCTAATGGAAGCTTGAATTATGTCCCTCAGTGGCTCACACTAATTGCTCTGCACACGTCCTTTAAAACCCAGGCCGACACTTCATCCGAGTCCCCATAGCTTTTCCTTACTTTCAAGTCCTCTCACGCAGATAACAGCTCATCTCTAGTTTTTTTCCAATCTTGCTAATTTGGCATCACTGCCTCTAGACTGTCACTTACTGGCCTAGGCCTATCCTCCCCGCTAACCAGCGCCACACCTTATCGGACAAAAACTTCTACTTTACAGCCCCTAACTCCTTCCTCCAATTGTCCATCACTCACACCCTCATCTCACAAGAGCCATCAACTGTTTTTTCATACTTTCCAACTGATCATCCTTGTCTCTCGGTGATAAAACTTTCGAACTCGTAGTATCTCCTCATCAGCAAGCTAGGCTTTCACGCCCTTTCCCGCCATCGCGAGGTGGTTGTCTGCTAGCCTAGCCTATAAACAAACAATCCCAACACTATCCTCCCTACTACATAAGAATAAGATCAGTGAATGGGAATACGCAAGCCCAGCCTGGGCCATTCTAACCTAGCTGAAACCACATCATAAGAACCTTACAGACCTATCCAAAACAAAGCCCTGAAGATCATTACAGGCTGCACAGTCTACTGCACCCACAGATTCATCTACATCAAGAACAACCAAAATCCTCAAAAAGTCAGGGACCATCTGGACATGGGAAGGCGCTCGATTCCTGGCAGCAGCCCTCCACGAGCCGGGAGTTCGCCCACTGAACTACATGGCAATACGCACCCACAGGGAACACCAAGAAGTGTCAAGGCAGCACCCAGCCACACGGGGGGGTTTTCACACACAGTTATTGTCCTCTCTTCCCTCCCTGCCCACCCCCCCGAACCAACTTCCAGAGGCCGCATCCCTGTCTCACTATCTCTCGCCCAGATCCCATCCACTCACTCACAGACGGCGTCGCTAGCTTGCAATGCACGACCCTCCCGAAATCCATCCGTCCGAATCCTCCCTCCCCTCGCTGGGGAGGGGGACAGAGTTCACGTTGGCTGGCCGGGCTGAGATGCGGACACCGTCCCCAGCTGCGCCTGAGCTATCAGAAGAGACTGGATGACTCCGTTGGTCGACGCCTGCACGGGATTGTGGGCACAGCGCCCCATACCATTGAAACACATCATGGAAGACTGCATTTCACACCAACCACTTACGCCAACAACACAACACCCTTACACTCAATGAGAGGCTCTGTGGGCAAAGCACGACTCGTGTGCCATGAGGCCTTACCTCATAGGACTCGGGCTGTTTTCGGCCAGGCAGCTTAGGGAATCACAAAGAACAACCTAACACTATCCCTGCTCACTCCAGGAACGGTTTAATTAAATCCATATTTTGCCAACCATAGTGGGAATATCTAATTGAGTTCTGAAATGCTCATAGAACCTCTAATTGCTTATTAAATTGCTTATAATAATTATCCGGGACAAGCACTTTTAGACACTGCCTATTCACTTCAATCAAGGTAAACCTCATTGTCGGAGAGCAGCTGCGAGATGTTGGACAGCTCGGAGGTGGAGCACTCGGTCTTAACATTTTATGTATGTATGTATGTATTGACGTTCACCTTCAGTTTCCTCCTCCCACAAACCACACCAAACTCTTTGACCACCCGCACGCTAGTTTTTTTCCATCAGATCCGCCAGCCTAGCTGATGAAAATTACCAGATTACCATCACCTTGATTTTGAAATGCCATATGGTATAGTTTGTAGAGATTAATTCTAATCCCTCTTATCATTCTTCTCTTACCCACTTCAAACAATCATTACTTAAACAAAATCTTGAGCAAAAATTCTGTTCATTGTTGTACTGTAGTAACCTCAAGACGCTCTCCTCGGCGTCCAGTAGTCCGCCACCTCTTGGGTGGGTTCAGAGATCTATGAGGGAGGTGATGATGAAGTTGTACTGTCTGTTATTTATGAAGCTATAAGATGTATAGATAAGGGTTTGCACCCTCCCCTGGGCAGGCGGAGTGGCAACAATATTCAAAGGCCCGTCTTTGGGAGCTAAAGGGTGTCTATTATGCACCATGTTAGGTAAATTCTTATGTTACTTAATTTCACCAAAATATATCCCATTTCCTGGATTAGCAACACATTTCAAAGCACATTGTATGATATTATTGAATATTTGACAGTGCTTCTCTGGAGAGGTGTCCACCATATGTCGGCCACAACATCGTGTACTATTAGGATGGACTGTAGTAGTGTCCAGCTAATCTGTACTTTTAGTCAATGGGTATGTATGTATGTATGCATGTACTCTGGCACTGACAGAGCCCGAACATGGACATCACAACACAGCAGAAATACAAAACAAAACTAAACACATAATCACATACATCTAGGTCGTCCAGGAGAAATACCCAGACACCCAGGCCCATTTGGGATCCCAGCTAGATTCCTAGGTCCCTATCTCTGAGAGGCTCCGATTTCCGCAGGTAGACCCGCAGCGAAGTCGCCACCACTAAGCCTTATTCATTACTACCGACCCCCTGGGCCAGGCACCTGACTGACTATTATCTAGTCCAACTGGCGCATGACCCTCTTTCCCAAATAACCGCCTTTACCGTCATCTTCACTAGCATTCGCCATTCACCCTATATATTACCACTTCTCTTGCCTGATCTATGATCATTCCTCTATCTTCCATGCTTGTCCTACCAGTCTCTCCATCTCAATGGAGTCTTCCTACCCCTCTACCTCCCTTTGTATCTGACTCACATACAAGGGGTGATTGATAATTTTGTGGCCTGATAATGACATGAGTTTCCAGTTTTATTCACTTACAGTTCAACCTATTTCAAAGCTTGCATGCATAGTATGAAGTCTCTAACAATATTGTCTTTGTTACAGATAAATGAATGGCATGAATTATGTCAATGTTTTCCTGTGGTGACTGTTGGAGGCCTTCCTTGACGGATAACTTTAATTACGAGATTTCTCACCTTCCACATACTGTACTTTCCATTGCTCCAAAAATTTCCTTCCTTCACATACTCTCGGTTTTACCTCGATTTCCATGCCTCCATTCTTGCTTATCATTCCTCCTAGATATTTACAACACACTACTTATCCAGTATTTCCCCATCCAGCCTCACATCTAAATAAATTAAAAATTCTAGCACATGATTTCGAGAGGGTACTGGTTTAACAAATTAACTATTGTTGTTCCTTGACAGTCTGCCCCGACGTGGTCGGCCAAGGTATGGATCCTCCAAGGACTGTAGTTGGTGCCAGTAGTGCCTCTGCGGCTGCCTCCGCCCCCAAGGTGCAGGAGAAAACTGGCACAAGACAACCTCTCCGTCAACACCGAACAGCCTACCACTAATATCCAGGTCTGATATAATTTGTCTATCATTTGAATAGTAGTTCCAATTTTGCACTTTGCTGAAGGTAGGAATATTTGAAGGAATAGTAAGACTAACATTCAGGCTGTCAAATGAGAAAATATTCACTCCCTGGCAGAAAACAAGAGTCAATTAATTTTAGTCATTATTATTATTATTATTAGATATAGAAAGTTAAGAACATATCAGCATATCAGATAGCCCCTGAATATCTTCATTGTCAATGTGCAACTTAACCCTATGTACAATACTATGAAGCTGGGTTCCTTATATATTTAAATAGTGTATAAGCAATTTTTTTTTTGGGGGGGGGGGGGGGGGGGTGACGTAATTTTAGGACGAATGAGTACCTATATAAACATCTAGCCGCCCTGGAGTCAGGCCAGTAGCCCATTTGCGCCTTATTATAATGTAAAACTTGCAAAATAAACAAACCAAAACGTATACGAACACAGTAAAAAGACAAAATAACTAATCAAAATCGCTATGTGGAAACAACGCTTAAGTAAATATTATTTGTAAATAAAAGAACACAATCCACCACATAGGGTGTACATTACTAATTAGTAATCACGATTCTATTTAGATGTATTTTACTTGTTTAAATTTTTATTTGCATATGTAAGGTACCGGTAGGTAGGTTTGTATATGAAATTAAATAGAATAGGGAGGATGGATGTGCATGCGCAGGTCCTAGGTTTTGTGCGGTACCATGGCTGCATGCATGGTCTCTGGTCAGGCCACTTGGCATTATATATTTCCAGTCTCTTTTTCTAATGTAGTAGTCAACCACTTAATGCAGTTACAGAAGATAGATAGAGAGTGATCACCCCAGCATAAGCGACCTGAAAACTGAGGAAGAAGATAAAATTGAACAAGTCGAAATTGCTCCACCACAACGACAAAGTACAACAACAATAGCAAGGTGGTTCAGCCCACCAGCTTTTACCTCTAAAAACTCTTCATCTTTTCACCACTTTACCTTGGACCTTCAACTCTACTTTCTTCACTCATGGGGACCTACCTCACATCCAGTTCCAGTTCCATAATTGTATTAGTAGCATAAGCTTAGTAATGAAGTGTAGAAACAACAACATATTATGATATACTGTACAGTGCGAGTACAAGAGTCAAGATGGCATCTATATGCTAACTTTGCAGAACCCTATAATATAAACGAACCCAAACATGGCTTTAGGAAGGGCGGTAGCATGTGTGTCAAATTAGCTAACTTACCTTTCGATCTAGAGGCATTTACTTCGATCTAGCAGCATTTTCATACATATAGTGACATGAATTCTAGCAATATTTTTGGAATTTTAGCTATATTAACCTCTGCCTCGCTGGCCTCTTACACTCCATCCCTGAATCGGACCTTATGGCGATATTACTCGATTTTTGCACCTTCATAGCTAATAGTATGCTGGTATTTTATTTGTTCGAGCGCCAATTCTCCAAGTGGATTCACGAGCGCTCACATAACTTAAATTTTTCCATTCAAAAAACAAAAACAAAACAAAAACAAAAATACATTAAAGCTTATAGTCATCAGTAACTCTATGCTCCCCAATATCATAAGCCCTCAGAAATTTGTGCGACTTCAGTTGTTTCTTAAAAGCGTCAACACAATTCAACTGCTTAAGTGACACAAAGTCGATTGAATAGACGTGGGGCAACATAAGAAGGGATTCTAGCAGCAAAAGCACGTTCCCCAATGGCTCTGGGCTCATAAAGGCGATATGGGTCATCACCACTACGCAAATTCACGTTTGACTCATTATGTGTTGGAAATAGAAGATCCAACAAATACTTAGGCTCACCAAACCTCAGCACCTCAGTACATTTTAAACTCTACTCTGGCCTTGAGGGAAGCCAGTGTAGATCTATTGGATAATATGTGGTGGTGTTCTGGGTGGAAGTGAAAATATTAGTCTAGCACACCTACTGAACAGACTGGAGTTTCTTCTAAGTAACATTTGGTAGACCAATGAACAAGGAATTACAGTAATTACAGTAAGGGGAGGTGTGGCAGAGTGGTCTTGCCACTGGACTGGTAATCCAATGGACCCGGGTTCGAATCCCAATATGTCAATGGGAAGATAGTATTAGGATGGAATTTGTGCTGTACCTAGTTTCAGTGCATTACCACAGCACACCGAAATGCCAAAACAAAAATACCCTCATTGTTCCCTGATTAAATAGCACTATTTGTTAGTAGTCGTGGCAATCCAACGTCAAGGCTATTAACCTAATTGCAATGACGACTAGTCTATTTTGACTGCTATGTCGTCATTCCAACCGCGGTTAAAATGAAAACATCTAGAGTCTACTCCTTATCTTGCTCTAGGAGGTAAAGAATAATGTCATCACTTGTCAGATTTGAAGATCTGGATGACTAAAGGAAGCTCAATTGAATGACAACAGACAGAGATTATAGTCATAAATGGTAATTTGAGAAATAGTGTCCATGAAGATTTGGATCTAGAATTCGGTGAATCACAGCTCCAACCTTTGATATCAGTGAAAAACTTGGGCGTTGTATTAAAAAAAAATCTGAACTTTAAGAAACATATAAATAGTGTCGTGAAGAGTTGTCACCTTTACATTCGTAACCTTTATGCTATAAGGAAGTTCTTGAGCAAGCAATCTCTTTTGACCCATATTCATTTGTTATATCTAGAATTGATTTTTTTTTTTTTTTTTTTTTTTTTTTCTATATTCCAACTACTCCCTCTTGGGCATAGGCTGATAGCCTTTACACTCTACCGCTGAACATGGTGAGACCCGTGAGGTCTTGTTCCAGCCTAGGGAGTGAGACATGCGAAGTATCTATTTCACGGCTCGAACCCAACTCTATCTCTGAAGCTGCTTCGCCCCTGCGCTTCACAGTCTCACTCCCCAGGCTCGGACCCTCACTCTCAGAACGCCACCTATTGAGCAATTAACTCACTAGGCATTGCCCCCCTGTAGCATATTTTGAATATGGGAATATTCATACTGGGAGGTTTGACGTACCTCCCAACCTACCAAATAGGAAAACCTACTATTTGGTAGTAGTCTTGGAAAATCCAACGTCAAGGCTATTAACCTAATTGCAATGACGACTTGTCTATTTTGACTGCTATGTCGTCATTCCAACCGCGGTTAAAAAGAAAACGTCTAGAGTCTACTCCTTATCTTGCTCTAGGAGACGTTGTACATTAACCAAAACTACCACCGAAGGTGAAAAAAGCATAGAAGAGAAGAAAAAGGGGTTTACCTTAGTTACCGCTTAAGGCCCATCCCGTGTTCCGTCATGTGCAGATCCCTGTCGAACGTGCGCATGAGCGACCCTCTCTTGACATCATTTTTTCACGCGCTCCATTGAATGAAGTCGCTTTTGTTGTGCTCCTTTAATTCACCCTGTTTAGGTTCGTTTCGGCTTATCTGGCCTTCTTTTTTGTTAGACAGATGTTACGTGATCTAGGGCACACGTAAATGGGCTCCTAAGTGTGTATAATGGAGACGCGTGTGGAAATAGCCTACCGAAGGTACGGGGGCGCCTGGCGTTCCTCGTGTTTTTCATTCTTTCTCTTTTCATATTCTTTTTTCCTGTTAGTCTGGGCATAGTTTAGCTTTTAGCTTAAATTAGCCTAGCTCGTTTTCTCATTCAGGAATTGCTATGCCCCTATGAGTTTTCATTTTTTTTCATAGCCTAGGTGTACCGTTGGTAAACAATCTGAGATTTCGTTGGTGGCGGTGCTGTTTGTAGAGTTTGTGTCGGCCGCATTATTAGCGTTATTCCCGAGTCCCCCCTTTCGAGTCCTTCACTGTGTCTCAAGGGCCTGGGCGACAGGTGGTTCGTGATACTCCAGGGGTACCCCACGGGGGCCCCTCTTTCACACCACAGGGTTTTTCGCCCCTGACACATTCTCTGCTCACGGCTAGGCCACCCTTTTTCTCAACAGTTTCATTTACTGGTGTTTGTTTTCTCTTCCTGTTTCACCTCCATCCTTTCATAGTCTTTTGCCCAATCCAGGGGTACCTCACGGGGGCCCCTGTTTGTGCGAAACCACCCTCCCTGCCACTTCTCCTCATGGGCTTTGCTCTATCTCTGTGGGTTGGGTGGTTCCTGGGGGATGTGCCTCCTCTCCCCTGGTGTGTCTTCCTTGCCTCTCCCTTTACCGGTTGAGTCAGGATAAATTCAAGGTAGACACTGCTCAGCTTGATGGCCATCATTGCTTGGAGTTCATAAGGAGATGACGCATTTTTTGTGGCCTTTTTTGGTATTCCCTAGACGCTCCTCTCGCTTTTTTCGGCGCCGGACCATCTCGGCCGGTCCCGCAAATTTGCGGGAGCTCGATTCGGTCCTCTGGGACGTTTCGGCTCCCCGCAAATTTGCGGAGATCGTTGGGGGGTCCCGCAAAATTGCGGGAGGGTGGTGTCGGTACGGTTATGCCTCCATTGGCCCGCAAATTTGCGGTAATAGTTGGCTTTCACTATTGACTTTTTTTATGTCATCTTGTTGCCTGATACTATATTGGTGTATGCACTTTACTGGTGTTATAGACCCTGCATGTAAGATGTTGAGTGGTGGTTAACACTTTCTCCATCTTTGCAGGTTCTGCTAGTGCTCTTTCGCCTCGGCCGCCCTCCTCACCTACCTCTGTGCTCCCAGTTTAGGGTGAGTACGGATACCTGTTTGCATGTGTGTTCCTGTTTCCCCATGCTCCTTCCCTGGTTCTTCTTGGACATTCTCTCCACTTACTCCTTCGACGTGCTGATTATGGTGTGTGTTCTTCTAGTGCAGGTAGGCTGCCTTGCTTTCGCCTTGGTTTGTCGCTCCCCCGTGCTTGGAGAGCCACAAGTCCTGCTTGCGCCGCTCGCTCTGTGTGTCCTCTACGGCCTACCTCCCTGCTCTGTGTGGCACGTGTCTGGCCCTGGTGGATGTGCTGCACCATGGCCCTGGTTCCTCGGCGGCGGCTGTGGCCTCTGCTTCCCTTCCGTCGGTGTGGACGATGGTCTCCCGCCACATTAGGACTGTGGACCACCGTTCCCCGGCCTTTGTTGCCGACCGGATCCGCGTCGCCGGGGTATCCCTGACCCGACTGAAGGCCGTTCACCTGGCCCTCTCCCCTGGGTCCCGCAGCCGGTCGTCCTGGGGGGTTCCCCAGCTCCGTCCACGCTCTCGCTCGCCTCGTCGTCCGTCCTCTACTGCCCCTCGTCGTCCTCCTGATCGCCTTTCGTGGTTCTCGCCCTGAGGCCGGGGTTAGCGGCTCTGCCCCTGTGCGCCCTCCCCTGGCCTCTACGGATAGGGGCTCTACTCCCTTCCGCCCGCTTCCCCAGCCCAGACGACTTCCTCTTACGTTGTCCTCTCCGCGCGCGGTTGTTCATGCTGTAGCTGGCCCTCTGCTCCCTCCTCCTACACTGTCCAGGAGGGTCCGCCTGGATGTCGTTGCTTCTCCTACTTCACCTGCTTCAGTGCCTATTCTTCCTTCACGGTCTCGTCCCACGGTGGAGGTCCCTCCCTCCTCCGCCTCGGTGTCGGGCCGCCCTGTTATCTCAGCCCCGGGGATCCTTGCTCTGTTTCCCCCCGCGGCTCCTTCTGGCCTCCTTTCACCCGGCCAGCCTTCCCACTCCCGTCGTCCTGCTCCTCATTCTTCTCTTCCTGACCTTCACTTACCGTCTCGCCAGGGGGGTACCCCTCCTCTTGCCTCGGTGGGGTTTCGCGAGGTTTCGGGGTCCCCTTTCTCAGGAGCTGACGTGTCGCTGGAAGAGGGGGATGGTGCTGTTTCCCTCTCGGCCGTTCATGATCGGGGACGAGTCCCTCAACGGCGACACAACCGTCGTCGCTCGCCTTCCTTGGGCCGCGACGCTGCTGGTTCGTGTCGTGGGTCTCGCTCCCGCTCACGCTCGCCCCTGCGGGCCGACCAATCTGGGGGGGAGGGGTCGCCTCTCTCGGATCGATTGTCAGCTATGCAGGGCTGGGTTGTGTCACGCTTCGACGGGTGCTTGGAGTTGATGGAAGACTCCCTCTTCTCGCGCTTCTCACCCTCACCCTCAGCGCCTCACCCTACCTACCCCTGCTATGGTCCCCCTCCCTTCTGCAGGCCTACGCTCTGGTCAAACTTCAGCCGCCCTGACATCCTTCCGGCTGTTCAGTCCCTGGCTGTGTTAACGGGTCTGTCCTCCTATGGGACAGGTTTGTGCGACGCCGGTACGCCTGGCTTAGCCATCATGCTCGGTCACCCTCTCCCATTGGAGGCCTGGTTTGCTGAGGCCTTCGACTTCACACACCGATCCGTCGACGGTTCTCCTTCAGTCCCTCCCCCGGAGTCATCACTGATTTTGCCTCCTCTTGTGTCTGTCGGCGGGTTGGACGGCGCGTTCTGGTCCTGGATGAGCGCGCCCGTTCTTGAACTTTGTTCTATTGCTACCCCGTTCTTCTCTCACCCGGATCAGCCCTCTGTCGCCAAGGTTTTTCCCTTGCGACAGAGGGTGACTGACTTATTGTCTTGTCTTTAGGTTCCCTCCAGACGTCTGTTCACCACCTGCGGCTTTTCGAGGCGTCTGCGCCAGGCGATCTTCGCGAGGGTTTGGACTGCGTTCAGCGGGTCCACCTTCGGCTCGCGGTGTCTTTGGTTCCCGAGCTGAAGGCGGTTTTGTGCGCGGCGACTCGGCGACGCCCGACGGTACGGTCCTCGTTCTGCCGGCCGGCCCCTTGGATATTCGTCAGGGTTTGTTGTACTCTGCGCTATATACGTCGGGGTTTTTTAAGCAGGATGCTTGGGAATGCTACGCTTCTCTGTCGGCGGCCCCTGCTTCCGACGCGCGACGACGCGCTGTGTCGTTGCGGACCCTGCTTACGTCACGCACCGACGCGCTGTGTCGCACGCGGGGTCTTCTCAGTCCCGTCCTTCTGCCGGTCCTCTTCGGGGTGCTGCTGCAAGTGCTTCCGCCTTGCACTGGCGCAGGACTGGGACGTTGCAGGCCAGTGCGTCGGTTCCGCCTCGCACTTCTGTTCTTGCCCCTTTCATCCCCGCCGTGTCGGGGCTGGCCGGCCTTCCACTTCCGGCCGCCCTTCGACGGAGTCAGCCCCGCGCCGGCCTGGGGTTGGGGTGGCCCGCCCTTTTCGACGAGGTTGGGGGGGGGGGGGGTAGAGGAGGTCAACGTGGCGCTCATGCCCGCACGGCCCGTACCGGAGGTACCTCCACGTCAACACAATGTGTAGTTCTCTGGGTCGGCCTCCTTGTTCTCCTTCTCGCCTGGCCGACCGGGTCGCTCCCCTCCTCTCGGGTGCTCCCTCGGGTTGTTTTCGCCCTTGCGCCCCTTGGTAGCCGCGAGGGACGTTGGGGGCGGCGGGTTGCGCGGAGGGGTCTCACCTGGAGGTGGACGTCCAGACCCCCACTCCACTCTTGTCACCGACGCCGGCCCATCTCTTCAGAGGTGGCCCACGTGTTCACTTCCATGCCCGAGCTGGGTAGCGTCGAGGGTGTTGACCGCCGGTCACCCGGTTTTCCTCTCCCGTGTCTTTCTGGTACCGTCGACGAACTGCGACGCGATGCGACCGGTGGTGGATCTGTCGGCCCTCAACGGGCACATCGTGCACACACGGTTTCGGATGCTGCCGGTACCCCTGGTACGCCTGGCCCTGTGCCCTCTGTCGTGGGTAGTGTCGCTGGCCCTCCAGCATGCGTCTTGGCTCGTTCCTCTCCATCTTCGCTTCCAGCGATTCTTGGCCGTTCGGACTTCCGATCGTGTGTTCCTGTTCGACGGCCTTCCCTTCGGTCTCCACATCGCGCCGCGGATCTTCTCCGCAGTGGTGGGGCAGGCTCTGGGTCCTCTTCTCAGGAGCGGGCTCCAGATCCTGTTTTCCTTGGCCGATTGGTTGGTAGTTTCCGTAGCCCTAGGACTGTGCATTGGCGACGCCCTCACAGTCGTTCGCAACATCGCACGGTTACGGTTCCCCTTCGATGTTCCCAAGTCACGCTTGACCCCCTTTACCTTTGGATACCTTTGGATGTGTTCGCCGCTCCTCTAGCGGCACCAAGGAGCGCGACGCCCCTCGTTATGGGTGGTGATTTGGTGCAGTAGACTGTTTGAAGCGACAGCTCGCTCCCTTGCGAGGATGGGCTCGTCTGGCACTTTTTGCAGTTCGACATCTAGGGCTCTCTTGAAGTTGTCTAACGAGATGTCCCTCATGTCTCTTACTCGCCGTGGGAGTTTGTTGAAGAGACGTGGGCCTCTGTGTGTTAACCAGCCCTCTCGCAGAGAGCCCATAGCACCCCTGTTATTCATCCGGGGGATTTCGCATTCCCAGCCTCTCCTATCACTGAATTTCATGACTATCGGAGTATGTAGGTTTGGTACTAAACCCTCTGCGATTTTCCACGTGTATTATTAGGTAACGTTCTCTTCTACGTTCCAGTGAGTACAGATTCAGTGCTCTTAAACGCTCCCAATAGTGTAGATGTTTTATCGAACTTATATGCGAAGTGAAATTTCTTTGTACACTCTCTACGTCATTTATTTCACCTGCTTTGTATGGGGATGTTAATACGCTACAGTATTCAAGCCGCGGTAGCACTAGAGATTTGAAGAGCGTTATCATAGGCAATTCACCGCGTGTTTTAAAAGTACGCAGAATCCAACCCGTTAGACGTTTCGCAGCCGCCACTTTGACCTGGTTATGTACTTTGAAACCCATATTTTCAGACATTAATACCCCAAGGTCTTTCACACTGTCTTTCCGTTCTATTATGTGGTTAGATTCTGTTAAGTAATTTGTAATTTCTTTAACACCATTATTATCTCCGTACCGTATTAATTGGAATTTTTCCTCATTGAATTGCATGTCGCGTGTCGTGCCATGGGTCGGTCTCGCATGGGTTTTGTCCGGCGCTACGGTGACCCGGGGTCTGCCGGCCGCGGTGCACCTTCGGTGGAAGGTCTTCGCAGTGTTGCACTCGGTCTCCCTCCCGGGGTGGCTCTGGGACTCGTTCGTGGGTTCGCTGCATTGGGCCGCTCTGCCCCTTCCCTTAGGGAGCCTCTGGCTACGCCGCCTCCTCCTCATGGGCACCGCGGTGTTTCCGTTGCCCCTATGGATCGGCTCCTGCCGCTCCCGCGTACCGTTCGCAGACGCTTCGGTCGCTGGGTTGCTCGGGGCTCGCTCTCTGCGGCTGTGCCCTGGACCGCCCCCCCGCCGACGGTCTGGGTAGCCACAGATACGTCGAGCGAGGTTGGGTGAGGTTCCCGATCGAACCTGGGACGTCCACTTCCCGGCAGATGGGTGGGTCTCCCTCCACTTACCAGTCTATGCCCTCGGACTGTTGGTTCCTTTGTTCTTCCTGCGGGACCACGCGCTGGCCCTTCGGGGTAAGTCGGTGGCCTTCGGGTTAGACACTCAGACAAGCTGTCCCCTGTTTCCTTATGCGGGGGTCCTCCAGGTCGTTGACTCTATTGGGGGTCTCGGTGGAGTTGTTCTTCCTCGCGGACCGACACCCCTTCTCCTTGCATGCCTCCTCCCTGCCCGGGCCTGCCACCCTGTGGGCGGCCGCCCTGTCGAGATGGCAGGGCGTTCTTGTAGAATGGGCGATAAAACGGACTGTGTTCGCCGACCTCGCGGCTTCCTTAGGTGTTCCGGAGGTCGCCTTGTTCGCATCGGGGATGCCGCGCCAGTTGCCTCTGGACCTCTCCCTCCGGCCTCGCGCTCCGGGGGGGGTCCGGACGCTTTCCTGGTAGCCTGGTACAGGTGGCGGTCGATATACATCTTTCCGCCACCAGACGCGCTGTTGATGTGCCCAGTCCTCGCGAGGCTGCGGCTGTACCACGGCTGCGTCTGGCTCCTCGCGCCTCTGTGGCCGGCACGGGCTTGGTCCGCCCGGTTGCCGCGGTGGTGCCCGAGTCCGGTCCCTCTACCTGTCTCCGGCTTCCACTTGGGCTAGGTTGGGGACCTGTGGACCTCGTTGGCCTTCGCATCGTGCTTGTTCATGAGGCACGGTGGCTCCCGGTCCCCGGCCGGGCCCTGACTGACTTCCTGCAGCGTTCCTGGCCGTCTTCTCCTTGGGGGACTTACGGGTCCCGCTGGAGGTCTTTTACTAGGTGGCTACAGGCCACTCGCCTGCCAGTTGGCTCTCCTTCCCTCGTCCTACGCTCCTTGTTTCACCTCTTCCGTACACGTCACTTTCAAGTCGACGCTATACGTACCCACTTGTCTGCCGTCCGGGGGGTCTTTGGGTCCGTCGCTGGGCTGGTCGTTCCGCCACGGGAGCTGGATTCCTTCCTGACGGCTGCCTTCCGGGATCTACCGCCTTCGCGCCAGGTTCCTCCGCAGTGGGATCTGGGGCGGGCTCTGGTCCTTCTGGCTTCACCCACGAATACAAGGGCCGCTACGCCGGTTCCGTTGCTCGGGCGTCCACTCTTCCTTGTCGCTCTGGCCACTGGGGATCGGGTGTCTGCACTAGCGGCATTGTCACGGCCCCGGGACTGCGTGCGATTCTCCCCGTCCTTGCATGGCGTCTCGTTCGCCTCCTCCCCTCCTTTTGTTACCACGCATGGGAGGGAGGCCCCCGCTTTCCAGCCTTTCGCCGTCCAGGCTTTACGGCGTGGGCATCCTCGCCATGTGTTGTGCCCGGTGTCAGCCTTGCACTCCTCTGTTGCGTCTGTGGCGCCGCCTTCGGGTACTGCTGTGTGGGTGTCTCCTCGGACAGGTGGGAGGCTCTCGCAGGTGCAGATGGGCCGCCACGTTTGTCGGACCGTTCGTGCCCATCACCCTGTTTGTAGGGGTTCTGCGCACGATGTCAGATCCTTTGCTGCCTACTTCCGGTTCCTGCCACGTCGATCCTTACCTGCCATCGCCTCAGCGGTTTTGTGGGTCTTCTATCAATTCCTTCATCTCCTCCTACCTCTCCGTGTCCAGTGTTCGACCCCCTCGGCCGGTGATTGCTCTCGGGGGTCGTGTTTCCTGGTGCTCTGGCGAAGATCCCTGGCCTTCCCCCCTTGTCCCTCGTTCTTTTCCTTCGTTTTATTTGACAAAGGGGAGGGGGGGGGTGTACGGGTTTGCAACACTGGATTGCAAGTTTGGGATTATGTATTGTTCCAGTACATAAGTGTTTTTGCCACATTGAAAATTGTGTTTTGTTCTTGTGTTCAGTGTTTTTGTTGGTTTTTGAAGAAAAGGGATTTTGGGTACAGTACCTTTTTGGTTTCAGACAAGTCTATGTTTTTGCATTACTATGAATGACGGGCATGTGTTAAAACTGTTCTTTTTAGCTACTCCTCAGTTTTTCACTCTTTTATTAAACTCTCTTGTTTAAATTGTGTCTTTGTCATTCATATTTTGTTTTATGCATTGTTTTTTTTGGTAGGTTGGGCTTGGATGTCCTCCTCCTATTTGTTATGCAGCCTTGACGTTGGATTTGCCAAGACTACTAACAAATTGGGAGGTTTGACGTACCTCCCAACCTACCAAATAGGAAAACCTACTATTTGGTAGTAGTCTTGGAAAATCCAACGTACATAATACCCTCCCTCACGCTGGTCCCCTGCCCATCCGCGTTTTTCTGCTGACGTGAGATATGATGACAAGAGAGGGTCGCTCATGCGCACGTTCGACAGGGATCTGCACATGACGGAACACGGGATGGGCCTTAAGCGGTAACTAAGGTAAACCCCTTTTTCTTCTCTTCTATGCTTTTTTCACCTTCGGTGGTAGTTTTGGTTAATGTACAACGTCTCCTAGAGCAAGATAAGGAGTAGACTCTAGACGTTTTCTTTTTAACCGCGGTTGGAATGACGACATAGCAGTCAAAATAGACAAGTCGTCATTGCAATTAGGTTAATAGCCTTGACGTTGGATTTTCCAAGACTACTACCAAATAGTAGGTTTTCCTATTTGGTAGGTTGGGAGGTACGTCAAACCTCCCAGTATGAATATTCCCATATTCAAAATATGCTACAGGGGGGCAATGCCTAGTGAGTTAATTGCTCAATAGGTGGCGTTCTGAGAGTGAGGGTCCGAGCCTGGGGAGTGAGACTATGAAGCGCAGGGGCGAAGCAGCTTCAGAGATAGAGTTGGGTTCGAGCCGTGAAATAGATACTTCGCATGTCTCACTCCCTAGGCTGGAACAAGACCTCACGGGTCTCACCGTGTTCAGCGGTAGAGTGTAAAGGCTATCAGCCTATGCCCAAGAGGGAGTAGTTGGAATATAGAAAAAAAAACAAAAAAAAAAAAAAAAAATCAATTCTAGATATAACAAATGAATAATGAGGGTCAAAAGAGATTCCTTGCTCAAGAACTTCCTTATAGCATAAAGGTTACGAATGTAAAGGTGACAACTCTTCACGACACTATTTATATGTTTCTTAAAGTTCAGATTTTTTTTTAATACAACGCCCAAGTTTTTCACTGATATCAAAGGTTGGAGCTGTGATTCACCGAATTCTAGACATCCAAATCTTCATGGACACTATTTCTCAAATTACCATTTATGACTATAATCTCTGTCTTGTTGTCATTCAATTTGAGCTTCCTTCTAGTCATCCAGATCTTCAAATCTGACAAGAGTGATGAACATTTATTCTTTACCTCATCGATATTATTAATTTCAATATACAACTGTGAATCATCTGCATAGAAATGATACTTAACACCATGTGCATCCAGTAGGGATGAAATACTAGGCATAGATAATAAACAACACAGGGCCAAGAACTGATCCCTGAGGCACCCCGAACTTTAGCGATGATGGTTCTGACATAGAGCCACCAATGACAACACATTGACTGTGATCGGTAATATATGACTGAAGAAGCAGGAGTGCATCTCCCTGCACACCAAAACCAGAAAGGTCTCTCAGGAGCAACTGATGGTCAACAGTATCAAATGCTGCAGAGAGATCCAACAAAACCAAAAGAGAACACTGTCCAGAACATGTATTCGAGACTAAATCATTATAAATCCTGCTCAGGCCTGTCTCCGTTGAGTGGAGCTTCCCATAAGCAGACTGAAACTGGGGAATGACACTGTTCCGCTCCAGAAAATGCAGCAACTGGTCCAGTATTGCACGCTCAACAATCTTAGACACAAATGACAGGTTAGACACAGGGCAATAGTTTACTAAATTATCACGATCTAGGCCTGCCCTCTTCAGTAAAGGCCGAATTAAGGAATGTTTTTCAGAATTTGGAAAACAATTTTCCTCAAAGATACGATTGACAATTGAAGCAATGAAAGGTGATGCAGTCTCATAAGCATTACTTATCTCTGATACATTTATCGGGTCCAATGAACAGAATGTTTTATAGAGTTCTCTTAGATATGTCAAGGCATTTAGGGAGTTAATCGGCTGAAAATGTGTGAAGGTAGAGTCTACGGCCAACGGCCGAGAAGGGACCACAAAGTATTGTTCAAGAGCAGGGGTATTGTCAAACTCATTTCTGATTTCAGCAATTTTGTCTGCAAAGAAAGCTGAACATTTTGATGCAAGATCAGAAGCTGAGACAGATGAGGGGAGAACCTGAGAAGAACGCTGGCCTGTTAAGTTGTTAAGAATTGAAAAAGTCGTTTATGGTCACCTCTGCAGGAATCGATTCGACCGGTAAAATACTCGATCTTGCTTTGTGTAATTTTGACGGTGATAGCTCTACGAGCAGCGACATAATCTATCCGAGGGGATTCAGTTCTGTGCCGGCGCCACAGACGCTCTGCCCGTCTCCTGCGCAAAGCCACTACACTTGAATCATATCATGGAGCGTCATCCTTTATCCTTATCTCCTTGTCAACCTCAGGGCACTCACGGTCTTGAATATAACGGAAGAAGGTGTTATAAGTGTGAACTAACCGATTTGTTGTTGATGATGTAGTATCGACCGTGTTAAGTGAAAGTTCAATATCACAACTTATATTTTCTTGATCCAAATTACAATATTTACGAAAGGTTATTTTCTTGGTGTAAGATAAGGGTTTTGGTGCATTCACTTGAAAGGAGATGATGTCATGGTCAGACACGTTACGGCTGATAGGAAAAACTTCAATATTATTTACAAGGTTGGATTCACTCTGGGAGAGGACCAGGTCAAGGGTATGTCCTAAAGCATGTGTAGAGTCAGCCACGAGGTTTGAAAAACTATACAAGTCAACAAGTTCCAGGAACTCAGAGGAATAAGGTTTCATTCCAGGTGTGTCAACCCAATAGTTAAAATCACCACAAATCAAAAGTTTTCCGCTCTTTGTGGAGAAATATTCCAAGAATGTGCTAAATTCTTCCATAAAGAGTCTATCTGTGCCTGGATGACCTGGACGATATATAATCGCTAACCTAATTATCTGGCTGTGGGTGTTTATTTCTTGTCAATCATGATTGTCAGTTATGACTGACTGTCTAATGGGGGCCTTTAGTCACCCAGAGATGGTACACTATGTGGAAACAGTGAGGGTAATCCTCAACCGTAACATAACAGTTATGTAGAAGTCCTTGGAAGGTGAGAAATCTCGGAATGAAAGCTAAAAGTACAATGTATCAAGGGATAGTTCTACCAACAGTGTTGTATGGGGCTGAGACATGGGCTCTGAAGACAAAGGAAATAAGAATGCTGGATGTGATGGAGATGAGGTGCTTGAGCAGTATGTGTGGAGTGACTCGTGAGACAGATAAGGAATGAAGATATATGTATGAGAGTGGGACAGTGTGAACCTTTATGTTGGGAGATAGATTTCTCACTCGGGATGACCTTTACATCCCTAACCCACTTCTAGTCTTTGCTGTTCACTAAGAAGTAATCTATCTGACTACTGGTGCCCCCAGAACTGTATGTGATCAGATGACTCAACTTTTTGTTTAACTTAGTACACACAACTATGTTGAGACTGGTGATGGGCTGGTCTATCAGAGTGAGAACTGAGCAATCTCTGCCATACCCATAGCTTACTCTGACTGTTACTTTTACTTTTATATTTTCTAGATCTCAAGTGACGGCGTCTCTTCCGTGGATTGACCTCCCAGTCTACCTAGATTGGAAGCCAAAGCGTCACATTTTTTCCTTTGCCCCTCAACTTTCTCTTCATAATTGCTGAGGGGCACAGGGCCCTGGGTGGGGCTTTGGTTTCCCGGGCGTTTCCGCACCCTCCTCAGCTCCCCGCCATGGAGTGGCTTCGGTCACCCAGGCTTTATTGTGGTCGGCAGTGAGGGTTCTGTGGGGGCGCACGGTTATGGCCTTGGCCTTGCTCGGGGCCTTGGGGCTGTTCGGCCAGGCAGCTTGGGGAACAACAACAACAACAATAACAACAACTACACCCAATACGCCCCAAATAAACTTAGCTTCCTATGCAGATGACATAACACTCACATGCACACACCATGACCCAAAAAGAGCAACAGATCTCCTTCAACCCTATCTCAACACACTACATGTTTGGTGCACTACAAACAGACTTAATCTAGCCCCAGCCAAATCCACCGCAACCCTACTCACAAGCTGGACAGGAGAACACGAATACATCCCTCAACTCACCATAAACAACACACCCCTAACACATACACACACACCCAAAATCCTAGGAGTAACATATGATACTCATAAGGGGAGGTGTGGTGGAGTGGTCTTGCCACTGGCCTGGTAATCCAAAGGTCCCGGGTTCAAATCCTGATGTATCAATGGGAAGATATTATTGGGATGGAATTTGTGCTGTACCTAGTATCAGTGCATTACCACAAGCCCACCGAAACGTCAATAAAATACCCTCATTGTTCCCTGATTAAATAGCAGTGTATGAATATTCCCATATTCAAAATATGCTATAGGGGTGCAATGCCTGGTGAGTTATCTGCTCAACAGGTGGCGTTGTGTGTGTGTGTAAGTGTGAGAGTCCGAGTGTAGGGGGTGAGACAGTGAAGCACGGGAACGAGATGGTTTCAGAGATGGGGTCGTTTCGGGCCATGAGTGAGCACCGTGCCTCATGTGAAGGCAAGATGGCAGGTGCTCGTTGTACTCTATGTGCTTCACATGTCTCACTCCCTAGACTGGAACAAGACCTCACGGGCTTCACTGTTCATTGTAAAGCGGTGAATGTTAGGGCTCTCAGCCTATGCCCGAGGGGAAGTAAGTTGGAATATAGAAAAAAAAAAAAAAAAAAAAAAAAAATTACATTCAAACAGCACACCACAAACATTAAAAAGAAACTGACACCCAGACTTAACGCCCTCAGGTCACTAGCTCACACAAAATTTGGACACAACAAAGAAACTACCACCACAGTATATAAACAATACATAAGATCAGTGATGGAATACGCAAGCCCAGCCTGGGCTTCTAACCTAGCTGAAACACATCATAAGACCTTACAGACTATTCAAAACAAAGCCCTGAAGATCATTACAGGCTGCACAGCTACTGCACCCACAGATCACCTACATCAAGAAACCAAAATCCTCAAAGTCAAAGACCATCTGGACATGAGAGGCACTCAATTCCTGGCAGCAGCCTCCACGAATCAAGACCACCCACTAAACTACATGGCAACACACCCACAGACACCAAGAAATATCAAAACAACACCCAGCACACAGTATCACACACAATTATTGTCCTCTCTCCCTCCCTGCCCACCCCGAACCAACTTCCAGAAGCACATCCATACTCATATCTCTCGCCGATCCATCCACTCACTCACAGACAACACGCAGCTGCATGCACGACCTCCCGAAATCCATCCTTCCGAATCCTCCCTTCCTCGCGAGGACAGAGTCCACCTGGCCAGGCTGAGATGCGGACACCATCCAGCTCTCCTGAGCTATCAAAAGAGACTGGATGACTCCGTTGTCGACGCCTGCCCGGGATGTAACACAGCACCCCATACCATTAAACACATCATAGAAGACTGCATTTCACACAACCACTTACGCCAACAACACAATCTACACTCAATGAGAGCTCTGTGGGAAAGCCCGATCGTGGCCATGGCCTTCCTCAGGGACTCGGGGCTGTTCGGCCAGGCAGCTTGGGGAACAACAACAACTTACATTTACTGATACGTTATTGTACGGTAGCTCTTTTTATGTGTGGCATTTATGGGTGTACGGTACACAATTTTAGGTGTCACTTGCACTTACTGTACTAGTATGTTATTATTTACTATAATCATGTAATTATTACTTGTTATTCATTCTTATGTGTCACTGTCACTCACTGATATGTTATTATAAATTACAGTAGCACTTTTTATGTGTGGCATTTATGGGTGTCCTGTGGTTGACTTTGCTGCTGTCCACGAGCTGGCCCTTGTGGATGGTTGAATCATATTCACCTGCTGATTGTGCCAGTGAATGGCTAGCATCGACTCTTGTTGCTGGGTGAATATATCCTTCTTCTGGGTCTTCTTCGGGAATTTGGGAATGTTCTTTCGCCGCTCCCGTACTGTGCCGATTGTCTGGGTTTTCTTTGTTTGCAAGTACTGTACTTGGTAAGGTGGGGAGACATGTAGTAATTATCCATATTATGTAAAACTTGCAAAATAAACAAACCAAAACTGGGACGACACAAGATAAATGCAAAAGAACTAATCAAAATCGCTATGTGGAAATAACGTTTAATAAAATAACATTTTGAAATAAAAGAACACAAATCAAGATATGGTTCTTGTCAAAATGCTAATACATCATCACCTTTACCATCCTTTTTCAGGATCTGCAACGACTTCTCCCTCCTCCCCACTGTAGACAATGATGTCGAGGACATAACCCGTCTTGCAATCGCACAGCACGAATAGTTTGATCCCGAAACGATGTCTCTTCGATGGAATGTACTGCCGTAAGTGGAGGTTCCCCCGGAACAGTACCAGAGACTCGTCGATGACCACTTTCTGGAACGGCTTGAAGAACTTTTCCTGCATCATAATCATAGAAGGCCCTAACCTTCCACAGGCGGTATGGGATGTGTATATTGGTGTTCGTGACAAAGTGGAGGTTCAAGAGGATGTCAAGGTGACGATCACGGGCCATAAATTTACCGAAGGCAGGTGTGGCAGTGATGTCGCCCGTGATCCAGTAATCCTGGAGCTGGTGAGGGCTATGAACATACTGTACACATTTCCGCAATAGTTACTGCTCCCCAGCTCTTCATATGCCCAGTTGCTGCCTTCTTGCCAGTCAGGAGTTCGGTGAGGGCCGGGTGTTTGTTAGTCTCATCAACCACGACCTTCCTGTTAAAGAAGGCTGTGATAAGTTCGCCATGATGTGAGTTGGAACCCCAGGAAATGACGGATCGACACCTGCTCCATGCTGGGCCTCATCCAAGGTCATTTCTTGCGGCGTTGTCAGTCTAGGCCCAAACATCGGTGTGTCTCCCTCTGTCACGCCTTGCCCCATGGCAACGCGGAACACCACGGGCGCGCGCAGCGCGACCACGGCCTGCAATACCCTGGCAGCACCTCGACTACGGCCACGTCTAAAAGCCTGCAACACCGGATAATAGCAGTACAGTATCTTGATTCTCCCTCTTCTTCTGAATGGGTCATGTCAGGCCATCAGTATCCATTCAATTCTACCTATTCTGTCACACAGACTGTCACCCCATGTAGCTTCTGTGACACTTACTGCAGGCGGGCAATGTGCGTACAAGCTCTTGGATACTGCAGGTGAATCTTGGCAAGTAATAATGCCGCTGTTCTTGAAAGAGAGGATTGGTATTACCTTATAGAATTTGATGCAAATTGTACACTAGTTTCTTTATTCACGCAGAATTTAGTCAAATTTACCAGAACGTCCCCTGCTTCCCAAACTGACTAATTCCTTGAACATGACGATTGTGCATTGTTATGTGTGCGATTAGTTTGCTTTGGAACCAGATTAACTTGCGCATGTAGTGATGTACACTACATGTTTTGGAAGTGGGAACAAGTGAGATAAGGCCAAGCTGGGAGTACAAATTAGGAATTGAAAAAATCGGCAAAACACGGCATGAGAAGGACCTTGGAGTGATAATACAAGATGATCTATCACCGGAGAAGCATATTAACATGATCATTGGAGGAGCATATGTAATAATAACCAATATGAGAGTGGCATTTAATTATTTGGACAAAGAAATGTTAAGAAAACTGATAATGACTATGATAAGACCAAGATTAGAATATGCAGCAGTGATATGGTCACCACATTTGAAAAAACACATAAACAAATTAGAGAAAGTCCAAAGGATAGCAACGAAGATGATCCCAAGATTGAAGGAGTTGACATATGAGGAAAGACTTAAGACACTACAACTGCCTACCTTGAAAGAGAGAAGGGAACGAGGCGACTTAATAACGATGTTCAAGGGAGTAAAAAGTTTGGAACGAGTAGATAGAGGAGATCTATTCGTGAGGGATGATGGAAGGACAAGGGGACACAAGTTTAAACTGAGGAAGGGCAGATGTCGTAAGGACACAAAGAAATTCAGCTTCCCATATAGAAGTATAGAGACTTGGAACAACTTGGAGGAGGAGGTGGTGAGAGCGAAAAACATTAACGTGTTCAAATCTAGGTTGGATAAAAGTAAATATGGAAATAGGACAACATAAGCTATGATATGTTAGTCCAAAATACTGGGAATTGGGAATATCCATTACGATACTTGTCTAAGTAAAATGGATTGATTGTAAAGTAACTAAGACAGGACAACACGAGCGCTGCTCAATTCCTGTAAACTACAAATAGGTAAATACAAATAGGTAAATACATCCTACCGTATGTGGTGGATTGTGTTCTTATATTTCAAATTTAATTTTATTAAGCGTTATTTCCACATAACGATTTTGATTAGTTCCTTGGCGTTTATCTTGTGTCGTCTCAGTTTTGTTTTGTTTATTTTGCAAGTTTTACAATATAATTGCTGCCCTCTATCTGCCAGTTTATTTGTTCTCGGGTTGCCGTCTGTTCTTTATGGAGGGATGCAAATAAGGGAGGACGGTTGCAGATGCCTTTGGTGAGGCTGTGACCTGACAGCTGCCGTCTGTTGTTCTGAGGCTCCCCACCCCCCTTTGCCCTTTATATACCCGGTTGTCACATCAGGGAACACAAATGTAGTGTTCCAGTGGACCAGGGAAAACAACATGCTGTTCAATGAAGAAAAAATCCAATTAATACGATATGGAGATGATAATGTCATTAACCCTCCAGACCCGGATCAGCGCTCAGGAGGCCATTTGCTATTGCCACTGTGAGACCCGGATGTCCTACGGGTTAATCTAAGGCTTCTATCTATCTATTGCCTGACGCCGTGATCCCCGAAGGGGTGGCCACGAACGAACCGCCCCCATGTACCTCTGTCCCCAGTCAGTCGACGCCCCTCCCCCCAACCAGCACCGCCTTCGTTCATATACTTCCTCACTCCATCCTTCCACCTCTCTTTCGGTCTACCTCTCCCTCTCTGTCCCTCCACCTCGCTCTCGTACACCCTCTTAGTCATTCTCTCGCTTTCCATACGTTCCATATGGCCAAATCATCGCAAGTTGTTCCTTTTCACACTTTCCAGCACATCTACCTCCACACCACACCACACCTCCTTCTTACTTCCTCATTAGTCTGTCTATCCCTCCATGTAACTCTGCACACACTTCTTAAGTAATTAATTTCCACTGCTCTCACTCTTGCTCTGAGTCTCTCAACCAACGTCCATGCTTCGCTTCCGTAAATCAGTGTCGGGATTACCACACTGTCATGCAAGGACTTCTTCACTTCCATACTGACCACCCTATTTCTTGTTACTGCTTTCAGCGTTCCTACAACCCTCTTCCCCTGTTGTACCCTCTCCCGCACTTTCATCTATATTCCCATCTTTACTCAACACACTGCCCAGATACTTAAAAGAGTTGATGATCTCCATAGCCTGACCGTTCAGCTTCACCTCACACTCTGTGATTTCACCCCTTTCGAAGACCATAACCCGCATTTACCTTCAAATTCCGTTTTTCGCACACTGTTCCAAACTCATTTACCAGACCCTGCAACTCCCATTCATTATCACTCATCAGAACTGTATCATCTGCAAACAGCAGTATAGGTAGCTTCCACTCAATTCCCTCCCTTTTCAGTGATACACCAACATCCACTGCTCTTGATAGTATTTCTTTCACGACTCCATCCATATATACAGTAAACAACCACGGGGACATCACACACCCCTGTTTCAAACCAACATTCAGGTCAAAGAACTCGCTCTGCTCACTCTCCACACGTACTGCCGCCTTTGCACCCTCATACATGCTCTTCACTGCTTTCAGCAACTTGCCATCTACTCCGTATATTCTAAGTACTTTCCACAAACCTTCTCTATCCACTCTGTCATAGGCCTTCTCCAAGTCCATAAAGGCAACATACACCTTTTGTTTCTTCTCTAGATATTTCTCCACAACACAATTCAGGGTAAAAATCTGATCTACACATCCTCTTCCCTTCCTAAAACCTCCCTGCTCGTCGCCTATCCATTTCTCTGTTCTCACTCTCTCAATCACTACCCTACTGTATACCTTCCCTACTACGCTTAGAAGACATATTCCTCGGTGGTTACCACACACTCCTCTTTCCCCTTTGCCCTTATATAGGGGGACTATTATGCCAGTCTTCCAGTCATCGGGTGCACTCCCTTTCTCCCATGCTAGTTTGCACATTTTCCATACCCATTCGATCACTATCTCACCACCATACCTCAACATTTCCCCACACACTCCATCTGTTCCTAGTGCTTTCCCCAACTTCACTCTTTTCATGGCTTCCCACACTTCTGACCTCCTGATCCCCACCTCCTCCTCCACTACTTCTCTTCTTCTCCCTCCCATACCATATCCAGCTATGTTTGCTGGCTCTTCATTCCTTACATTTAGCAACTCTTTGAAGTACTCCGTCCATCTTTCGACTCTCTCTTGCTTCTCGGCTAGCATTCTCCCATTCTTATCTTTCACACCCTTACTGTTTCCCTTGCTACCTTCCCTAACTTTCTTGACTTCTTTCCAGAACAGTTTCTTACTCTCCCTCCATTTTACACTCAAATTCCTTCCAAATTCCTCATCTATTCTTCTCTTACTTTCCTTCACTACTCTCTTCACCACCCTCTTACTCTCCACGTACCTCGCTCGTTTCTGTCTCTCGGAATCTTCATTCCCTCTACTACCCAACCACTCTCTATATGCTTTCTTCTTTTCTTCCACAGCTATTCTTACCTCTTCTGTCCACCATGCTGTACCTTTCACTCCACCATGCTGTACCTTTCACTCCCCTCCCTCTTCTCCTCACTCCACACACCTCCTCACATGCTGCACAGATCTCATCCTTAAACACCTTGCTCATCTCCTCCACTTCCTCCATAACTTCCAGGTTGAACCCACCTAGTCTTCTTTCCACTGCTCTCCTGTACTCCTCCCTGACTTCCTCCTCCTGCAACCTCTCCACCCTCCTCACCACTCCACCCTCCTCTCGCCTCCCTCCAGCTCTCCTCACCCACTTCTTTTGTATCCTAACCTTAGCTACCACTACATAATGATCAGACAGACCCCCTCCAATACCCCTATACACCCTAGCATCCAACACAGATTTCTTCATTCGTTCATCCACACATACATAATCAATCAATGACTTTCGTTCCACCACTGTCTCATCCTCCATCGTCCACACCCGTTTCCACGTGTACCTGTGGATCATTTTGTGTCGGAAGAAGGTGTTGGCTATCCACAGCCACCTCCCCACACTTACGTCCACAAGTGCACTACCATTTCCATTCACCTCTGATGGTACCCCCCACCCTCCCACCATTTGGGCCCAAATTTGGCAAATGAGTTTCAATGCGGATAAATGTAAAGTACTACATATCGGATACCTAAACGAGAAAGAAAACTATTCGATGAATGGCACTCAGCTTAAGAATGTAAACAGAGAAACCGATCTGGGAGTAACAATATCGAGTAACCTAAAACCGAGTCAACAATGTTCAGAAGTTGTTAAGAAGGCAAACAAAATATTTGGCTTTATAGGCAGGTCATTTGAGCATAAATCCAAAGAAGTTATCCTAACCCTTTACAATTCCTTAGTCCGCCCTCTTCTGGAATACTGCGTTCAATCCTGGTGCCCTTATTACCAAAAAGATATAAACAAGCTAGAACGAGTTCAACGTAGAGTTACCAAAATTATACCTAGCCTAAAGAACAAACCATACGAAGAGCGTCTTAGAGAATTAAATCTATTAACCTTTAACCCAGCGCAGATTAAGAGGTGACTTAATTCAAGTGTTCAAAATCATCAAAGGCATCAACAATATGAACTGTAGTAAGTACTTCACTATCGACCAATCTAATTACACGCGGGGAAACGGTTGCAAAATTATTGGTAAATCTTTTAACTCACACGAATCTAAGAATTTCTTCTTCAATCGAGTTGTCAACTTGTGGAATGGGCTTCCCCGAAACGTTATAGACTGCATCACCGTTGATTCATTTAAACTCCGCCTAGACAAATATCTCGCATCAAACCCGCGACTGACTGCGTTTGTAAATGAATAACTTTATTTTATCCCCCCCTCAGTTACTAACCCATCTGTCCCCTACTAACTTCCTAATCCTGCCACGGATATTAGTTCCAGGGCAGTAATTCCCTTTCCAATGTTCCCTTACCCACTCTAAACCACTGTTTGGACACTTGATCCTCAGTGTTTTGGAGGACAAGCAACCTAGAAGGGTCACTAGATCTGTTGTTGCTTGATTTCCTTTGTACTTTGTACACTCCCTCAACTTTCCTATCACCCACCTTACCATTCATATCCCCAATCAGAAATATTCTTTCGTTCTTGTCAAACTTCTCCAGGCACGCCTCCACATTCATCCAGAACTCCTCTTTCTTACTTTCAAGTTTATCCTCTGTCGGGGCATACACACACACAATCACCCACGTTTGTATTACTACTTTCATTCTGACCCACACAATCCTTGAACCCACAGACCCATACTCTCTTACACATTCCTTCCATTTGCTACTTACAAACAAACACGCACCTTCTCTCGCTGTTCCTTCACTCACTCCAGCACACACACCCATTCCACACTCCCACTCTCTCACATAGGGACTAACAAGCTACATGAGTATGTTTGCGGACGATGCGAAGCTGCTTAAAACGATCAGAACCCAGGAGGATTGCCTTGAGCTCCAAGCAGATTTGCAAAAGATCCATGAATGGAGCATCAAATGGAATATGGAGTTCAATGCAGGGAAATGTAAGACTCTAGAAATGGGTAAAAGCAAGTACAGACCTAGAAAAGATTATAAACTAGGAAACAAAGTGATTCCCAAAGCAGAAAAAGAAAAAGACTTGGGGATAGAATTTAGGGATAACATGTCTCCAGAAAGCCACGTAAATAAGATAGTGAGAGAATCACTAGCACTATTGGCAAATATCAGGATGTCTTTCAATTATCTTAATGAAAACACCATGAAACAAATAATAACGGCAATAATAAGACCCAGGATGGAATATGCATCTGTAGTGTGGTCCCCTCACTTGAAGAAACATATCCACAAAATTGAGAGGGTACAGAGAGCAGCTACGAGGATGATCCCAGGTTTGGAAAATTTGGAGTACCAAGAGAGGCTCGAGAGATTGAATCTACCTACACTGGAACAGAGAAGGAAACGAGGACAGCAAATTCAGATATATAAATGTGTTAGAGGTATTGACAAAATTGACCAAGAAAACTTCATAGAGGGATGGAGGTGAGAGGACAAGAGGTCACAGCTACAAACTAAAAGTGCTAAATAGTAAATCTGATCTGAAAAGTAAAAGATTTCCTACCAACTCGATTAGTGGGTGGAACAAATTGCCAGCCGAAGTAGTGTCTGCACCATCAGTGCATAGTTTCAAAGCACGGTATGATAAACATATCTTAGGAGGCGGGAATTAACGAGCATGCTCACTCCCGCAAATACAACTAGTGTAAGTACAACTAGTGTAAGTACATCTGAACCTTTCCATTTGGTCTCTGTCATTCCACATACATCCAGCCTGGCATTCACTAGCACTTCCAGAACCTCTCTCTCTTTTGTGCCATCATCATCATCATCATCTCCGACGCCTTGTTTCCCCCTGGGAAACCCCCACTAGAGGATGGCCATGACAGAAACGTCTCCAAGCTACTTTGTCAAGACATGCCTCCCTTGCCCGTGCCACAATGCCCCTTCCACTACGTGGCCGTTTTTCTTCAATATATTTTTCCACTTTCTTTTCCCATACCATAGGTGGTCTTCCACTACTAGCGGTTCCACTCACCTGACTCCCATATATCTTTCTTGGCATTCTGTCTTCATCCATTCTCTGAACATGACCATACCACCTCAAAGTACTTCTCTTTATCCACTCAACCACACCACAATCAATGCCCAAAGCCTGCTCTTCCATTCCAAAGGACTCGTACACTTCCCTATTACTTGGCCCATCTAGCCTATTCATGCCAGCTGCCATTCTGAAAAAGCTCATCTCCACAGCTCTCAGTTTGAAGAGGTCCTCGTCACTTGCCGTCCATGTCTCGCTTCCATACGAGAGTGTTGGGAGCAGCATACTGTTTCTCAGTGACTTTTTGACTTCCAGGCTAACCATTCTTCCTAAGAGAATACTGTCAAGTTCTCCAATCACCTTTCTCCCTTGCATTTTTCTCTCTTTTATCTCACTCTCCATTTTACCACATTTGCATAGTACAGCTCCCAAATACTTGAAACTTTCAACCTCTTCTAGTACTTCATTTTTCATTTTTATTTTACAACTTTTCTTGTGTTCTTTCTTGATTCTACATTTTTCCTTAAAATCTATGGTTTCATGCATTCTTCTCTCAAACACCATTACCTTACATTTCCCTACATTGACCTTTAACTTTCTCTTTTCACATACCCTGTCAAAGTCAGTGACCACTCTCTGAAGTTCTTCAGCATTTTCCGCCAACAGGACTGCATCGTCCGCATATAGGCATGTTATAATCTTCCATGTTCTTCCCTCTGATTCCAGTCTAGCTCCCACACCCATTGATACAGCCCTACATTCCCAAATCACTCCATCCATGTATATATTGAACAACCAAGCTGACATGACACATCCCTGTCTTACACCTACATTGACCTCAAAACTTTCACTTAACTTATCCCCTACCTTCACATTTGCCATTGCATTCCTATAAAAAGATTTTACTGCCATTAGCAACTTTCCTCCCACACCATATACTGTTAACACATCCCACAGGCCCTCCCAGTCTACTTTGTCGTAGGCTTTTTCCAAATCCATGAATGCTGCATAGAGTTTTCTGTTTTTGGCCAGATACTTCTCTACCAACAATCGCATTGAGGCTATCTGGTCAACGCAGCCCCTGCCCTTTCTGAAACCTCCCTGTTCCTCGCCTATTTTGTCATCCGTTATCTTCTGTAGCCTCTCTGTTACTACTCTTGCGTGTACCTTTCCAGGTATGCTAAGCAAGCTAATTCCCCTATATTTCTTACACTCTTCTTTACTACCCTTCCCTTTGTACAAGGGTACTATCACTGCTTTCCTCCAGTCCTCTGGTACACTTTCCTTTTCCCATGCTAATTTACATAACCTATGCATTATGTCAACAGCTTCTTCTCCATATCTCAGCATTTCACCTGGGATGTTATCTACTCCAGCAACTTTGCCCATTTTAAGTCTATTGATTGCTTCTTTTACTTCTTCTCTGCTTATCTGGCTTTCAACTACCCTGTTTATTCTACCTCTCTCCATTCCTATGGATGAGATCTTTGCCTTCCCCCTACTCTTTACAGCTAAGCTACTAAAATGATCTTTCCATACTTTCACCACACCATCACCCTCTACCACTTCCCCATTCATGTCCCTCATCCTACCACCTGAGATACTCTCAGTCTTCTTCCCTCTGGCTTCTTTCACAGCTCTGTAGTATGCTTTCCAGTCATTCAGAAACTGTTCACTAATCTTTCTCCCATATGCCTCATCTGTCTTCCTTTTAGCGTCTTGTATCGCCCTCTTCACTCTTTGTTTCAAATTTTTATATTCTTCTTTCCTCACATCTCTAGTTTCTCTAGGTATATTCTTTTGCAACATACTCTTTCTGAACTTTTTTTTTTCACTATTTCTTCTATCTCTTTGCTAAACCATGCGTTACCTTTCTTCTTCCACATTTTAAAGGTTTTCTTCCCACATATTTTCTCAGCTGCTTTAATCATGGAGTCTCTTGTACCTTTCCATACTTCGTCTACAGTATTTCCCAGATCTATCATAACATCCATGTCCTTTATAGTCTCTTTCAGGATGTCCTTGTATTTTGTTGCATTACCTTCTTCATTTAATTTTCTCACATTTATTCTCTCTACTGTCAGTTTTCTCTCTTTCCTCTCATATTTCCACTCTTTCCTTATCCTCACTTTTGTCAGCACTGTATAGTGGTCTGATCCCGTCAGCACACCTCTTACAGCTTTTGAATCTAAAATTCTTCCTTTTAGTCCGGAGTCCATCATGGCGTAGTCAATTAGAGATTTCTGTTCCTGCTCACCTTCACCTCTGTGCCATGTATATCTATGAATGTGACTAATGTTCAAAAAATGTGTTAGCCAGAAACATCTCTCTCTCCGCACATACTTCTAAAAGGAAGTCACCATTCATATTCCTACCCTCCACACCCCATTTACCCACTATACCTTCTATCTCCTCGTTTCCAACTCTACCATTCATGTCGCCTACTAATATTACTTGTGTACACTCTTGCCTTTCTCTTATACATTTATTGACTTTATTCCAAAATTTTCTATTTTCTTCCATCATTCATGCCACTAACATTCCATGTAGCCATTCTCAGAATGTCCGAAGGAATGTCCATAGTCGGTCGTGGTTCGTCAACATAGGTTCCGTCCGCATCCGAGGCTGTTCGTTCGTTTTTCTTTGCTTAGGTATTTTTTCCGGGTGGGGGTCGCAAGCCCACCGACCCAACCTCTTTAGTCGCCTCTTACGACACGCAGAAGGCACGTGGGGCATATTCTATTCCCTTTCCCTCAGGGGGGCTTAAAACCACTTAAAACTGCACTAGAGAAAGTTATGTTGTTTTGGCGGGTCGTCCGTTTAACCAACAACAACAAGAATACATAGCCAGCCAGTCATGTGACTCTTGCTTGCAAGCAAGCCTTACAAAAGCTTGTGCCTTCTGAACCTGAGTCCCAAACGATGCATGAAAGCAGACAAGTTAATAGAGAAAGTTAGAAGCTATAATATAGGGGAGAAATGTGTGAAAAGGATAGAAGCCTTCCTGAAAGATCGGAGACAGAGGGTACTGGTGAATGGAATAGGCTCGGGGTGGAGGGAAATTTCAAGTGGGGTACCTCAGGGATCTGTGTTGGGACCACTGCTGTTCGTTATATTTATCAACGACTTACCTGAAGTTATAACTAATGGAAGTGAGGTATACCTGTATGCGGATGACACACTAAGCCGTCCGGCTGGCTCAGTTGATAGCGTGCCTGATTCCCACCTTGAAGGTCTCGCGTTCAATCCCCGCTCAGATTGAAAAGTTTTTCTGGGATACAGCCGGCGGTTACCATCTCCCCATGAGCAAGGGGGATGGGTAATGGTCTCTGGTAGACTAAAGAAAGCCAAGCGCTTGCGAATCCTCGAAGGAGGAGAGACGGGCGCTATATAAGTAACCAGAAGATTATTATTATTATTATTATTATTAGAAGAGTGAGGAGTAAGGAAGATGTGGGTTTGCTTCAAGGAGATGTGGAGGGCATGAAGGGATGGTCTGAGCATTGGTTAATGCCTTTTCATCCAAAAAAATGCAAGTACATGCAGATTGGGACAAGCAAGATAGACAAGGTAGGATACAGTATGTATGAAGCGATGGAGGAAGTGAATGCAGAAAAGGATATAGGAGTAGTGATAGACAATAAGTTAAATTTCTCAAAACATTTAGAGGAAAAGATAAACAAAGCCAATAGAATTGTAGGGCTGATAAGGAGGACATTTGTGTCACTTGACGAAGAAATCTCTATACAGCGCTGGTTAGGCCGCACCTGGAATATGCGAACCAGGTGTGGGCTCCATATATGGTAAAGGATATAGAAGCAGAGGAGAGCTAGCAAGCTGGTACCAACGTTGAAGAGCGCGGGCTATGAGCAGAGGTTGAGGACACTGGGGCTTCCGACACTGGCATATAGGAGAAAGAGAGGGGATATGATAAGAGACTTTTAAGATAGTGTCAGGAAAGTACGATGAGGATGTGTGTGAAGGTATCTTCTTGATGCGGGAGGGAACAAGAACGAGAGGACACTCTAAGAAAATTTACAAAGAAAGAAATAGGCTTGAGAAGGCAAAGAACTCATTTTGTGATAGAGTGGTAAATGAGTGGAACGCACTGCCCCAGTATGTAGTCGATTCCGAATCAATAAGGGAGTTTGAAAGTAATCTTGATAAAGCATGGGGAAGACAAGATTTGAAGTTTTATTATAAAACAAAAGTACAGAATAGTAAAAAAATTGCGTCTGCTATCGCCGCCGCCAACACCGTGAACGACCGCAGCAGTGCAAGTACTGGTACTGAGCTGGATACACAGGCCTAGTTTGCCTTTTTCCAGAGGATCTACTGTAAGAAACTGAAAGAAAAGTGACTTACGAATGTTTGCAATGGTGAAATATATCAGTAATCAATTATCAATATAATCAATATCATTACATAATACATAATAAATATTCCATAATCAATAATCAATGATAAATTATTGAACGAATATAAACAGACCGTAGCCGCGGTCGGAAGTGCGGCGGTGCCACATTCGGACGAGCTCGGAATTCCTGCCTAACTCTCGGTCTTATTTCTCCCCTCACACAATAACCACACAATGTAGAGTGTTCTAGTCTTCACCCATCGCACAGCAATGCCCATATCTACCTCTGGTATGCATAAAAACCTGGTTAGGCTATTTATTTGCAGATATATGATTATCGGTAAATGCCGATAATAGGGAGTAAACACCGAATCCTAGGCTTTCGTCCGCCACACTGATCTAATTATATTTATCATAAAAAGTGAACCACTTGGTCTAGAGACTTCTAGTTTTCTTCTCATTAACCCTCGTAGCCCGAATGGTTTTTGTACAGGCCATATTGAGCTTTCCTCGAGGGGCCCGGATGGCCTTCGTAAAGACTAAGGGCTATTACATGGCTTAAAACCGTGCTAGAAAAAGTTTTGTTGTCTTGGCGGGTAGCCCGTGACACGCACAGTCTGTCAGCCAGTCAGTTGATTCTTGCTTGAGTGAGGCCTATTACAGTTAATGTTGTCAAGGCCTTTGATGATTTTAAAGAGTGAGGATTACATCTTTTGATTTATGCCCAAATTACCTGTCTATAAAGCCAATTATTTTGTTTTCTATCTGAACAACTTCTGCACATTGTTGTTCCCCAGGCTGTCTGGCCGAACAGCTCCAAGGTCCCGAGCAAGGCCAAGGACATAAACGAGTGCCCCCACAAAAACCTCCCTGCTTACCACTAATAAAGCCCGGGTGACCGAAGCCACTCCAAGGCAGGGAGCTGAGGAGGGTGCAGAAACGCCCGGGAAACAAAAGCCCCACCCAAGGCCCTGTGCCCCTCAGCAATTATGAAGGGAAAGTTGAGGGGCAAAGGAAAAATGTCCCGCTTTGGCTCCCAATCTGCCAACCTCTATGTTGGCAGTAGGGAGGTCAATCCACGGAAAAGACGCCGTCACTTGAGATCTAGAAAATATATACCGGTAAGTAAAAGGAACAGTCAGAGTAAGCTATGGGTATGGCAGAGATCGCTCAGCTCTCACTCTGATAGACCAGCCCATCACCACATGACTAGAACCCAATCCTCTCAGCATCAGCTAGGAAAGGCCCTAGAAAGCCGCCTTTGGCGGGGGGGATAGCTCCCCTATTTCAACTCCTTTCGGGGTTGGGCACGCCGCACCCGCCCTCTGCACATTGTTGACTGTTTTAGGTTACTCGATATTGTAACTCCCAAATCGGTGTCTCTGTCTAAACTCTTCAGCTGAGTGCCATTCATTGAATAGTTTGCATTCTCATTTCGGTTTCCAATATGGGTACTTGCAGTACTATTTATCCGGCTTAAAATAAATTTGCCAAATTTGAGCCTAAAATAACTTATCTAGATTAATTTGCATATCTTCTACGTGTTCATTTGGAAGTACGGTATTTGCAATATTTTTATCGTCAGCAGACTTTGAAATTATATAGGGGAGATAGTCATCTAAGTCATTAATATTAACTAGAGAAGTCCTGATGTGGCGGCGTCTACGCCGTGGGGCCACCTCCCGAGGCTGCCAACCGCGGATGGCTGCCGACCCTCCACAGCCGAAGACAAAATCAACGACCAGTGGAGGAAAACCGGATGCCGGCCGCGGGGAGCAGTTTCGGGAGCCAAACCGTCACAACCATCCCCTGCCCCCTCCCTGGGGGCACGGGTCCTTGGAGCGGCTTCGGTCGCGCCGGGAATTTCCACACCTCTCACACCACACACACACATCACACAGTTTTTCCTACACCGAGAAATGACTCTCCGGCGGTCATTTCTCGAAGACTTCTTCTAGCCGGAGACATTGAGAGCAACCCAGGACCCACGTTCACATACATATGTCCAACTTGCTCAAAACCCATCACTTCGAGTCGCCATTACTAAGGGTTCAGTTCTCTGGCAATTCATGTGGGAACTGGACCCACTTCACCTGCACAACACTTGCCTCCAAGAACACTACACAAACACCTGGACCTGTTTCCTCATGCCCCCCTCCTCTCCCAGTCAAATCCCTCGCCTAAAACCCGTCCACCTCTCCTCCCCAACCCACCTAACCTTCCCATATCATCCACTCCCCCCCCTAAAAACCCGTCCACCTCTCCTCCCTAACCCACCTAATCTTCCCATACCATCCACATCCTCAACTCAACACAAAAAACCACCACCCCATCCTAATCCATTCCAACCCCCATCTCCTGACTCCCCAATCCCCACCCCCACCTCACCCATCCCAACCCCCAGCCCCTCCCTCACCCCCACCCCCCCCATCACCCCCACCCATCCTCGTGCAGCAGCACCCAACGTACATCGTGCACATAACATTAACATTCTTCAACTGAACATAGATGGCATCAACACAAAGAAACACACGAACTCTCACACTTCATCAAACAACACAACATACACATTGCCATCTTACAAGAAACAAAACTCCGCACAACACAAAACAGATCCACATTTCATAATTTCACCACCATCAGACAAGACCGGGCTGTCGGCGGGGGCGGTGGACTCATCACCCTGGTACACAAAGAAATATCATACATAGTAACCAGTGTACAAACCAAAATCACTCTCTCCCCCCAAATCATAACGCAACAGAAATACAGTCAATTAAATACGCACTGGCAACAACTCCAACATAACCATCATAAACACATACATCCCTCCCCAAACATCCCCTACAGTACCAAATGAATACAGAACACACTTACAACACATCACAAAACACCCCACACACCCACACATCATCCTGGGTGGTGACTTCAACGCCAAGACGTCGGCCTGGTTTGTCGACAACCCCGACACAGACAGAGGGCTGGTACTACAAAACCAAACCGATAACCTCATCATCCTTAACGACATCCATCAACATACCCATATTCCTCACCAAGCCCTCTATAACCCATCATCTCCAGACATCACCTTTTGCTCCCCAGAACCCGCCCCCACAACATCCTGGAGGGTGGTCAGAACCTTAGGCTCTGACCACCTCCCGATCATTATCACCACCAAAACCAGACTCACCCCAGCTAGCCACAAACACACATACACCAATTATAAAAGAGCTAACTGGAAGCATTCACAAATGAGACAGGAACAACACTTCACAACTCTAAACAGTACAACCCATCACTAACATCAACAATGCTGTACACATACTTCAATAACACTATCCAAAACGCTGACAAGAACCACATTCCCACAGGTAACAGACAAAGACACACCGCCAACTTCTCACCAGAAATTCAAAACCTCATCAGACAACGCGACATACTGAAACACTCCCCAGCACCCCACACACAGACATCACACAACAAATTCACGCACTCAACACCCAAAACTAACAACAAAATACAAGAACAACAAAAACTAAATTGGAATAACTTCCTACCAAACACTTGATCACAAACAAACCCCCAAAAAACTATACAAAACACTAAACAGCATCACACTTTTCCAACAGCAACACAACACAATCACATGCTGCAATCACAACAACAGACTCTACTTCCTTCATGTAAACAACAGCAAACACTCTCATCAATCACTTTCACATGTAAGCCACCTAAAACCTCACGAAAGAACGACCGACGTGTGTCCATCCGACGTAAGAGCCAATTCCCCACAGACCTGACTATACACCCTTCACCAATCACCAGACAAGCATATCATCACAATCTCAAGCACTCACCCGCCTGTGGCCTAGACAACATAAGCAACATACACCTCAGACACCTGGGACCACAAGGCATACAAGCACTCACTAACATATCAAACTACAGCTATTCACACAACACAATACCAGACATTTGGAAGCATGGTATCATCATCACTTCCCCAAACCCAACAAGACCCCACGCTACCCTCCTCGCACCGCCCCATCACACTCCTTTGCTCCCCCTCCAAAGTCATGGAACGCCTAGTATTACAACTAATTACACCTGACCCTACCCCTAGCTCCAACACAACATGGCTTTAGGCCACGCACTCCACAAACACTCTTCTCACAGACCTTACACAAAGAGCTGTTCGACGGCATCAATTCAGCTAGACCACCACACAGATCACTATTAGCCACACTCGACATTAGTAAGCTTTCGATGCCATCCCCCGCCACAACCTAACAAAAACAAATCTACAACACAAACATGCACAACACAAAACGGTGGCTGGCCAACTTCCTAGCAGGCAGATGTGCACACGTATCTTTTGCCGGTCAGTCATCTAAAATCAGAAACTTTCCAAACGGAGTCCCACAAGGATCCGTCCTATCGCCCGCACTCTTCAATCTGTACATGCACGATATAACTACACCCAATACGCCCCAAATAAACTTAGCCTCCTATGCAGATGACATAACACTCACATGCACACACCATGACCCAAAAAGAGCAACAGATCTCCTTCAACCCTATCTCAACACACTACATGGCTGGTGCACTACAAACAGACTTAATCTAGCCCCAGCCAAATCCACCGCAACCCTGCTCACAAGTTGGACAGGAGAACACGAATACATCCCTCAACTCACCATAAACAACACACCCCTAACACATACACACACACCCAAAATCCTAGGAGTAACATATGATACTCATATGACATTCAAACAGCACACCACAAACATTAAAAAGAAACTGACACCCAGACTTAACGCCCTCAGGTCACTTGCTCACACAAAATTTGGACACAACAAAGAAACTACCACCACAGTATATAAACAATACATAAGATCAGTGATGGAATACGCAAGCCCAGCCTGGGCTTCTAACCTAGCTGAAACACATCATAAGACCTTACAGACTATTCAAAACAAAGCCCTGAAGATCATTACAGGCTGCACAGCTACTGCACCCACAGATCACCTACATCAAGAAACCAAAATCCTCAAAGTCAAAGACCATCTGGACATGAGAGGCACTCAATTCCTAGCAGCAGCCTCCACGAACCAAGACCACCCACTAAACTACATGGCAACACACCCACAGACACCAAGAAATATCAAAACAACACCCAGCACACGGTATCACACACAATTTGTGGACTCTCTCCCTCCCTGCCCACCCCGAACCAACATCCAGAAGCACATCCATACTCATATCTCTCACCGATCCATCCACTCACTCACAGACAACACACAGCTGCATGCACGACCTCCCGAAATCCATCCTTCCGAATCCTCCCTTCCTCGCGAGGACAGAGTCCACCTGGCCAGGCTGAGATGCGGACACCATCCAGCTCTCCTGAGCTATCAGAAGAGACTGGATGACTCCGTTGTCGACGCCTGCCCGGGATGTAACACAGCACCCCATACCATTAAACACATCATAGAAGACTGCATTTCACACAACCACTTACGCCAACAACACAATCTACACTCAATGAGAGCTCTGTGGGAAAGCCCGATCGTGGCCATGGCCTTTCTCAGGGACTCGGGGCTGTTCGGCCAGGCAGCTTAGGGAACAACAACAACAACAACAACTAGGAAGAGAACTGGCCTTAGTACCGATTCCTGGGGTACCTCGTTAGTTACATTGGTCCATTTGGATACTTTACCATTTATGACTACTCTTTGCTTTCTTTCACTGAGCCAATTTTCTATCCTATCAACATACCACCTTGTATGCCATTCGCTTTTAATTTTATCAATGAACGTTGGTGGGGAACTTTGTCAAAAACCTCTAGAAAATCAAGGTATTTTAATATCTACAGCTTTACTCTTGTCATAGAGGTTGAGGATATCGTGAAAGAAGTCTAAAAGGTTTGTTATGCAGGAATGTTTGTTACAGAAGTAATTTTCAGTATCTATTGAGGCGAGGACACTTAAGGTAGCTGAATAGGAATGCTTTCCTTACACTACCTTTTCAATTCTCAAGCTACCAGTATGTTGATATACAATGTTGAGATTAGCAGTGCAGCTGAACTCCTTACCACTTTCTGAGAGAGATCATGTTTACAATAATATGTGCCATCTCTTTCATTCCTCAGTTGCGTCTACCTGATGGGTCAAGGTTAGCGGTGCGACTGAACCACACCCACACAGTCGGGGACTTGCGGCAGTTTCTCCTGACAGCCAGACCCACCCTTAGCAGTGTAGAGTTTGCCCTCATGACCACTTTCCCCTACGCTGAGTTGGCCGACCCTTCCACCACCATGGCTGCTGGGAAACTGCTAAACTCCGCTATTGTTGTCAAGAATAAATAGTGGACTCTGGTAAATCCATGTAATATTAGAAGAAATTTTTGTATTTGTAATAAAAAGTCAGAATCTATAGTTTAGTTGCCTCCTGGCATGTCGGAAATAGAAATCAAAGTTGAAAAAAGGCCAATCAAGATAACATGGGCCAGTTTTCTTATAATACAGTACTGCACAAGGGATGTGGTTGGGATATGGTGTGAATGGTAAACAATGTTGAATAATCAACTCATATAATTTCAACTGTGTATTAGCACCTCAAAACTAGAATATTTCTGGTTTGACATTTGTTTTTGTATCTTACTACCAGTATAACAAAAGATATGTTAGATAAAAATGGCCCATTGTAAAGCACGAGAAAAGAACTAGTCGATTTGCCTGGCTTGATTTCTACTTCCTGTCAACTAGTGGGGTATAGAAACTATAGATCACAGCTACATAGATCTTTTAGACAAATATACCTTATGGTGACTAAATAATCCACAAGGAAAATTGTTAGATCTTTAAAATGAAAAGGTTTAATTTTATTTGTTTGAAAATTCAGGTGGTTGCTCTACCTGTTTGAAAATATATTTATTTACAAGAATTCAAATATTGAAAAGTTCCTGATCGCTGCTAATGTTGTCACAACCAAATAAATCTTCTAATGAATAAAGGAGAGTGTATATCATTGATATTTAAGGCAACTAATTTACATATTGTGCATGATGACACCATTTCTTATTTTTCTTCTGACTAAATGATAATAATGTAAAACTTGCAAAATAAACAAACCAAAATGAGGACAAGACAATATAAACGCAGAAGAACTAATCAAAGTTAGATAAATGTATTCAACTTAAACAAAAAAATATATACCTATCAAAGGGGTATAAAATATCTTTATGAACCTTCTGATTTCCACAGTTCCTTTCAAAACATAATTATATTTTCTAATGCTTGCCAGAATATAAAGAAAAAAATCATCATTATACTTAAAGGGTACTGTACCAGAAATTTTTTGAATAATTTCATGTACCAGTTGAATTCAAACCCAGTACTAATGGAGAAAAACAGTCACGCCAAGTTGCGCCCCCTCCCCCCGTCAACTTTATTATATGCTGTTAAAAAAAAATATATATATATATTCAAAGCATGTATGCAAGGCTTTATTCATGTGTGTTAAAGCTCATCATTATATTATTTTTTTATTATGGAGGTTGGACATGAACATTCTGGCACTGGCTAGAAAACTCAGAGTTAAGATTCAACCAATTCATAAAGGGTAGCTACTGGTATATTAGTTTGGTATTCTTTATACTTTATTGGTCTTTACAGTACCGGTAATTGACTGTTTAAAATATATTACCATACATATTCAACTACTGTACTGTAGTTGTTGTTGTCGTTCCCCAAGCTGCCTGGCCGAACAGCCCCGAGTCCCTAAGGAAGGCCATGAGTTGATTGTACATCGCAAGTGTTTGTGCCTTGTAAACTGAGTTAGTAAACACAGGACAAATTTAGCAGTGTTTAGTTTGCAGAGGAATAATATTATTTGTTTATAATTCTTAAAACTATACAGTATAACACTTCCTATTGTTCTACTTACATCTGACAAAAAAATTATTTACAATTAAAATGTAAAACTTGCAAACTAAAGTAAAAGATGTTTATTTTTAACATATTTCTGTTCTTTTTGTAAGTGCTGTGTTCATTTACCAATATAGTATACAATACGTTAATAGGAACTATTTAATTGAATGCATTACACATGGAATATAAGTAGTAGTCTACCGGTATTATAGATGTAAAAAGGCATACTGTACTGGTAAGCATTTTAGGAAACCTTTCAATTGAAAAATGTAGTGCCTGTGTTACTTGCTTACAGTAGGCCTACTGTCATTTTACTTGATTTGACTACCTAATATAATTACTTAGGGATATTCTCCAAGAATATCAAAGTAATGACAGTTTTATAGTCACTACTCTAGTTTCACAAGTCTACAAGTGCAGTCTGATATACTCTATACTGTACTACCTAAAGATATACAACGACATATGTGAGAAAATGTAAATCATTGAATATTATTGATGCACACAGACTGTCCTATGTCCCAACAGATTTGTTTCAATTGAGTCTCCCTGTCTGAACTCATAAGTGCACACAGTGTGAACATGTGGCTGCACCAATACATCAGAAAAAAGTACTCCTCAATTCAAAAGTTCTGCGATAACCTTGATGAGAAAATTTGTAAAATCCATAGAGAAACACAACAACCTGGCAATCTTCATACAAAAACAAAAACAAATAGTTAAAGGGTGCCTGGAAACAACTGAGGACTGTGTAAATATGTTACATTGTATCTAATGTAGGTTGTCTGCAAACTGTTGAATCTTGCTGTTTAGTACTGGGAGGCTTGTGGTGCAGTGGACAATACAGCTGTTTACAGCTAAAAGGTCAAGAGATAAATTCTCACATACAGTATGACCTAGACAAACATTCTCTTTCCACTTTATTCTATGTTGACCCAGCAGATTCATTGGAGCCTGGTGTAGGTGGACCGAGGGTTGAAGTGAGGTTTCCCAAAAGAGCCTGCTACTCAGAAATAGGAAGATACAGGTACCGGTAAGCAGTATTTAAAGGTCATCTGTAGTCATGTTAACCTATCCTAATCTTATACCCCCAAACCCCATGTAGCCTTGTGCGGGTTACCCGTTGAACTGAACTGAAAAGGGGAGGGAAAAATTAAGGAAAAATTAATCCTGTGACTTAATTCACTAAGCCGAGGTATTGTAATGTATGACAATATTTCCACTATCAGTTGCAGATCTGTGATGTTTGAGGGAATCAGTGTGAAACTATCTCATTATAATAAAGGATCAGTTTGTTCTCCATTGTGTCTTTGTCAAATGTTTATCCCTTTTACTTCATACAGGTACGAGGCTGTTTATTAACTTAACCCTCTCCCTCTCGCTAAAATTTAACTCACAGACCCCGGGCATATTTGGCGCGCAATCACCTTGTTTACACATCTTGTAGCTCCATACATACTATGAATACATTATTAATTGAATATCATGATCACATACCTTCATTCAGCTTGAGAATGGTGAAAACCCCATGGTTCTATGTTGCTTTGTTCCTTGTTTATCACCGCGAGACCCTTAAGCAAACTTCCACCATTGCATATGGGTGTGATGAAGGCTTGCACAATTGACTGAAACTGTGTATTAGATACGGTTTTATATTTTCTTGTCAATCATGATTGTCAGTTATGACTGACTGTCTAATGGGGGCCTTTAGTCACCCAGAGATGGTACACTATGTGGAAACAGTGAGGGTAATCCTCAACCGTAACATAACAGTTATGTAGAAGTCCTTGGAAGGTGAGAAATCTCGGAATGAAAGCTAAAAGTGCAATGTATCAAGGGATAGTTCTACCAACAGTGTTGTATGGGGCTGAGACATGGGCTCTGAAGACAAAGGAAATAAGAATGCTGGATGTGATGGAGATGAGGTGCTTGAGCAGTATGTGTGGAGTGACTCGTGAGACAGATAAGGAATGAAGATATATGTATGAGAGTGGGACAGTGTGAACCTTTATGTTGGGAGATAGATTTCTCACTCGGGATGACCTTTACATCCCTAACCCACTTCTAGTCTTTGCTGTTCACTAAGAAGTAATCTATCTGACTACTGGTGCCCCCAGAACTGTATGTGATCAGATGACTCAACTTTTTGTTTAACTTAGTACACAGAACTATGTTGAGACTGGTGATGGGCTGGTCTATCAGAGTGAGAACTGAGCAATCTCTGCCATACCCATAGCTTAATCTGACTGTTCCTTTTACTTATATATTTTCTAGATCTCAAGTGATGACGTCTCTTCCGTGGATTGATCTCCCAATCTGCCAACCTAGAAGTTGGCAGATTGGAAGCCAAAGCGTCACATTTTTCCTTTGTCCCTTAACTTTCTCTTCATAATTGCTGAGGAGCACAGGGCCCTGGGTGGGGCTTTGGTTTTCCGGGCGTTTCCACACCCTCCTCAGCTCCCCACCATGGAGTGGCTTCGGTCACCTATGCTTTATTGTGGTAGGCAGGGAGGGTTCTGCGGGGGTGCTCGGTTATGGCCTTGGCCTTGCTCGGGGCCTTGGGGCTGTTCGGCCAGGCAGCCTGGGGAACAGCAACAACAACTATGTTGAGTGCAATGCAGGACTCCAGTATATATTTGCCTTCTAGATTTCTTTTTCCGTATCCTTTTCCTCCATGCTGACCCTCGTACCCATCAGCACATGCTCCCACATGCCCATTAACCCTCCGGATCCGGGGGCATTCATATGAGATGATCGTCGTGTCCGGGGGTATTCCTGAAAAATGGCTATCTTCATAATTTGATATCTACTGATTGAGACCACCTAGAGCAGTCAACTAAATTGCATAGTGTAGAACCAACCTTCGTCTGTAGACTGACGTTGAGTTGACATCGCTACTACAAGTGGTTGCCGAGATATGATGATGGGAATGGAGGTAATTTCCCGTGTATTTTCGCCTGTGTCCGAACGCTTCGCCGAGGCCCTGGCTAACACGCACTAAGTCACTCGTTGCTTCGGTGGCTTTGGTACCGGTAGACGATATTATGTTTCTATGGTGATAATGTCATAGTTATTGTGTCATTTATTTCTTTTACAACCATTATTGAGTTATGTGAAACTTTGTACTGTATAACATATTTTCGGCACTTTCACTGTTATTGGATATTATTGTGTCACTTTCACTCTTATCACTCTTCTTGTTATGAATTATTGTCACTCACTGTTATTATTGAGTTATTATTACTTATTATACATTTGTGTGTCACTTTCACTTACTAGGCTAGGCGAGCGTACGGTACCGCATCTTCACTAACCACTTCTTCATCGTCAAAGTCACTCCCAAGTTCACTCAGTTCACTATATTCACGAGCACCGCATTCACCATCGTCATTATCGTCCTCATCGGTACTAATAAAGCCCAGAAACTCTAATCCATCCGCCACTTCACCCTCATCTTCACTAACCACTTGTTCTTCGTCAAAGTCACTCCCAAGTTCACTCCGTTCACTATATTCACTCAGTTCACTATATTCTCTTAGTTCTTCCAGAGTGTGTACAACACCATCGGGACTAAGCACTGTTTTCTTGGTCGTTTTAGCCTTGCTTTTGTTAGGCGTACGGTACGCGGCGGCGGGCGGCGATTCGGACACAGCGATTTTTGGGGGATTAGCTTCATCCATGTTGGATGCGTGACGAGAACTGATGCTGCATGTTAGTTTTTGCTTGGTGGCACTGCGGTAGCCCACGCATAAACAAAAATCCGCCCGCGCAATTTAAACCCTTTGATTTTGCCTCATACGAGACCTCCCGGATTCCATGGGTTAAGGTCTCCATCTACTACTGTAATATCATTCTCTGAGAGTTCCGAAACGACACAGATCAAGTTGTTCCAAACCTCTTTCTGCTCTCTGTTTAAGCCAACCTGTGGGGCATACGCCAATACTGTATCACATCCGTAGTTCTTTCACCAACTTTCAATTTCAATACAATCAATCTTCCTTTACTCTTTATTTCAATCATACTCTTCTCCCACTCCACAGATACCAGGACGCTATCTCCTTTAGATTGTCTAGATTCATCCCCCTTCCAATTGATCCTGTATCTCTTGTTTTTCCAACTACCCACTGCGCACCACACCCCTTCCATCAGGTTTCCTGGGCATAGCACACATCTACCCTTCTTCTTTCAAGCACTTCCACAACTTAATTCGCTCTGCCATTCATATTTCCAACATTCACACTGGCAAGCCTGAACGTGCAGGAGGCTGCAGCCCGTCTCCTGTGCGATTTTGGGTCATCAGACTTGCGTTGTTTTTCTGAACTTGTATGGGTCATATTCGGTAGGTAAGCTGGCAAGGAAATTACCATCCCCAGAACTCTGGCTCCAGATTCCCCGGAGATCGTTCCTAGCACCTCCCAAGGATTACAAGGGGTAGGATCCAGTGGCCCCGGTGTACCGCACCAGAACCAGCCACAGGGACGCACCCTGTGCGCATACACGGCGTTACGGCTGGCCTGGTATTCTACACCTAATGATAGGTCAGCTTCCTGGAGCGCTACCACCAGGTTCAGGCCCCTATTCTGTTAGGCGGAGTGTGTCAGTTCGAGGAAACCTTGGATCCTTTTGGCCAGGTCGGCTACAATGCGCCAGATTCGGGGTCTGGGGGGGAGACGGGGGACATCCATTGCCAGTGAGCCGCCATTAGGCAATTTGGACTATAGAACAATGAAGTCTTACCACAATGCTACCCAGCCATGTAAACACTGTGGCAAACTCTGGCATGGTGCCAAAATAGCACCCAGGTAAGACTGGCCCCTATCCGCTCCTCTTCAGCCTCGGCAGTGCCATACGAAGACAGCGCCAATAACAGGGCTTTATTACAGCAACACACTGCTTATCCAAAATTCTCAGTTCATACTTTTTTCTTATGATCCATCCAAAATGTCAAACTCCTGCCGGGTAAAATTTACGGCCAAGCGCCGTAGTTCTCGGTTCATCCACCAAGCTTCATACTGGGAAGTTTCTTCATCATTCCGCCATTGTTTCCGTATCGAGCGCTTTGTTATGCATAGCTTCCAAAATTGTATCACCGATTATCTATATAATGGCGCCTTCAATAACACCCATGGCATCAGGAATGAAGAGCAAGAGGGTTGTTCTAATGCTTAAGCAGAACATAGAGATATATAAGAAGATAGACGCTGGTGTAAGCAGAACTGTTTTAATGTGTGAATACAACACTGGTTCTACGACTGTATGACATCAGGAAGCAGGACAAATTATTAAGCTTTGTGGCTAACAGTGATATTACAAAGATGATGGAAAATCGTCATATTTTACGTGATGCCAAATTTGCTCAGCTGGATAAAGTACTGTACGAGTGGTTTTTGGTGAAGTGTGTTGAGGCGTGCCCTTTGATTGGACCAATACTGATTGAAAAAGCCAGCGGAATGGCAACAAAAATCATAAAAAACCTGGATTACTGGTACTTCTGCTTCACCAATGGTACGTAAAGCCCTTTATTTCTGTATACATGTATTTACATAAATTATTAACAAAAGAGGCGAGAATGATGACACAAAAGAGAGGTTCTGGAAGTATTAGCGAAGGCTGGATGTATACGGAATGACTAAGACCAAATGGAAGGGTAGCCTACATGTGTGAAAGAATGGGAATGTGGAATAGGTGTGTGTGCTGGAGTGAATGAGAATGAGAATGAGAGAGCGAAAGAAGGTGCGTTTTTGCTTGTAAGTAACAAGTGGAAGGAGTGTGTAAGGGACTGGTTCTGTGGGTAAGAATGAAAGTGGGAATACAAACGTGGGTGGTTGTGTGTGTGTATGCTCCGACAGAGGATAAACCTGAATGTACTGAGTTCTGGGTGAATGTTGAGGCTTGCCTGGATAAGTTTGGTAAGAGCAAAAGAATATTTCTGATTGGGGATATGAATCGGAAGGTGGGTGATAGTAAAGTTGATGGGGTGGTGGGAGAGTGGGGCATACCGTCAGAGGTAGATGGGAATGGCAGTGCAATAATGAAATTGTAGACATGTGTGGGGAGTAGGCTGTTGATAGCCTACACCTTCTTCCGACACAGAATGGTACACAGGTACACGTGGAAAGTGGAGTGGAGGAGGGCGAGAGACGGTAATTAACAATAATTATCAGTTGAATAATCAGATGAGTTGACCACTGCATAAGAAACTACACTCGTAATTCAATCATGAACATTACATTTCTATGCATAAGATCACAGAGAGGAACGGCACTTATGTGGGTAACTAATTGTGATGTAGCCACAATACAGTATTGTTCAAATTATGCTACCACCCTTTAGGTAAATATAAAAATTGAAATATTTTTATACAGTATTGTTTATATTTGTCTATAAAGGCTAAAAAATACTAATACAGTATATCAATGCAATACTTGTCCAAACCTTCTCAATTACTTCATTGTCCATCGTATCAATCAACCAACTATCTTGAGATGATATTTCTAGGGTAGGCTATCACTGATGATATATGGAAAGTAAAGAATGTGTCAGACATGCATATACCTTAAAGACTGATTCATCAGAAGTACAATTTTAATCTGAATTCATAATGGTGGCATTCCAGATTGTCCTAGTTTTGGCTGCTTTACTTGTCAAAAGTTTTTTACCCCATAGCTGGGGGTGGCCGACTCGAGACAGAGTCCAAACAGAAACAACATTTAAAGTTCCAATTCTTAGGGTAGGGGACCACTTTCACGTTCCCTCGCCCCTTTCTCTGTCTAATCTAGTAGGTGAATTTTACAAGGGGAAGAGGATTCCTAGCCTCCCACCCCCATTGTAAACAAAACAATACAATGTTTTATTATAGCCCAGATCCTTCAAAACTCGGCTTTAAAAATTCAGACTTGAATGGGTGCAACCTTATAAATATATGATCATGATATTGGCCACTGTGATGACATGATCGAGCTGTGTTATGGCAAATCTTCATTGTACTGTTGTTGTCGTTCCCTAAGCTGCCTGGCCGAACAGCCCCGAGTCCCTAAGGAAGGCCATGGCCACTGTCAGGCTTTCCCACAGAGCTCTCAAAGAGTGTAGATTGTGTTGTTGGCGAAAGTGATTGTGTGAAATGCAGTCTTCTAGGATGTGTCCAATTGTATGGGGTACTGTGTTACATCCCGAGCAGGAGTTGTCGACGGAGACATCCAGTCACTTCTGATAGCTCAGAAGAACTGGATGGTGCCCACATCTTAGCCTAGCCAGGTGGACTCGGTCCTCTCGAGGAAGGGAGGATTCAGAAGGATGGATTTCGGGAGGTAGTGCCTGCAGCTGCGTGTTGTCTAGGAGTGATTGCATGGAACTGTACTGTAGTACTATAGTAAAGAGACTACAACAACCATGCTCTCTCTCAATGAAGCCGTCTTTAACCCACCAGACCTGGTTGGGCTCTGAGGCACCCATAACAAATACCCCCCGCGGAACCCGGTAGGGCTCTGAGGATCCGGCAGCTTGAAAGCCTGTAAGCTTGGTGTGCGAGGCGTCCGTCCGACGCATGTAAACAACAGCCGGTTGGACCGACGCCGCGCATCTCCGACCACAAGAAGGAGAGGCGTCCTTGTTCGTTTGTGGCTGTGTGTTATTGTTAAGCACAGGGGCGAAGCAGCTTCAGAGATGGAGTTGGGTTCGAGCCGTGAATGGGTGCTTCACATCTACGCTTGGGGATGTGCGGGAATGCGGAAGCAGTAAAAATAACAAAGATACGGTAGCCTAGGCGTAGACGTTTTTCGGCCAAAACCCCCGGGTTTCGGGGAAATTATAGAATACAATAGCCGGGGCTGGAGGGTTAAACTTGTATGTATGTACATGACCTAATCATCCTGATGCCACATCTTTCTATGTCTAAATGTTCATGCAGCTCTCAACTCATTCACAGACCTGCTGTTTTTCACCCAATTTTGATCTATCTTTTCCAAATGCCCAAATTAACCAAGCCTACACATACGCATCTTTTCGGTAATACTGTACAGTACACCTAATTATAATGTGAAACTTGCAAAATATACAAACCAATACAGGGACGACACAATATAAAGGCAAAATAACTTATAAAATCGCTATGTGGAAATAACGCTTTAATCAAATACAATTTTGAAATAAAAGAACATAAAACCACCACATAGGGTGTACATCACTACATTAGCAAGTTAACCCGGCAACGGCGAGGGGGGATATTGAACTAGCTGCCCCTGGGCGAGCATATAGGCTCCATTCAGGCCTATAATCGTAATTTTACGATAAATATCGTTATTACTTACTCATATGAGCCTATTTTACCTTCACTATGAAGATAGTAACCTGTAACAACAATAAAACAAGTGAAAATATAATTTTTCTGGTCAAAATCGCGAATATAGATGGCACGTAAGCACATCCTCCACACATTTTGCTAATGTTAGCACCAAAATATACCAACGAATTAGGGAATAACAGGGAAAATAGGTGATAATTAAAGGGGGAAGGAGGAGATGTGGAAGAGTGATATGAGGTATAGGAAAAAAAAAAAAAAAAAAATTGTTTAGTGCTACGCAGGCCGTTTAAATGTTTTTTTTTAGGCCACCCTCATAAGAGAGCTTTCTCGCCCTCGCCCAGTAAAACCTCTTAAGAGTGTTCTCGCCGTTCCCGGGTTAATCTGTTTCCCTAGCAAACTAATCGCACATATAACGCACTATCGTCAGTTCAAGGAATTAGTCAATTTGAGAAGTTCAGGACGTTCTGCTAAATGTTATTAAATTATGTATGAATAAAAACACTAAAATTTATAGTTAATTTTTTTTTTAGTAAAGCACGTTTGCAATTTGACAACAAATTACAATAGTACAAAATACTGTACATATAGACCTCATATTGGGTAGGCACCTGTTAGCATAGCATGGACAGTTCCACATATATGGAGTCTCACATATCTATCTCACTTCAATACATGACATGAACACCAAACAATTATTCTTTTCATTGACTGTTAGAGAGCTAAGGTCAACTGTGATGTCCATAGGAGTAACAAGTGTAATATTAAATTATTAAATGTAACATAGGCTATTATTGAGAAATAATAAGTGACACAGTGATGTTCTTGCATTTAATGCTTATAAATGTTTGAAAAAAAGGTAACGAGTAACTGAATCAACCTTTCTTGTCATGTTTGCCTGCTAGCCATCTTAGCAAAGTGATTAATCAAAATGAACAAACCACTGGGTCTCTGTTTCTAGTTACTTAATAATTTTTTAAAGTATTTTCCTCATTCTTGGATGTACTTGTCTATTAAATATTATAGGCAACCAGAGCCCATAAGCCTATGTCTCGGCTCCATACATCACTGTTGGTACAACTATCCCTTGATACATTGCACTTCTAGCTTTCATTCCGAGATTTCTCACCTTCCACATACAGTAATTCCCATTGCTCCGAAAACTTTCCTCCCTATAGTAATAGAAAAATTAAATGTAAAGCCAAATATTTATAAATAATAAGTCATTACTGGTACTGTAATAATACTATATTCCAAATATCTAACAACCAAACCAACAATCTTCTTTGAACTGCTTTATTAACATGACTATTAATGTCGTCTGAACTGCTTTTTGAACTTTTCGTAATGAAAGTCGTCGGTGGCCTTTTCTCCTGGCGGTCTCTTGGGTGCAATGGTAGAGATCTTTACTCCTCCACCCACCACCGGTTCCACGATCTCCTTCACACGCTTCTCCTTCCGCTTGGCTGGCCCACTCTCCTCTAGATTGACTACGGGGGAAAAGATATAATACATTAGTGTCTTGAGAACTCAATAATGGATTGACTGACTGACCTGAAAATTTAAGATCTGGCATATTTGACGTGTCCAACAAACCATATTTTTTTGTTATAATATTTACCCATTATAACCTACCGCATATTCTGGTCCATATGACACTAACGACACTATAGGTAGCGCCAACGAACATGACAATAATCTTGACCCGTTACTTCTCATAACTAAAATTAATGAAAGCAATCGGGCTGACGTTTCTATCATTTGGGAAGAGTCCACCAGATGTGGATATTTACAGCGTTTTCTCTTGGCCTTTTTGAGTTACGAAGAGGTCAGGGATCGAGATTATTGTCAAGTTCGTTGGCACTACCTATTGTCTTGTAAGGGCCTAGGCCCAGTCGGCTAGTATAAAATAAAAGCATCATCCACATCAACCATAAGACTCGTAATTTTATGAGCCGAACTTTTAATAGTATGAAGAGAAAAAATATATATATATACACATATATATATATATGATCCCCGTAGGGGTGGCCACAAACGAAACGCACCCATGCACCTCTTTCCCCAGTCAGTCGACGCCACTCCTCCTAACCAGCACCGTCTGGGCGGGTGCCCATCCCCGAAAGGGGTTGAAATAGGGGAGCTATCCCCCCGCCAAAGGCGGCTTTCTAGGGCCTTTCCTAGCTGATGCTGAGAGGATTGGGTTCTAGTCAATTGGTGATGGGCTGGTCTATCAGAGTGAGAACTGAGCAATCTCTGCCATACCCATAGCCTACTCTGACTGTTCCTTTTACTTATATATTTTCTAGATCTCAAGTGACGGCGTCTCTAACGTGGATTGACCTCCCAATCTACCAAGATTGGAAGCCAAAGCATCACATTTTTCCTTTGCCCCTCAACTTTCTCTTCATAACTGGGTGGGGCTTTGTTTCCGCACCCTCCTCAGCTCCCCGCCATGGAGTGGCTTCGGTCACCCAGGCTTTATTGTGGTCGGCAGGGAGGGTTCTTTGGGGGCGCTAGGTTATGGCCTTGGCCTTGCCTTGGGGCTGTTTGGCCAGGCAGCTTGGGGAACAACAACAACAACAACCAGCACCGTCTTCATTCCTATACTTCTTCCACCTCTCTCTCAGTTTACCTCTCCCTCTCTGTCCTTCCACCTCGCTTTTGTACACCCTCTTAGTCATTCTCTCGTTTCCCATACGTTCCATATGGCCGAACCATCTCGAGGTGTTCCTTTTCACACTTTCCAGCACATCTATCTCCACACCACACCTCCCTCTTACTTCCTCATTCGTCTATCCCTCCATGTAACTCTGCACGCACTTCTCAAGTAACTTATTTCCACCCCTCTCACTCTTGGTCTGTCTCTCTCCACCAACGTCCATGCTTCGCTTCCGTAAGTCAATGTCGGGAGTACCACACTGTCATGCAAGGACTTCTTCACTTCCATGCTGACCACCCTATTTCTTGTTACTGCTTTCAGCGTTCCTATAACCCTCTTTCCCTGTTGCACCCTCTCCCACACTTCTTCATCCATACTCCCATCTTTACTCAGCACACTGCCTAGATACTTAACCTCTGAAGTGCGCATGGGGGTAATTGGAAACGTCCCCCTGTGCTGACGTATTTGAGGTGTTTCCGTCACTAAAATATTCATTGTGCCATTAATAGCATTAATACTTATCCATATGCACCTATTATGGGTTGATTATAAAGGTATTAACCTGAAACAACAATAAAACGAGTGAAAACAGCGTTTGGATGGTCAAAATCGGAGATATAGCCCGCGAGTTGTATAATGTATGGGTGAGGCAAGCTACTTTCCCCCAAGGCCACTGAGACACAGTCGATCGATACTCTCTCTCTCTCTTGCACTCGCTTGCCATCAGTGATGACAACACCCTGCTTGCAACTCGCTAATGTTAGCACGAAAATATACCTCAGAATAAGGGAATAACAGGGAAAATAGGTGATAAATGAAGGAGAGGAGGAAAGTGGGGAAGGAGGGGAGGTAGAGGACTGAGATTTTGCATGGCCCAGGGGCCAAAAAAAATAAATAAATATATTTTTTTTTTTTTTTTTTTTTTTCCGATGTCAAAAGTTGATTTTTTTTCTCTCACTCACTCATAAGAGTCTCCCCGCAGTTCCCGGGTTAAATGAGCTGAAAATCTCCATAGCCTGACCATTCAACTTCACCTCACACAGTTTCATATTCCCATATGTTAAATAATGGTATTTGGTTTTACTGTACATACTCATATCTCTCGCCGATCCATCCACTCACTTATAGACAACACGCAGCTGCAAGCACACCTCCCGAAATCCATCCTTCCGAATCCTCCCTTCCTCGCGAGGACAGAGTCCACCTGGCCAGGCTGAGATGCGGACACCATCCAGCTCTTCTGAGCTATCAGAAGAGACTGGATGACTCCGTCGTCGACACCTGCCCGGGATGTAACACAGCACCCCATACCATCAAACACATCATAGAAGACTGCATTTCACACAACCACTTACGCCAACAACACAATCTACACTCAATGAGAGCTCTGTGGGAAAGCCCAATCGCGGCCATAGCCTTCCTCAGGGACTCGGGGCTGTTCGGCCAGACAGCTTAGGGAACAACAACAACAAAAACTGTACTTGTGAAAAGAGGCATTTCTTTCCAAAACAACTTGCTAATGGTCACGCTACTTTAAACTGTGATAAAATCATTAATAAATACTGTAATCTTTACGAGTAAGTTAGTATTAGGACTTAAAACTGTACTTCTTATGGATCACTCTTTTAAGTTAATGTATGTATGTAGTGATTTATCTTTTAAATAACTAACAATAGAAGTCCATGGTCTTATTGTAATCCTATCAAAAAGTGTATACAGTTAGTCTGTCTACTAAGATAGGCTACTAACATCTATTGTGTTGAACGAAGTTGACAGCCATATTCTTTGGCACAAAGTCTGAAGGTCGCTCCTTTTTCATCATGCTCTCCCGCAGTAACCTCTGTTTGGCCTCCTCTGTTGCCTCTATGTTACGAATTTTTGCCTCCAGGCCCAGATCAACCTCAGGAATACCATTCAACATCTGTGGAAATATTATTATTACTATATTATCATTATTATGGAGTAAATGTTAAGTTGCTGAAAGCAGTGAAAAGCATGTACGAGAGTGCAAGGGCGGCAGTCAATATAAAGGATGAACAGAGTTCTTTGATTAGAGCAATGGTGTGTTATGTCCCCATAGTTGTTCAGCATATACATTATACAGTATACCTGTATATGGAGTATATATGGAGTCATGAAAGAAATACAAGGAAGAGAAGTGGATGATGGAGTACCCACGGTAAGGGAAGAGAGTGAGTGGAAGTTGCCTGTGCTACTGTTTGCTGATGATAGAGTTCTAGTGAGTGATAATGAAAGGGAGTTGCAGGGTTTTGTATATGACAAAAACCTGAAAGTCATATGGTCAAGAGTACATTTATGATCTTTAAGAGGGGTGCAGTCACACCGTAGCCTACAAAATGAGGTTACATAGGTAATGTAAAATGTCAGCTCATTTCATTCTGGGCAGTGCGATGAGTAAAGATGGGAGTTGGTAGGATGAAGTGAATGAGGGATACAGTTTTTAATGCCGTGCACTTCCTTGATTGACAGGGCTAGTTGAACCTTCTTTTTAAAAATAAATAAGTACAGTACCAGTATATTATATAAAATTTAAAACTTGCAAAACAAACAAACCAAAACAGGAACTGCAAAATATAAAGACAAAAGAACTTATTAAAATCACTATGTGGTCCCAAGCAAACTAGTTGCACATATATCAACCTACTATCGTCTTATATATTATGTGCGTATGTATTATGTATGTACTGTATGTATGTACTGTATGTATATACTCAAGCACATACCCCACAGCTGGGGGGTGGCCGACTCAAGATAGAGCGTAAATATCTCACACGATAATTTTGAAATGGGAAAATGAATTCATATTATCACCAACCCAACCCGGGGGCGTGAGGCTAGAAATCCTACTCTCCTTCTAAAATTCACCTACTAGACGAGACAGAAAGGGGCAAGGGAAAGCAAAAGTGGTCCCGAACCCTAAGAATTGGAACTTTAAATGTAGTTTCTATTCGGGCTCTGTCTCGAGTCGGCCACCCCCAGCTATGGAATATGTGCCTGAGTATATACACAGCCTACATACATACATACATATTGTTATTATTGATTTATATTTTTCATTGTTCTTGTTAAAAGAGTACTCTTTGTTTAACCCCTTATTGGCGGCGCTCGACATAAGTCGTGCACCAATTTGCAGCAAGTTAGGAGCATTATTAAGGCTTTTAAAGGGTTAAAATCAAGTGCAAATGGCCGGGAGCACAGCGGGCCAGACAGCCGACTCCCAGGGCTTACCGCCGCCCATTAACTCATGTTCCCTGTGTTCTCGAGAGGCCGGCAGTGTAGCCAGTAGTGAGCATAGCTGGGAAAAATATACCGATATATGCTAAACTCCCATGTTCGTGGCATCACTGCAAGAGAACCATGAGTGCTACGTAGCTCGTTCTGGTCTCATTTTGAAGCTTTTAGTGCCTAGTTTTTTGCTAAATATATTTTTTTTTCATGCAGGAGGGCCTGAATATGCCCAAATGAGCCCAAAACACCCCGCTAGACAAGGGTTAAATATGTTGTTGCTTCTTAATATTTTGCAATTATTATACTTTATTTTATTGTATATATTCACTTTTGATAGTATCAATTGCTTGCCTTTGTGATATCCTTAATTTATTTGTACTATAAATGTAGGATATTTGTAGGGTAGCATTGGTAGGGTCATGTGTTCATGCTATGCTCACAGGTACCTACCCGGTAGCATTATCGTTTGTGAGTTCTGTATGCATTTTGTTATTATCTTGTCAAATTGCAAATTTGTTTAAATAGAATATTGACTTCAATTGTAAGTTTCTTCATTCATACAGAATTTAAATAAATTTACCAGAACGTCCTGAACTTCCCAAATTGACTAATTCCTTGAATATGAAGAAGAGTATGTTAATATTAAACATTATATTTTGCTAAATAGTTATTTCTACATAGTGATTTTGATAAATCGTTATTTCTACATAGTGATTTTGATAAATCGTTATTTCTCATCATCATCATCATCATCATCTCCGACGCCTTGCTTCCCCCTGGGAAACCCCCACTAGAGGATGGCCATGACAGAAACGTCTCCAAGCTACTTTGTCAAGACATGCCTCCCTTGCCCGTGCCACAATGCCCCTTCCACTACGTGGAAGTTTTTCTTCAATATATTTTTCCACTTTCTTTTCCCATACCATAGGTGGTCTTCCACTACTAGCGGTTCCACTCACCTGACTCCCATATATCTTTCTTGGCATTCTGTCTTCATCCATTCTCTGAACATGACCATACCACCTCAAAGTACTTCTCTTTATCCACTCAACCACACCACAATCAATGCCCAAAGCCTGCTCTTCCATTCCAAAGGACTCGTACACTTCCCTATTACTTGGCCCATCTAGCCTATTCATGCCAGCTGCCATTCTGAAAAAGCTCATCTCCACAGCTCTTAGTTTGAAGAGGTCCTCGTCACTTGCTGTCCATGTCTCGCTTCCATACGAGAGTGTTGGGAGCAGCACACTGTTTCTCAGTGACTTTTTGACTTCGTTATTTCTACATAGTGATTTTGATAAGTTCTTTTGTCTTTATATTGTGTTGTTCCTTTTTTGGTTTGTTTATTTTGCAAGTTTTACATTATAATTTTAAAGCCTCGACCAATGACATGTAACTTATTTTGTGTATGTTGTCAAAATTACAGTAAATAATGGATCCCTCCCCCTTTCTCAATACAATTTCTTACTCATATTTCCTTATTCATATACAGTACTTTATATAAATAACTCATTGCTCTGCTCACCTGATTACTCAACATCTCCTCGGAACGCTTGGAAGTGCTTTCCCGGAGATTGGCTGGAACTGCGTTCAAGGCCACCTCTTCTAAGGTCTGGTGTCGTGGGTTCTCGTCAATTTTAGACTCGGCCTCCACACCTTTGCGCTTGGCTAGATTCTCCTCAATATACTTCTGCCTGAGTGTGTAAATATTTAGGATGTATAATTAACATCTTACAGCATGAAATAGGAGGAAGAAATTAAAAAGTTAAACTTTTGTACAGTATAAAAGATAGGTGATAAAGAATACTTTAATCAATTCATGGAAAGTGTGGGATATAGTTCCAGAAGCGAACTACTGCATTTAAAATTTTCACTGCTATATAATTACAGTACAGTACAGTATTCTCATATGGTACACCGTCAACTAGGGTGAATTCGGACTTTGGAGGGGAAGATGGTGCGTGGATCAGATTTTTGCAGAAAGGTAGCTATGCGAGAAGTATTCAGAGAAGAATAAGGAGATATTTTGGGCTTTTATGGATTTGGAAAAAGTGTATTATCATGTGGATAGAGCATCAATGAGGAAGGTGCTAAGGATTTATGAAATTGGAGGAAATTTTGTTAAGAGCAGTCAAGAGTTTTTTATGAAGAGAGCAGAGCGTGTGTTAGAGTAGGAAATAACGAGTCGAGTGAATGGTTTGAGGTAAATGTAGGTCTGCGACAGGGTTGTGTAATGTCACCGTGGCTGTTTAATGTATATATGGATCGTGCGGTGAGGGAGGTGAAAATGAGAACTATGGGTAGAGGATTGGGTTTAGTAGGAAAGTATGGTAGAGATTGGGAATTGAATCAGTTGCCGTTTGCTGATGACACAGCGTTGGTGGTGGATTCTGAGGAGAAACTGCAGCGAGTAGTCAAAGAGTTTGGTGTGGTTTGTGGGAGGAGGAAGCTGAGGGTGAATGTAAATAAAAGTAAAGTGATGGTGTGTAACAGAGGTGCTCCTAGGGTGAATCTAGATGTGGAAATACTGGAACAAATGGAGTGTTTAAAATATCTAGGAGGAATGATAAGCAGGAATGGAGGGAAAACAGAGAGTATGTGAAGGAAGGAAAGATTTTGGAGCAAGGGGAAGTATTTGGAAGGTGAGAAATCTCGGAATGAAAGTTAAAAGTGCAATGTATCAAGGGATAGTTGTACCAACAGTTATGTATGGGGCTGATACATGGGCTCTGAAGAAAAAGGAGAGAAGAAAGCAGGATGTGATGGAGATGAGCTGCTTGAGGAGTATGTGTGGAGTGACTCATAGAGACAGATTGAGGAATGAAGAGATACGTAGGAGAATAAGGCAGCAGAAACATTTGTCGGCCAGAGTGGACAGAAGGGTGCTGTGCTGGTATGGACATGTTAATTTCTTTAATTTCTAAACTACCCTCCTTCGGTTTCTATCCCTCCATCTGTGCCTTTGTCTCTAATTTCCTTTCCGGCCGTTCCATAGCCGCGGTTGTGGACGGCCATTGTTCACTTCCTCACTCTATAAACTCCGGTGTTCCTCAGGGCTCTGTCCTATCTCCTATTCTCTTTCTAATTTTTATAAATGATCTCCTTAACTGTACCTTAATTCCCATCCATTCATACGCAGACGACTCAACCTTGCACTACTCCATTAGTTTTTCAGAACGCCCCAGCCAGCAATCCCTCAACGACAAACGTAATGAAGCCATAGAACTCTTAAATTCTGATCTAAATACTATTTCCAATTGGGGCAGAGAAAACCTTGTTAACTTTAATGCTTCCAAAACCCAATTTCTCCATCTATCTACCCGTCAGGATCTCCCAGCGGACTATCCCTTATTCTTCAACAATACAAAAATCAACCCTTCATCTTCTCTCAATATTCTTGGTGTCTCTTTTTCTTCTGCTCTCATTTGGAAGGACCATATTACCAGTCTTGCTAAGGCAGCCTCCCAGAAGCTGGGTGTGCTCAACCGCCTTAGGGGGTTCTTTTCCCCTGCACAGCTTCTTGCTCTGTACAGGGGCATAGTGCGCCCTTGTATTGAGTATTGTTCACATGTGTGGGGAGGTTCCTCTCACACTGCTCTCCTAGACAAAGTTGAAAGGAAGGCCTTTCGTATCATTAACTCCCGTCCACTCACCAACTCTCTGCAATCTCTCTCTCTCCGCCGCAATGTTGCATCTCTCTCGCTATTCTATCGCTACTATAATAATCAGTGTTCCTCAGAGCTATCCCAATGCATACCACCTCCTTTACGTATCTTGCAACTCAATCCCACCCCTACTCTGTGCAACTCTCCAACCCAAGAGTGAAACGTTACTCTCAAACTTTCTTCTACTCAACAGCTGAGCTCTGGAACTCTCTCCCAGAATCAGTCTTTCCCTCTTCCTATGACTTAAATTGCTTCAAACTCCGTGTGTCCAGGCATTTTGGCTCGAACGTCCCTTGATTTTGGCCCTGTCACTCTTTCAACTATGGGGGAGGCACTCGCTATAGGCAGTTATGCCTTTTGCCTCCCTCAATCACATAGAAAAAAAAAATAAAAATAAAAAAAAGTGAATGAAAGATAATAGGCTTACAAACTGAATATGTGAGTCAGATACAAGGGTAGAGTGGTAGGAAGACCTCCATTGAGATAGAGAAACTGTGTAGGACAAGTGTTGGAAGATAGAGGAATGAGTGAATGACTATAGATCAGGCAGAAGTGCTAATAAAGAGGAATGAATGGAGAATGCTAGCGAATAGATGAGTGTACCCGCGGTCGTTTGGGAGCGGGTCGGGCGCCAGTTAGACTAGATAATAGTCCATCAGGCGCCTGGATGTGTGGTGGTGGGGAGGTGTGGTGGAGTGGTTTTGCCACTGGACTGGTAATCCAATGGACTCTGGTTCGAATCCCGATATGTCAATGGGAAGATATTATTGGGATGGAATTTGGTTCGAATCCCGATATGTTAATGGGAAGATATTGGGATGGAATTTGTGCTGTTCCTAGTATCAGTGCATTACCACAAAGCACATCGAAATGCCAAATAAATACCCTCATTGTTCCCTGATTAAATAGCACTGTATGAATATTCCCATATTCAAAATATGCTACAGGAGGGCAATGCCTAATGAGTTAATTGCTCCATAGGTGGCATTTTGAGAGTGAGGGTCCAAGTCTAGGAGATGAGATAGTGAAGCACTGGAGCGACGCAGCTTCAGAGATGGGGCTGCTCCAAGCCGTGAGTGGGCAACTAAACCCCATGCATCCTGCAAAGGCAAGATGGCAGGCAGGGGCTTGTTGCAGCTGAAAGTGCTTCACATGTCTCACTCCCTAGACTGGAACGAGACCTCACGGGCTTTACCGTTTGTATAACGGTTGAATGTACAGGCTCTCAGCCTATGCCCGAGAGGGAGTACTGTAGTTGGAAAAAAACAGAAAAAAATATAGTGTATACAGTATAGTAACTCACATTTCAGCATCTTCATCTCGCCGGTTTGTTTCAGCAGAAAACGCTGTGCCAATACCTGTGTCGTAAGCATCGTCTGATGTCTTCCTAACATTCTTTACCTGGCTCATGTCTACCATACCACCACTCTTGGTTTTGAATGGATCATCCTGAAATAAAAAAGAAAATGTAAGCAAGTCTAAAAACATACAGTACTAGTGATGAGTATCGGTACCTTGCCAATCTTTAATTATTTTTATCAACTACTATACTGTACCTGCATTTAATTGTATGATACTGTCATTAATAATAATAATAATAATCAAAAGAATGGAAAGCAACGAGATGAGAATGGTGAGATGGATGTGTCTTTGCCAAGCTGCAGGATAGTATATCTAGTGATAAGTTGAGAAGGTTAGGTATCAAGTGTATCAAAGATGAGATACGTGCTATAGTCTATTCGCTGTAAGTAGGCGATAAATCAAGACCTCTAACATCTCTAACGCAAAAACGACTAGAGTAATCGAGCAAATATTTCTACCATTTGGGAAGAGTCCGTCAAGGAATAGATGTGGAAATTTAAAGCCAATTTGCTCTAGTCCTTTTTGAGTTACAGAGGATAGACTCGATAGAGGTCATGATTTCTCGCCTACTTACAGCGAATAGACTATACCAGGTTGGATGGTTTGGACATGGGGAGAGGATGCATGAACTATGTTGGGTGAAAACATGCAAGTCCATAAACATGGAGGGAGCTGCACCAAGGGGCAGACTAAGAAAGACGTGGGATCAGACCGCCAAGATCTTGAATCGAAGAACCTGACAAGTGAGGCAGCTCTGAACAGGGCTGCCTGGAACTCCGCCATTAGGACACTAGACAGGAACAGCACTTCGTGTGGAACACCTGATCTTCATATTTGTGTATGTACCGGTATGTATGTATAATGTATGCATGTATATACTCAGGCACATACCCCATTGCTGGGAGTGGCCAACTCGAGACAGAGACCGAACAGAAACAACATTTAAAGTTTCAATTCTTAGGGTCTGGGACCACTTTCGCGTTCCCTCGCCCCTTTCTCTTGTCTCGTCTAGTAGGTGAATTATGCAAGGGGAGGAGGATTCCTAGTCTCCTGCCCCCAGAAGGAACAGTAGACATCACACAACAAATTCAAGCACTCAACACCCAAACTAACAACAAAATACAAGAACAACAAAAACTAAATTGGAATAACTTCCTACAAACACTTGATCACAAAACAAACCCCAAAAAACTCTACAAAACACTATACAGCATCACACTTTCCAACAGCAACACAACACAATCACATGCTGCAATCACAACAACAGACTCTACTCCTTCATGTAAACAACAAGCAAACACTCTCATCAATCACTTTTCACATGTCAGCCACCTAAAACCTCACAAAGACGACCGACGTGTCATCCGACGTAAGAGACAATTCCCCACAGACCCTGACTATACACCCTTCACCAATCACCAGACAAAGCATATCATCAACAATCTCAAGCACTCACCCGCCTGTGGCCTAGACAACATAAGCAACATACACCTCAGACACCTGGGACCACAAGGCATACAAGCACTCACTAACATATCAAACTACAGCTATTCACACAACACAATACCAGACATTTGGAAGCATGGTATCATCATCACATTCCCCAAACCCAACAAAGACCCCACGCTACCCTCCTCGCACCGCCCCATCACACTTCTTTGCTCCCCCTCCAAAGTCATGGAACGCCTAGTATTACAACTAATTACACCTGACCTACCCCTAGCTCCAACACAACATGGCTTTAGGCCACTGCACTCCACAAACACTCTTCTCATAGACCTTACACAAAGAGCTTTCGACGGCATCAACTCAACTAGACCACCACACAGATCACTATTAGCCACACTCGACATTAGTAAAGCCTTCGATGCCATCCCCCGCCACAACCTAACAAACAAAATCTACAACACAAACATGCACAACAACACAAAAAGGTGGCTGGCCAACTTCCTAGCAGGCAGATGTGCACACGTATCTTTTGCCGGTCAGTCATCTAAAATCAGAAACTTTCCAAACGGAGTCCCACAAGGATCCGTCCTATCGCCCGCACTCTTCAATCTGTATATGCACGATATAACTACACCCAATACGCCCCAAATAAACTTAGCCTCCTATGCAGATGACATAACACTCACATGCACACACCATGACCCAAAAAGAACAACAGATCTCCTTCAACCCTATCTCAACACACTACATGGTTGGTGCACTACAAACAGACTTAATCTAGCCCCAGCCAAATCCACCGCAACCCTGCTCACAAGTTGGACAGGAGAACACGAATACATCCCTCAACTCACCATAAACAACACACCCCTAACACATACACACACACCCAAAATCCTAGGAGTAATATATGATACTCATATGACATTCAAACAGCACACCACAAACATTAAAAAGAAACTGACACCCAGACTTAACGCCCTCAGGTCACTTGCTCACACAAAATTTGGACACAACAAAGAAACTACCACCACAGTATATAAACAATACATAAGATCAGTGATGGAATATGCAAGCCCAGCCTGGGCTTCTAACCTAGCTGAAACATATCATAAGACCTTACAGACTATTCAAAACAAAGCCCTGAAGATCATTACAGGTTGCACAGCTACTTCACCCACAGATCACCTACATCAAGAAACCAAAATCCTCAAAGTCAAAGACCATCTGGACATGAGAGGCACTCAATTCCTGGCAGCAGCCTCCACGAACCAAGACCACCCACTAAACTACATGGCAACACACCCACAGACACCAAGAAATATCAAAACAACACCCAGCACACGGTATCACACACAATTATTGTCCTCTCTCCCTCCCTGCCCACCCCGAACCAACTTCCAGAAGCACATCCATACTCATATCTCTCACCAATCCATCCATTCACTCACAGACAACACGCAGCTGCATGCACGACCTCCCGAAATCCATCCTTCCGAATCCTCCCTTCCTCGCGAGGACAGAGTCCACCTGGCCAGGCTGAGATGCGGACACCATCCAGCTCTCCTGAGCTATCAGAAGAGACTGGATGACTCCGTTGTCGACGCCTGCCCGGGATGTAACACAGCACCCCATACCATTAAACACATCATAGAAGACTGCATTTCACACAACCACTTACGCCAACAACACAATCTACACTCAATGAGAGCTCTGTGGGAAAGCCCGATCGTGGCCATGGCCTTTCTCAGGGACTCGGGGCTGTTCGGCCAGGCAGCTTAGGGAACAACAACAACAGTAGGAGGGTAAAAAAGACAGACAGAAACGACTAAGGTTGGGTTGAGGATGACCAACCTAACTCTGGATAGTTCTTAATCCGGCAGCTGCGGGGAGACTCTTAAGAGGTTTTACTGGGCGACTGCGGGGAGACTCTTAAGATCTTAGGCCTAAAAAAAAAAACTTTCAACCCTTCTGGCACGGGCTGGGCGATATGGCCGAAATACGTCTACGCCTAGGCTACTGTATCTTTGTTATTTTAACTGCTAGAAAATTCCCACGCATGTCTAAACGTATAGTACTGTGGATTCCAATCTGTAGACTGGCGTTGAGTAGAGCTCTCTAAGTCAACTGGTTCAGTTGTGATGACGATTTCCGTGGAGCGCATTTTTTCGCGATTTTAGCAATGTGACACACTTTTTAAGACTGAATCTGTCTTAGTAGACCACACAACAAAGCTCCGACGTCTGCTTGCTTCCAGAGGTGCGCGCGTCGCCTCCGACAGGCTTTGTTTACATACGTCGGACGCGCATCTTTCATAACAAGCTTAATAGGCTTTCAAGCTTACAGATTTTAAAATGCTGCCCAGGCTCCTGCCCAGCTGCCGCGGTCATTTTAAAATGCTGCCCGAGCGGGAAGGGTTAAAAGGCCCCAGTAGCACTTGATGTTGTTTTTTCCCCCTCCATACCTCATATCACTTCTCCACATCTGTCAAAGTCCCCTCCTTCCCCCCCCCCCCCCCCCCTTCAATTATCACCTATTTTCCCTGTTATTCCCTTATTCATTGGTATATTTTCGTGCTAACATCTGCAAGCCGGTTGCAGGGTGTGGTTATGTGAGTAGCGAGTGTGTTGGGTAAGGTACAGGATGGGGTGAGACTCTCAGTCATGCTCTAGACCTCGCGAGAGGTGGGGTTGCCTCGCTCTGCTCCACATTTCATGAATGGGCCGCTCCGTATTTATTCGCAATTTTGACCATCTAAACTCTATTCCCACTTGTTTTATTGTTGTTACATGTTACTATTTTCATATTAAACGTAAAATAGGCGCACATGGATAAGTATTAATTATATTTATGGTAAATTAACTATTATAGTGAGGAATGCATCAAAATACCTACGCACAGGGGTATGTATGGTGTATACTACAGGGGCTGCGCAGCTGAGAGGTTAAAGCTTACCAGTTAACCCCTTCACGTTTTTATGACGCAAAGGTTGCCAGATTAGCAATAATAAATAGAGTTCTCTCTCTTATAATTACCTCTCCAAACTTAAGTTTTCTGCCCCACAGCTAACTCAAAGACAACTGCAGAGGTTGAAGTAACTAAACTAAAGGTTTCTAAATACCCCTGATGGTAACAAAGGCTTTAACCCTCCAGCCCCGGCTATGTATTATATATATATTCCTCGAAACCCGGGTGTTTTGGCCGAAAAACGTCTAGGCTAGGCTACCGTATATTCGTTAATCAGACTGCTTCCCGCATTCCCGCGCATCCCTAAGCGTAGCTGTGTTATTTACCTGTAGAATGGCATTAAGTAGAGCTCTCTAAGTCAACTGGTTGAGCTGTGATGATGATTTAATTGGAGATAACTTTATGGCCAAAACAGCCACTTTTGATACTTAACAACAACATACAGGCACACACGAACAAGCGACGCTCTCCTTCTTGTGGCCGGAGATGCGGGGCGTCGGTCCAGCCGGCTGTTGTTTACATGCGTCGGACCGACGCCTCGCACACGAAGCTCACAGGCTTTCAACCACTGGGCGTTCAAGAGCCCTTCCGGGTACCTGTTATATGCTTTTTTATGGGCGTTCAAGAGCCCTTCCATGGTGAGAGGGTTAAAGTATCCCTAATAGGCTCCAAATTGCGTCAAAAACGTGAGAGGGTTAAGGATAGCTCAATAAAGCCGATTAGGCGTATTTCCATTGGCGTCCTGTACTACTGTATACATTACCCATTCCCTTGCTCAAGGGGATGGTGATGACTCAGTGCTTGTTGTTGTTGTTGCTGATCCCTAGGCTGTCTGACCGAGCAGCCCCAAGGTCCCCAGCCAAGGCCATAACTGAGCACCCCCACAGAACACTCCCTGCTTTACCACTAAGAATGCCCAGGTGACCGAAACTGCTCCCAGGCGAGGGGCTAAGGAGAGTGGGGAAACGCCCAGGACATCGCAGCCCTTCCCAGGGCTCTGTGCCTCTTAACAATTATAAAAGGAAAGTTGACGGGCAAGGGAAAAATGTGACGCTTTGGCTCCCAGTCTTCCAACCTCTCGGTGGGCAGTAGAGAGGTCAATTCACGGAAGAGACGCCGACAAAATTCCAGGGTAAATTTCATGAATAAAATTGATCATAATTTCTTCAACGAGTTATTGCCTGAAAAAGCATAATTATTAAAAATATAATATTGAAGTAAAATAGCATGTATACACAGCCAAAGCCATTCTTATAAAATTCTAGCCGACAAACCAAACACTACCCCCTACCCCCTCGCTTCAGCCCTATCCCTGTTTGGGCGATTAAGGCAAGTTGTTTTGAAGTTTGCCATGCGAGGTAAACATACTACAGTACTGTAAATTAAAAATTAAAATTTGGTGATGGGCTGGTCTATCAGAGTGAGAACTGAGCGATCTCTGCCATACCCATAGCTTACTCTGACTGTTCCTTTTACTTATATATTTTCTAGCTCTCAAGTGACGGCGTCTCATCCGTGGATTGACCTCCCAATCTACCAAGATTGGAAGCCAAAGCGTCACATTTTTCCTTTGCCCCTCAACTTTCTCTTCATAATTGCTGAGGGGCACAGGGCCCTGGGTGGGACTTTGGTTTCCCGGGCGTTTCCGCGCCCTCCTCAGCTCCCCACCATGGAGTGGCTTCGGTCACTCAGGCTTTATTGTGGTCGGCGGGGAGGGTTCTGTGGGGGCGCTCGGTTATGGCCTTGGCCTTGCTCGGGGCCTTGGGGCTGTTCGGCCAGGCAGCTTGGGGAACAACAACAACAACAACTGTAAATTAATCTTTTTCTCACGGTAGCCAAGAGCGAACGCTGGCTTTCTCCTTTGCTTTGATTATCTGTGCATAATTCCCCATTGATAAAACATGTATGGTATTTTTCGTAACTCATGCTGTAATGTATTGTAATAATACCGTAAGTAATCTGAAACAATTGCTAAATGTTCAGCATAGGATTTTTGTTTGACAAAACTGCGGTTTTGTTCAGTGAGGTACGGTAAGACATCAGGATTTACGATACATGCTTGTCAAAATTTATATATTGCCGATTCAAAATCAGATCCTTTTGTTGCTCGAAATCAGGGTCATATGCTGCAAACACTACCTACACCAGGTCAACTACAAAAAGTTGGTGAGAATTTACCGGTAGGCATGTATGATTTATAATTATAATATACCGGTATATAATTTTCTACATATATTTCAGTATTATTGCTCAACGCAATATTTACATTAAATTTCTGTTATTATTTACAAATGCTTGGCTTTTTGAAGGAACGACGTAAAAAATATACTCCAGTATCGTATCTTGAAAGATTGAAATAAAACTGAAAGCCTCGGGATCAGCTCGAATCCTGTGATTGTGAAGTTGTTTAGTGTTTGGATCATTGGCTGAATCATTGGCTGAGGTGTTGGCTACATCATTGCCTGTGATATCTGCGTTACATTTCAGAATAGCGAGTTGAGCTAAAAATAATAGAAAAACTGCTACACTGCATGTTCTCCCGATTTGTAAATTTGAATACTGTACAACACTGGTTCTGCTACGAACATAGCAAGTCCTCTAACTTATTCTTAACCCCTTCCGTACCGATGACGTAATAATGATTATATTCTAGCTACAGTATATTCAGACGATTTGGTGCAGTTTAAGAATGATCTGTGGTAGTAAAAAGTGTGGTGTAAGATAGTTCGAAACCTGTTAAATGCTGGAGGCCCTTTTTAAACTGAATAAAATAGTATAGCCTAATAGTAGCCAGAATAAAATTAATAAGACGTTGCTGGTACAGAAGGGGTTAATGCAATTTTGTTGATTTTATACTTGGACTTTTCTATCTGAGATATGCTCGTCTCTTTCCTCATAAAATTTGTCGGTAGAGTTATGAATCACCCTGTATATGAATATTGAACAGTATCATGGAGTATGTACCGTAATACTGTATAGTACAGCACATACAGCGTATTGGGCCATTGGCTAGCACCTTTGGCCCACAACCGAAAGGATTGGGGCTTGATTCCTGTTCAAGATGGGTCATTTGGGAAAGTCTCACAACACCCTGCACCTCCATTCACCTAGCAGTATAAATAGAAACCTGGAGTCTATGGACATTTGTGACATCCCATCAGTGGAGGTAAAATGTAGTACCGGTACCACACCCTGGATAATATGCAGTAGCCTCTGCATACCAGACTGGACAATGCACCCGTGTTACCCACTAGAGGATTCAAAGGGCAAAGATATGAAGATAAGTGCTACAGTCTAGTGTAAGCCCCCAAACTATATTTATTACAATGAGATCAAGCTAAGGGACTTAACAGAAGTCACTCAGCCTATTACACTGTACCTCCTATTACAGTATGGCTATAGAATTAATATTACTGTTATGGTACCGGTACATGATATAATTATTACTAGGAGGTATACTATAGTATTATAGTGATAATAGGAATTCAATCAAGTTCATTATAAGATATTTACAAGACCTAACTAAACAAACATATATATATATATATATATATATATATATATATATATATATATATATATATATATATTTTTAGTTATGACTTAAACATTAAGATATTGAATTTTTCAACTGGTTATCTTGTCTCTACTCTCTAGTTTGATATTCTAAATAGATAAACAATTATGGAACGTGGAGTAGAGCTCACATCGGCCCCTTCTTTCTTCTGAGTCTTCTCCCCCTGCAGCAAAACTTGGGCACTGACTCCTGCCTGTCGTCGCCGGTACTTGCGCATCTCTCGGCTCTCCTCAAGCCGGGCTCTGCAATGATAATGATGACTTACAGTATTCACTCAAGAAAATTATACAGTATTGTACTGAATGATGGAATGCTGAGCAAGTATGTTACTGCACGGTCTCGAAGAGAACATCCCCTACGACAAATTCTTCACCCTCTGCACTGCAAACCTTCGAGGGCACAACCTCAAAATTGCCATGCCGGATCACTGGAGGACAACAATGAAAGGAAACTGGTTTGCCATCCTTACCATAAGTGCCTGGAATTCACTACCGAATAATGTAGTGACAGCACCAACAGTGGCCACATTCAAGTCGAGGTATGACAAACACGTCAGCACATAAAACACTAAGTCAAGCACAACCTGGAGGTGGGCGGACAAGATAAGATTCAAGAAGTATCGGTTATTTTAAATGACACTACTGCAGCGTTATGAGAAACAATTCATTAGGGAAAATAGGCACCAATAGATTCGCCATATTTTTCGTTATTGACAAATTGAAAAAAACCCACTTCACAGACAAATACACCAAGAATCTAAGTTAAAGATGTCAAACAGCGGGGGTGTGGAGGCGGCAGCCCCCACCCATAATACGTTACGTAAGATTGTTAGGTTAAGCTAATGTCCTTTCAAAGGAGTATAGTAAACACCAGGATAGCCTATACCCAGTCAGAGGTAAGTCCTGCTGTAGTCTCCTTGAATACTACCGAAGCCTCTTCTTATTTCCCCATGTTCCGAGGAAGTTGCTTCAATTGTGCCGCCTCTCCACATCTTTCCCCGTAGAACTAGGGCAGCTGAGAGCGCCCATGAATTTACACTTTCTCCTCCACAATGCAGAACTTCTGCTTATCAGAATTCATTTATCCCCAGAGCTACTACTCTTTGGAATTCACTTCCCTCGAATTGCTTTCCACAAACTTACAATCTACAAATGTTTAAATCCAGTTGTTACAAACATTTTATGAATGGAGGATGCCTTTAGGCACATGGACCTTTTTGTTTTATCTGTGTTTTTCCTTCCTCCGTTCATTGTCTCTTAAAAAAAAAAAAAAAAAAATGTAACTGTTACTAGGTAAGCATTACTGTACAGTATAGGCTACTACAGTACGGTAGCTATTTAATGGGTTTTCGATATCTTACTAGGGTTCAATGGATTTATCTCAATTGTATTTAGGGCCTATTGTACTGGGGTAACATGTTACAGTACTGTACAGTAGGCCTATATAGTATTAGGAGTTGCTTGAAAGACTAGACTGGCATGAGAAGGAAAATAAAGAATAAGAGAAAATACTTGTACAGTGTATTGCTATATTTCAGTTAGGATAATTGGGCATTAAATTGCCAGCCACCGGCCTTTAAAATGACGTGCCAGTTGCCTAACCCGAGAATAGCCTAATAAGGGAAAATATGCTTCATTATACCTCCCGTAACTCCATAAATACAACTTACCTACCGTAAAAAAAAAAAATAAATAAAAAAAAAAATAAAATAAAAAAAAATCTAATACTGTACAATACAGTAATACCTTCACTTAGATTAAGAATGATGAAAGCCACAGCCTTCTAAGTACTGTACTTACTTACTTACTTGTCTTACTTGTCGTAGTTTCGGCGTTATCACCTCTGTCAACTTGGAAGTCCACCGCCTCCACACCTCTCCTCGATCCGGGCATACAGGAGTTGATCGGGGATCGAGTTTGACCCTGCTCCTCTTGAGGCAGGACCGTGTGGAATGGGAGGCTCGTCTGGCAGTCACTCCAGGAACTTGTCCAGCCTCCTCTTAAAGGCCTCCGTGGTGCAGTCCATCAGGTCTCGAATGTCCTTTGGGAGACTATTGAATAGTCTTGGACCGACGTTCAGGAAGCTCGTTGAGAGGAGGGTCCTGCGACGCTGGGAGGATGAGTCAAGGACAGTAGGACTCGTCTATAGCAAGTCCTCCCCAGTCGTGGCAGATGTTGGCTCTTGATGCCTCCTTTCTCTTCAGGGAGAGGGCTTGGTACTATACCTTCCAGTATTTTCCACGTGTATATAATACAGTACCGCTCCCTCCTCCTCTGTAGAGAGTACAGTTTCAATTTTCTTAACCTCTCCCAATATGAGTCTTGTTGGAGATTTTTCAGTTTTCTGGTGAAAGTCCTTTGGATTTGTTCCAGTTTCTGAATGTCTCCCATTCTGTCAGGGGACCACAGCTGGCACAGATATTCCAGTTTGGACAGCACTAGGGACTTCCATAATGGGATTAGATGGTCAGGATCTCTTGATTTAAAAGTTCTTAGGATCCAGCCAGACATTTGCTTAGCAGATTTTGTGATGTTCTCAATGTGTTCCGAGAAAGTACAGTCATTGCTCATGACCACTCCCAGGTCTCTCACAGAGCCCTTTTCGGAAATATTTTGGTTTCCCACTTGATATTCACTTCCTTCGAAGTTTCTCTTGTTTCCATACCGTATTACTTCAAATTTATCACTATTGAATTTCATGTTATTTGATTGGGCCCAGTTGCATACGGTATCCAGATCTTTTTGTAGAGAAGGTCAGCGTCGACTTTGTGGGTTATTTTACGGCTAATCCTCGTGTACTGTACCGGTACAGTATTTGTTTTCCTATGTCATTTATTGTTTTTATTTTTCCCATAGCCTAGGCCTAAATGAAGGAGATAAAAGACAAAACTGCTTATAACAAATGTCTTCCCGTAAAGTTGAAAGTGACAGAGACAAATTCAAAGTATACATTTGAGTCAAAATGTCTGAATGTCACTCGGAGCTTGAAGGAGTTTAAGTTATCGGATAAGAGAAAGACAGATCTCTGCTACTTTTACAAATTAGGCTAGGCTATGTAGAAGATGTATGAAGCACTGCGGGTAAGTGAAAAACACCTCCGAGATCGCGCATCGTAACAATAGAAAACAGGGGTCACGAGGGTAGGCCTAAACTCGTCTGGGTAAATCTACAGTTATACTACCCCTCCCCCACCTCCCCCCTTCAAAACACCCCTATTAGCGTGTTTTTGGATGCTTCTTACCAGGTTTACTTACCAGGTAGGGCCACGCACTGTCCACGGAGCAGCTGTGTTCAGTGGGGGGCCCAAGACATGAATACGGAAACTTATTTTTTTTTATATTAATGTCACTAATTTTCCCATGGATTTAAATAGTTTTCTGTGTTAATTGTCATCAATATATAGTGTTTGGAAGTAATTACAAGCCTCTGAAAAACCATTTCCCCCATGACTTATTGTCATCATCATATACTGTATATTGACAGCAGGGGGCAAAAAACAAGTACGCCGCAGACCAACCGATTGAACACCCAGGTTAACAAACCGCGGACGAGTCTCACTTTGCCGAAGGTTTGTAATATTTCAATGTAGGCCTATCTATTTCAAGTCAAATATACATTTACGCGCATCATCAAACCATACTAAGTCTACTAGGCCTACTAATAATATTAACGTATTAGTACCAACAGAATAGCGACAAAATAGGGGTAGTATAGGCCTAATAGGAAGGAGGTGAGATGTTAGTAGAGCCATTGAAAATGTTATTTGAGGTATCGTTTAATACAGGACAAATCCTGATGGACTGGAGAGAGGCAAACATAACAGCTATATTTAAGAAGGGAAAGAGAAATAACCCAGGGAATTATAGACCAGTCAGTTTGACAAGTGTTGTGTGTAAACTAATGGAAACGGTAATCAGAGAAGGAATAATGGAGCATATGAAGTCAAACCACCTTTTCAGTGGGAGACAGTTCGGATTCTTGCCGGGGAGGTACTACAGCTAATTAAGGTGGTAGATGATTGGATGCAAATTCTAGAAGATGGTGATGTAATAGACGTGGTATATTGCGATTTTATGAAGGCCTTCGATAAGGTCCCACATAAAAGGTTAATAGAGCAAGTTAGAAGCTATAATATAGGGGAGAAATGTGTGAAATGGATAGAAGCCTTCCTGAAAGATCGGAGACAGAGGGTACTGGTGAATGGAATAGGCTCGGGGTGGAGGGAAATTACAAGTGGGGTACCTCAGGGATCTGTGTTGGGACCACTGCTGTTCGTTATATTTATCAACGACTTACCTGAAGTTATAACTAATGGAAGTGAGGTATACCTGTATGCGGATGACACTAAGCTGTATAGAAGAGTGAGGAGTAAGGAAGATGTGGAGGGCATGAAGGGATGGTCTGAGCATTGGTTAATGCCTTTTCATCCAAAAAAAATGCAAGTACATGCGGATTAGGACAAGCAAGATAGACAAGGTAGGATACAGTATGTATGAAGTGATGGAGGAAGTGAATGCAGAAAAGGATATAGGAGTAGTGATAGACAATAAGTTAAATTTCTCAGAACATTTAGCGGAAAAGATAAACAAAGCCAATAGAATTGTAGGGCTGATAAGGAGGACATTTGTGTCACTTGACGAAGAAATCTTCAGGAATCTCTATACAGCGCTGGTTAGGCCGCACCTGGAATATGCGAACCAGGTGTGGGCTCCATATATGGTAAAGGATATAGAAGCAGTGGAGAAAGTGCAGAGGAGAGCTAGCAAGCTGGTACCAACGTTGAAGAACGCGGGCTATGAGCAGAGGTTGAGGACACTGGGGCTTCCGACACTGGCATATAGGAGAAAGAGAGGGGATATGATAAGAGACTTTTAAGATAGTGTCAGGAAAGTACGATGAGGATGTGTGTGAAGGTATCTTCTTGATGCGGGAGGGAACAAGAACGAGAGGACACTCTAAGAAAATTTACAAAGAAAGAAATAGGCTTGAGATGGCAAAGAACTCATTTTGTGATAGAGTGGTAAATGAGTGGAACGCACTGCCCCAGTATGTAGTCGATTCCGAATCAATAAGGGAGTTTGAAAGTAATCTTGATAAAGCATGGGGAAGACAAGATTTGAAGTTTGATTATAAAACAAAAGTACAGAATAGTAAAAATGTTGCGTCTGCTACCGCCGCCGCCAACACCGTGAACGACCGCAGCAGTGCAAGTACTGGTACTGAGCTGGATACACAGGCCTAGTTTGCCTTTTTCCAGAGGATCTACTGTAAGCAACTGTAAGAAACTAACTGTAGATTTATCCTCGTCTGCGAGATAGTCAATGCCCACAAATATTAGGCCTAGCCTAGGCCTATATCATAAATATTGTCTGTTAAGTATTGTAGCCTATGGGTCTCTAATGCCACTTCTATTTTGTATATCCTAGCCTAATCTGGAATTGATAATCTTCAAGGACACTACATCCGCCCTATTAGAAACAATTTATAAGGGAAAATAGGGACCAATAGACTCGCCATATTTTACTCATTATAGTCCGCATGGAGGAATTTCGTTATCAACACTTAAAAAAACCCGATTAGGCCTAGCCTACACCGAAAAATAACATGAAAATAATAAGTCCCGACCGTAAACAAAGCATTGCGCACAATGAATCCTTCGACTTGACTCCTCTTCTTCTTGTTTTGAAAGATGCGGGGAGTGCGATTCACCCAATAAATGGCGTGAGCGTTACTCACAAAAACGATATACCGGCAACCTGTTTTTGCCCCTTACAGATCTACATACTGTATATGAGGATGACAATAAATCAAGGGGGGGTGAGGGGGGCAGCACCCCCCCCCCTCAACCCATCGTGTATCCAATGTAGGCTACCCCGCAATTTCCCTTACACTTACACTTACACTTTGTTGTATTCCGTCCGTTAGTGACACAGTTGAGCTGGGGCTCCACTGCGACCAGGCAGCTCCCTTTCTTCCACTCTCCATTCTAGAAGTCGGTTGGAGTTGGTGCTGGGGTATCCTGGTGTTGGTGGCCGGTCCGGTATTTTGGCCAGCCACATGTCCAAGTGTTTCTTGAAGGTGTCTGGAGACACCCCGGTCATGTTCCTGAGAGGGGCTGGTATACAGTTGAACAGTCTGGTTCCATTGTATGTAAAGCTGTGATGGATCAGGGATTTGATTTTTTGTGTTGATCCCGGCGTAGTCCTCACATAGCACAGCCTCCCTCGCCTTTGGTGTTGAGTCTCTTGGATGTTTGGATTTGGTACCTTTTTTTCCAGAATCTTCCAGACGTAGATGATGATGTATCTCTCCCTACGTCTTTGAAGTGAGTACAGCTGCAGCTCCTTGAGTCTCTCCCAGTAGTTAAAGTGTTGAAACCCATGGATTTTACTGGTGAATGTCCTCTGGGTGGCTTCGATTTCTGTTATTTCTCCTACTTTTTGGGGAGACCAGAGCTGAGAGCAGTACTCCAGTCGTGGTAGGACCAGTGACTTCCACAGTGTTAACATACACCTCGCATTTCTTGTGTGGAAGGTTCTCAGGATCCAGCCTGCTATTTGTTTTGCTGTTGTTGTGGCTTTGGTAATATGCTGGGAAAATGTGGCGTCACTGCTCATATTTACTCCCAAGTCCTTCACTGTGTCTTTGGCGGTAATTTCTTGCTGTCCACTTTTGTAGTTGGTGTCGTTTTGTAGTGCTCTCTTGTTCCCGTACCTTAGAAGCTCGAACTTGTCTCCGTTTAGGGCCATGTTGTTTTCTTCTGCCCACTTCAGGATTTTGTCCAAGTCTTGTTGTAGTAGCTGTGCATCATGTTGTGAGGTGATTTTCTTCATGAGTCTGGTGTCGTCTGCAAACGATGAGGCTTTGAGTGTTCCAGGTCCCTGTCGATGTCTCCTATCATGATGAGGAATAGGAGAGGTCCCAGTACTGATCCTTGTGGTACTCCGCTGATGACCCCACCTGCTTCTGATAGGCTTCCTTGAACCGTGACTCTTTGTTTTCTGTTGGTGATGAAGCTGTGGAGCCATCTTCCAAGGTCTCCCCCTATTCCCAGTGATTTGAGTTTATGTAGAAGGATCCCATGGTCCACCTTGTCAAAAGCTTTGGCGAAATCTAGATATATGACGTCTACATACTGTAAAAGCGCGATTCACCCAATAAATGTCGCAATTTGACGCTGTATCTTCCGATTGATAGATAATGGGTAAGTTTATACAAATCCTCCACTCAAACCATGCAAAACAACTATGAAACATTATATTCCTAGATGAAAAAAACAGGCTAGTAAATAAGGCCAATGTAGTCTTGTTGAACGTTACCGCTTAAAGGTGAATTACAGCTGCATACCTCGTAAGATGTATATTTTGTATGCATCAAAACATATTAAGGATGTTCAGGTTTGTGTATAATAAAGTAAATTTAAGTCTATCTATCTATCTATATGCTCAGGCCCAATCCCCATTTTGAGGGTAGCCGACTCAAGACAGAGCAAGAACAGGGAAAACACAAAAACAACATAAACCAACAAATAAACACAGATAAAAAGCACAAACTCACACACATCCAGGTCACCCAGGAGAAGACCCAGAGACCAGGGTCACCAAGGTCGCTCCAGCACTCCCCCGGCCCCCGACCATCCGGAGAGGTTCCGATCTCGGCAGGCAGACATGCAGCGGAGCCAAAGCCACAAGCCCTCCCACCACACTTCCAGGCGCACCCTTCATATTAATCGTCTCCCCGGGCCAGGCGCCTGATGGACTATTATCTAGTCCAACTTGCGCCCGACCCCTTACTCCAAATGACCACGTGTTCACTCAACTATTCACTAGCATTCTCCATTCACTCCTGTCCACCACCACTTCCCCTGCCTGATCTATAGTCATTCCTCTATCATCCAAAGCCTTTCTTACACAGTCTCTCCATCTCAATGGGGGTCTTCCTGCCCTTCTATCTCCCCTTGTACCTGACTCACATATTCTCTTTGTAAGCCTTTCATAGCTGGCTGAAAGTTGTTGGATATTGGACTTTGGACATTGGACATTCGGATGTAAACAAAGCGACGAATCTCAAGCGATCTTGAACGAAGCAAGCTGGTTTGCTTAGATACGTTCAGTATGATCAATACGTATATTATTTATGTTGTATTTAATATTTATTGGTAAATCTATTATCACACAATTAAAATTCATATTATAAGTAATGTTAACCAGAAAATACATAATTTTATATACCGGTAACCTATTGTTATGGAATAACAAGCCATAGTAAATACCGATGATCCCGAAATTCCTGAATATCCAATAGAATCCTGAAAACTGTTGGATATTGGACTTTGGACATTGGACATTGGACATTCAAACATTACTGGATAGTGAATAACCTATTGAATATCCAATCAAACCCTGAAAACTGTTGGATATTGGACTTTGGACATTCAAACATTACTAGATATTGATTAGGCTAGCCTAGAGTTGAATATCCAATAAAAACCTGAAAACTGTTGGATATTGGACTTTGGACATTGGACATTCAAACTGAAAAAAAAAAATATTAAACTACTAGATATGGACTTTGGACATTCAAACTGAATTTTTTTTTTTTTTCAAACTACTAGATATTGATTAGCCTAGAGTTGAATATCCAATAAAAAACTGAAAGCTGTTGGATATTGGACTTTGGACATTGGACTTTGGACATTCAAACTGAAAAAGAAAAAAAATATTAAACTACTAGATATGGACTTTGGACATTCAAACTGAAAAAAAAAAAATCAAACTACTAGATATTGATTAGCCTAGAGTTGAATATCCAATAAAAAAATGAAAGCTGTTGGATATTGGACTTTGGACATTGGACTTTGGACATTCAAACTGAAAAAAAAAATATTAAACTACTAGATATGGACTTTGGACATTGGACTTTAGACATTCAAACTGGGAAAAAAAAAAAAAAAAAAAAACTACTAGATATGGACTTTGGACATTCAAACTGAAAAAAAAAATATTAAACTACTAGATATGGACTTGATTAACCTAAAGTTGAATATCCAATAAAAAACTGAAAGCTGTTGGATATTGGACTTTGGACATTCAAACTGAAAAAAAAAAATATTAAACTACTAGATATGGACTTTGGACATTGGACTTTGGACATTCAAACTGAAAAAAAAAAAAATCAAAATACTAGATATTGATTAGCCTAAAGTTGAATATCCAATAAAAAACTGAAAGCTGTTGGATATTGGACTTTGGACATTCAAACTGAAATAAACAAAAATATTAAACTACTAGATATGGGCTTTGGACATTCAAACTGAAAAAAAAAAAAAATCAAACTACTAGATATTGATTAGCCTAGAGATAAATATCCAATAAAAAACTGAAAGCTGTTGGATATTGGACTTTGGACATTGGACTTTGGACATTCAAACTGAAAAAAAAAAAAATCAAACTACTAGATATTGATAGCCTAGAGTTGAATATCCAATAAAAAACTGAAAGCTGTTGGATATTGGACTTTGGACATTGGACTTTGGACATTCAAACTGAAAAAAAAAAATATTAAACTACTAGATATGGACTTTGGACATTGGACTTTGGACATTCAAACTGAAAAAAAAAAAAATCAAACTACTAGATATTGATTAGCCTAGAGTTGAATATCCAATAAAAAACTGAAAGCTGTTGGATATTGGACTTTGGACATTGGACTTTGGACATTCAAACTGAAAAAAAAAAAAAAATAAACTACTAGATATTGATTAGCCTAGAGTTGAATATCCAATAAAAAAACTGAAAGCTGTTGGATATTGGACTTTGGACATTGGACTTTGGACATTCAAACTGAAAAAAAAAAATATTAAACTACTAGATATGGACTTTGGACTTTGGACATTCAAACTGAAAACAAAAAAATCAAACTACTAGATATTGATTAGCCTAGAGTTGAATATCCAATAAAAAACTGAAAGCTGTTGGATATTGGACTTTGGACATTGGACTTTGGACATTCAAACTGAAAAAAAAAAAATATTAAACTACTAGATATGGACTTTGGACTTTGGACATTCAAACTGAAAAAAAAAAAATCAAACTACTAGATATTGATTAGCCTAGAGTTGAATATCCAATAAAAAACTGAAAGCTGTTGGATATTGGACTTTGGACAAAAACTGAAAGCTGTTGGATATTGGACTTTGGACATTCAAACTGAAAAAAAAAAATATTAAACTACTAGATATGGACTTTGGACATTCAAACTGAAAACAAAAAATGTCAAACTACTAGATATTGATTAGCCTAGAGTTGAATATCCAATAAAAAACTGAAAGCTGTTGGATATTGGACTTTGGACATTGGACTTTGGACATTCAAACTGAAAAAAAAAATATTAAACTACTAGATATGGACTTTGGACATTCAAACTGAAAAAAAAAAATCAAACTACTAGATATTGATTAGCCTAGAGTTGAATATCCAATAAAAAAACTGAAAGCTGTTGGATATTGGACTTTGGACATTCAAACTGAAAAAAAAAAATATTAAACTACTAGATATGGACTTTGGACATTGGACTTTGGACATTCAAACTGAAAAAAAAAATCAAACTACTAGATATTGATTAGCCTAGAGTTGAATATCCAATAAAAAACTGAAAGCTGTTGGATATTGGACTTTGGACATTGGACTTTGGACATTCAAACTGAAAAAAAAAAATATTAAACTACTAGATATGGACTTTGGACATTCAAACTGAAAAAAAAATCAAACTACTAGATATTGATTAGCCTAGAGTTGAATATCCAATAAAAAACTGAAAGCTGTTGGATATTGGACTTTGGACATTGGACTTTGGACATTCAAACTGAAAAAAAAAATATATTAAACTACTAGATATGGACTTTGGACATTCAAACTGAAAACAAAAAATCAAACTACTAGATATTGATTAGCCTAGAGTTGAATATCCAATAAAAAACTGAAAGCTGTTGGATATTGGACTTTGGACATTCAAACTGAAAAAAAAAAATATTAAACTACTAGATATGGACTTTGGACATTCAAACTGAAAAAACAAAATCAAACTACTAGATATTGATTAGCCTAGAGTTGAATATCCTACAAAATAATGAAAGCTGTTGGATATTGGACTTTGGACATTGGACTTTGGACATTCAAACATTACTAGATATTGATTAGCCTAGAGTTGAATATCCAATAAAAAAATGAAAACTGTTGGATATTGGACTTTGGACATTCAAACATTACTAGATATTGATTAGCCTAGAGTTGAATATCCAATAAAAAAATGAAAACTGTTGGATATTGGACTTTGGACATTGAACCTTGGACATTCTAACATAACTGGATATTGAGTAGCCTAGAGTTGAAAATATATATATATATATATATATATATATATATATATATATATATATATATATATATAATTTATTTTATATAGCCTATTATTTTATTATTTGTATTTATATTTTTGTTATTTACTTTATTAGGCTTTTTGTTTTCCCCTTCCCTGTTGTGTTGTTGTTGTTGTTGTTCCCCAAGCTGCCTGGCCGAACAGCCCCAAGGCCCCGAGCAAGGCCATAACCGAGCGCTCCCACAGAACCCTCCCCGCCGACCACAATAAAGCCTGGGTGACCGAAGCCACTCCATGGCGGGGAACTGAGGAGGGTGCGGAAATGCCCGGGAAACCAAAGCCCCACCCAGGGCCCTGTGTCCCTCAGCAATTATGAAGAGAAAGTTGAGGGGCAAGGGAAAAATGTGACGCTTTGGCTTCCAATCTTGGTAGATTGGGAGGTCAATCCACGGAAGAGACACCGTCACTTGAGATCTAGAAAATATATAAGTAAAAGGAACAGTCAGAGTAAGCTATGGGTATGGCAGAGATCGCTCAGTTCTCACTCTGATAAACCAGCCCATCACCACATGACTAGAACCCAATCCTCTCAGCATCAGCTAGGAAACGCCCTAGAAAGCCGCCTTAGGCGAGGGGATAGCTCCCCTATTTCAACCCCTTTCGGGGTTGGGCACCCGCCCAAGCCTAGTGTAGTGGTGATAGGCTACCAGGTGATCAGTTGTTGTTGTTGCTGTTCCTCAGGCTGTCTGGCCGAGCAGCCCCAAGGTCACGAGCAAGGCCAAGGCCATAACCGAGCGCCCCTACAGAAACCTCCCAGCTTACCACTACCCCCAGGTGATCAGTTATACTCATCTGTGTATCAGTTTAATCTCTGGCCTTGACTTGGCTATAGAGTAAACATTTGGGGAGTGTTGTAACTGATTTTCATTGCTGATTAGTGCAAGTTTGCCTATTGGCTGCTCACTGACACTAATAAATGTCACCCCCGTTCTGGACCTAGTGGTTTGGGACCTACCCTAGCTGAGGGGACCTAGAGGGTATAGTGAACAGTTATTTTTCTGACTGGCACTCTTGGCCTAACACTATAAGGGCCTGAACAAGGTTGTACGGCATGAGGCTGCCCTATAATTAGGTGAACAATACTGAGCCAGCTGTGGTGCTATGTACGCGCACGTGAAGTGTCTGGTTCGTTCTAGTGGGGTGCACCAGAGCTACTGGATCCTTCCAATGAGAACATGGAATGAGGTGCTTGGGCCGCTTTCTGTGGTGATGATGGTTTGGGCCCCGGAGATACTGGCCCTTTGTAACAGATATTTTTTTACAATTACAAGGCTGTGCTGCAGATGGTAACTGAGATGCCCGTCACCATTGTTGCGTTTATTCCGGTAATAATTACACACAGAAAATGGTAGGCCAAATTTGTATTATTGTATTTCTTTTTCACATAGAATTTAGTACCAGTAGCCAAGCTCATACCTTAACTCAATGACTGCGGGCTGTATATAAAAAATACGGTCATCACTGCGGTACTTTTCATATGACAATTGCCGAATTTCTGCCTTGAACAAGGAGTGGGAGGCAGGCAAGCGAGTATAAGCAGCGCGGAACGGTTCCATCCATAGTCCCCCGTGTCTGGGCCATCACTAGTGTCAGTGGGAGACATATCAAACTCCCTTATAAACTTAGGGATAGCGAACAAACTGCTCAAAATAGTTGTTTTTGTTAACGATTTAGCGTCACCTGTGCAATATGGTTGCATGACAGCCAGTGGTCATACAGACATGATTCAGGTGTCATTGGAAAGGTCTATTCCTCAGCTTTCAGGGATATATAATTAAAATACGTTCTAGCTCTTGTTTATAAATGAAAATGTGCAGGAAATGAAGGTTACTTTTAGTCCAAAACCCCCGTATTGTACAGTGGAAACCAAGCAATTGTCATATGACAAGTGCCGCAGTCATTGTGTTAAGAAAATAATGTACACAAACCGATATATACTGTATATATATTACATATTTGGAGTACGTGAAGGTAATTGTGAAGTATTATTAACCCTGTATATAATTATATATATATACTGCATTATAAAACTGGCAAAATACCCAAACTAAACCTTGGTTGAACACAGTAAAAAGACAAAACAACTTATAAAAATCTACAGACGAATGTGAGACGATTTTTTTTTTTAATTATAATAATACATGGCATATTTTTGACTTTCACGTACATTATTGGCTAAATGCCCCATACCACAGTATACAGGGGAGCTAAGGGGACTGAGGGTTAACCATGAATTAACTTTGTGTGATTGTGTGTTTCATGACTGCGCTAACTTTGTTAGAAAACGTGTTGAGCGCTAGTATTTCTATAGTAATGGAGATAAGGTTAAAACATTGGGAATGAGTGAGTAGGTGAATGGATTTATACCCAAGTCGTCTTCATGTAATGAATAAGCGTCATAAGAGGCGTTCCACTTTAGGTTTGAATTTTACTAGGCGTCAATAAAAGTAAAGTAACGGTGTGTACAGTAATAGGGGTGATCGTAGGGTGAATGTAGATGTGTTGCTGGATGGGGAAATATTGGAACAAGTAGTGTTTTAAATATCTAGGAGGAACAATAAGCAGGAGTCGAGGTATGGAAATAGGAGGTAAAACAGAGTGAGTGAAGGAAGAAAGGTTTTTGGAGCAATGGGAAGTACTGTGGAAGATGAGAAATCTCGGAATGGAAGTAAAAAGTGCAATGTATCAAGGAATTGTTGTGCCAACAGTGATGTATGGGGCTGAGACATGGGCTCTGAAGGAGAAGAAGAGAAGAAAGCTGGATGTGATTGAGATGAGCTGCTTGAGGAGTATGTGTGGATTTACTCGTAGAGACAGATTGAGGAATGAAGAGATACGTAGGAGAGTGGGACAGCAGGAACATTTGTCAGCCAGAGTGGAGTGTGGACAGAAGGGTGCTGAGCTGGTATGGTCATGTTGAAGGAATGAAACATGAAAGGCTTACAAAGAGAATATGTGAGTCAGATACAAGGGGAGATAGAAGGGCAGGAAGACCCCCATTGAGATGGAGAGACTGTGTTAGAAAAGCTTCGGATGATAGAGGAATGAATATGAATGATGCGCCTGGAAGTGTGGTGGGCGGGCTTGTGGTGGTAAGGCTTCGCTGCATGTCTGCCTGCCGAGATCGAAACCTCTCCGGGTGGTCGGGTGCTGGGGGAGTGCTGGAGGGACCTTGCTGACCCTGGTCTCTGGGTCTTATCTTTGATGACCTACTGTAGATGTGTGTGAATTTATGTTTTGTTTTTGTGTGTTCATTGTTTTCTGTTATGTTTTGTGTTGTCCCTATTCTTGCTCTGCCTTGATTCGGCCCCCCCCCCCCCACTCCAAAAAAAATAATAATAATAAAATAAAAACAAATAATACAAATAGGAAAAGTGGGGATTGGGCCTGAGCAATTAGATACTGTAGATAGATCGATAGGCTGAGTTTAGGTAATCATTGGGAACTTGGTGAGGGTTGGTGTGAGGTGATGTGAGTAGGATATGTATTTTTATCTGTGTAGACTGTAGAGTTTTTTTTTTTTTTTTTTTCTATGTGATTGAGGGAGGCAAAAGGCATAACTGCCTATAGCGAGTGCCTCCCCCATAGTTGAAAGAGTGACAGGGCCAAAATCAAGGGACGTTCGAGCCAAAATGCCTGGACACACAGAGTTTGAAGCAATTTAAGTCATAGGAAGAGGGAAAGACTGATTCTGGGAGAGAGTTCCAGAGCTCAGATGTTGAGTAGAAGAAAGTTTGAGAGTAACGTTTCACTCTTGGGTTGGAGAGTTGCACAGAGTAGGGGTGGGATTGAGTTGCAAGACGGGTACCACGTGCCCTACGTAAAGGAGGTGGTATGCACTGGGATAGCTCTGAGGAACACTGATTATTATAGTAGCGATAGAATAGCGAGAGAGATGCAACATTGCGGCGGAGAGAGAGAGATTGCAGAGAGTTGGTGAGTGGACGGGAGTTAATGATCCGAAAGGCCTTCCTTTCAACTTTGTCTAGGAGAGCGGTGTGAGAGGAACCTCCCCACACATGTGAACAATACTCAATACAAGGGCGCACTATGCCCCTGTACACAGCAAGAAGATGTGCAGGGGAAAAGAACCCCCAAAGGCGGTTGAGCACACCCAGCTTCTGGGAGGCTGCCTTAGCAAGACTGGTAATATGGTCCTTCCAAATGAGAGCAGAAGAAAAAGAGACACCAAGAATATTGAGAGAAGATGAAGGGTTGATTTTTGTATTGTTGAAGAATAAGGGATAGTCCGCTGGGAGATCCTGACGGGTAGATAGATGGAGAAATTGGGTTTTGGAAGCATTAAAGTTAACAAGGTTTTCTCTGCCCCAATTGGAAATAGTATTTAGATCAGAATTTAAGAGTTCTATGGCTTCATTACGTTTGTCGTTGAGGGATTGCTGGCTGGGGCGTTCTGAAAAACTAATGGAGTAGTGCAAGGTTGAGTCGTCTGCGTATGAATGGATGGGAATTAAGGTACAGTTAAGGAGATCATTTATAAAAATTAGAAAGAGAATAGGAGTAAGAAGGAAGTGAAATATTCAAAGTTGTGATTTGAAAGTAAATGTGAATAAAAGCAAACTAATTGTTGTAGAAAGAGGAGACACAGTGTGTAACATAAGAATTAACGGAGAACAACTTGAAGTAGTGGACGAGTTCATGTATCTGGGAGCTATGATTTAATAAAAAAGGAAAATGTGGAAGAGAAGTGGAAAACTGAGTAACACAGGGAAGAAAGGTAGCGGGAGCAAAGAAAATCTTGTTCAGAAACAGAAACCTAAGTATAGAAGCAGAGAGAGCACTATATGAAGGGGTGTTAGTACCAAGATTGATGTATGGGTGTGAAACCATGGTATGGCATAGTAATGAAAAGTCACGAGTGAGAGTGGTTGCAATGGATCTACTATAAAGTGCCTATGGAGTACGAAGAATAGACAGAGTAAGGAATGACAACATAAGGGAGGCCTGTGGAGTTATGCAATCAGTTAAGCGAAGAGTGGAAGAAAGTGTTCTCAGATGGTATGGTCACATGACTAGAATGCCTAAAGATAGACTAGTCAAAAGGATATACGGTATGTTAGTGAAGTAGAAGGTAGGAGACAATGAGGAAGGCCAAGAAGAAGATGGTACCGGTATGACATGGTGTCTGAATGTGTGTCAAAATATGGAGGAGGCCAGAGGATCGAGACTAGTACTTCGCTAGGGATAAAAACTATGTTTCTAGGAAATAACTCCAGCCTAGCAGCATGGGCCCCTCAACCAACAAACTAACACCAAGCAGAAGAGACAGACCTCACGGAGAGGCGCTGGCCTTTGAACTGAAGGAAATGGATGGCCACCCACCTAATAAGGCAGTGTTACTGATACAGCAATTCAGTCTAGCACATGGGCATGTCACACTGTAGACCTTTTATTTAGAGCACAATCTGCTAAGATTTTGTGAATTTTGCGATTTTAGATCTCATTTGAATGGATATACTATTCTTTTGCGTTCTTCAGGTATGAAGGGCTTCGCCTTAAATGATGGCTATTTATATTACTAGGACCAGCGTATCCTAGTGTTACAGTTACAGTTACAGGTTACAGTTACGTAATTAACCCAGAATATGGATATTAGGCCTTACGTCAAAGACGTAAGGTCAACTCACAAACTGTTTGTCATGAAGAGTACCACAGCTTTATTGTTTTTATTATATTTTTACATCCTCTTATATATTCCTTTGTGTCAGAATATTATTGCTCAGTTGATATGACATAAGTTTAAAGAAGACCAAATACTTTAGATAAAATTAAATTTGTGTTTTGCTAAAATATTTCCTCTTTCCTTTCCACCAGAATGCATTAAGGAATCAGGAGACCATTGCACAATTCATCAGCATCCACGATAAAGAAAGATTCCTGGCTCATGCTGAGAATCCTGATGAGCGTGATTCTATATGGGGTCTCTTTTGCCAACATCTGCTGATAAGGAATACACCAGAAAACCGAAATCGGATATACCAACAGGAATGTTTACACTGCAATTGTCAAGAAAAAAATGATTATGAAAAAGCAATGGTCAAGTGCTGCAAATGCCATGCGTGGTTTCATTTCAGTTGTGTTGGATTTACCAAAGAGATGAACCAAAAAATAAAAAATTATGTCTGTACTTGGTGTGCTTGTGAGACCTATGTCAAGAAGGATAAGAAAAAGTGCAGTTAGTAAATCAAATGTTCAATGTAAGCCAACACTAAAATCAAATGTTAAAGAGGACACACATGTTGACGATTATCAAGAAATAGGCACAAATAGCGATTCAAATCAGCAAAAAAAAAACCAGATCTTAAATCTAATGTTTCAAAATCAACAAAATATGATTGGCAGCAAAAAGTACATATAACAGAAAAAAGAGGAAAAATGCTAAATAAGTTGTTATCAGACATACCATCACAATATGTAGTGGATCCGTCAGAGGCAGTGGACGATATTGGAAAATATCTATCAGCTGGTCAAGTCAGTGAGTTATCTGATGGTAGCTTGGACCCTACTGACTTCACAACTGATAGCTCACCACAAATTAAAAAAAAACCAAGGATATGCAAGAGAATTGAAAGGGAATGGATTTGGAGACATAGATAAAACTGACACAAGAACCAAAAAGACAAAGAGAAGAGATATAAGAGCTGAACCTAGAAAATCTATGAAGTTAGTAGATAGTGAGGAAACCGACACTGAAACGTTTCAAATTACAAAGATAATAGAAAAAGGAGCCAAATCTAAAACAAAATGGAAAGATCAGCAAGGGAGTACTTCAAGAATAAAATCCAATTATGACCGTATTGTTATCAGTGATGACAACAATGAAACTGATAACAAGACAGAGAATAAGGAAGAAATGAAAATGAAAGCTCAAACAGTAGTAGAAGAGAAGATTATTATTATTTCTGATCAAAATGATACTCCAGAGGAAAAGGATGTTAAAGAGGGTGAAACAACAGTAACTGCAGAGGAGACCGATCTTGACGAGAAAACATTAAAACCCAATAAAAGGCATAAACTAACAGAAGACTGTAGTGAAAATGAAGTAGGTAAAACAACAAGAAGTATGGAAGAGAGTGAGGTAATTATGGAAACTAAAGGAAATGATCATACATTTACTCAATATGGCAGAACAGAAAGCGATGATGATAATTATTCTATGAAGCAAGATGAAGCTGAGGGAAGCCCAAGTATTAGAAAATATAAAAATTCATCTTCTGGAGAAAAGGACGAGAGTAAAGAAACAGATGTAAGCAGTGATATCCCCTGCACGCGCAAAAGAACCTCGACATTAAAAGCAATTATTTGCTCGTCCAGTGATGAGAAAGACGGTACTGCTACTATTAAGACGCATGATTTAGCATCAAGAACAAACACTTCTAGCAGTACTTCTGATGAGCTATTAAGTGCAGAGGGCATAAAGCATAAGTACAACACTGGAAATATAACCAGCAAGCAGCAAAGAACCTTCATACCAAAGACGTTGGGCGATAGTGATGAAGATTTTGTGGAGAAGGATCAACATGATTTCAAGATGTTCAGAAAGAAGCAGAGCAAAACCATAGTAAAAGATGAAAGAACAACAAGTTTAAAAAACAAAGAAAGTAGAAAAATTGACATTGAAAAAACACCAAAGCAATTTCAATTATGTTTGTCCAGAGGTGACTGGAACAAAATCAAGCCACAGAAGGATTCATCAGATAACCTCAAGCTTCAGAAATCATATACAAAAGTACTGTGGGAGTATTTTAAGAAGAAAAATATTATCTACCCATTGAAATTCACATATTGCCATGTGAGAAAAGAAAGATCAAGGAAAAAGAACATACCGTACATAACAATTACTGCAAAGTGTACATTCTCAGACTGTTCTACTAAATATCAATTCATAATTGGAGATGAACCCATGGAGAAATGTGATGTAATTGTGCAGGTAACTCAACAAGGCCAAATAACCCATAGCACGGAAGAGAAGAAAATGCGACCTACTCCAGCATCAGATTATGCAAAGATAACAGAAGAGATAAAGAAAGAAGGGACAACAGTTGGATATTATCATAAAAAACTAAGAGATTTGCCCGAAATATCACGTCAAGCAGGACACATCAGTGACGTCAAAACCTTACAGTCCTTACATAAAATAACCTCCCAGCAAAAGAAACAGGAAAACCTTCATCCAGATCCTCTCATAGAAATAGGAATAATGCAGGACATTTTTGATGATATCATAGGTGTAAAAGTAAAAGGGTATACTGTATACAAAACTTTGCGAGGAAACCTTTTGTCTTGCATCTTTTTCATGAGCGGCAGCTTTATATATATCTGAAAATGAAAGAGAGAAACCTATACCTAGATGCTACAGGTTCTGTATTTGGGAAGCTACCACATATAGAAAAACCAATATACTTGTACAGCCTTGTGATGGAGAATCCCCAAGACAATGTATCTCCTATCCCAGTCGCTGATATGGTCTCTAGCAATCATCATGCAACAACAATTGCTTACTTTCTTGGGATTTTTTTTGAAATGGCAAAAAAACTCACAAGTGGAAATGTGTACCCCAAGAGGATTGAGACTGATTTCTCTTGGGCTATGCTTCATGCAGTCTTTCAATCCATTCTTGGAATTTTGCCATTAACATACATTAAAGATTGCTGGAATGTGGTAAATTTCAACTTATGTGCAACTGAAGTACAACATCTGCCTATATTGCACATTTGTTCAGCCCACGTAGTCAAAATGATGATGAACAACCTGAGCAAGCTAGTGACTGACAAGGATGCGAGGGAATTTGCACAGCATTCTATAACTTGCCTCATAACTTGCACTGACCTCAACATGGCCAAAGAAATCTTTGAAGCATTGGTGTGGTGCTTTACTTTTCCTTACCTTGTTGGAAAAGTAAAGAAGAGCTTCAAAATGTTGAAGGATGCCATTTCCAAAGAGAAACCCCAAACAGCAATGATTGAAATAAAAGAAGAACCACAGCAAATTGAAGAAGACGATGATCCAAAACAAAATGAGTCAATAAGAAGTGGTTCCCCATTTGCAAAATTGTTCATGGCTATAGTAGAAAAGGTAAAATCAAAGATAGAAAGGGTACAGCAAGGTTGCAAGAAGAACACCTATTACAGGCCATCAGTTATAGAGTATCTTCAGCGCACTCTGATGCCCACATATCCTCTGTGGAGTGGGATAATGTTAGGGGATTTAAGAAGGTACCATAGGTCAAAAAGGCAAGAGCAACAGAGGAAGATAGAAACAAGGAGCACCAATGCTCTTTGTGAAAATCATTTCTCAAAGGTTAAACATGAGCTGCTTTGTGGAACATCAAGGCTCAGTGCCAATATTCATCAGAAAGAACTTGGGTCGAGTTGATGCAATGCTAACTGAATTGAGCATGAGTAAACCCGAATTGGAAGACGATATAGGAAGAGCAAACCCCACAAGTGTTCCACCAGAGAAGTGGGCAAAAATCAATACAGCCAAACCAAAAAAGGGAACTTCTAAGTATCTGTCAGGCAACATGAAAAAATCAACCAAGTTGGTGAAAAATGTGAAAAGAAAAATGAGACAGGCAGATGAGAAGCAAAAACTACTCAAGAAAAAAAACCAAAGAGATGAAGAGAAACTGGAAAGCAGGCTTGCAGAGAAGAGTAAGACTGATAGTACAATGGAAATTGAAGGGAACCCAACAGTAGGCCAGATTAAAAATTACTACAGATGGGGAGGATCTACAGTTGTTAATGGAAAAGTGTACAGTCTGATTAATACCTGCACAATTGACAACCAGTTATTAATAATGTATGAAATGTTAAAGAGCTCCAGTGTCTTCCAAGATATTTCCTCATGTAACACTGCCTCGTGCAAGCAATTGTTACAATTAAAAAGAGATATGGATGCTCAAGTGCCCTGGGGAGAGGTGAAGTATAAGTGGCTAGAATCAAACAACCTAGTGCAGCACATATCAGAAGACTACATTAATTGCTATGGCGAAGAGTCAACATACATAGCAGATAAACTGACAGACATTGTAAAATCAACCAGAACAACACGTTGTAAAAGTGAATCATGCACAAACATCTGTCAAACCTACCCGGCTTTGGACATAGTTGTGCAAGCAGATTTACTGAACTTTGAAGAAGAAGTCTCAAAGCTTTTCAAAGGATCAGTGTCAAAGTGTACTAAAGAAGGCTGTGGACAAGAGATTGAAGTGTACCCACGGAAATTCACAAATTTCAATGGAGTACCACCATTTCTTCTGTTCACCTTCAACAAACGTCAAACTAAATCTACTAAGAAGCACTTAAAAGAAAGCATTGCAATAATGGGAATAACATATGACTTGCAAGCAGTAACAACCCATTCAAAAGATCATTTTAAGTCTATAATAAGACAAGGAAATGGCTGGCTGTATTATGATGGTCTTGCAGAATGTAACCTCATAAGAGAGAAAGCAGAGATAGCGTCATCAGAGAGTGCCATTAGTTTGGTTTATGTGAAGAATTACAGTAATTAGCAAAATTAAGAGTGTTCTTTCTAAATCTTGGAAATATTTTTTTAGCTACAACAGTCAAATAATCAATAAATTTGTTTCATTAAAATTAAATAAAAAATGCAATGCCCTTGAATGTCATGCTTCACAACACCCTGTATAAGACATGAGGACCCAGTACCTGACATTTGCCAACACCCAAGGCTCCAGGGCAAACCAGAGGACCCAGTACATTAGCGATTGTACAGCCACCACACCCACGGATCATCTCTATTAAGAAACTAAAGTCCTAAAGTTTAGGAATCACCTTCAAGTCCTCGCTGCAGCCTCTGCAAATAAGACCACCCATTGCACTACATGGCAGACCACCCACACACACCAAGAGATCGCTATCATCTTATACTGACACTGTCACCCATCCCCCCATGGCCCCACCAGACCAACCCCATCAACCATATCCATACTCAAATCACTCTCCTATCAATCCAGTCAATCAAAGAAAATCATCGACTGCATGCACACCCCCCTGTCATCCACCCCTCACAATCCCTCCTTTCCCGCAAGGATAGAGCCTACCTGGCTAGGTTGGATGTGGGCACCATCCAGCCATTTTAAGTTATATAAGGAGGCTGGATGACTCCGTCGATAACACCTGTCCAGACTGTAACACAGCACCCCATACCATTCAACATATTATGGAAGACTGCACAGCACACAACCACTTACGCCAACAACACAATATACACCACTGAACGCTGTGTGAGAAAGCCAGGTTCCGGCAGTGACTTTGCTTCTGGCCTCGGGGCTGTTCGGCCTTGCAGCGTAGGGAACACCACCAACAACACCAACAACAACAACTGCAAGCTCTGTTGGAAAGCCTGGTTCCGGCAGTGACTTTTCTTCAGGCCTCGGGGCTGTTCGGCCAGGCAGCCTGTGGAATAAAAACAGCAACAACCCAAGGCTCCAGGGTAAAATACACCAAAGAGTTTGCCCTCAATCTTCTGTCTACCACATCTAAGAGGCTGGCCACAGCAAAGGAGACTGGTGCGAGGAGAGTCAAAGAGAAAGGATTTAAGACACCACAAGGCAAAAGAGGAAGAAATGAGTACCGGTACAGTAGGAAAGAAAAACACAGGCATACTGGGTTGAGTAAATAGAGGAAAGTGTTACAAAGAAAAGTACAGTATGCCAGCCATTGCCACTACCAGATTGAGTATATATATATATATATATATATGTATACAAGGTCGGTCCCGTATAAAGCGAGTTCAAAAAGTGCGAATTTTTATTAGTGAGAGCAATTAAAATATTAAACACAAAATTATCAACCAATGCGAATACAATCTTTTATTACGAGTCGGGTGGCAATATGGGTTAAAGTTGGGGAGTTTTCGATTAGTGCGGCCAAAATTTGTACAGTGAGATAAATTTCCCGCCTGACTTGTGGCATCACTGGTGTTTGAGCAGCTTGGGCATGGAGGGAGGCTGGGCAGTCATTCATTTGTTACCACGTACTGTGTGACGCTATCTCGCATTCTCGAGTTTGTGATCATATCAAGTGTAGACTTTAAGGTAAGGAAAGGTATAATTTACCATTGATATGCTATATTTATCATTAACATTTGTTCTTGGTATGTTTGTGTCGGTATAAATAGCTATATAAGGAAAGATATGTGTGCTACTGTATATGGAGGACCGATCGACCAATTAAGGTTTTTCCCCATAAGATATGTTGTTCACATAGTGCGACGCACTGTATCGACCAATTTCTCGCACTATGCGGGACCGAACTGTATATATACATATATATACATACATACATACATACTGTATAACTGTATATACACTAAACTTCCCAATATCCAAAATCCACAGGACTTTCAAACTAGGATAGGCTAAGTGAATAGTTTGGGTAATAGGAAGAAATATATATTTGGTAGAATGTGCCTAAATTATTATAAACATTATCTTAAAGCTTACACTATAGTAACCAATAACGTCTTTTACAAATTATGAGGTATTTTACCTCATACCTTGAGGTATGCATTACCATTGTTACAGTCAAGTGAGAGTTGCCTTGAAAAAACTTGCATGTCATCCAACAATTTCAGATAAAATCCAAAATCTTAAGGATAATTTAATGTAGCCACAAATGGCATACCTTTGGGATAATAGATAATTTCCTATTATAGACCTTTGGATATCAGGAAGTGTACTATTTATTTATTTATTTATATATATATATATATATACCACTTTTTGATTACACATATTTATGGGTGACACAAGGCATCACAAAGACCATCACAATTTATTAACCTCATGGTCTATTGGAAGAAAAGTACAGTACGTGTGAGAAACTCTCATGGTCTATTGGAAAATAAAGTACGGGTGACATCTGCTACCAGACCAATTACTTTCTTATTAGTATTGGTGTGTGTATAGTTATTTACAAGTTATGATTATTAGCATGAGTGAAAAAAATCCAGTAAATATTTGTATAAAAGATCAATACTCACTTTAAATGAAGAATTTGATAGCTTGAGACAGGGCGACTACTGGTTTAGTATGCGCCAGCCTCAAACCCAGCATAGGTTCAAATAAACACCACCGTCTCTCTTACACTACACCACAGCCTCCTTATTCTCTGGTCCATCCTAATTGCCATCTTTTGATTCATTCATAACTCTAATCCAACTGTTATTATATTATTGTCACCTAATGTCCCTAAAAAAATAAAATAAAACTCTTGATAATTTGTGTTACACATGGACTCACTCAAACCCAGGGCAAGGCCAATAGCAGAATTACCTTTGCCCTTATTCTTCCTCACTATAATGTCCAGCTTTGATTGAGGGTTAGCATTTTTCTCGTGCAAGACCTGGTGGTTTTCACTCAAAAATACTGTCATTTAATTCTCACACACCTGTAAACACGCATGGAGGGGTAGGATGAGACTGACTATGTCTGGCAGGAAAATTGTAGGTATCAACAAATAAGAGGCCAAAAACACCTCAGAAGTCCTCCATAACCTCTGTAGGCCCTGGTACAACTTCCTAGCCAATGTGTGGTTCTTGAGTTCAGGGTTGTGAAAGTAATGGGAACTTTGGATTTGATGTACTTTGTAATGTTGTACTCGCAAACTCTGATACTGATTTGTCAATGAATCAGGTAATACTTGTTAAGCAACTCTTTAGCCCCTGTCGTGTAAATTAATCGCTAATACATACATAAAATTTTAATACTAAGTGTTCCACACATACCGGTACGTGCAGTTTCAGTCTCTTTATTCCAGACTCACACAGTACAGAGGGGACCATACTGGGGTCCATATAAATCTTAAAGTACCGGTAACATAAATACATACTGTACAAACAAGAAATACAATAAAATGAAATATAATAATACCCAGCACTGTGAACAGTACCATGCCTCACATCATTTAGCTACCGGTACTGCACTATGAGGTTCAGTACCGGTATGATAATTCTGTAGAGTAGCAGACCTGAATACATAACATAAGGTTATATAATGAGCAACCTCCTTCAATGTGCCTGAAGCCTAGAGGTGTACACTATGCTGGGAGTTTGTAGCATTTTAATTAAATCGTTCTCAGAGGTATTAACCCCTCCAACCCGGATGGGCTCTTGAACGCCCATAACAACCTCGGCCCGCGCAACCCGGAAGGGCTCTTGAACGCCCATTGCTTGCATGCGTGCTTTCGAATGCCGCGCGTACATTTTCGGTATCGTGGGACGGTAGGTGGCGCCACCAGGCGTAAACTCCGCCACAGCAACAGTATCTACCCCGACGCCATCATGGACAGTACGCCAAATAGTGATTCCGCTGTGTCCGATACCGTGCTTCCTACGACGCCCTTGCTTGTTCGTCGCGCCTTACCCCGACGCCATCGCCTAAATGTGTTATCTCCCGGAGGTATTGAGACGACATTGAGACTTTATGAGCGAGCTGATGCCAAGCATAATGTTGATGATGAAGTCAGTGACGACTCCAGTAATTATAAGTCGAGTGATTATGGCCATGAGAGTGATAAAGAAGAGCAATTCCTGGGATTTGCGAGAGAACATGACAGTGATGAGAGTGATGAAGGTGATGTACCAGTTGTTGAGGAAGCTGGTTTACCTAAAGACAGTGAACTTGAGAGAGTGAGCGAGTGGGAGAGTTCAAGGTCACTCACCAAATTTCGCTTAAGTGACACGACGCCAAGCCCTTCCCCTGGTAAATCGCCTTTCAAGCTACATTTGTATAAGCAGAAAATACTTGAGAAGGCGGCCGCGGCAGCTAGGGAACAAGCAAAACTACTTGGTGAGGATGAGGCTGTGAGTGAGGGTCAGCGTGGTGACCCTTCTCGTCCGCCATTGTCTCCCTTATCTACCCACGCCACCCAAGATGACCCGGATGCCCCGCATTCTTCCCCACCACCCCCACCATTGCCAAGGGTTGAGGACCCCACACTTTCGGCCTATTTGCCTCCTAGGTCCCCCGACAGGAGACATACTGCTGCCGAAAAGGGGAAAGGTAGGAAATATACCAAGAAAATTAAGAAAAGTAAGAGAGTTTTGTTCGAGGCTCCCGCGGCGTCCACCCCGGCCGGCCCCAGCCATACGTCCCCGCAACTTTCCCCACGGTCCTCCCCACCTCTCCCGCCTTCAACATGTCTTCCTGAAGAAGTCTTTGAGCTCGCATCACCAATACCTGGCCCTAGTGACAGTGAAACATTGCTTTCTGTCACTCGTCGCAGGCCAAGGAGCCCGGGACCTCGGGGGGACACAGCCTCACCTGCCACTCCTTCCCCACCTCGCCCACCCGCACGCCGCCCACGCATCACTGGTTCCCCGCCAGATTATGTGGGGGCCACTGATGATGAAGGGCACCTCTCTGAAGACTCTGGCCATGATTACATAGGTCCACCGTCAGGGCAAGATGACCACTCTGACGATGACTATATGGACATCGACGACCCTCGACCCATCCGCTTGGCCCGGCGTCGTGCTGCCCGTCGTGCTGCCCACCGCCCTGGCCGCCGCCCTCGCCGCCCTAGGGCGCGCGCCTCCCGAGTTGGCCGTGGGCGTGCTGGGCCACCAGCTGGAGCTCCTCGTCAGCGTAGACAAGACCCATTCTACGTTTTTCAGTGGCAAGACGTAGTTGATGAGGATGCATACAACCCTGATGTGCCAGCTTTTGATGAGGTACTGGAGGGTTCAGGCGTTACCCCCAATTTTCCTGCAGGCCCCAATGCTCCACCACACGAACTGTTTGAGGCCTTCTTTGATGAGGAGGTGGTAGGCTATGTTGTCAAAGAGACAAATAAGCAGCACCAATTCCAGGTCCACTTTTTGGGAAAGGTGACCAAGGGCCACATGAGGCAGTGGACCCCAGTGACTCATAAAGAGTTCATGGTGTTCCTGGCACTCACCATGCTAATGCCTCATGTCAAGAAGCATAGGTTGCCTGACTATTGGATCACCAATGATCTGATATCCACCCCTGCCTTCGGGAAATATATGTCTCGCGACCGGTACCTTGATATCCTCGCAGCGCTCCATCTTGTCACCAACCTTGACGTCCACCTCCCAGACAAGCTGTGGAAGATTAGGACGTTGTATGAGATGATGCGAGAACGCTTCACCTCCTACTTCAAGCCCTTCCGCAAGGTCGTCATTGACGAGTCTCTTGTGCTGTTCCGGGGAAAACTCAGCTTCCGGCAGTACATCCCCTCAAAAAGACATCGCTTTGGCATAAAATTCTTTGTGCTGTGCGACTGCCAAACTGGCTATGTCCTGGACTTCCTGGTCTACAGCGGGAAGGAAGGGGACTTGCTTGTGGACCCCCTCATTGGCTTTGGCGGAGCAGTGGTGCAAGCCATGATGGACCGCTACTTTCATAAGAATCACGTCCTCTACACGGACAATTATTACACGTCCCCCACTCTCTCACAGTACCTGCATGAGCGCAAGACGGGGACTGTAGGCACAGTACGAGGGAAAAGGAAGGGCATGCCACCTTTCCCTCCAAAGACCAAAAAAGGTGATGTGTTCAAGAAGAAGTCGGGGCCCATTCTGGCTATCCACTGGCACGACCAGCGGAAGGTCAACCTCCTGACCACCATCCACAAGGGGGAAATGGTGGAGACTGGCAAGGTGGATCGCCGCACCCAGGCCAGGGTGACCAAGCCCGATGCTGTCCTGGACTACAACATCAACATGAGGCTGGTGGACAAGTCCGACATGCAGATAGGCTTCATTGACTGCCTGCGTACCTCGTGCAGATGGTACAAAAAGTTCTTTCTGCATATGGTGGACATGTCAGTTCTGAATGCCTACAACATATACAAGCTTCGGAATGTGAACACACCCATGAAGTTCAATAGCCTGCGGAGGTTCCAAAAGCAGGTGTTGACGGAGCTCCTGGAGAAGTATGCTATGCCACAGAGGGCAGTGGCACATCCTGGGCCCGCCGTTATTGACCGCTTGCAGTCTGCTCAATACTTGACTAGGCACAGGCTTGGTTCCCTGCCTCAGAATGAATCCGGAAGAACACAGCAGAAGCGGTGCCATGTCTGCTACAACAGCAGGGTGAAGCCGAGGTCAGGTAAAAAGTCAACCCTGGAGTGTGTGGAGTGCAAGGTGGCACTCTGTGCTGTAGATTGCTTCTTTGATTACCACTCCAAGCTGGAGTTCTAATAATCATACTGAAATTGCCAAATAAAATGACAATATGTACACTATAATTATATATAGGCAAAAAGTGGAAGAAAACCAATGTATTGTAATACAAAAGTCATGTATTATGAGAACATTGATACAAATACAATTACACCATAATAATATGTGAAAGTGACACATATGTATATACCAAGTGACATTCATATGATTAGAACCTATAGAAATATAGAAATCAGTGAAAAAAGACACAATAAATTGTATATAAATCGTTTACAAATCATATAACTAAGTGAAAGTGACACAAGACCTAATATTTGATGGCCAAAGTATAATAAACACCTGTGATAACGAATAATCAGTGCCTAATACAACAATAACCTACCTCAATTACTAATAAAATGTACGGTATCGAGTGAAAATGAGCATTATCAGTGACAGTGACACTCTCTAAAGCATATTTGTCAAAGTGAAAGTGACACAAGACCTAATATTTGATGGCCAAACTATAATAAACACCTGTGATAACGAATAATCAGTGCCTAATACAACAATAACCTACCTCAATTACTAATAAAATGTACGGTATCGAGTGAAAATGAGCATTATCAGTGACAGTGACACTCTCTAAAGCATATTTGTCAAAGTGAAAGTGACACAAGACCTAATATTTGATGGCCAAACTATAATAAACACCTGTGATAACGAATAATCAGTGCCTAATACAACAATAACCTACCTCAATTACTAATAAAATGTACGGTATCGAGTGAAAATGAGCATTATCAGTGACAGTGACACTCTCTAAAGCATATTTGTCAAAGTGAAAGTGACACAAGACCTAATATTTGATGGCCAAAGTATAATAAACACCTGTGATAACGAATAATCAGTGCCTAATACAACAATAACCTACCTCAATTACTAATAAAATGTACGGTATCGAGTGAAAATGAGCATTATCAGTGACAGTGACACTCTAAAGCATATTTGTCAAAGTGAAAGTGACACAAGACCTAATATTTGATGGCCAAAGTATAATAAACACCTGTGATAACGAATAATCAGTGCCTAATACAACAATAAGCTACCTCAATTACTAATAAAATGTACGGTATCGAGTGAAAATTAGCAATATCAGTGACAGTGATACCCTAATAAACATATTTTATATAATTGGCCTCAAAATAACTAGAAAATATCAAATAAACATCACATTCTCAATATCAAACACTAAAATCGTCTAAGGGAGATAAATACTTTGGCGCGGCGAGCGGCTAGGTGCGTCGTAGCCATGGCCGAGGCGACGCGTCCGAACGCGGGAAGAATTTGCCGCCGAAAAGCACTCGTCTTCCCGCGCTCACCATTATGCAACCAGAGGGGCTAGAGACCTCTACTCAACGCCATTCGACAGAGGAAGGTTTGTGGAACATTATTCTTTTTTATTTACAACATTACATGACATATTCATTGACTTACAGAGTAGTTAACATAGGCCAAAGATCGTCAAAACACCCGGTACCGGAGCACAGTCGCAAGCTATAGCCCCCGGGGCTGGAGGGTTAAGGCATTGAATGAATTTATAGGATAGCTTTCTAATAAGTTATTGGTAGCAGTGAATGTTCATATAGGCACATAGCATACTTGTACTCTCATATTTTGAGAGCCTCGGAAACATTTTCATTATATTGTAAGATGAAATAGTTAGTCTATTTACTGTCATTGTTTTATAGTTCCACCAAAGTTGTGCTATGTACATTGGTGAGCAGTAGGAGTTGAACAATGTTTATCCCATGTGCAGTTTGTGCACATATGAAATTGTCTTCATATTGAGTTACCATGCATGTAAAGTTTCCTTCGCTAAGTATTAACCGGCACAATATGTAGCTTGCCAACTATAAAGGCTACCCGGTATACAATATATCTATCTATCTATACATGGTTATCATTTTTTTCTGACAGTTTATTTTACTAGATGTGAGGTGCTGCTACCAGATATTAGTTCCCCCCCCCCCCCCCACTTCCCCCCAAAGGGGATATGGTCAAACGTATGTGAAATACGGAGAAACATGACTGTATTGTATATAAATATGAAAACATGTTAAGTGGCAATGCTCATTATCATACTGTTATTTGGGTTACATATAATAGGCTATATCTATACAGTATATATATATATATATAGTTAGTTATGTAGAGCAGATTAACCAGACCACTGAGCTCCATACAGAGCTCTCATATACTGTATATATGTATATATGTATATATGTATATATGTATATATATATATATATATATATATATATATATATATATATATATATACTGTATATATAAAATCCTAATTATTATCTGTGAATATTAAACATTTATAAATACTTAGTAATGTAAAGGTCTATGTTGAAAATGCAATATTCAATACCAAAATAATTCAGTGTTATGCTGGATATTGTATTTTCACATGAACATCAGCGTAAGGGTTATACTCTTTTTTGACAAATGCTATAAAAAGATGCAATTAATGAGGTCATGCACATCATGATGTAAATAGGAAAATATGAGATGTTTTAGATATACTGTACTATGTTAAATGATGTAGCCTATCATTTTTGAGGTTTTGTGAGATGTTGAGCTTGTTTTATAGGTAAAAGTGTAATGGTAGTGATTTTGTATAATTGTATTTCAGCAGTGACAGGGAACCACACATATCTGATCATGATGAACAGGTGTGCAACACATTTTGAAGGAACTAGATAAAAGCTACAAAAAAGATGATTTAGGTGCTATATGTGAGGCCTATTTTGAGTTGGTGGGTTATTCAAAGAATGTAAATCAATATATGTCTGTATATGTCACTGAGTTTGACAGGAAGGTTAGTCAATTAAAGAGGCAGAAAATTTCCATACCAGAAGTTGTCCTTGTAATGCAGCTTCTGTATGGTGCAAACTTAGATAGCAATGACAAGAAAATTGGTTGGACAGCAGTTGACTTTGACAAGAAGGATAATTTATTTTTTCAGATGAAATGTGGCCTAAAGAAATATTTTGGTAAGGACATAACACCCAAATCCAAAATGTGTACCAATGTTGTTGTTGTTGTTCCCCAAGCTGCCTGGCCGAACAGCCCCAAGGCCCCGAGCAAGGCCAAGGCCATAACCGAGCGCCCCCACAGAACCCTCCCTGCCGACCACAATAAAGCCTGGGTAACCGAAGCCACTCCATGGCGGGGAGCTGAGGAGGGTGCGGAAACCAAAGCCCCACCCAGGGCCCTGTGTCCCTCAGCAATTATGAAGAGAAAGTTGAGGGGCAAAGTAAAAATGTGACGCTTTGGCTTCCAATCTTGGTAGATTGGGAGGTCAATCCACGGAAGAGACGCCGTCACTTGAGATCTAGAAAATATATAAGTAAAGGAACAGTCAGAGTAAGCTATGGGTATGGCAGAGATCGCTCAGTTCTCACTCTGATAGACCAGCCCATCACCACATGACTAGAACCCAATCCTCTCAGTATCAGCTAGGAAAGGCCCTAGAAAGCCGCCTTTGGCGGGGGGATAGCTCCCCTATTTCAACCCCTTTCGGGGTTGGGCACCCGCCCTGTGTACCAATGTAACCAATGTAACAAATATTAGCATTAAGCCTGAACAAGTAGATGTGGTGGAGGATGTTAATGCTGTGAGAAATTCTCATGCTTCCTGGAGACCTATGAAAAATTTAAATTTTTCATAGCAGGGTACTGGTAATCTGTATACAGTAAGTCTGAGTCATCAGGTTGGAGACAGGATAATGTTGCAGCTGTGGGACCTAGGAAAGGTAACCCTTTAGATAGAGATGCTAATCCCACGAGATGTAGGATTTGTGAGTCAACCATGCACTATGGCTCTAACTGTCCTCATAGAAGAAAATTTAATCAAGATAGACAAGAACAATCAAGACAAATAAATGTGACAGAGTAAGTGCAGAGAGGATGTGGAAGATATTGTGCTAATGGTTGGTGATGGTATGAAAGGTGATCAAATGAGAGCATTTGTAATTGAATCTTTCAACAGTGCAGTACTTGACTCTGCATGTACTTCAACTGTATGTGGTAAAGACTGGATAGAGGGTTTGAAGAGTCTGAATGCACTAGAACCGATTCTCTCACAGTAAGTAAAGAGGTCCTGAGGATATTTTTTAGCAGTCATGGCAACTAATCAGTGGCAGTGTAATTCCAATGATGTGAAGGCAGTTTTCTTGCAGAGTGAAGATTTCCACCGAGAGGTTTACTGAAAACCACCCAAAGAAGCAAACTCTTCTGATCAAATTTTGTGGAAATTAAAGAAATGTGTTTACGGTCTGAATGATGCCTCGAGAGAGTGGTATCTTACTGTAAGAAAGTTGCTTCTCACTCTGGGTTGTACTCAAGTCAAGGCGGACCCTGCTGGTTTTTACTGGTATAATAACAACAAATTATCAGGTGTTCTACTTATGCATGTGGATGATTTTATCTGGGGAGGAAGACAGTTGTTTGAGAAGGTTGTCATCAGTAGAATTAAAGATAAGTTCAAGATAGGGCAACAGTCAGCGGAAGCCTTCAGGTATATTGGACTAGACCTAAGGCAAGGTGAAGAGGGCATTTCTCTTGACCAAAATGCTTATCTAAATTAAGTAAAGCCCATCACAGTAAAGAGTGGTAATAAAGATGACAATTTGAATGAAACTCAAACTGAAGAACTGAGAAGTCAGATAGGGAAACTAGGTTGGATGAGTAATCACACCAGACCTGATATTAATTATGGTGTCCTATAGCCCACTTGCAATAGGAAGCATCCCATGATTGAAGATGTAATGAAAGCCAATAAATGTGTAAGGAAGCTGAATAATGAAGATTGTAACTTGCTGTTTCCTGTTTTATGGGACTTTAAAAAATGTAAACTTGTGACATATAGTGATGCTTCACATGCAAATTCACCTGATGGGTCATCCAGTGCAGGGGGTCATGTACTATTTCTTGTGGGAGAAAATGGGAAAACCTGTGTCTTATCATGGGAGTCCAAATACTGTAGATTAAAAGTACTTTGGCAGCCGAGACTCTCGCAGCTAGTGAAGCTGTTGATGCAAGTTACTATCTCTGTCAAATACTCTCTGAAATTTTGTATAATGGAAGTTTTGTAAATAAGTTTCCAATAATTTGTAATGTTGACAACAAATCCCTCTATGAAAATGTACACTCAACAAAGAATGTCGCAGAGAAGAGGCTGAGAATAAACTTAGCCATGATAAAACAAATGATTCATAAGGAAGAAATGTGTATGAATTGGGTAGAATCTATTTTTCAGATTTCAGATGGCTTAACAAAGAGAGGAGCCAATGTAAACCCTTTAATTCATGCTGTATCAAGGGGTTTGTTGTGTACAAATATGTAATTCTGAAATATATATATATGTATGTACAGCATATACTGTATATGTGTCATTTTGTGCTTTTCTATATTTTTTAGTATTTTCTTTTTCTTTACATTATATACTATATAGGCTACCATTTGTAAATGTTTGATCTACAGTATATATTCCTTTTTTTGTAATAGTATAGTTTAAGTGAAATAAGAGTATTTCGCAGAACCTTATGGTAACAATTTGGGTACAATACCGGTACTGTATTCTGGTACAATACCGGTACTGTATTTTGTATCATACTTTATATTTTCTTTCACCAGAGTTTGAAGAAAACACCTTTGTACTGTATCGATAATCTTCAGTTATTCTCATTCTTTGAGATTTATTTTTTGATTTTTTTAAATAATAGGGAATGTGTTAAATATAGCCAACAGTTAATATATTACTGTACACTATTATCATATTGGGCACGCTTATCGCAGCGCCATTTTTTGTTTACTCTGAGGAAGGGGGAACCGGGTTGGGACCGGTGTTTGGGAGCGGGTTCAATAAACTGTTTTATCTCTGCACCAGCGTATCTGTCAACCCTCTATGTTTGCTGGATATACTGTTTATCATTAAGGATTTATGAAATTGGAGGAAATTTGTTAAAAGCAGTTAAAGACTTTTTATATAGGGAGCAGAGCGTGTTTTATAGTAGGAAATGGCGAGTTGAGTGAATGGTTTGCGGTAAATGGGGGTTTGCGACAGGGTTGTGTAATGTCACCATGGCTGTTTAATATGTTTATGGATGGTGTGGTGAGGGAGGTGAAAGTTAGAACTATGGGAAGAGGATTGGGTTTAGTAGGAAAGAATGGTAGAGATTGGAAGTTGAATCAGTTGCTGTTCCCTGATGACACAGTGTTGGTGGTGGATTCTGAGGAGAAACTGCAGCGGGTAGTCAAAGAGTTTGGTGTGGTTTGTGGGTGGAAATGGAGGTAAAACAGAGTGTGTGAAGGAAGGAAGGTTTTCGGAGCAATGGGAAGTACTGTATGTGGAAGATGAGAAATCTCGGAATGGAAGTATAAAGTGCAATGTAGGCTATCAAGGAATTGTTGTGCCAACAGTGATGTATGGGGCTGAGACATGGGCTCTGAAGGAAAAGGAGAGAAGAAAGGTGGATGTGATGGATACAGGAAAACTTAGTCACAAGAGTATTAAACTGAATTTAAAATAGAGTATTATATTGAAAGTAGTGTACATTACCGTATCATAAAGTGCTGTAGGCCTACTACAATAAAATTGCACCAAGAATTTTAATAACCTCAGACATTGTGCCCTGATGTGATGTAAGTGTAAGTACTGTACCTCCAAAAAATACCCACACCATCTGAACCCATCAGCGTTGCTGTCAGAACATTGTAAAAAAAAAAAAAATTGCGTTGGAAAGTTCAAGAAACTCAACACTATTGTACAGCGAGTCTCGTCTGGGACCATAACCTAATCACTCCAAAGGGAAATGAAGGTTACTGCTTTTTTTACAGCCTGGTTGGCTGAATGGTTAATGCAGAATGTATTGGAATCCCTATGACACGGGTTAGAATGTGCGCCAGGACCCAAACATTTTTAGAGTGAATTTCCCTTCACCGTCCCACTCGCAACACTTCAAGAACATTATGAATGAACACAAAGTAAAAGAAATTGATCTCAAGTAATACCCATAAATATTGCAGATAATTGCTGTGTGACATGCGTGATGCGCAAAGCAATAACAATCATAATACATAACACTTATCAGATAACAGGACACAATAAACACCTCGCACATTGGACACAGAAGAGCAATTACAAGTGCTAAATACACAAATTGACAACAGAATATTATAACGGCAGATACTAAACCTGAACAATTACCTATCTATCTATCTATTGCCTGACACCGTGATCCCCGAAGGAGTGGCCACGAAAGAAACGTCCCCATGCACCTCTGTGCCCAATCAGTCGACGCCACTCCTTCCAACCAGCACTGCCTTCACCCATATACTTCTTCATTCCATCCTTCCACCTCTCTTTCAGTTTACGTCTCCCACTCTGTCCTTCCACCTTGATCTTGTACACCCTCCTAGTCATTCTCCTCGCTTCCCATACGCTTCATATGGCCGAACCATCTTAAAGTGTTATTTTTTTACACTTTCCAGCTCATCTACCTCCACACCACACCTTACTTCCTCATTCGTCAGTCTATCCCTCCATGTAACTCCGCACGCACTTCTCAAGTAACTCATTTCCACCCCTCTCACTCTTGGTCTGAGTTTCTCCACCAACGTCCATGCTTCGCTTCCGTAAGTCAGTGTCAGGATTACCACACTGTCATGCAAGGACTTCTTCACTTCCATACTGACCACCCTATTTGTTGTTATTGCTTTCAGCGTTCCTACAACCCTCTTCCCCTATTGCACCCTTTCCCGCACTTCTTCATCCATACTCCCATCTTTACTCAGCACATTGCCCAGATACTGAAATGAGCTGACAATCTCCATAGCCTGACCATTCAACTTCACCTCACACTCTGTGGCTTCACCCCTTTCGAAGACCATAACCTTGCTCTTCCCCGCATTTACCTTCACATTTCGTTTTTTGCACACAGTTCCAAACATATTTATCAGACCCTGTAACTCCCATTCATTACCGCTCATCAGAACTGTATCATCAACAAACAGCAGTACAGGTAGCTTCGACTTGTTTCCCTCCCTTATCAGCGATATACCAACATCCACTGCTCTTCCTTGTACAGGTCTCCCTCGATTTACGATTGGGTTACGTTCATGAAAACCCGATCTTACAATAGAAAATTCATATAGCAAACCATAAATTTAATGGGGTCAATGGGGATGCATTCTTGGACCAGCCAAAACCCAAACCGAAACACCTAAAAACCTATAAGATTCTCGTAGAATGGGGAATCATATAGTGAAGGAGACCTGTATTTCTTTCATGACTCATCAACATATACAGTAAACAATCAAGGGGACATCACACAACCATGTTTCAACCCAACATTCAGATCAAAGAACTCGCTCTGCTCATTTTCCACATGTACTGCTGCCTTTACACCCTCATACATGCTCTTCACTGCTTTCAGCAACTTGCCATCTACTCCGTTTATTCAAAGTATCTTCCATATTCAGTACCTTCTCTATCCACTCTGTCATAGGCCTTCTCGAAGTCCATAAAGGGAACATACAGTAGCCTACAGCTTTTGTTGCTTCTCCAGATATGTCTCCACAACACATTTCAGGGTAAATATCTGATCTACATATCCTCTTCCCTTCCTAAAACCGCCCTACTCGTCACCTAGACAGTAGACACTGCAGCAGATGCTTCTGACGAACCTGAGCCGACATCAAACCAGGACAGCCGCCCTGTTCACCTTAGTCTCTCCCCCACTCCTCGTGCAAGAAGCCTGCTAGCACGAACAGTACCAACCCCTCGCCCCCGTTCTAACCACTCCTCTCCCCGACCTGTACGTAGAGTCCCGCCACCACAGGTTTCCGGATTTACACCAGTGAGGAACGGTGCACGGCCAACGCAGAAAAGGTCTCATCTACCAGTCACAATGTCAAACAGATTTGAGATATTGGTAGAGATGGAAGACGAACCAGAAGAGACCAGGCTCGTTGGGGATTCCATCCTACGAGGACAGGTCGAAGAGTTCTGCGACAGAGTCCCAAATCAACGAAAAAGATTTTGCATCCCAGGAGCTGGACTGGACGACATTGTGGAAGCCTTCGAAGATACCACAAAGGATGCAAATGAAAATACCCTTTTTGTCATCCATGCTGGTTCAAATGACGTCATGCGCACCAGATCCGAAGAGTTGATGGAGAAATATCGCAAGATGATCCAGCACTACAAAAACAAGTCCAGGAATATCATCATCTCAGGCATTCTCCCCAAGATCGACGCACCTGACAAATTCTACGACAAGGCCTTCAGCACAAATAGCCGACTAAAACATTTGTGTCTGAGGGAAGAAGTTGAATTCATCAACCTCTGGGACAACTTCTACAACCAGCCTACTCTGTTCCGCAAGGATGGCACTCATCTAAACCCTGTGGGTTCAGCACGCATGGGTCGTCTCCTACACGAAGCAGTCCGCAGCCATGGATCAAAAAACGCCATCCGAGAAGAAGCAGCAGTGACATAAATCATCCAACGCCAAGAAAAAAACAGAGGCAACCGAGGACCACCAGCGATAAGGACCGGAGACAGCGAGGACCGAGGACAGCCATGAACATAAATGTAGATCCGACAAGAACCAAAAATATTATTAAAGCGCGTTCCGGGAGTTCTAAAATAACAAATTTAAAGGTTTTCTATGCAAACGCTCGTAGCATACGCAATAAATTTTCAGATTTAGAGGAGCTAGTGTTTACAGAAAATTATGATGTGATTGGCATAACAGAATCTTGGCTCAATACAGAAGATAGAGACTTTTTAGCAGAGTATTCACTTCCCGGTTATGTAATGTTTGAGAAAAGCCGAATAAATCGAAATGGAGGTGGCGTTTTACTTTATATCAAAGAAAGTCTTAAACCCTACCCTCTTGTCAAAACCTCAAATTGTGAACGTCGACGCATCTTTTGTGCTAATAAAAAATAATAAAGGTACCAAAATAATACTTGCATTAATATACAGACCTCCAGCTCAATCAGTGCAAACTGACCGAGAAATTTACGAACAAATTGCAGATGTAAGTAACTCACAAGATACCGTAATTTTTGGTGACTTTAATTTACCTGTGACCAAGTGGGGCGATACTCTTACTTCACACTCCGGACATGATTGTATACGAACTTGCAAGAGAGTTCGCTTTATCAATTTGTTGGAACGCCGACCCGTGGTAATAACGTTCTTGACATTGTACTTGCAACAAAAGAAGAATTAATAGAGAATTTGAATGTTGGTGATGAATTCAGTAACAGCGACCATCATACGATAACTTTCACTTTAAAGTTTACTAGTAACGAACCAAATAGTAGCATCGAAAAAGTCCCTAATTTCAAGAAAGCAAACTTCCATAAACTTAGAGCTATGTTTAAAGAAACTGACTGGAGCTTTTTAATTCACAATAACGACATAAATACATCTTGGAAGTTATTCGAAGCCACTTACCTAGAAGCAGTGCAAGACTGCATACCATCGAAAACTCTGCGTCCAGGACATAATAATAAGCCCAAATGGTGGAATAAAGATATTTCAAACTGCCTGCTTGCTAAAAAATTTGCTAATGATAGATTAAAATCCTCACAAAATTACGAAGAACGGCTGAAATTTGTAGAGCTACGACGCAAAGCCAAAAAGTTAATTAAGCAAAGTAAAAAGACCTTAGAGTTACATATTGCGAATCAAAGTAAAACAAACCCGAAAGAATTCTATAGTTATATCAGAAAGAAAAAAGTAGTTACTTCAACTGTTGGACCGTTAGTCGATGAAAATGGAGATTACACCAAAGACCAAGAACAATTGAGTAATGCCCTCAATACCTTCTTTGCATCAGTTTTTACAACAGAAGACCTCAGTGATATCCCTACACCATCGCCGATTCAGATTGATAATTCAGATGTTTTAAGCAATATCACCGTTACAGAGAGAGAAGTATTGAATTGTTTAGATAAACTCAAGGTAAATATACGCCTGGACCTGATACAATCTCGCCTAGAGTTCTAAAGGAAGCTAAGGATGAGCTCTCTAAACCACTGACATTACTAATCAATAAATCCTTGCAGTCTGGAACTATGCCCGATCAGTGGAAGCTAGCCAACGTAACACCGATATTAAAAAAGGCAGCAAATCCCTATCCAACTATCGTCCAATTAGCTTAACCTCAGTTGTATGTAAAATGTTAGAAACGGTCATACGAGACAGACTCGTAAATCACTTAGAGGAAAATAACATACTTAAAGATACTCAACGCTTTCGTAAAAAACGTTCCTGTTTAACACCTCTTAGACTTCTTCCACGATATCCTCAACCTCTACGATGAGAGTAAAGCTGTAGATATTATATACCTTGATTTTCAAAAGGCCTTTGACAAAGTTCCCCACAAACGTTTACTGCTAAAACTAAAAGCGCATGGAATACAAGACGGTGTGTTGAAATGGATAGAAAATTGGCTCAGCGACAGAAAGCAAAGAGTAGTCATAAACGGTAAGGCATCAAAATGGACCAATGTAAGTAGCGGGGTACCCCAGGGATCGGTACTAGGACCAATTCTTTTCTAATTTACATCAACGACATAGATGAGGGTCTCACCTGTACAATCTCAAAATTTGCTGACGATACAAAATTGCAAATAGCGTACTCTCAAAAGAACAAGTTGACGATATGCAACACAATCTAGATAAATTGTCATGTTGGGCCCAAATTTGGCAAATGAGTTCAATGCGGATAATTGTAAAGTACTACATATCGGATACCTAATGAGAAGCAAACTATTCGATGAATGGCACTCAGCTTAAGAATGTAAACAGAGAAACCGATCTGGGAGTAACAATATCGAGTAACCTAAAACCGAGTCAACAATGTTCAGAAGTTGTTAAGAAGGCAAACAAAATAATTGGCTTTATAGGCAGGTCATTTGAGCATAAATCCAAAGAAGTTATCCTAACCCTTTACAATTCCTTAGTCCCCCCCTCTTCTGGAATACTGCGTTCAATCCTGGTGCCCTTATTACCAAAAAGATATAAACAAGCTAGAACTGCGTCAACGTAGGGTTACCAACAAGATACCTAGCCTAAAGAACAAACCATACGAAGAGCGTCCTTAGAGAATTAAATCTATTTCCTTTAACCCAGCGCAGATTAAGAGGCGACTTAATTCAAGTGTTCAAAATCATCAAAGGCATCGACAATATGAACTGTAGTAAGTCTTCACTATCGCCAATCTAATTACACGCGGGGAAACGGTTGCAAAATTATTGGTAAATCTTTTAACTCGCACGAATCTAAGAATTTCTCTTCAATCGAGTTGTCACTTGTGGAATGGGCTTCCCCGAAACGTTATAGACTGCATCACACCGTTGATTCATTTAAACTCCGCCTAGACAAATATCTCGCATCAAACCCGCGACTGACTGCGTTTGTAAATTAATAACTTTATTTTATCCCCCCCTCAGTTACTAACCCATCTGTCCCCTACTAACTTCCTAATCCTGCCACGGACATTAGTTCCAGGGCAGTAATTCCCTTTCCAATGTTCCCTTACCCACTCTAAACCACTGTTTGGACACTTGATCCTCAGTGTTTTGGAGGACAAGCAACCTAGAAGGGTCACTAGATCTGTTGTTGCTTGATTTCCTTTGTACTCCTTTGTACCTATCCATTTCTTCGTTCTCGCTCTCAACCTCTCAATCATTACCTACTGTACACCTTCCCTATTATGCTTAAAAGTCATATTCCTTGGTGGTTACCACACACTCCTCTTTCCCCTTTACCCTTATATAGGGGGACTATTATGCCTGTCTTCCAGTCATCAGGTGCACTCCCCTTCTCCCATGCTAGCTTGCACATTTTCCAGCCACATTCAATCACTATAGCCTAGCTCACCACCATACCAACAGTTTTCAGGATTTTGTTGGATATTCAACTCTAGGCTACTCAATACCGTATCCAGTAATGTTTGAATGTCCAAAGTCCAATATCCAACAGAGTTTAAAATTTTATTGGATATTCAACTCTAGGCTACTCAATATCCAGTAATGTTTGAATGTCCAAAGTCCAATATCCAACAGTTTTCAGTTTTTTATTGGATATTCAACTTTAGGCTAATTTATATCCAGTAATGTTTGAATGTCCAATGTCCAAAGTCCAATATCCAACAGTTTTCATTTTTTTATTGGATATTCAACTCTAGGCTAATCAATATCTAGTACTGTAGTTTGAAAAGTACTTTTTTTTTTTCAGTTTGAATGTCCAAAGTCCAAAGTCCAATATCCAACAGTTTTCAGTGTTTTATGGGATATTCAACTCTAGGCTAATTTATATCCAGTAATATTTGAATGTCCAAAGTCCAATATCCAACAGTTTTCAGTTTTTTATTGGATATTCAACTCTAGGCTAATCAATATCTAGTAGTTTGAAAAGTATTTTTTTTTTCAGTTTGAATGTCCAAAGTCCATATCTAGTATTTTTTTTTTTTTTTTCCAGTTTGAATGTCCAAAGTCCATATCTAGTAGTTTAATATTTTTTTTTCTTCAGTTTGAATGTCCAAAGTCCAATATCCAACAGCTTTCAGTTTTTTATTGGATATTCAACTCTAGGCTAATCAATATCTAGTAGTTTGATTTTTATTTATTTTTTCAGTTTGAATGTCCAAAGTCCAATGTCCAAAGTCCATATCTAGTAGTTTAATTTTTTTTTTTTTTCAGTTTGAATGTCCAAAGTCCAATGTCCAAAGTCAAATATCCAACAGCTTTCAGTTTTTTATTGGATATTCAACTCTAGGCTAATCAATATCTAGTAGTTTGAAAAAAAAAAAAAAATTCAGTTTGAATGTCCAAAGTCCATATCTAGTAGTTTAATTTTTTTTCTTTTTCAGTTTGAATGTCCAAAGTCCAATATCCAACAGCTTTCAGTTTTTTATTGGATATTCATCTCTAGGCTAATCAATATCTAGTAGTTTGATTTTTTTTTTTTTCAGTTTGAATGTCCAAAGTCCAATGTCCATATCTAGTAGTTTAATATTTTTTTTTTTCAGTTTGAATGTCCAAAGTCCAATATCCAACAGCTTTCAGTTTTTTATTGGAGATTCAACTCTAGGCTAATCAATATCTAGTAGTTTGAAAAAAAAAAAAAAAATCAGTTTGAATGTCCAATGTCCAAAGTCCATATCTAGTAGTTTAATTTTTTGTTTTTCAGTTTGAATGTCCAAAGTCCAATATCCAACAGCTTTCAGTTTTTTATTGGATATTCAACTCTAGGCTAATCAATATCAAGTAGTTTTTTTTTTGTTTTTTTTCAGTTTGAATGTCCAAAGTCCAATGTCCAAAGTCCATATCTAGTAGTTTAATATTTTTTTTTTCAGTTTGAATGTCCAAAGTCCAATATCCAACAGCTTTCAGTTTTTTATTGGATATTCAACTCTAGGCTAATCAATATCTAGTAGTTTGAATTTTTTTGTTTTTCAGTTTGAATGTCCAATGTCCAAAGTCCATATCTAGTAGTTTAATATATTTTTTTTTCAGTTTGAATGTCCAAAGTCCAATATCCAACAGCTTTCAGTTTTTTATTGGATATTCAACTCTAGGCTAATCAATATCTAGTAGTTTGAATTTTTTTCTTTTCAGTTTGAATGTCCAAAGTCCATATCTAGTAGTTTAATTTTTTTTTTTCAGTTTGAATGTCCAAAGTCCAATGTCCAAAGTCCAATATCCAACTTTCAGTTTTTTATTGGATATTCAACTCTAGGCTAATCAATATCTAGTAGTTTGATTTTTTTTTTTCAGTTTGAATGTCCAAAGTCCATATCTAGTAGTTTAATATATTTTTTTTCAGTTTGAATGTCCAAAGTCCAATATCCAACAGCTTTCAGTTTTTTATTGGATATTCAACTCTAGGCTAATCAATATCTAGTAGTTTGAAAAAAAAAAAAAAAAAATCAGTTTGAATGTCCAAAGTCCATATATAGTAGTTTAATATTTTTTTTTTTTTCAGTTTGAATGTCCAAAGTCCAATATCCAACAGCTTTCAGTTTTTTATTGGATATTCAACTCTAGGCTAATCAATATCTAGTAGTTTGATTTTTTTTTTTCAGTTTGAATGTCCAAAGTCCAATGTCCAAAGTCCATATCTAGTAGTTTAATATATTTTTTTTTTTCAGTTTGAATGTCCAAAGTCGAATATCCAACAGCTTTCAGTTTTTTATTGGATATTCAACTCTAGACTAATCAATATCTAGTAGTTTGATTTTTTTTTTTTTCAGTTTGAATGTCCAAAGTCCATATCTAGTAGTTTAATATTTTTTTTTTCAGTTTGAATGTCCAAAGTCCAATATCCAACAGCTTTCAGTTTTTTATTGGATATTCAACTCTAGGCTAATCAATATCAAGTAGTTTGTTTTTTTTTTTTTCAGTTTGAATGTCCAAAGTCCAATGTCCAAAGTCCATATCTAGTAGTTTAATATTTTTTTTTTCAGTTTGAATGTCCAAAGTCCAATATCCAACAGCTTTCAGTTTTTTATTGGATATTCAACTCTAGGCTAATCAATATCTAGTAGTTTGAATTTTTTTGTTTTTCAGTTTGAATGTCCAATGTCCAAAGTCCATATCTAGTAGTTTAATATATTTTTTTTTCAGTTTGAATGTCCAAAGTCCAATATCCAACAGCTTTCAGTTTTTTATTGGATATTCAACTCTAGGCTAATCAATATCTAGTAGTTTGAATTTTTTTCTTTTCAGTTTGAATGTCCAAAGTCCAATGTCCAAAGTCCATATCTAGTAGTTTAATTTTTTTTTTTTCAGTTTGAATGTCCAAAGTCCAATGTCCAAAGTCCAATATCCAACTTTCAGTTTTTTATTGGATATTCAACTCTAGGCTAATCAATATCTAGTAGTTTGATTTTTTTTTTCTCAGTTTGAATGTCCAAAGTCCTATGTCCAAAGTCCATATCTAGTAGTTTAATATATTTTTTTTCAGTTTGAATGTCCAAAGTCCAATATCCAACAGTTTTCAGGTTTTTATTGGATATTCAACTCTAGGCTAATCAATATCCAGTAGTTTGAATTTTTTTTTTCAGTTTGAATGTCCAAAGTCCATATCTAGTAGTTTAATATATTTTTCTTTTTTTTTGAATGTCCAAAGTCCAATATCCAACAGCTTTCAGTTTTTTATTGGATATTCAACTCTAGGCTAATCAATATCTAGTAGTTTGAAAAAAAAAAAAAAATCAGTTTGAATGTCCAAAGTCCATATATAGTAGTTTAATATTTTTTTTTTTTCAGTTTGAATGTCCAAAGTCCAATATCCAACAGCTTTCAGTTTTTTATTGGATATTCAACTCTAGGCTAATCAATATCTAGTAGTTTGATTTTTTTTTTCAGTTTGAATGTCCAAAGTCCATATCTAGTAGTTTAATATTTTTTTTTTTCAGTTTGAATGTCTAAAGTCCAATATCCAACAGCTTTCAGTTTTTTATTGGATATTCAACTCTAGGCTAATCAATATCTAGTAGTTTGACATTTTTTTTTTCAGTTTGAATGTCCAAAGTCCATATCTAGTAGTTTAATATTTTTTTTTTTCAGTTTGAATGTCCAAAGTCCAATGTCCAAAGTCCAATATCCAACAGCTTTCAGTTTTTTATTGGATATTCAACTCTAGGCTAATCAATATCTAGTAGTTTGATTTTTTTTTTCAGTTTGAATGTCCAAAGTCGAATGTCCAAAGTCCATATCTAGTAGTTTAATATTTTTTTTTTCAGTTTGAATGTCCAAAGTCCAATATCCAACAGCTTTCAGTTTTTTATTGGATATTCAACTCTAGGATAATCAATATCTAGTACAGTAGTTTGATTTTTTTTTTTCAGTTTGAATGTCCAAAGTCCAATGTCCAAAGTCCATATCTAGTAGTTTAATATTTTTTTTTTCAGTTTGAATGTCCAAAGTCCAATATCCAACAGTTTTCAGATTTTTATTGGATATTCAACTCTAGGCTAGCCTAATCAATATCTAGTAATGTTTGAATGTCCAAAGTCCAATATCCAACAGTTTTCAGGGTTTGATTGGATATTCAATAGGTTATTCACTATCCAGTAATGTTTGAATGTCCAATGTCCAAAGTCCAATATCCAACAGTTTTCAGGATTCTATTGGATATTCAGGAATTTCGGGATCATCGGTATTTACTATAGGGCTTGTTATTCCATAACAATAGGCTACCGGTATATAAAATTATGTATTTTCTGGTTAACATTACTTATAATATGAATTTTAATTGTGTGATAATAGATTTGCCAATAAATATTAAATACAACATAAATAATATACGTATTGATCATACTAAACGTATCTAAGCAAACCAGCTTGCTTCGTTCAAGATCGCTTGAGATTCGTCGCTTTGTTTACATCCGAATGTCCAATGTCCAAAGTCCAATATCCAACAACTTTCAGCCAGCTGCCTTTCATCTCCCATTCGTTCAACATGACCATACCAGCTCAGCACCCTTCTGTCCACTCTGGCTGACAAATGTTCCTGCTGCCCCACTCTCCTACGTATCTCTTCATTCCTCAATCTGTCTCTACGAGTAACTCCACACATACTCCTCAAGCAGCTCATCTCCATCACATCCAGCCCTCTTTTCTCCTTTTTCTTCAGAGCCCATGTCTCAGCCCCATACATCACTGTTGGCACAACAATTCCTTGATAGCCTACAGTGCACTTTTTACTTTCACTCCGAGATTTCTCGTCTTCCACATACTCAACCCTCTGCTATCGCGCCTAATTGGTGCCGAAATTACCGCGCTATAGCCATAATGGCGATAACAGAATTGAAGAACTTATGGGAATAATTCAAATTGTACCCTGGCTCCCAAGATTTCCACACCCGTAACCCATTTTTCCTTCTGTTTGACCTTTTTTCCGCCCTAACACTGCTGTAAAGGGAATATGAACATGTTAATAGCAACAATCAATACATCAATAAATAAATATAACATACACTTACCTTATAGACTCGTTTCCACACCACCCATGAGGTTTAGTCTTAGGCGCGTTTTTTTTTTTTCCCGAGTGGTATCCCCGATAGGCCTAACTCCACTTGTATGTCTTAAGGTGCCGAGGCTATAGGGAGTTACTTGCCACCCTTGGCCTTGTCACTGGCATCCTTGTCATCCTTGGCCTTGCTACTGGCAGCCTTGGCACGCTTAGCAAACTGCAAGGCGTCTAGGAACCCCGTGAATTCATCATCTTCCTCGTCTTCATTATCGGAGGTTTGTGGCAGAGGTTCTGGTTGTTTAGGAGGTTGAACACGACGGCTCAGGAATGCACTTATTTTTGGTTGCTGGAGCGAATTGATATGGGCATTGTACTTGTCCTCATAGCCTGCCAGAGCCTGATTAATAAGAAGACACCGCCCTTCACAGTTGATTGAGTTGTCCTGCTTAAGACTGTGGCGAATCTGTGCACCTAACTCAATCAAACGTTTAACCTCGCGCATCGGAAGTCCGTCCCGCCTTTCAATTTCTTCCTCTTCTTCTGGACTGTCCTCATTTTCCAAGTCGTCAGCAATAATATTTTTCAGGAATTCAGGATATTCCCGAGCAGCAGATCTGTCCCCACTAGCTGCCTCACCAGATATTTTAACACTTTTCATTCTGTGTTGCGCCATGAATTTATCAACCCACCCCTTTGATGCAAGAAATAGGGGAGGTTGTTGCACATTCCACTTGCGAGCTACGCCTGCATACATTTGTTTGGCAGTGTCCATGACTTCCTTCTTGTCCACCAATAAGTTACGCTTGGCCATCCGATCCATGTAGCTCCCCAACAATTGTTCAGTCCTTAATAATACCCTATTTGCACTCCTCAAAGCATTTGCACCGACATCAGATGTTGCGAGATTCATATGAGCCTGGATTGATTCTTTCTTTCCATAAATACCACGCACTGTCGATTCATTGATGCCATATTTTTTCGCAACACTACGCTTTGGTTCGCCACCATCAATGAGTTTCACTATTTCATGTTTCTGGGAATATCTTAGGTTCTTCCTTTTCTTAACCACTCTCCCTGGTGCCGCTGCATTCCGCTGGGCAATGGTAGGTGGAAGTAGGCCTACAGCAGCCATTGTTCGAACACAAAAGAAACAATGCACCCTTCTTCTTCTTCCACTATGTTGTTGTTGTTGATGTGTTGGAGGGAAGGTAGCAACTGAACGTCACTAATAAACCCTAGCGAGGACAGTTTTGTCAGGACTGCCTTTAGAGTCGTGGAATTCTCCCCGACTTTTTAAGGAAATTAATTGTGCATTGTAACACTCTCTGCCTTTTCTCTGGGGTCACGTCTATTGCTCCTAGTAGTACGGGGATGGTTATCACAGAGGGTACACACGTTTGAATGGTTAGGCGGGAAGTGACGTCACGTCCATCGATACCGCCCGTCTGGACCCGCGTTTTTAAAATTTCCCCACCATCTCGGGTGCGCTATAGCACGCATTTAATGCGTGATAAATATATATGTGGGTTTTTATAGCCTGCGCTATAGCAGCCAAACGCTATAGCAGAATGCGTGATAGCAGAGGGTTGAGTGTACTTCGCATTGCTCCGAAAACCTCCCTTCCTTCACACACACTCTGTTTTACCTCCACTTCCACTCCTGCTTATCGTTCCTCCTAGATATTTAAAACACTCTACTTGTTCCAATATTTCCCCATCCAGCCTCACATCTAGATTCACCCTATGCTCTCCCCTATTACACACCATTACTTTACTTTTATTGACGTTCACCTTCAGTTTCTTCCTTCCACAAACCACACCAAACTGTTTGACTACCCGCTGTAGTTTCTCCTCAGAATCCGCCACCAATGCTGTGTCATCAGCGAACAGCAACTGATTCAACTCCCAATCTCCACCATTCTTCCCTACTAAACCCAATCCTCTTCCCATAGTTCTACTTTTCACCTCCCTCACCACACCATCCATAAACATATTAAACAGCCATGGTGACATTACACAACCCTGTCGCAAACCCACCTTTACCTCAAACCATTCACTCAACTCACCATTTCCTACTCTCACACATGCTCTGCTCCCTTCATAAAAACTCTTAACTGCTTCTAACAAATTTCCTCCTATTTCATAAATCCTTAACACCTTCCACATTGCTTCACGGTCCACACGATCATACGCTTTTTCCAAGTCCATAAATGCCCAAAATATCTCCTTATGCTTCTCTAAATACTTCTCGCATAACTGTCTTACTGCAAACATCTGATCCACGCACCCTCTTCCCCTCCTAAAACCGCACTGTTCTTCTCCTATTGCAACTTCCGTACACTTTATTATCCTCTCTATCAACACCCTGCCATACAGCTTTCCAACCACTGACAATAAACTAATACCTCTATAACTTGAACACTCCTGCCGATCTCCCTTCCCCTTGTACAACGGCACAATACATGCACTCTTCCAGTCTATTGGTACCATTGACACAGCAAAGCACACATTGAAAAGTCTCACCAACCAATCTATTATCACATCTCCACCCTTCTTTATACACTCCACAGCAATACCATCCAAACCTTCTGCTTTTCCCACTCTCATTTGTTTCACTGCTTCTTTCACCTCATTTTCCTCAATCCTTTCATTCATTCCCTGCCACCTGGGTGGCCTGGGTAACCTATCTCCATCCACCTCTGCTTCAATCACAGCTTCTCTTCCATCTCTTGTATTTAACAAAGATTCAAAATACTCGGCATATCTTTTCCTCACTTCTACTGGTTCCACTAGTAATTCTCCATTTTCATCTTTCACTGACTCTTCCCTCTTTTGTCCTCCTTTCCTTGCTTTATTTACCTCCTTCCAGAACATCTTCTTTCGTTCTTCAAAATTCTCACTCAACCTTTGACCCCACCTTTCGTTTGCATCTTTTTTCGCTTCTCTAATTTTCCGTTTTGCCTCTCTCCTTTTCTCCTTGTACCTCTCCCATACCTCAACACTACCATCCTGTAAAACCCTCTCAAAACACTGTCTCTTCTCCTCAACTGCCTTTCTCACCGTATCATTCCACCACTCGCTTCCCTTCCTGATACCTCTGCCTCCTACTTTCCTTTTGCCGCATACTACCTCTGCACTTGCTTTCACTCCTTCCTTAAACTGTTGCCATTCAACCTCTACTTCTCTCTCTTCCATCTCTCTCACTTCCATCCACATAAGTCAGTAAAGAAAACAAATATTAAACAGTTTAATATCTGGCGGCGTCTGATAGTTGACGGTCTTGCATATTTCCCGTCTTCCAGTATTGTGATGACGTCATAAATCCGATGATGACGTCATAAATTCCCGATAGTTGTCAGGCAACAGAAATTTACCTTTAGGCTAACTTGACCCTATTTAGGTAGCATTCAAGGAGAGTACAGCAGGACTCTTCTTCTTCTTACCTCTGACCGGGTATAAGCTATCCGGTCAATATTTACGAGTCGCACCACAGCTGGGATCTCATTTCTAATGGTAGTTTTGGGTTCCTATCATTCTATGCTTCATTACTATATAGGCCTACTCTTTATCCACAGGATTTTTTTTTTTTTTTTTTTTTTGCATTAACCTAACCAAAAAAAACTAACCTAACCTAACCTAAATGTATTTGGGGGCTGTTAGGTTAGGTTTTTTGGTTAGGTCCTAGGCCTAGGCCTAATGCTAAAAAAAAAAATAGGCCTAAGCCATGAAAAAAAGAAAAAATTCCCGTGGATAAACAGTATAGGCCTATAGCAATGAAGCATAGAATGATAGGAACCCAAAACTACCATTAGAAATGAGGGTCAATATTTACGAGCCGCACCACAGCTGGGATCTCATTTCTAATGGTTGTTTTGGGTTCCTATCATTTTATGCTTCATTGCTAGGCTCTATATAATTTTTATATAAAAACCTAACCTAACCTAACCTAATAGCCCCCAAATACATTTAGGTTAGGTTTTTTGGTTAGGTTAATGCAAAAAAAAAAAAATAATAATAATAGGCTAAATAGGCCTAGGCCTAGCCTAAAGCCAAGAAATTAAAATGTAAAACTTGCAAACTAAACAAACCAAAATTGGGACAAGGACAATATAAAGTCAAATTAAATTATCAAAATCGCTATGTGGAAACAAAAAATTCCGGTGGATAAAAATTATATAGCCTAGCCAGGAACCCAAAACTACCATAAGAAATGAGATCCCAGCTGTGGTGCGGCTCGTAAATATTGACTGAAATGAGATCCCAGCTGTGGTGCGACTCTTAAATATTGACCAGCTATCCTACTGTTTACTAGCCTAGCCTATACCCCTTTGAAAGGACATTAGCCTAACCTATACTCACAGTAGAATCCCTGGAAGAGGCCCTAGTGGGCCTGTGGCTCCAGTGTGGCAGCCTGTACACTAACTAGGCCTATTGGTTGGCTGCGTGTGGTGTTCTTGATTAGGCCTAGGCCTAGTGCTTTATAGCCTAGGCTAATTATACCTCTGATCCTGATTTTTCCAGAATCTATCAAGCATGGATTCAAACTTTTTCACTATCCTAGTAGGCTAGGCCTATTATGGGTGGGTGCTGCCGCCCCCAGCCCCCGACACCCCCGCTATTTGGCATCTTTGACAGATTTTTGGTGGATTTTTCAGTATAACTAAATAAGTTGGTCACCAATTATTTTGCAATATTTGAACACACATATGGATTTTATATGCTCTAAACATAATATGAAAATGTGTTTTAAGCCTCGGCAAAACCTAATAAAAATATATAGTACAGTACTAAAATGGAATTTTGTCAAAACATGGTTGTCAATACCTTCCTATAGACGGCACCGATTCGTACACACGCTATTTTCACCTGTCTCCCGAGGTCTGTCCACCAGCTTTTTAGTCCACTCCACCTGCCCATCTCTGTCGATAGGTTGGGTTGTTTGGTTAGGTTAATATACTAGGTTTCAGAAACAAGATTCGTAGTTGCGGTAGTATTTACGGTATCTGGACACTTCGAGCGAATTCATATTCGAGCGGAGGCGCATTTAGGTTAGGTTAAGTTAAGTTAGGTTAGGTTAGGTTAGGTTAGGTTAGGTTAAGAAGTGAAGTTAAGTTAAGAAGTTAAGTTAAGAAGTTAAGTTAAGTTAAGTTAAGTTAGGTTAGGTTAGGTTAGGTTAGGCTAATTAGATTGGATTGTGCATCCGCTCGAAGTTCCTCGCATTCGTATTTACAGATACGGCCGAATACCGGTAGGCTACTAAATGGGCGCCGGCCCAACCGCCATGTTGTATCCCACGTAGGCCTACTAGGTACTACGGACACATTGTAGGCGTTAGGTGTGGATTAGGCTTGTATCCAATGTACTAGGTCTATGTTACTGGATATTTATGATTTAAATAAGTGCTACGTTTTCGATAAATCTGGTTATATGGCTTTGCAATTAGGGAAATCATGAGCCGATTTCCGACATGTAGTTAGTCTTTTTCGATTCTCAAAATACGATCCAAGTTTTGCTAAAATACGTTTTAATCGCCGTTTTACGCATTTAACCCCTCATTTTCCCTGTACTTCATAGCCCTCCCCACTATCGGGCGGCGTGTCTTAAGATCGTTGTATAATGGGGAAAACAGTTTTGCCGAGGGTTGCAATTATTTCCAAACACTATATATTGATGAAAACTAGGCCTAACAGGGAAAAAAAAAAATCCATGGGAAAATTGGTGACCATCTTATTTAGTTTTTCCAATTTTTCTGTGAAAAGGGTATTTTTTTAATTTGTCGATAGGCCTAACGAAAATCCTCCATGCGGACTATAGGCCTAGGCCTATGGAGAAAAATATGGCGAATCTGTTGGTGCCTATTTTCCCTAATAAGTTGTTTCTAATAAGGCGGATGTAGGCCTAGGCTAGTGTCCTTGAAGATTAGCCTATCCCTATTTATTTTATATGTTAGGACAGTTAGGGGCAAATTTAAGGATAGGCCTCTATTCCCGATAATGGTGTAGGCCTAAGAGGATATCAGGAGACATCATAATATGGATCGAGAACTTCTTGAGTCGGAGAATTCAACGAGTTGTCAACAGGGGCACACCCTCAGAATGGCTGGGGGTCTGGAGTGTAGTACCTCAAGGCAGTGTGCTGGGGCCAGTTCTCTTCCTTGTTTTCATAAATGACCTCATGGATACAGTTCAGTCAGACTGTCAGACAGCAAGCTCTTCGCAGGCGACGCCAAGCTGTACAGGAGAATTAAGTCCCCGCTGGACAGAGAAGGACTACAGGAGGACATTACCAGGCTGGAAGAGTGGAGTAAAAAGTGGCTACTAGAATTTAATGAAGAGAAATGCAAGGTCATGCACATGGGACGGAGGAACCCAGAGTACCAATACCACATGAAGAATAATCCGCTAACCACCACAGAGGAGGAAAAAGACCTAGGAATTTATGTCACCTCGGATTTGAAGCCAGCAGTACAAGTGGCCAAGGCAGCAGCCAGTGCCAACTCGTTGGTAGGACTTCTAAGGAAAACATATACATACATATAATAATAATAATAATAGTTCTTAAAGCTAGCGCATGCTAAGCTAGCTAAGGATAGCTCAATAAGGCCGATTAGGCGTATTTCCATTGGGGTCCTGTACTACTATCCCATCCCTTTGCTCATGAGGGATGGTAACGACTCATCGGACTCAGTGCTTGTGAAAAATCTTTAATGCGCCGAGCGTGGGCACGAACCCGGGCCTTCTGGGTGGAAGTCTGAGACGCTAGTCACTACACCAAGCGAGCCGCTGGATTCAGAGATGTTGCTCCCTTTGTACAAATCCCTAATCAGACCTCGACTGGAATACAGTATCCAGGCATGGTCTCCATATACCCGTCGAGAGATCAACAAGTTGGAACAACCACAGCGGAGAGCCACTAAACTGGTTCCTGAGACCTGAGTTGTCCGAAATGCCATATGAGTTGCGACTGGAGCGTCTTGGACTAACGACACTGGAGCAGAGAAGGAAACGAGGAGACATGATCCAGACCTACAAGATAATTCATGGCATAGATGCGGTCAAGGACGGGCACTTTTTGACAATTGCATCAAGAGAAAACGGAAAAACTAAATAAGATGGTCACCAATTTTCCCATGGATTTTTTTATTTTTCCCTGTTAGTTTTCATCAATATATAGTGTTTGGAAATAATTGCAACCCTCGGCGAAACCGTTTTCCCCATTATACAACGATCTTAAGACACGCCGCCCGATAGTGGGGAGGGCTATGAAGTACAGGGAAAATGAGGGGTTAAATGCGTAAAACGGCGATTAAAACGTATTTAGCAAAACTTGGCTCGGGTTTTAAGGTATTTCTAAGTCCTAAAACCCAATATTTCGAAAACCCGAGCCAAGTTTTGGCTAAAGCTGGCTCGGATTTTGAGAGTTTGTAGACAACAAAATGACAGTAACTTAATTTAGAAATTTGGCTCAGGTTTCCCGAAATTGCAAAGGCATAAAACCCGAATTTTGGAAAACCCGAGCCAAGTTTTGGCAAAACTTGGCTCGGATTTTGCAAATTTTAAGAGTAAACAAATTACAGTAACCTAATTTAGAATTTTGGCTCATGTTTCCCTAAATTGCAAACCCGAAAAAGCATAATTTTGGAAAACCCGAGCCAATTTTTGGCAAAACTTTGATGGTATTTTGAGAATCGAAAAAGACTAACTACATGTCTGAAATCGGCTCATGATTTCCCTAATTGCAAATTCATATAACCAGATTTATCGAAAACGTAGCACTTATTTAAATCATAAATATCCAGTAACATAGACCTAGTACATTGGATACAAGCCTAATCCACACCCAACGCCTACAATGTGTCCGTAGTAGGCTACCTAGTAGGCCTACGTGGGATACAACATGGCGGTTGGGCCGGCGCCCATTTAGTAGCCTACCGGTATTCGGCCGTATCTGTAAATACGAATGCGAGGAACTTCGAGCGAATTCCTGATCGAGCGGATGCACAACCTAACCTAACCTAACCTAACCTAACCTAACCTAACCTAACCTAACCTAACCTAACCTAACCTAACCTAACCTAACCTAACCTAACCTAACCTAACCTAACCTAACCTAACCTAACCTAACCTAACCTAACCTAACCTAACTTACTCTCGAATATGAATTCGCTCGAAGTGTCCAGATACCGTAAATACTACCGCAACTACGAATCTTGTTTCTGAGACCTAGTATATTAACCTAACCAAACAACCCAACCTATCGACAGAGATGGGCAGGTGGAGTAGACTAAAAAGCTGGTGGACAGACCTCGGTAGACAGGTGAAAATGGCGTGTGTACGAATCGGTGCCGTCTATAGGAAGGTATTGACAACCATGTTTCAACAAAATTCCATTTTAGTACCATATATTTTTATTAGGTTTTACCGAGGCTTAAAACACATTTACATATTATGTTTAGAGCATATAAAATCCATATGTGTGTTCAAATATTGCAAAATAATTGGTGACCAACTTATTTAGTTATACTGAGGACCCACCAAGGTCAATATTTACGAGTCACACCACAGCTGGAATCTCATTTCTAAGGGTAGTTTTGGGTTCCTATCATTCTATGCTTCATTGCTATATACTTTTTATCCACCGGAAAATATATTTTTTCTTGGGTTTTTTTATTTATTTGTTTATTTTTTTATTTTTGTTAGCATTAACCTAACCTAAAAACCTAACCTAACCTAACCTAAATGTATTTGGGGGCTATTAGGTTAGGTTAGGTTAGGTTAGGTTAGGTTAGGTTAGGTTAGGTTAGGTTTTTTGGTTAGGTTAATCCTAAAAAAAAAAAAAAACCCAAGAAAAAAAATATTTTCCGGTGGATAAAAAGTATATAGCAATGAAGCATAGAATGATAGGAACCCAAAACTACCGTTAAAAATGAGATCCCAGCTGTGGTGTGACTCGTAAATATTGACCAAAACGAACCAAACACCCGAGGACACAGACTGAAGCTGACCAAGGTCAGGCACAGAACCACGAAGAGGAACAACTTTTTTAGTGCTAGGATTGTAAACAACTGGAATAGTCTCCCAGAGGAAGTAGTTACGAGTCAGAGTGTAAATGTTTTCAAAAATAATTATGACCGGCATGAGACTGAAAGATTGAGAAGAGGCAACCTTTATGAGCATTGACTCCTCTGCCTCTTAAACTATCACTAAGGTAAGCAAGTAAGCAGCCTATTAGCCTAGAGCACTTAACGTTCTGCTAGCCTAGATAACTTATCTCACTGTGGTGATGGGCTGGTCTATCAGAGTGAGAACTGAGCGATCTCTGCCATACCCATAGCTTACTCTGACTGTTCCTTTTACTTATATATTTTCTAGATCTCAAGTGACGGCGTCTCTTGCGTGGATTGACCTCCTAATCTACCAAGATTGGAAGCCAAAGCGTCACATCTTTCCTTTGGCCTTCAACTTTCTCTTCATAATTGCTGAGGGGCACAGGGCCCTGGGTGGGGCTTTGGTTTCCCGGGCGTTTCCGCGCCCTCCTCAGCTCCCCGCCATGGAGTGGCTTCGGTCACCCAGGCTTTATTGTGGTCGGCAGGGAGGGTTCTGTGGGGGCGCTCGGTTATAGCCTTGGCCTTGCTCGGGGCCTTGGGGCTGTTCGGCCAGGCAGCTTGGGGAAAAACAACAACTTATCTCACTTTTTTTATCATCTTAGTGTAAAAAGTAGGCTACTTACAGAAGCGATTCGTCACCCTCGTTGGATTCTTCTTCTTCTTCTGAGTCTCTCCTTCTTCGACAATTTTTATTCTTGATCTTTTTAAACATAACTTTTGGCTTGTCAGATAAAGTTTCCTCTGCTGTCGCCATCGTGATGTTTGTTTACAATATAAAATGTGGTGTGCCAATATGGCACCCAAGTAAAGCTGCCTCTTAATCTTATTTCCCTTTTCCCAGTTCAGGTTCAAGTACATTATCTCAATATCGGGATAGTTTTCCTGTGTATTTTTTTTCACATAAATGACTGTAATGTGTGGCAGCTATAGAAAGTACGACATGTAGCTTATAATTAAGAATTATTGATGGAGAGGTGAAGAACTGCGGGATATCGCCATTTAAAGGGTAGTTGCTTACTGTACAAAACAACGTGTCATGCGTGGAAAGAAGATTAAACCCGACTAGGAAGGTCGAGGTTGGGGTCAAGAGGTCGTGCGTCCGCGGAAAATAGCTCGAAAATCCAGGATATAACTTCAACTACGGAACATCTTGTTGAGTATAAAGTAGATTAGTTCCCCTAGATTGTGCCTTGAGGTAAAATAAGCCGCAGGTTGGCAATTTGGCGAAATGGCATCGAGACGAACTGGGACTGGGAGAGCGGTGAGAGGAGACACGCTGGTAGAATGTTCCAAATGCGGGACGTGGCATCCACATGTTTTAATGGGCGTAGAGGGTATGACACAGCGGCAGATCAACCAGAGGACTGTGCTGTGTAGGGAATGCATGGAGAGGGAAATAATGGAGTTGAATGGGGGCATGGAAGGTCTGATAGAGAAAAATGCAGAATTGAGTAGGAAACTGGAGGAAAAAACACGCGTGTGTACATGCACACAAACGGCGGCGGCGGGGGCGGCAGCTCCAGCCCCAGAGAACCAGCAAGCCCAGCAACCAAGTACAAACAACTGCAGACCCAAACATACTACAGGGGAAAATAGGGAAGCTGCAGAAGAAAATGATAGTGTAAATGAAGATGAGAGAAACCGAATGGGAGCTAGCCCTATGGCCACCCCTGTGAGGACGGACCCCACAGACCAAGGCAGTGCACTTAGACAAGAAATAAATCGCAGGAGGACAGCAAGGGTAATTGTGGGGGACAGCATGATCAGTAAAGTAAGAAAACAGGTGAAGATGGAGGCAGAAGGAAGCAAGAACATGTGCCTGAAAGGGAAAGGAATAAAGGATATAATGGAAGAGGCGAAGGAATGCGGGAAACAGCTACAGGAAGGAACCCTAATCATCCAGGGTGGTGGAAACGACCTCATACAACAGGGAGCTGAGAACACCGTAAGAGAAGTGATTGAGGGAATCAGGATAATTAAGACACACAAAAAGAATCTGCGTGTAGGAGTTATGGGTATACTAAGACGACCCAGAGAAAACATGGCCTATGAATATACCCGAAGAAGAGTAAATAAGAAAATAGCAGAAGAGGTATTCAAGATGAAAATGGAGTACATGAGGAATGAGGATATAGGAGTGAGCTTCCTAGATCTAGACCAGGAACTCACAGGCAATAGATTCGCAGGAGACCGAGTACATCTAAACAATGGGGGGATAAGACTCCTCGGAAACAGGACCCTGGAATGGTTCCTGGCTAGCGAAAGGTTACACAAGGGGCGCCTGAAAAAAAGGGCCCCCAGGGATGGGCAAGACCCGGACCATGAAGAAACCCGGGAGGGATCAATTACAAACGGTAACGAGGACACAGGGAGAGAACCAGGAACAGAGGAGACCGATATACTGGTAGAAGCCGAAGAAGCAGTACCTGGAGAGGAAGGGAGAATGAGCCGACGCACAGGGACGAAACCAGGGAAGAACCTGCCCCTAGGGAAGGCCAAGAGGAAACAATCCCAACCGAGGCCCCAGTCGTGAGAGAGGACAGAGAGACCCCAGCCGAGAGAGAGGACAGGGGGACCCCTGACTCCGGCAATGAGAGTGAGAACCCCCGGGAAATGTGAACCAGGAATCAGCAGTATAGGAACGGCATTAGATTAGGGTGCCTAAATGTGAATGGATGGGGAGTGGGAAAAATGGAAGACATGAGTGAAGTACTGTATGAGGGGGGTATAGATGTGCTCGGTATAACAGAGACAAAGCTACGTGAAAGAGTGGAACTGTACACGGAAAACTACAGAATGACTGGGAAGGGGCGCAGTAAATGGAAGAAAAAGGGTGGAGGTATAGGCCTAATAGTGAGAAAGAACATGGATATAGAGGTTGAAGAGTTAAAAGTCGGCGAATGCGAGATGAGTGAAAATATGATGGCAGCTTACCTGAACTACAAAGCAAAAGGAAAGACTGAAAGGATCCTACTGATTATATGCTACATGACGGTACAGGGACCGGATGCCAGACGTGATAATGAAAGGAAATACGAGCTAATGAGAAGACTGGTAAACGAACATAGACGAGAACAGGTGATCGTAATGGGTAATATGAACGGACACATCGGAATCCTGGGTGAGGAAGTGAACACGAATGGACAACTGCTAAGGGATTTCACTGAGGAGCATGCACTGGAAATATTAAATGAAACTATCGCAGAAGGACGAGTGACATGGGCCGGAAGAGACAATGAATCTTCGATTGATTATATCTTGGTGAATGAGAATGCAAGGAAGAACGTGGAATACATGAGGATAGACGAAGAACGAGGAATGGATGTGACAAGTGACCACAATATGTTGTGGATACAGTATACCTGTGGGAGGGAGAGAAAGGAAGCTAGGAAACCAAAGGATAAGAAATGGAAACTGAAACAAGCGGATTGGGTAAAATTCGGGGAAGAACTAGAGCGTGTGAACTGGAGGGGTAGACAGAATTAATGAAGAATTCACCAAGACAGTGAAAGAAGTAGCTGAAAGAAGAGTCGGGAGGAAAAAGAAAGGAAATAATAGGAGACCCCAAAGGAGATGGTGGAACCAAGACATCGAATCTGCTAGGAAAAAAAGAAAAGAGAGCAACCGAAGGTGTAGAAGACTAAGGAGGTCCAAGGACAACGGTGAGAATGAACGGGTCGCATATGAGGAAGCATGGGAGGAATACAGGAAGCACAAAAGTATAACAGGAGGTTTAATAAGGAAAGCGAGAGTAAAAGCCGATAAGGATGTAGTAGATGAGCTGAAGGCAAGAGGCGGTGAGGTCAGTAGAGAATGGTATGACTTCCTAAGGGGAGAACAAGAGAGTGAAAGAGTGAATGTGGAAGTGATAATGGTGAACGAAAGAGAGGTGAGAGGGAAACCGGAGAAAGCTAGGGCAGTAAAAGAATTCTGGGAAAACATAGGGGGTGCGAATGAGGTGGAGGATAGGGGCGAACCCAACCTGATAATAGGAAGAAAGATACCAGTAGATGAAAATATGGATTACGAGATCAGTAGAGAAGAGATAATGAAATGTGTCAAGAAACTGAAGAATGGTAAAGCCGCAGGCAACGACGAGATCCCATATGAATTCTACAAAGAGGGTGGGAATGGAGTAATTGAAGGCATGTATGGACTTTTTAAGAAAGTGTGGTCAGGAGAGAGGGTACCGTATAAATGGAACGAGAGCCGGGTGACCCTCCTGCACAAAGGGGGTCACAAGAGTAAGAAAGAGCTGAAAAACTACCGACCAATAACGCTAACGGACACAATTTCCAAGGTGTTCTGTGGGGTGCTGAATGAAAGGCTGAAAGGGATCTTTGAAAGGAACAGAGTGATGGGAGAAGAACAGAATGGGTTTCGAGTGGACAGAAGAGGGGAAGATAACATGTTCGTAGTGAGAGAAGTGATAGAGAATACGAAAAAGTCCGGACGGAAGGGATACTTCGCCTTCCTAGACATAGAGAAAGCATATGACAGAGTGAACAGGTACAAGTTGTGTAGGCTGCTTGAAACAGTAGGTGTGAGTGAAAAGATAATAAATATCATAAGAAGTATGTATGAGAATACCAGGGCTAGATACAGTATGGGGGATATAGAGACAGACTGGGTCGAAAACAAGCGGGGAGTTAGACAGGGCTGTGGGCTATCCCCCCTCCTCTTTGGGATGTACACAGAGGAACTAGCTGCAAGAATGAAAGAAGCCGGCAGGGGAACACTAATTGGGAACGAACGTCTGGGTATCTTGCTATATGCAGATGATGTAGTGATCATGAGCGACAACCGAGAGGATCTGCAGAGGATGCTAGATGTGGTGTCCGAATATGGGAATGATCTGAATGTGAGCTTTAGCAGGGAGAAAAGTAAAGTACTGGTAGTGAATGGAGATGAAACGGATGTGGGTGCGACGTGGCTACTTGGGAGTAATATAATTACCCAAACAAATGAATACAAGTACCTGGGAATGACAGTGGATGCAAGAGGATGCGAGAAAACAAAAGATGAGAGACTAACAAGAGCGAGCCAATGGGTGGGAAGACTTGGCAGTGCTGCAAGGTGTAGAGCGAACTAGTATGAAGTAGTGCGAGGAGTATGGAAAGGTATGGCGGTGCCAGGCCTGATGTATGGTCTGGAAACCATCCCGTGGACAACGAATGACACGGCAAAGCTGGAAGTTGCCCAGAATAGGGTCGGAAGGCTCGCACTGGGAGCGAACAAGTACACTGCAGTAGAAGCCTTGAGAGGTGACGCGGGATGGAGCTCCTTTGAAGAAAGAATAGACAAGGGAGTCCTACGGTACTGGGTCAGACTGGAAAAAATGAATGGTGATAGATGGGCACGAAAGGTGTTTGAATGGGCTAAGGAGAGCAGTAAATGGAACAAGATGTGCGACAGAAAGATAGAGAAGTACGGAATGCGTGGTATCATGATGGGGGAAAGTATGGAAATGTGGAGCCATGAGAGATGGAAGAAAGAGATCGGCAAACGGGTACAAAGCGTAGCAAGGGACGAATGGGTGGGGAATATGAGAAACAAGAGTTCACTAGAATGGTACATGTGTAAGCAACAGCCAAGAAGGGAGCCATTCTACGATGGGAGCATCGGAGGTGAACTCCTCTTCAAGGCCCGAACTAAGTCGCTTGAGCTGAACAGCAGAACATATAGATGGTCAAATGAAGGCAACAAGGCATGCAAGATGTGCGAGAGCGGGGAGTATGAGACTGTGGAGCATATCCTCCTAAAGTGCAGAAAATATGAAGGAGGAAGGCGGGTAATGCTAAGATCCATAGTGCAAGAGATTGGTGCGGAGGAATGGAATGCAGTGGTAGGAAGGTATGAATGGGGGCTCGACGGAATAGTGATCTACCTGCTTGGCCTGAACGACCTAAACATGTGGAATGAGACCACTGCACGGAGTGTTAAGGACTACCTAGAGTGAGTGTGGAGGAAAAGATCAGCCTCACAATAGTGAGGCTGGGGTGAGAATGCCCACGGGGGAACAATCTTCTTTTATTCTCAACCTGTCCTTTTCCATTATAGTTTATAAGTTTATCCTAGGAGAGAGAGCCGATACTAAGGCCACACCTCGACCAGTCGAGCGTGACTCTCGCACCAAGACCAAGACCAAGACCAAGAAAGAAAAGACCCAATTAGGTAATGAAAGAAAAGAGCCAAGTAATGAAAATTAATGGACAGCTCCAAGAGGATGAGGAATGGACATTAGAAGGAAGCAGAATGAAGAAGACAAGAGAATATAAATACCTGGGGGTAACAATTACAGAGAAAGGGTTTGAAAAGGCAAAAAGCGAAAAGATGGGACAAATACAACAATGGCATGGGAGATTATGGAGCGCGACAAGATTAAGAGCGAATAGCTATGAAATAGTGCGAGGGCTGTGGAAAGGACTGGGAGTACTGCGATTATGTACAGCGGCTCGCTTGGTGTAGTGACTAGTGTCTCGGACTTCCACCCAGAAGGCCCGGGTTCGCGCCCACGCTCGGCGCATTAAAGATTTTTCACAAGCACTGAGTCGTAACCATCCCTCATGAGCAAAGGGATGGGATAGTAGTACAGGACCCCAATGGAAATACGCCTAATCGGCCTTATTGAGCTATCCTTAGCTGGCTTAGCATGCGCCAGCTTTAAGAACTATTATTATTATTATTATAGTATGGCATAGAGGCGGTGGAAACGACAGGCAGAAACGAGAAAATTAGAAACGATACAGAATAAAATCGGAAGGACGGGATTAGGGGCGAATAAATACGTAGCACAGGAAGCAATCAGAGGAGAAATGCGGTGGAGTACGTAGAAAGGATAGGGAAAGCGAAAGGGAAGTACAATATACCTATTAGTCAATACAACTCACATTAAAAACCTGGTATAACGTATACGCTCACTTATTTCGCAAGCCCTGAATAAGCCGCAAACCTCACCGATACACACCTCAACACTTTACAGACCATATAGGAAAAGCACTAACAATTATCACAGGCTGCACAGCTACTACACCTACAGACCACATACACCAAGAAACAAAAGTCCTCAAAGTCAACAACCATCTAGACATACGAGGCACTCAAACACTTGCTGTAGCCTCAATAAACCCACACTATCTGCTACACTACAAGGCAGAACATCCACACACTCCAAGGAACATTCAAAGCAACTCCCGTCACACGTTATCTTATAGCAATACTACCATTACTCTCCCCTTGTCCACCACAAAAACCAACTTCCAGAAATACATCCACACTCATATCACTCACCACTCTCCATCCAAGTACTCCAAGATAACACCAACTATACGCACAACCTCACGACATCGACCTCTCAGAATACCACTAGCCAAGCACTACAAGACAACACACAACTATATGTGCAACCCCGGGGACATCGACCTCTCAGAATCAACCCTCCCCCAGGAAGACAGAGTCCACCTGGCTAGGCTGTGCTTCGGGCATCATCTGGCTCTCCTCAGCTACCAGAGGAGGCTGGATGAGTCGGTGGCTGATGACTGTCCAGGCTGTAACATTGCACCCCATACCAAAAAAACACTATGGAAGACTGCACTATACACTCAATCACGCACGCCAATAACACAACATGCACTCAATGAGAGCTCTGTTGGAACGCTCAGTTCCGGCTATGGCCTTCCTCAGAGACTCGGGACTGTTCGGCCTGGCAGTCTAGGGAACAACAACAACAACACCAACCTATCACACCAGCTTCACCACCCTTGCTCAGATCATTAATATTTAATAGGGCCCCTCCATCATTGACGACTTCGCCTATTAATAATAATAGTCTCCATTCAACATCCTGCGCCAGCATTTTGAATAGCCCGCGCGGAAGCATCATGGAGTACTCATCATAAGTGCACGCCTAATTCCCTTATGGAATCGTCATTTTGAAAAAAACTCTGGTAAAAAATAAAAAATAAATTTATTTTAATATCTGTTATTATACGACTTGCCATATACGTGGATTTCTTATGCTTTGCTTCCCTGACACCAGGCCCCCTAGCGGCCATCTTCGTCCTTCCTTCTTCCGCGTCCCTCCCGACAACAGGGCTCGCGCCGTGTCTGCTTCATTCGTCGTTCGCAGAGCTTCTAGTGAGTCCTTACTCATTTGTATACATCTGTGTTGCAGTAACAAGGTTTAGATTAGCTAGCACAGCTGCCAGATTGGTCGGTCCGCAGGAAGAAGTGTTAAAATAGGGTACCATTGTAACAGGCGTCTACAAGTCCCGGATGGGTGTACCGCGTGTGTTGTTTATTTTGTGATACGCCTTAGCTGTTGTGTTTACTTAGCTAGAAGGCGGCCACTCTACGAGGCATGATACAGACTGTCAATATTGAGGTAGTACATGCCATTTTCTTCTATTATCAGCAATAGCTCTGGTTAAGGGTGCCTGCACGTGGTGCTCCACCTTCCAGGGTTCGTGTTTTGCTTAGGCCCCTTGGGTGGCCTCCCTCTGCTTGGTGCGGCTGCTGGTTGCTGGGGCGTCGTCGGCTGGGATGTTCTTCAGTCCTTGTGGTCGGCCTAGTTAGGGGTCTCCAACGTAGGTTTCAGGTAATTTAGTGGTCTAAATTTTCTGTTGTTATTGTTACCTATATGTATGCCCCTGATTCTGGTTCTTGCATGCTGTCTTGTTCCTTCGGGGTAGGGGAGACGTCCCTTATCATTATTGTTTGTTCCGGCGGCCCCGTGAGTGGGGCCCAGGTTATTCGTCTTCGACGGGTAGAAACATTCAAAGATCCCGGCGTGGTTTGGCTGAACCACTCTTCCGGCGGAATTGCATTCCGAGCAAGGATATAAACTCTGCTCGCCGAGTTAAATCTCCTGGCCTGACCTAGTGACACATCAGACGTACTGCCTTCGGCACCCCCAGTCAAGTGTAGGCTACACGAAGTGATAAGAAGAGTTTTGAAAACTTATTTAGTAGGATCACACCTTAACAAGGTCAGGGAACCTGTGAAATATCACAGGTGAGTTTGTGAAAATCAGCTAGACAAGTCCGACGGAAGGTTAGCGTAGTGATGCATTATAGCTAAGTTTCCGGCGGATTTGAGTTAGGATGTTTAATACATCGCAGGTTATCCTTATGAGCATTGATTCATGGAAATTTTTCCAGGTCCCGGCTGCTTCTCTGGCGGAGTTGGTCTTTGATCCCGGCGGACGGGGGGGGGAACCTCATTATGGCACCATGCCTAGCTTTGAACTTTGCGCTACGCCCTCTTGTTCCCTTTTACCAGTTTTTGCTCATTCCCTTTGCATCAAATGCGTGAAATGTCTGGACCGCTCTAGGGGCGTGTGGTTATCCAAAAAGTGCGCCATCTGTGCTGAATTAAAAACCGCTCTGCTGGCTAAGAAAGACCTGTCTTGTTTAGCGGCCTTGCACGAGGTGAAGGCTGCGTTTAACTTATATGCTAAAGACATAGCCCACAAGGCCCTCCAATGTGACGATGAAGTCCTGTGGGACAAATTAATTATCAAGTCCCCCTTAGTTAAACCAGGACCCTCCAAAGCGGTCATAACCAAGGTCAAAACTAAAGCTATCAGTAAAGAGTTTGTCAATAGCAGTAGTGAGAGCGATGTCACCGAGGTCCCCTCCTCCGACCGTGCCACGCGACGGAAGTCGAGGTCCAGGTCGAAGTCTCCCAGGACACACGCTCCCCACTCTACCTCAGATTCTTCCCGGTCTCACAAGCGCCGCAGGGAAGAATACGACACCCCGAGCAGCCGGCGTGAGACTCCACAGCCGCTCCCTTCTACACCTCCCTCGGATACATTTACACGTGATTCTGGGGAGTCAGAAATAGGATATGAATCTTTACCATTTACATCTAAGCAGGAACAGGCTATACGTGAACCTCCTAATATGACTTTTGCAATACCTAAATTAACGGTAGTTCCCCGGAGTGTGAAGGCGGCAGGCCCTAGTAGGGTGCTGGCCGACCAGTTCAGGGGATATCCGCCGGGGGCCAATTAAGCTCACAGTTGACGCAGGACTCCCTGCCCATGGCGGCAGGGGGTTACTGGCGCCATTCAGACCCATCTCTAAATATCATTCCAGAACGGACTGAGGCTGGCGACATCGACGTGTTGCCGTCGTCAGTGCCCGATTTATCATGGCCCCTGGCAGATAATGAGATAGACTCACACGGGCTAGAATCACAAGAGATCTTAGAGCAGAGTGAGGAGCCGGCGGATGGTTTGTTCTCCCCGGCTCCTCAGTCTCTCCCTAGTAATTATTCTGAGGCTAGTTCAAACTCATCCAAAGATACCTCTAGGAAATGGATGACTTCTGATCAGGTAAAAGAGTTATTACACAATGTGATAACATTATTAAACCCCTGCCTCGTCTCATCCCAAAGTTACCCTCTCAGCTCAGCCCCCTAACACGTCTGTTTTTAGACCTTTAGAGTCACCGGCTGTTCCCCCTACTTGTCCAGCTCAGTCGGTAGCAGCTGCCCCAGGCCCCACAGGGCCGGCGGCACTCGCTTTGTCCAACTTTAGGGTGGTTACTGATGTTCAACCCCCTCCCTTAGATAAGGAGCCAATGAGGAAGAGCCCCATGCCCCTCCTTTATGGCACAGATTGCTCTTGGGTACCTGTAGTGCCAGAGAACCCCCTTATAGCTCAACCTTCAGTATCAGGGGACCCTCCAGTTCCAGGCGAGTGGTCCATTGAAATTAATAAGAACCGTAAATTTCGGGCCAGAGACGAGACGGGGAGGGTATTAGATGTCCTAATTAAAGGTGTCCCAAGCTCACTTAACCCGGCATATTTTGTGTATTCTGCAGCGCCGGCCGTTCCTTCTGCCGCTTCTGCACGACTTTTTGCTGACTGGTCGAAGGCTGATGGCATTAATGATGTCAAAGCCTTAAATTCTCTTACGCCGGAGTTGGCTACAACTCCGGCTCTGTACCAAGCTCAGACTCCGGTACTGCAGATGCGGAAGCTGGGAGTAGGCCCTTGGGTTGACTGGGAGATAGAAGCACAGGTATTTGCCAAGACTATCACCACCAAAGCTTCACATCAAATCCCACCGGGTTTTAGCAATATCATCAATCGAAAAAATTTGTAAAAATCTGAGGGACACTGCCCATTTCCTAATGTCGTGAGCCCTGCCTATCACGCCGGGATTGCTTTCCCTGATCACGTCGACAATGCTTAGTTTCGATATTCTAACACGTTCGTCACATTACTTTGTCGATTCATCCCATTTCTTTGTCAATATCAAAACATTTCGTGCCATTTACGTGTCAATTTTTTTTCCTGGCGAGTGAGAGCGAGACTGAAATTTTAGAGGAACTCGACTGCGACTCATTTTTCGACCGAAACATGTTTACATTTACCTAGAATGGGGATCTTAAGGATAATTTATATATTATGATGGAGGTCTAGGGAGGAAAGTACAACAATAATAATAAATAAATAAATAAATAAATAAATAAATAAACAAATAAACAAATATAAATCCTACCCCTTAATTCTGATACATTTTGAAGCCTTGAACTGATGAAACGAACCTCCGGAAAAGAATGAACCCTTTTATGATTATGACGCCTTGGGAAGAGGGTTGTAGGAATGCTAAAAGCAGTAACAAGAAATAGGGTGGTCAGTATGGAAGTGAAGAAGTCCTTGCATGACAGTGTGGTAATCCCGACACTGACTTACGGAAGCGAAGCATGGACGTTGGTTGAGAGACTCAGACCAAGAGTGAGAGCAGTGGAAATGAATTACTTAAGGAGTGCGTGCGGAGTTACATGGAGGGATAGACAGACTAATGAGGAAGTAAGAAGGAGGTGTGGTGTGGAGGTAGATGTGCTGGAAAGTGTGAAAAGGAACAACTTGAGATGGTTCGGCCATATGGAACGTATGGAAAGCGAGAGAATGACTAAGAGGGTGTACGAGAGCGAGGTGGAGGGACAGAGGGGGAGAGGTAGACCGAATATGAGGTGGAAGGATGGAGTGAGGAACTACATGAACGAAGGCGGTGCTGGTTGGGGGGAGGGGCGTCGACTGACTGGGGACAGAGGTGCATGGGGGCGGTTCGTTCGTGGCCACCCCTTCGGGGATCACGGCGTCAGGCAATAGATAGATAGATAGATAGACGCCTTGGTGACAGTTTATTCTGGCTATCATGAGACGATTTTGTACAGCTTAGGAAGGCTCTGTAGGAATTGAAAGGGGTAAAGACTATCTCAATTAACCTTCTGACTTCCATATGCCCTTCCTAATCTGAATGAAATCGTCTGATATTAGCCAGAAAACCGAAAAGAGATGCGTCATCGTATCTTGAAAAGGTTAAGTTTAGGAAGGATCTGTGGGAGTAAAAGGTATATTGTAAAGTATGCGATCCTAAAAGGTAATTCCTAAGCTGAATACAATCATCTAATGGTAGCCAGAATACAATATAAATAGCAACATCGCACACACTAACAATAATTATGGGCTTACATTTTTTTTCTTTTTTTCTATGTGATTGAGGGAGGCAAAAGGCAGAACTGCCTATAGCGAGTGCCTCCCCCATAGTTGAAAGAGTGACAGGGCCAAAATCAAGGGATGTTCGAGCCAAAATGCCTGGACACACGGAGTTTGAAGCAATTTAAGTCATAGGAAGAGGGAAAGACTGATTCAGGGAGAGAGTTCCAGAGCTCAGCTGTTGAGTAGAAGAAAGTTTGAGAGTAACGTTTCACTCTTGGGTTGGAGAGTTGCACAGAGTATGGGTGGGATTGAGTTACAAGACGGGTACCACCTGCCCTACGTAAAGGAGGTGGTATACACTGGGAAAGCTCTGAGGAACACTGATTATTATAGTAGCGATAGAATAGCGAGAGAGATGCAACATTGCGGCGGACAGAGAGAGATTGCAGAGAGTTAGTGAGTGGACGGGAGTTAATGATACGAAAGGCCTTCCTTTCAACTTTGTCTAGGAGAGCGGTGTGAGAGGACCCTCCCCACACTTATGAACAATACTCAATACAAGGACGCACTATGCCCCTGTACAGAGCAAGAAGCTGTGCAGGGGAAAAGAACCCCCTAAGGCGGTTGAGCACACCCAGCTTCTGGGAGGCTGCCTTAGCAAGACTGGTAATATGGTCCTTCCAACTGAGAGCAGAAGAAAAAGAGACACCAAGAATATTGAGAGAAGATGAAGGATTGATTTTTGTATTGTTGAAGAATAAGGGATAGTCCGCTGGGAGATCCTGACGGGTAGATAGATGGAGAAATTGGGTTTTGGAAGCATTAAAGTTAACAAGGTTTTCTCTGCCCCAATTGGAGATAGTATTTAGATCAGAATTTAAGTGTTCTATGGCTTCATTACGTTTGTCATTGAGGGATTGCTGGCTGGGGCGTTCTAAAAAAACTAATGGAGTAGTGTAAGGTTGAGTCGTCTGCGTATGAATGGATGGGAATTGAGGTACAGTTGAGGAGATCATTTATAAAAATTAGAAAGAGAATATAGGAGATAGGACAGAGCCCTGAGGAACACCGGAGTTTATAGGGTGAGGAAGTGAACAATGGCCGTCCACAACCGCGGCTATGGAACGGCCGGAAAGGAAATTAGAGACAAAGGCACAGATGGAGGATAGAATCCGAAGGAGGGTAGTTGTGTGTGTGTAAGTGTGAGAGTCCGAGTGTAGGTGGTGAGACAGTGAAGCACGGGAACGAGGTGGCTTCAGAGATGGGGTCGTTTCGGGCCATGAGTGAGCACCGTTCCTCATGTGAAGGCAAGATGGCAGGTGCTCGTTGTACTCTACGTGCTTCACATGTCTCACTCCCTAGACTGGAACAAGACCTCACGGGCTTCACTGTTCATTGTAAAGCGGTGAATGTTAAGGCTTTCAGCCTATGCCCGAGAGGAAGTAAGTTGGAATATAGAAAAAAAAAAAAAAAAAAAAAAGTTTAGAAATTAAAGATTTGTGCCAGACTCTATCGAAGGCTTTCGATATGTCTAGTGCAATACTATACAGTATTATACTATACTATACAGTATACTATACAGTATAGTCCATGCATTTTAGTAGGCCAGAAATCGTAACCCCTAACCTCTGCAACTCAAAAAGGGCTATAGCAAATAGGCCATATATTACCACACCTATTCCCTGGCCGACTCTTCCCTAATGGTAGAAGTATTAGCTAGATTACCCAAGTATTTTTTGAGTTATGAGAGGTTGGGGTTGGGATGTTTGGCCAACCTATAATGTACAAGGTATTAAAAAAAATATATATATATATACCAGTATATATAATAAATCGTAGGCAGTGTCCACCATCCTTTAACTGTCTTCGTGGTGCGATGCATAAGGTGTTGATTTTCGGTGTGAGCGTCCTGGGTTCGAATCCACGGACTGCCACATGTGTTTGTAAATTTCATTAATCGATTTTAGGAGTATAGTTGGTTGTTGGAAGGAACATAATAATTGATATTGGTTCAGGGGTAATTTATCGAGAGGACTTCCCTAGTGGTTAAGGCCCCATTAATTGCTCTTTCCATTCACATATGCATAGCCTACGTGAGTTGCAGTTGGGATGTGTGTACATGCTTAGATTGATATGCAGGATTCGAAGTTGCATAATAAATCGTAGGCAGTGTCCACCATCCTTTAACTGTCTTCGTGGTGCGATGCATAAGGTGTTGATTTTCGGTGTGAGCGTCCTGGGTTCGAATCCACGGACTGCCCCATGTGTTTGTAAATTTCATTAATCAATTTTAGGAGTATAGTTGGTTGTTGGAAGGAACATAATAATTGATATTGGTTCAGGGGTAATTTATCGAGAGGACTTCCCTAGTGGTTAAGGCCCCATTAATTGCTCTTTCCATTCACATATGCATAGCCTACGTGAGTTGCAGTTGGGATGTGTGTACATGCTTAGATTGATATGCAGGATTCGAAGTTGCATAATAAATTGTAGGCAGTGTCCACCATCCTTTAACTGTCTTCATGGTGCGATGCATAAGGTGTTGATTTTCGGTGTGAGCGTCCTGGGTTCGAATCCACGGACTGCCACATGTGTTTGTAAATTTCATTAATCGATTTTAGGAGTATAGTTGGTTGTTGGAAGGAACATAATAATATATATATATATACTGTATACCCGTATATATATATATATATATATATATATATATATATACCCGTATATATATATATATATATATATATATATATATATATATATATATATATATATATATATATATATATATATACCAGTATATAATTATATATATGTATATAATAATAATAATAATAATAATAATAATAATAATAAAATAGAGGAAAATAAAAATAAAAAATAGGAAAAGTGGGGATTGGGCCTGAGCATATAGATATATAGATAGATAGATAGATAGATAGATAGATGAAGTTATGAAAACGATAGGTAAAGTGTCGGAAATAATATACCCTTATAAAGGTATATTGGTAGTAATATTAAAGAACATAACATTAATCCTCTATTACAAACCCCAATGCACTTGAATACATTAATTAATGCATATGGTCCTCATATCACGGGATTTGAACTCGGGACACCACACCAAGAACATAAGCATCTAAACCATTACACCACCAACACAATCTAGTATTAGGATAGACAAGTAAATCTCTTATTATTACACCCAATGATTTTATGCAGCTTTGTTATACCCCATTGGTTATATAATTATAGAGTATACTGAAGAGGTAATACTGATGTCTAAAGCAGGAGGCAACATTAACTATTTCACTACGGACGTCAGGTATGCATATGATCCCCTTCTACTTGCATACACAAATGGAATGGATTGTTAATATATCGCTAGTTAGTCATATTTATTTCGGCTGACGGTAAATTGAATCCCTTAGCAACTGATTTTCCGATATCCAATGGACAAATATGAAACTAGAATATCTCTGGCTCGAACGTCCCTTGATTTTGGCCCTGTCACTCTTTCAACTCTGGGGAAGGCACTCGATACAGTCAGTTCTGCCTTTTGTCTCCCTCACTCACAAATAATAATATATTACAACTTTTCATAATTAGCAACCTTTTTCAGTATATTTCACCGTAATAGCTGAGTAATCAAGAAAAGAATATGACAATTGACCACTTGCAAGTTTTGGTCTATAAGGAAGTTGGAGCTGTGGCCATCAATATTTAGCAGAATTATTAGCTAAAATAAGGTCATAATACATTTATATATACGTAAAACCAAATGTATCATACTTTCATCCATCAGAAACCCACATTATGGTTGCATTTCTCTTTATTATCGATGTTCACGGCTCCAACTTCCTTATAACCTGAAACTTGCAAGTGGTCAATTTACTGTCAGCTGAAAATACACACACTATTTTTGTATATGTAAAACACCCAAAATGTCTGTATCCATAAATGTTGACTCTAATATACCTTGAATTTGACTCTCTATCACCCTTTCAACTTTGGGGGAGACACTTGGTACAGATTGTTTTGCCTTTTGTCTCCTTCATGTACATTAAAAATAAAAAAAAAATAAAAAAAATAAATAAAAGACAATAACGTCAAATCCGATTCACACGAGCACTTTTTCAGCCTGACAATATTTCAGGAATCATTGAACATGGATGTCGATAAATACAATTATACAGGTTCATCTGATGGTAAATTGAATTGTCGACACTTCATTGAAAAATATGATACCATGATGACTCTGCGTGATATTAATGCCAAGTTTTCATAATTAGCAACATATATCGGTACACAAATATTAATGCCAAGTTTTCATAATTAACAACATATATCGGTACACAAATATTAATGCCAAGTTTTCATAATTAACAACATATATCGGTACACAAATATTAATGCCAAGTTTTCATAATTAACAACATATATCGGTACACAAATATTAATGCCAAGTTTTCATAATTAACAACATATATCGGTACACAAATATTAATGCCAAGTTTTCATAATTAACAACATATATCGGTACACAAATATTAATGTCAAGTTTTCATAATTAATGAAATGCTAGGTTTTTCCAGGTTAAATAGGAATGGGAATTATCCCCAGGCTACCTTTAGGATCAACCTTTCCTGGTACCTGGCACGGGGGTACGAACCTCTGAAGGGAATTTAACCCCCCTAAAAACCCACAGGTTTTGAGATGCCTTGGGTGGGGTTCGAACCCTGGTTAGTGACGCACCACCATCACCACCAGGCCCGCGCGCTAACCCACTGTACTACCACGGACGTACAAAAGTATAGCAACCTTAGTCCGATTTTTAAGAACCACAGTGATAGTCTCTCGAGATGAGTTTATTGGACTTACCATCTACGACTATTTTACGCTATACCTGACGTCAACTCGGGTTAGTATTATTGTGGGTGCGGGACATTTTCGAGGGCATTACACCACATTCCTTTTTAGTTAGGCTAGTCCCTAGCCTCGTAAGGTCGTAAGGTATCGTAGCCTTTTTACCTTAGCTATCTCAATATGGTTTTTAGGGTTCGCGTGACGGGTGCTCCAGCACGTAGCTACCTGGTCACGTTCCTTAGCTGCCACCAATGAAATGCTAGGTTTTTCCAGGTTAAATAGGAATGGGAATTATCCCCAGGCTACCTTTAGCATCAACCTTTCCTGGTACCTGGCGTAGGGTACGAACCTCTGAAGGGAATTTAACCCTCCTAAAAACCCACAGGTTTTGAGATGCCTTGGGTGGGGTTCGAACCCTGGTTAGTGATGCACCACCATCACCACCAGGCCCGCGCGCTAACCCACTGTACTACCACGGACGTACAAAAGTATAGCAACCTTAGTCCGATTTTTAAGAACCACGGTGATAGTCTCTCGAGATGAGTTTATTGGACTTACCATCTACGACTATTTTACGCTATACCTGACGTCAACTCGGGTTAGTATTATTGTGGGTGCGGGACATTTTCGAGGGCATTACAATTAACAACATATATCGGTACACAAATATTAATGCCAAGTTTTCATAATTAACAACATATATCGGTACACAAATATTAATGCCAAGTTTTCATAATTAACAACATATATCGGTACACAAATATTAATGCCAAGTTTTCATAATTAATGTAATGCCCTCGAAAATGTCCCGCACCCACAATAATACTAACCCGAGTTGACGTCAGGTATAGCGTAAAATAGTCGGAGATGGTAAGTCCAATAAACTCATCACGTGATAACACCACGAGAATATCACCTGGTTCTTAAAAATCGGACTAAGGTTGCTATACTTTTGTACGTCCGTGGTAGTACAGTGGGTTAGCGCGCGGGCCTGGTGGTGATGGTTGGGTCACTAACCAGGGTTCGAACCCCACCCAAGGCATCTCAAAACCTGTGGGTTTTTAGGGGGGTTAAATTCCCTTCAGAGGTTCGTACCCCGCGCCAGGTACCAGGAAAAGTTGATCCTAAAAGGTAGCCTGGGGATATTTCAGGAGACCATGAAATTCCCTTCACACCCAGCATTTCATAGGATGTAATGTAATGCCCTCGAAAATGTCCCGCACCCACAATAATACTAACCCGAGTTGACGTCAGGTATAGCGTAAAATAGTCGGAGATGGTAAGTCCAATAAACTCATCACGTGATAATACCACGAGAATATCACCTGGTTCTTAAAAATCGGACTAAGGTTGCTATACTTTTGTACGTCCGTGGTAGTACAGTGGGTTAGCGCGTGGGCCTGGTGGTGATGGTTGGGTCACTAACCAGGGTTCGAACCCCACCCAAGGCATCTCAAAACCTGTGGGTTTTTAGGGGGGTTAAATTCCCTTCAGAGGTTCGTACCCCGCGCCAGGTACCAGGAAAAGTTGATCCTAAAAGGTAGCCTGGGGATATTTCAGGAGACCATGAAATTCCCTTCACACCCAGCATTTCAATTAACAACATATATCAGGCCAAGTTTTCATAATTAACAACATATATCGGTACACAAATATTAATGCCAAGTTTTCATAATTAACAACATATATCGGTACACAAATATTAATGCCAAGTTTTCATAATAAAAACATATATCGGTACACAAATATTAATGCCAAGTTTTCATAATTAACAACATATTTCGCGACAAGTTTTCATAATTAACAACATATTTCGGCGACAAGTTTTCATAATTAACAACATATATCGGTACACAAATATTAATGCCAAGTTTTCATAATTAACAACATATATCGGTACACAAATATTAATGCCAAGTTTTCATAATTAACAACATATATCGGTACACAAATATTAATGCCAAGTTTTGATAATTAACAACATATATCGGTACACAAATATTAATGCCAAGTTTTCATAATTAACAACATATATCGGTACACAAATATTAATGCCAAGTTTTCATAATTAACAACATATATCGGTACACAAATATTAATGCCAAGTTTTCATAATTAACAACATATATCGGTACACAAATATTAATGCCAAGTTTTCATGATTAACAACATATATCGGTACACAAATATTAATGCCAAGTTTTCATAATTAACAACATATATCGGTACACAAATATTCGTCATAGCAGAGAACAGCCGGAGTCACACGATAAGTTTTTCGAGCAATTTTTACGGGCAATTTTGGTCTGGCAGCTTCAAAACTTACACTTTATCATAATTCAACCGGCTAACATAATCTACCTTCAGTCTAGTCACCAGTACCAGTGCAAAGAAATCCCGAAATAATACGAGAAAAAACTTTCTCATAGAAAATTGCCGGAAAAAGCGCTCGTGTGACAGCGGCTTAAGGAAGATGGCGACATGACAATTTACCCTCAGCTGGTAAAACATACACTGTAGTTGGTTCATATCTTATTAACCCCTTGAAGCTCTGATGCGTGTTAGCAGTATATTTTGGCTATCATTAGACGATTTTATGCAGCTTAGGAAGGATCTGTGGGTATTAAAAGGGTAAAGACTCTCTCAATCAACCCTCTACCTTCCATATACCCTTCCTAATCTGAATAAAATCGTCTAATAATTACCAGAAAACAAAACAGAAATGCGTATTGGAGCTTGAAAGGGTTAACTTCTTATGTACCGACGACTACTTTTTAACTTGATTCTAGCTATTTTTAGACGATTTTGTATTGTTTAAAAAGGATCTGTGGTAGTCAAAATTGATCATCAAGTGAGATAGTTCAAAACCGGATAATTTCTGGAGGACCTTTTTAAACTGAATATAATCGTCTAATAGTAGCCAGCGTAAAGTCTAAAATACGTCGCCGGTACAGAAGGGGTTAAACACGAATTCCGAACCCCGCTCGTGTGTCACGGCCTTAAGAGGGGAGGTACTCGCTTTTTATGGACCTCCTTCTCCCTCATGTTTAGCATATTAGTTTTGAGGTTTTAAGATGTTCCTTCCATTAGTTTGGCGATTTTAATACCTTTCGCCCCATTTCGTTGTCAATTTCAAGACCTTTCGTGCCATTTAGGTTTCGATATTTTCCTGGTGAGCGATAGCGAGCATGTAATTTTAAGAGGAACCGGCCTTTGGCCGGGGCATTTTTCTACCGAAAAATTTACAAATTTATCATGAACAGAGGTCTAGGGGTCTAGGGGGTGTTTTTTTTAACCTTGATGGAGGTCTAGCGAGGAAACTAAAAACATATATAAAATATAAACATATATAGACCAAAAACCAAGCAGTACCCCCTTAAACATGAATTCCGAAGTATCTGGACCAAAGTTGCTGAGAAAATATGCTGGAAAACCCCGCTCGTGTGTCACGGCCTTCAGGGGGTAGGTATATACTCGCTTTTTATGGACCTCCTTCTCCCTCATGTTTAGCATATTAGTTTTGAGGTTTTAAGACGTTCGTTCCGTTACTTTGGCGATTTTGAGATCTTTCGCCTCCCTTTTTTTTTTGTAAATATTAACACCTTTCGTGCCCTTTATGTCGATCTGGCGAGCGATAGCGAGCCTCTAGTTTTAGAAGGAATCGGCCTTCGGCCGGGACATTTTTCTACCAAAAAATTTACAAATTTATTTAGGGGTGTTTTTCTAAGCTTGATGGAGGTCTAGCGAGGAAACTAAAAAAATAAATCCATAACTAAATATATAGACCAAAAACCAAGCACTACCCCCTTAAATACCTTATTAGTCAATTTGAGGACGTTCATGCAGTATATTGGTCGTGACAATACCTAGCGCTCATCTCCCCCATTCTTCTCTTCTTTCGCAAAACAATATGCCACGTAGCTAAAGCCGGTATCACACAAGAGCTTGTATAGTCAACATTCGATGATCAAAAAATTTCTGGCAACATTTCTAGAATATTTTGCACCGGTACTGGAAACTAGACTGATGCTTGATGAATTTAGGTGACCAAAATACTTAAAATGTTAACCCCATAAGCTGCCAGACCAGTGTTAAGGATAAATGTTGAGGGAAAAAGCGCTCGTGTGATACCGGCTTAAGGGGAGGTTTTTAGTTTGGTCCCTAGATATCCTTCAAGCTTAAGATTACACCCCCTTGAGCCCCTTTCAAGATAAATTTGTACATTTTTCGGTAGAAAAATTTCCCGGCTGAAAGCCGGTTCCTCTTAAATTACAGGCTCGCTATCGCTCGCCAGGATAAAATCGACACCTAAATGGCACGAAAGGTCTTAAAATTGACAGAAATGGGTTGAAAGTTCTTAAAATCGTCAAAATAATGGGACAAACGTCTTAAAATTAAAAAAACAATGGGGCTAAACATGAGGGAGAAAGGAGTCAAGAACAAAATCCCTCAAGTGGAAATCTCCCCTTAAGTATGATGCTTCGAGAAACACCCTGGTCTGGAAGCCTCCGATTTACAGTTTTATAAGATTTCAGCCAAATCTAATAATCTACCTCAGACTATTTGTGGATAAAGATATAGAACGGTCCAAAATGTTGCCACCTTTTATCTTCTACTTTACTTCCATTTCAAACTATTCCTTCATCTAATCACCAATCCCAACAACCCACCAATCTATTCCTCCGAAGACTTCCAATCTCCCACCCCGAACCTCCAATCCACACATAAACAATATACTTTCAAACCTTTTCTCTAGCCATCAAAACATGTTGCCAGAATTTGCAAGTCGCTGATCCAATGTCGCGGGAAAAAAACTCGTGTGAAACCGTCTTAACCCTTTGAGGATCATGATGCGTTTTGACAGTATATTCTGGCTATCATTAGACGATTATATACAGTATAGGAAGGATCTGTGGGCACTATAAGGGTAAGGACTATCTCCATTAACCCTCTGACTTCCTTATACCTTTCCTAATCAGAAAAAATCGTCTAGCAATAGCCACCAAACAGAAAATATATAATATTTGTATTGGATCTTGAAAGGGTTAAGGGGACAGTGGCTGTTTGTTTGGTCTATTAATTCATGTATTCATATACTTTTTTAGTTTCCTCCCTAGACCTCCATCAAGCTTAGAAAAACATCCCCTAGACCCCCCTTGAAGATAGATTTGTACATTTTTCGGTAGATAAATGTCCCGGCCAAAGGCCGATTCCTCCTAAAATTACAGGCTCGCTATCGCTCGCCAAGAAAAAATCGACACCTAAATGGCACGAAGGGTCCTAACATTGACAAAGAAATAGGATGAAAGGTCATAAAATCCCAACGTCTTAAAATCTCAAAACTAGTGGGGCTAAACATCAGGGAGAAGGGGGTCCAGAAAAACGGTCTGACCCCCCTTAACTACCGAACCAGGCAGTTTGGGGTGCTCCGGTAAATGGGTTGTTAGCGAGTGGAGCCAGGCAGTCTAGCAGGTCGCTCTGTTTACAATGTTGCTTGACCTGTTGCCACGTCTCCTGTCCCATGGCACCAACACCGCGACAAACACCACATTTATCAGCTAGCGGTGGTACGGGCGACACCACAAATTGCCCCTACGTAAATATATTAGATTATTTACATACCTCTAACTTCCATAATGGCGATAATAGCGACTGAATTAAAGGGAAATAGAGAGATTAGGCAAGTGTGCGGGGGTGTAAGTGTAACGCGAGCAGCCACGTGAGGGACACACACATTCATTCTCTCTCCTTCCACTACTTCTACGCCGGTAAGGGAATTCCCAAGACACGCATGCACCCTACAACATTGGCATGTATTTGTATTAGTATTCTTCGTGATCTAATTATTATCTTGGCACATCGATATATTAGCTACCTGTAACCTCTTATTAACCAGTCAATTATATTCATGACTTGTGTAGGGCATTCATGACGTGTGTAGGGCGTTAAGTGGCATTTGTATTTGTATTTATACTGTCTGCCTAAAATATAATTGGGTCAATATACAGGAGACGCAACAATATAGGTAGCAAATTTATAATGGTAGTTTTGGGTTCCTATCATCATATGCTTAATTTCTATATACTTTTTATCCCCGGGGAAAAAAAACAAAAAAAAATCTTGGGATTTTTCAATTTTTTCTTGGACTTTTTTTTATTAACCTAACCAAAAAACCTAACCTAAATGTATTTGGGGGCTATTAGGTTAGGTTAGGTTAGGTTTTTTGGTCAATATTTACGAGTCGCACCACAGCTGGGATCTCATTTCTAATGGTAGTTTTGGGTTCCTATCATTCTATGCTTCATTGCTATATACTTTTTATCCACGGGAATTTTTTTTTTTTTTTTTTTTTTTTAGCATTAACCTAACCAAAAAACCTAACCTAACCTAACCTAATAGCCCCCAAATACATTTAGGTTAGGTTAGGTTTTTTGTTTAGGTTAATGAAAAAAAGAAAAATATATTTTCCTGTGGATAAAAAGTATATAGCAATGAAGCATAGAATGATAGGAACCCAAAACTACCATTAGAAATGAGATCCCAGCTGTGGTGTGACTCTTAAATATTGACCGGTTTTTTGGTTAGGTTAATGACCAAAAAAAAAATCCCAAGAAAAAAAATGAAAAATCCAAAGATTTTTGTTTTCCCCGGGGATAACAAGTATATAGAAATGAAGCATATGATGATAGGAACCCAAAACTACCATTAGAAATTTGCTACCTATATTGTTGCGTCTCCTGTATATTGACCTATAATTGGAATGTCCTGCCAAGGTAACCGCTATTTCCATGCCAAGTGGCGGCGTTCGAAAAACTACATACTATTGTCCATTAATTATCAGTAGCCCTGAAATTATAACTAATAGAAATGGGGTGGAGTACGTTTGAAGAAAGGATAGGGAAAGCTAAAGGGAAGTACAAAGTGAGGCTAGCTGAGGGGATGGAGGAAAATAGGTGGCCAAAGAAGGTATACAGATGGGCGAGCGAGGGAAGTAAATGGAACAGGGAATGTAAAAGAAGGCTGGAAAGGATAAATATAAGACAGGACCATGTGGGAGGGGAATTTAGAAAACGGAATGGGAGGGAGGATTGGGTAATAATTGAAAATGGGAGAGGATGTATCAGAGAGATAGAGAAAGGGATAACAGAGGAGGGAAGAAGGAAATGGAGGGAAGGGGTAGAAAACAAAGCCACGCTGTCGTATTTCTATGATGGGGGATGGGGATCTAAACTGCTGTTTAAGGAAAGGACAGGATCCCTAGAGACAAATGAAAGAACAATTAAGGAGGTGGAATGGGTTAGGACCGCACTGTAACCAATGTGAACTAGGAGGAGCCCCAATAGTCGAGGACATAGAACACATAGTAACAGAATGTACAAAGTATGAAGAGGAGAGAAACGATTTGGAGAGATATTCTATTTGGAGAGATATATATGAGGAATAGAGTTGGGGAACTAAGGTGGGAGGAAATAAAGCAGAGAGACGATAGAGGGGTAGGGGCATTACTGGGACTAACAAACGAGATGGAAAAGCAAGACATAGATATGATGAAGAGAACACTATAGAGAGGATATGGAGAAAGATAAATGGGTAGGGGGGGGGGGGGGGACGTGGTGGGTAGGTCTAAAAAACTGTCCTTAGTACTATCCTTCTACGCTAAACTTTCCCTCTTACTAACGTTTCTGAGCCAGTACCGATATAAAGGTGGATCTACGCGGTCTGCGGGCGGGTTCAAAAGAAGAAGAATCGGCAACTCCAAGAATTTCTGGTATGGAGAATTCTGTTCTTTCGTACCATCATCGAAATAACAGAAAAACATTCTCACCACCACAGCCAACATACCGAGATCCCCACCACCATCACCAACACTACCACCACAGCCAACATTGAAATAATGGGAAAGCTCACCACCACCACAGCCACCATACCGAGACCTCCACCTTTACCTTCACCACCACCACCACCAACAATGTTGCCACACCACCACCACCATACCAAGATTACCACCTATAGCTTCTCACACCACCACCACCTCTACCAATAACAGAGAAACAGTTACCCAAGCATTCACCACCACCAAGCCGTTTTCTCTCTCTACCACACCTCCCCCGCATCAGAGAAAACGTCGACTCGAGGACAAACAATTATATACCTCTGCAGGGCAGAAAATAATGTGTGATCAGTTCTCGCCGATTACACTTCCCCTGCAACATCCCAAACCTACAAACTTGCAACCACTGTCCACTCCATCTACCTCCAGCCTGTAAAACACATAAGCAGCCCCAGACCAAACCAGAAGACAAATGTAACTATAGGCCTATCACCCCACCCCAGAGTTAAAAAGGACACAACCGCCCCCAGCCAACACGAGTTACTACCATCGAGATGACACGCCCTCCAACACCAGGGAAAAACTTATTCATCAACATAACCAATTCCAAAGTCCAACAGAAGAAGAAAAGCGAAGAAAAGAAATCAATCAAGTATATGGCACTATAAAGTAAGTAAGTATATATATCACCCCTCTCCAAGCCACAAGGAGCTAACCGCCCTACAACATCCTACCCCTAGGCGCCTTTCTGATGCTCAACCACACCACCACCGAGGCACTGAGAAACGGTATGACTATGGCGGAAGATTTTAGGATTGACATCTCAGTTTAGAGCTGTTCTGGACACCAGTACGTGGTAAAGGAACAGATTCGAAGATCGAGGGCACAGTTGAAGAATTGATTCAGTTGACCGCAGTGCGAAGACACAATTCCGAGACTGTAGCCACCCATGAATAACTAATTATTTTGAGTGGGTATCAACAAGCTAGTTTATTAGAGCCTTCCAGGTGAAGTAATCTAATATTCTCGCCTACCCCAAACCCGGTGCTATTGTGGATAACAGCAAACTACCCAGTGTATTAAAGCTTTATCCGGGATAGACCAAACTGCAAGAAATTCATCAAAGTATTTATAAAGACCAGAGTGGTCAGGAGTTACTCCTGCGTTAGCTCGATTCTATTTTGCCACGGCTTGTGCTAGGTACAATAGTATTTAAGGCCCTACACCCAAGTAGGCTACTCGAGTTAAACTGTGCTAACCCAGTCACGACAGGACAACCCCCCCACGGCCAACAAATCTGCAGTCAGACGTAGTGGAGCCTCGATCGTGCATCTGAAGAATTGTTCTGGACCATTATTGTTCTAGCTTTACGTATGCGATATTCTTGTGCAAATAAACGGAATATGAATGCACGTCTTGTGATAATTACCCTCTATTCTCTTTCTGTGTCTGTTATAACTTCTCCAGTTAGGAAGAGCCCACTTGATCAAAACCAATTAAACTCCAGTAAAAACCTGGCATAACAATCATCTTCCAGTTTATTGTTTAAATTGAAATCCCTACATTAACAGTCTCTGTAGTGCACAGATAGTCACAGAAGACTCCTGGAAAAGGCTAAATTTAAAGAGCCTGTGACTCCAGCTCTATATAAATAACGTTAGTACTGTACAGTATTTTAATTTAACTTTTAAGCTTTGGTAAGCTTTTGGTTTGGTACAGTCACAGCAGAAATGCACCATTTTCTTCACCACAAGTGTATTTAAATGGCCCCAGTAGCACTTAAAACAAAAGAAATGGTGTTTAAATGTGATAATTCCCCTCCATACCTACTATCACTCCTCCACATGTGTCAAAATTCCCTCCTTTCCCCCCCCCCCCTTCAATTATCACCTATTTTTCTCTTATTCCCTTGTTTATCGGTGTATTTACCGTGCCAATATCTCCAAACCGGTCCCAGGGTGTGGTCTTGTGTGTGGAGGCCTAATGCGTGCCGGTAGGGCGCGCGATGGTAGGTCTAGGCTGGTAGCGGCCTACTTGTGTCTTTTATGCCTGGCCTCTGTGATCGCCGCCACTCGAGCTGTTGTTTGACAGCTTCTGTGCTGCAGCTCTTAGGCTCCAAAAGGGTAATTGAAATTTACCCATGTATGTGAACAAGTACCATAACGTAAACTGAGATTATTTTAGAATACTGCATACATCGACTAATAAGGAATAAGAAGGCAACTTTACGTTGATCATTATGGCCGCCTATTAGCTTCAACTAGAGATCATTCCCTTTGAATGCCATTGTGGTGCCTCAATGATCAAACAACGATGTTTTTATTATTTTTGATCCCATGGACTATATACAAAGACCAAACTATATACCCTGCACCCGTATTCCCAAATGTTCATTATAGGCATGGAGATATTTGAGTATAAAGAATGGAAAATATCACCAGTGGCACCAATATGGCGGAGGTTGGCTGATCTCTGATACTATTTATAGGATCTCTAGCTTCAGCCAACTTCTAATTTTATTTTGAATGTCATATACATTGAAAAATAGATAGTTTAAAATGTGTGATCCATAATATTAAACAAATAAGAAAATACCCCTGGAAAAAAATACCCTCCCCCCCCCCCCCCCCCCCCAACCATCCTTCCCTTCCCCCTTTAAATGCCCCTGCAGTGTTGACAACTCGACCAAGAGATACATAAAACATCATCTATGACTCAATTTTCATCGTTACAGAGGGTAATTACAATAAAAAGACACACGGGGGCTGAAAATGAGACACCCTCTCTACTTACTGGGACTATTTAGAACAATAACAAAGATGGCGTCGTCGGCGGAGTTATTGGGGGAGTTTCCTCTTTGGGGTCTATTACCGAGGTATTTACTGACATTAGACACTCTTTTGTTGGCATGGTCTCTCCAGAAATAACTAACTAACTCTTCCAATCTGATTTTATAGTTTCTATTGTAATAATCTGAGAATATTTGTGTTTCAAGAATTTTGCCTCGTCAGCTGCTATCTTTTGACACTTCGAGATTAGGCTAACCCTTGGTAGGCTTAGCCTATTATTCATCTTTCTTATATACCTTATTGTTTTTCTGGGTAAATTTCTACCGTGTGATGGCCAAGAGATTTTGCATGTAGGCCTATCCTAGGCCTAGGCTATTTATATATTTTTATGGGCCTAGGCTACATTGTTTTATAGCTTAGTGAAGACTGCAGGAAATGAGGTAACATTCATTATTCTAGCAATGGCTCCAAATTGATTTTAACATTGATTCTTTTTTAATTCCCTAGTTTGGTAGCATTCAAGGAGACTACAGCAGGACTCTTCTGAGTCTTCTTATTACCTCTGACCAGGTATAGGCTATCCTAGTGTTTACTATCCTATACCCCTTTGAAAGGACGGTCAATATACAGGAGGCGCTACAATATAGGTAGCAAAATTCTAATGGTAGTTTTGGGTTCCTATCATCATATGCTTCATTTCTATATAGCCTAGGCTACTTTTTATCCCCGGGAAAAAAAAAAAAAAAAAATTGGGATTTTTCATAGCCTAGGCCTATATTTTCTTGGGATTTTTTGTTTTGGTCATTAACCTAACCAAAAAACCTAACCTAACCTAATAGCCCCCAAATACATTTAGGTTAGGTTAGGTTAATAAAAAAAATAAAAACAATAGCCTAGGCCCTATCCAAGAAAAAAATAAAAAAACCCAAGATTTTTTGTTTTTTTCCCGGGAATAAAAATTATATAGAAATGAAGCATATTATGATAGGAACCCAAAACTACCATTAGAATTTTGCTACCTATATTGTAGCGCCTCCTGTATATTGACCGAAAGGACATTAGCTTAACCTAACAACCTTACCTAACCTATCCTAGTATTATGGGTGGGGGCTTCCGCCCCCACACCCCCGCTATTTGACAGATTTTTGGTGTATTTTTCTGTGAAATCAGGTTTTTTCAAGTGTTGATAACGAAATTCGGCATGAATGTAGTTATCGGGTGTACCGCCCGTCTTGTTTACATTACGCAGACGCTCACCATCATGTTCCCGTCTATTTTGACTGCCTTTGGATACAAAAATACATTACCCTAACCAAACAACCTAACCTAACCTAACCTAGTATTATAGATTTAGGGCCTAGGCCTATAAGTATTTATATTATTATAAGTATTTATAGATGATTTATGTTGTATGTCGGTAGAGGTACACCCGGTAACTACATCCATCCCTGAAATTCCTCCATGCGGACTATAATGAGAAAAATATGGCGAGTCTATTGGTCCCTATTTTCCCTAATAAATTGTTTCTAATAAGGCGGATGTAGTGTCCTTGAAGATTATCCCTAGTTTTCCTTCATATTTCACGTTTTGTGATAGGCCTAGGCCTATTTTGAATTGGTGCAATTTAGGGGTAGCCTAGAATGTAGAGTTCGGGCGTAGCCTACCGCCTGCCTCATTTACAATACGCGGCCCCCTCACCCCCCCATGACATATTGTCATCATCACATAATTATATTGCCAGCAGGGGGCAAATAACCGAAAAAAATCGCCGTCAAAATACTGTAGACGTGAACTTAACCGCGGCGATTGACCTATGTAAACATGACGACCGTACGCCCGGGCACTGCATCCATCACCAATTTATTTTTTGGTAAGATTTAATCCTTTCACGCATTTATGACGCAGAGGTTGCCAGATAATCAGATTAGTACCGGTAATAAGAAATCTCACTCTTATAATTACCTCTCCAAAATTAGTTTTCTGCCCACAGCTAACTCAAAGACAACTGCAGAGGTTGAAGTAACTAAACTAAAGGTTTCTAAATACCCCTGATGGTAACAAAGGTTTTATTTATTTATTTATTTTTATTTTTTTCCTATATTCCAACTACTCCCTCTCGGGCATAGGCTGATAGCCTTTTACACTACACCGCTGAACACGGTGATACCCGTCAGGTCTTGCTCCAGTCTAGGGAGTGAGACATGCGAAGCTTCACGGCTCGAAGCAACTCCATCTCTGAAGCTGCTCCACCTCTGTGCTTCACAGTCTCATCCCCCAGGCTCGGACCCACACTCTCAGAACGCCCCCTATTGAGCAATTAACTCACTAGGCATTGCCCCCCTGTAGCATATTTTTGAATATGGGAATATTCATACAATGCTATTTAATCGGGGAACAATGAGGGTATTTTTATTTGGCATTTCGGTGTGCTGTGGTAATGCACTGATACTAGGTACAGCACAAATTCCATCCCAATAATATCTTCCCATTGACATACTGGGATTCGAACCCGGGTCCATTGGATTACCAGTCCAGTGGCAAGACCACTCCGCTACACCTCCCCAATAGGCTCAAAATCGCGTCATGTGTCGGAGAGGGTTAACGGTGTGACAGCTGTGGAATTGTCATATCACATATTACAGTACATTGGTATATAGGCTTATGTCTGAACTGTCGAAAATGTATTAGGCCTATAGGTGAGTTTTTGCCCCCTACTGTTAAAATATATGAGAAATCATATTCTGTAACACTTACACTGCGGGCATATTAGGGCTCATTCAGGCACTCCTGATTGATTAACCCATCAGACCCGGCTATGTATTCCATACCGAAACCTGGGGGTTTTGTCCGAAAAACTTCTACGCCTAGGCTACCGTATCTTTGTTATTTTGACTGCTTCCGCATTCCCGCGCATCCCCAAGCATAGATGTGTTTCGTACCTGTAGAATGGCGTTGAGTAGAGCTCTCTAAGTCAACTGGTTCAGTTGTGATGACGATTTCCGTGGAGATAACTTTGTGGCGATATCAGCCACTTTACAATACTTTTCACCACTTAACAATATCATACAGGCACACACGAACAAGGACGCCTCTCCTTCTTGTGGTCGGAGATGCGCGGCGTCGGTCCAACCGGCTGTTGTTTACATGTGTCGGACGGATGCCTCGCACACCAAGCTTACAGGCTTTCAAGCTGCCGGTGCCTCAGAGCCCTTCCGGGTTCCGCGGGGGTGTTTTTTATGGATGCCTCAGAGCCCAACCGGGTCTGGGGGGTTAAGCAAGTGTCTGAATGAAGTGAAATTTATTCAGCCAAAAACTAGAAGAAAATAGGGGATGGATGTAGATTCCGGGCGTACGGTAGTCATTGTTTACATAGGGCGAACGCCGCGGTTAACTTCGCGTCTATTTTTACGGTGATTTTTTTCGGTTATTTGCCCCCTGCTGGCAATATGTATGATGATGACAATATGTCATGGGGGGGGGGGAGAGAGGGGCCAAAGCCTCTCCTCAATATATTATTGTATCCAATGGCATTCAAAATAGACGGGAACATGATTGCAAACGTCTGACCCCCCCCCCCGGCCATCTTTACAGTTGTCGATCGCCGTGGTTAAGTTCGCGTCTATTTTGACGCCATTTTTTTTTCGGTTAATGCCCCCTACTGGCAATATATATGATGATGACAATATGTCATGGGGGTGTGAGGGGCCCCCCCTCAACATATTATTGTATCCAAAGGTAATCAAAATAGACGGGAATATGATGGCAAGCGTCCCGACGCCGGTCCGCGTAGTGTACACAAGGCTGGCGGTACGCCCGAATTCTACATTCTACTCGAAAATAGCTTCAAAATGACACCAAAACGAGCTTTGTAGCTCGCAGGCTTCACCAGCAGCACTACCATAGACATTCGTTAAAATGAGCAATTATCGCTAATGTCGCGCTACATTTGCTTTTGGCAACACTGTATATCTAGCGAGTGTATGGCTCATACTCCTCAGTAGAACCGGCCGGCTGGCTGGACGAAGCACGGGTGGCCTGTCGAGCTCCCGCTCCCTCTCACTCGATTCTACAGGCTTTAAGAGGCTTTAAAAGCCTGTAAATTGCTGTAAATTGCCATGGCGTTCCGGAACTTCTCCCGCAGTCAATGGGTTATGGCAAACAATAGAATCAAGAAAGTATATTAGAAAAGTTGTAAAATTAAACTGAGAAATAAATATTTGGAAGAGGTAGAAAATTTCAAGTTTAGGGGAGCTTTACTCTGCAATTATGATATACTGGGTAGTGAGATAAAAAGAGATAAAAATGCAAAGGAGAAGGGTAATTCGAGAACTTAATTGTATCCTGAAAGGAAGAATGGCCAGTCAAAAAATGATACGGTAGGCCTAAATCATTGAGAAAGTTTGCTGCTTCCTACACATTCAAATGGAAGTGATACATAGACAGTAAGCGACGAGTATGCTTTGGCATTGAATGTGGAGTGATTGAGTGGATAAAGAGAAGTGCTTTGAAGTGGTACAGTCATGGTCAGAGAATGGATGAGGACACGGTATCACATACAAATATTGTCTTTTCTCCCTCCCTGCTCACCCCAAACCAGCTTCCAGAAGCACATCCATACTCATATCTCTCGCCGTTCCATCCAATCACTCATAGATAACACGCAGCTGCAGGCACGACCTCCCGAAATCCATCCTTCTGAATCCTCCCTTCCTCGCGAGGACAGAGTCCACCTGGCCAGGCTGAGATGCGGGCACCATCCAGCTCTTCTGAGCTATCAGAAGAGACTGGATGACTCCGTCGTCGACACCTGCCCAGGATGTAACACAGCACCCCATACCATGAAACACATCATAGAAGACTGCATTTCACACAATCACTTACGCCAACAACACAATCTACACTCCTTGAGAGCTCTGTGGGAAAGCCCAACCGTGGCCATGGCCTTCCTTAGGGACTCGGGGCTGTTCGGCCAGGCAGCTTAGGGAACGATAACAACAAAAACAACAACAACAACAAATAGTAGTGGAAGACCACCTATGGTATGGGAGAAGAAAGTGGAAAAATATATTGATGAATTACTTCTAGGGGCCTTGTGACAAAGGTAGCATGTCTTGACAAAGTTGCGTGAAGAATTACTTCCACACAGTGGTAGGGGCATTACATACATACATACATACATACTGTACATACATACATACAGTACATACATAAAATTTTAAGACTGAGTGCTCCACACATACATGCAGTTTCAGTCTCTTGTCCTAATGGCGGCGTTCCAGGCAACCCTGTTAAGGGCTGCTTCACTTGTCAAGTTTTTGGATTTGAGATCGGCACGTATGGTCCGATCCCAGGTCTTCCTCGGTCCACCCCTTGGTGCAGCTCCCTCCACAATCACAGACCTGCATTTTTTCACCCAATTTTGTTTATCCATTCTCTCCACATGTCCATACCATCCCAGTCTACTTGTACGCATCACCTCGCTAATACTCTTTATACCTAAATGTCTCCTCAGCTCAACATTTGTTATTCTATCCTTCAGCCTTGCCCCACACATTCATCTCGCCATTCTCATCTCATTACGTTCCATTCTGTTGATATCCTCTACTTTAACGGCCCATGTTTCTGAGGCATACGTCATTGCACTTCTAACACATGAGGCATACACCTTTCCCTTCAGGGGTAGAGGCATTCTTTTCATGGTCAGAATTGGCAGCAGTTCTCTGAACTTCCCCCAGCCACATCTAATTCTAGCGACAGTGGCAGCCTCGGCCCCACTACCGGCAGAGATGGTATCTCCTAGGTAACAAAACTTGTCCACCAGCTCCAATGGCTCATTTCCAAAATTCACAGCCACAGGAATTGTGGAAGTTGTGGCACAGGCAAAGGTAGCATGTCTCGACAAAGTAGCCTGGAGGCATTTATGTCATGGCCATCCTTTAGTGGGAAGCAAACCACGGGCCGTGGCTGTTTTGGCGCCACGCCAGAGTTGGCCAGAGTACTCAAATGGTGAGCAGCGTTGTGATAGGACTTCATTGTTCTGTAGTCCAGGTTGCCTAATGGCGGCATACTGACAATGAATGTTGCCCTCCTAGACCCGGATCTGGTGCCTTTAGGTCGACCTGGCCGAAGGGATCCAGAGGGTACAGCGTGCAGTGTTTCCCCAGACTGGCACTCTCCGCCTAACAGTATAGGGGCCCGAACCTGGTTGTAGCGCTCCAGGACGCTGCCCTGTCATTAGGTGTATAATACCAGGCCATCCGTACTGCCGTGTACTCGCACGGGTTGCGTCCCTCCGGCTGGTTCTGGTGGGGTGCATCGGTGCCACTGGATCCTACCTCCATGTAAATAGGTGTACTTTGGAGAAGGTGCTGGGAATGGTCCCTGGGGCAGTCTAAAGCCAGAGTTCTGGGGATGGAAATTTCCTTTGCAAGCTTACTTACCGATTATGACCCCCTTACTTACAATGGCATGGTCGTTAGTGCGTCTGACTGCTGAATGATATGTCGGCAGGTCAATCCCACACCATGCCATTGGTAGATGGCAAGAGTTTGGGCACTTCAATCTAGCAATTCGTGGCAAATGCCCAGTTGAGTCACTGTAATAATGGCCTTGTCAGTCAAGGGAGTGCACAGCATTAAAAACTGCATCAAACAAGGTGTCGGAGATGATGATGATACAAATTTAAGTTATGCTCTTTAGTTGCCTTCATGCCCATGGAAGTTAATATATGACGAAATCTATCTATCGCCAGATGCCTTGATTCCCGAGGTGGTGGCCACGAATGAATTGCCTCCATGCTCTTCTGTTATCTGGCGCCTCTTCCACCTAACACCACTTTCACTCATACAGTCGACTGGTACCTTCCAACTTCAGCCCTCCATCTCACTTTCACACACTCTTTTAGTCCTTCATTATGATTTTATTTCAACTTAAATGTGTACTATCTAAAAATGTATTTATTTACTATGTGATGTTCATTCCAGAAAGGAGACAGGAGTAGCAAGCCTGCTGAACAAGAATCCCACGTTTGATGGTCGTGGGACAGTTATTGCCATCTTTGATTCTGGTGTGGACCCTGGGGCACCGGGACTACAGGTCAGAATAACACTAAAGTTGGTGTTACAGTAGTTACTTTTACCTCTCCAGTAACCACAGATTATTAGCTTACAATTTTATTCTGAATTAAATTGTGTGAAATAAATATAGTTCAGTACAGCACTGTTACTAGACAAACAAGTTTATTGGTCAATAATAAGCTTTAAAAAGTTGACAATGAATATACAGGAAACACCATATGAGGAGAAACACTTAATTGACAACGTTTCGCATATAGCTTCATGAGGTCAACTGAAGCCCTATGCGAAACGTTGTCAATAAAGTGCTCCTCCTCGTATGGTGTTTATATTAAAGTTATTGCTCTGATGGGGTTGAGTACCGTTACTAAATATATTTTTTGAAATTATTTTCAGTCATGGGATCTTTGGGATAGATGTCCAGTTTACAGGACATTTAGCCTAATGATAAAGAAAGCATATTTATGAAGTAATAATTTTTACTTTTTTCTTCTCAGTTGACGACAGAGGGGAAGGTGAAAGTTATTGAACGTATTGATGGGTCTGGTGCGGGAGACGTGGACACATCAACAGTGGTCCAGGTAGCAGAAGGTGTTATCACAGGACTCACAGGACGCAAACTAAAGGTCAGACAAGTTCATTCACCTTCCTATGCAATATACAGTATGCTATACATTATCTATCTATCTATTTATTGCCGGATGCCGTGATCCCCGAAGGGGTGGCCACGAACGAATCACCCCCATGCACCTCTGTCCCCAGTCAGTTGACACCCCTCCTCCCATTCAGCACTGCTTTCACGCATAGTACTTCCTAACTCCATCCTTCCACCTCTCTCTCGGTTTACCTCTCCCTCTTTGTCCTTCCACTTCATTCTCGTACACTCTCTTAGTCATTCTCTCGCTTCCCATACGTTCCACATGGCCGAACCATCTCAAGGTGTTCCTTTTCATACTTTCCAGCACATCTACATCCACACCACACCGCTCTTGTACTTCCTCATTCGTCTGTCTATCCCTCCATGTAACTCTGCACGCACTTCTCAAGTAACTCATTTCCTGATGTATCAATGGGAAGATATTATTGGGATGGGATTTGTGTTTTACCTAGTATCAGTGCATTACCACAAAGTCCACCGAAACGCCAAAAAAATACCCTCATTGTTCCCTGAGTAAATATCACTGTATGAATATTCCCATTTTCAAAATATGCTACAGGGGGCCAATGCCTAGTGAGTTCATTGCTCAATAGGTGGCGTTCTGAGTGAGGGTCCAAGTCTAGGGGATGAGACAGTGAAGCACTGGGCGAGGCAGCTCCAGAGATAGGGCTGTTTCGAGCAGTGGGTGGGCAACTGGGCCCCGTGCATCTTGCGAAGGCAAGATAGTGGGAGCTGGCTGCATCTCAAAGTGCTTCACATGTCTCACTCCCTAGACTGGAATGATACCTCACAGGCTTCACCGTTGAATGTACAGGCTCTCAGCCTATGCCCAAGAGGGAGTAGTTGGAATAAAAAAAAAAAAAAAAAAAAAAAAAAATCATGGTTTGTGTCTCTCCAACAACATACATGCTTCACTCCCGTACGTCAATGTCGGGATTACCACACTATCATGCAAAGACTTCTTTACTTCCATGCTGACCACCCTATTTCTTGTTACTGCTTTCAGTGTTCCTACAACACTCTTCCCCTGTTGCACCCTCTCTCGCGCTTCTTCCTCCATACTCCCATCTTTACTGAACACACTGCCCAAGTACTTAAATAAGCTGACATTCGCCATAGCCTGACCATTCAACCTCACCTCACACTATGACTGCAACCCTTTCAAAGACCATAACCTTTCCCTGCATCGTATTTACCTTCAGATTCCTTTTATCACACACTGTTCCAAACATATTTACCGGACTCTGCTACTCCCATTCACTATCGCTTATCAGAATTTCATCGTCAGAAAACAGCAGTACAGGCAACTTTCACTCATTTCCTTCCCTTATCATCGGTGCACCAACATCCACTGCTCTTCCTTGTATTTCTTTCATGAGTCTATCTATATATATATTGAGCAACCATGGGGACATCACACACCATTGCTTTAACCCAACATTCAGATCAAAGAACTCGCTCTGATTATTCTTGACACGTTTGGATGCCTTTGCACCCTCATACATGCTCTTCGCTGCTTTCAGCAACTTCCCATTTACTCCGTATATTCTCAGTAGTACTGTACTTTCCACAGACCTCTATCATTATACATTATCAAGTTGTGAATCTTTGTTTTATAGTGTGTTTAGGTTATGCTATGAGATGGGTTGATTTGATTGGGCTTGAGTTGACATAGAAACTGTATAGGCTACAATACAGTGCCTATGCAAGGGTGGAAAAGGAGGCCTTTACTGATTTATTTTCAATGAGCATAATATAATTTATATTATTTGCCACATTAGATCCCTGAGTCGTGGACTAACCCCAGTGGTAAGTACCACGTGGGTGTGAAGGGAGCGTACAGCCTATACCCCCAGCGCCTGAGAGACCGTATCACCAAGGAGCGCAAGGACAAGAAGTGGGACCCCGTGCACAAGGAGCTGCTGGCCGAGGCTCAGAGGAAGGTACAGGTGAGGTACAATTAAGGCAACAGTCACACCACTGTTTCAATGGCTATTTTCATCTGCAATGTTTTTCTGGTAGCATTTTGGATTTGTTTTTGCAAAAATAGATAAATTAGAATGACCAAGAACCTAATATTGTAGTCTAATTACATATAAATATCTCAATTTTACTCTACGAAGAGATGATACAGTACTGTACATCCATTGCATTGTATTATATACCGGTACCTATGCTTTTTTGTAAATGTTCAGTTTAACTTTCTTCAATTTTCCCACCCTCTTCTCATCTCTCCCCCCTTGTTGTAGGCTACTAGGGCATCTGTTGACACTTAAAATATAATAATCACTCCTCCACAATGCAGAATCTCTCTCTGTTTATCAGAATACCTACCCGATAGCACTATCGTTAGTGAGTGATTATGTTTTTGTACTTTTGTTGATATCTTGTCAAATTGAAAATTTAGCTTAATATAAAATTTTGATATAAATTGTAGTTTCTTTATTCATACAGAATTTAGTAAAATTTACCAGAACGTCCCGGACTTCCCAAATTGACTAATTCCTTGAACATGACGAGGTGCATTGTTATATGTGCGATCAGTTTACTTGGGAAACAAATTGACTTGCTCATGTAGTTGTGTACACCCTATGTGGTGGATTATGTTCTTATATTTCAAAATTTTATTTTATTAAGCGTTGTTTCCACATAGCAATTTTGATCAGTTCTTTTGCATTTATCTTTTGTCGTCCTAGTTTTAGTTTGTTTATTTTGCAAGTTTTACATTATAATTTGTGCATACTGTAGGCTACTCCGAACCACTGTTTTTTTTTTTTTTTTTTTTGCTTGATCAGAATTAACTTCCCATTAACCTTTACTTTAATTCACAATACTGTAGTTTCAAAATATGTATTTTTAAAATGATTGTGAATGAATTATACCATTTGGTACTTGAAGTTTGATATTTTCTTCATCCATTCTTAAGAATATCAACACAGATAATGTGAAACTAGATTAATATTAGTAGTAACAGATTAATACATAATTAAGGAGTTACCAGACCAGAATTGTTGATCAGAATCGCCGGAAAAAAGTGTTTGTATGACTTCCCCTTTACGGTACCTTTATATTCATTCTCCGTCTTTTGAAATTATGGTATGATTCTGGTTTTAAATGTTACCATTGATGTGCACTACCCTTCTCTTCTCCCCGGCAGGCTCTGGAAGCTAAAAGTACCAATGGTGGCACTACCAACGGCAACAACAACACCTTATTGGAGAAGCTTGGGAAAGAGGATGCTGAGGCCAGGGTCACACAACTTAATGCACTGGATAAGAAGTACAAGGACTTGGGGCCGGCCTATGACTGTGTGGTCTATCATGATGGGGAGGCCTGGAGGTTAGTTTAATTAAAATGCATGATACGTAAGCCATTTCAGCAGTGAATTCCATCGGATTCAAATGTTTGAATCAGATAATGTACGGTATGTACCGGTATATAATTAGTTCAAAATCTTTTGCAGTTGATAATTGATTCAGTTTCCCCCTAGTCTTAAAGGGAAACTGCAGTTCAAAGACCATCAAAATAGGTGATGTATCATGTAGGCCATGAGTAAAAAATCATAATAGTTACAGTGCCACTGAAAATAATTGGCAGTTAACAAACATAGACGCTCTTGAATCCAACAATTTTCTCTTGCTTAAATTAGGCGGACCTCAACTTCTGGATACGGGGGTAAATAAATGTGTGAAGTCACAGGATTCATATTTTTTCACCAACCTACTTACAAATTAAACCTATTTAATGAAATCAATGAAACTAATGAATACATGTGGTACTCCAAGGACTCCAACCTAGGATACTCACACTGAAATTCCGCGCAATAAGCATTACGCTATCAAGACAGTTAAAAGTTTATGCACAAGCCTACGACATATTATTCATTCTCGAATATTGAATATTAATCTAAGCATGTACATCTAAGTGCATAAGTCGTGACACAAGGGTTTCCTCCTCTATCCCCTCTTTAACCTAAGAAGTGCGCATGGGGGTAATTAGACACCTCTGCCTGTGCTGACGTATTTGAGCTGTTTCCATCACTAAAATATTCATTTTACCATATATAGCATTAATACTTATCCATACGCGCCTATTATGGGTTGATTATAAAGGTATTAACTTGAAACAACAATAAAACGAGTGAAAACAGCGTTTGGATGGTCAAAATCGGAGATACAGGCCGCGAGTTATATAATGTATGGGTGAGGCAACCTGCTTTCCCGCCAATTTCCCCCAAGGCCACTGAGACACAGTCGATCGATACTCTCTCTCTCTCTTGCACTCGCTTGCTAACAGTGTTGACAATGTCCTGCTTGCAACTCGCTAATGTTAGCACGAAAATATACCTCAGAATAAGGGAATAACAGGGAAAATAGGTGATAACTGAAGGAGGGGAGGTAGAGGAGTGATATTTTGCATGGCCCAGGGGCATTTTTTTTTTTTTTTTTTTTTCGATGTTTAAAGTTGATTTTTTTTTTCTCTGACTCTTAAGAGTCTTCCCGCAGTCCGCCGGGGGAACTCTTAAGAGTCTTCCTGCAGTTCCCGGGTTAAGGGGATCGTCCACTCCTTACTTAGAAAGTGTCAAAATATTTTGTTTTATTTCAATGAGATTTGGCACACAAGTAGAGGTCTATAAGATCTTGTCACATAAATTTTCAAGAATTTATTTCAATTAGTTTTTTGGATTATGATCAACTTGTGTAACATTCGGGTGAAAATAGGCTCTACTAGAAATCTATCTTTCTACAAATTTGCCTGTATTTTATTGATATTTGTGCTTAAACAATACATAGTTTTTTATTATTTTTTACGACTTTGACAACATGCTGTGTATGATACAGGGAAAATATATGAAAAACAAAATTAGAGGCCTTATAGAGTTTTTTCCATTCTTTCCAATGATGTATACTATATACAGTAAACCCTCGCTATCTCGGACTAATTGGGGGGAGACCCAGTCCGAGATGACCGAAAATCCGAGATGTCCGAAGTCCGACTTATGTCCGACTTAAGAGAGGGAAAATTCCGAATTAGAAGAAGAAAGTCCGCGTCACCAGAGAAATTGAGATTTTTTTTTTTTTTATATATCTATTTAATGCATCTATCTCCCTTATACATATATATAACTATGTCTTATTTGGTCTTTTTTTAATCTATGAATCAATTCTAATACGATGGAATTGAAAACAATATTACCCTTCTAACACACAAATAATAAAATGAAAAAGAGAGTAAATAAAAATTTCTCCTTTGTCTCAAGAAACATAAGTCCGTCTCGTATATGTTAGTATTTTATCGCTCGCTCGCCCCTAGCCACTCTCTCTCTATTTATCTCTCTAATGCATCTAACTAACTCCCTTATACATTAACATAACTATGTCTTATTTGGACTTTTTGTAATCTATAAATAATTTCTAATGCGATGGAATTGAAAACAATATTATCCTTCTAGCACACAAATAATAACATGAAAAAGAGTCAATAAAAATGTCTCCTTTGTCTTTTCAGAACCAATTAAACCGTCTCATAATAGTTCGTGTTTATCGCTCACTTCCCCTTCTGCAACTCTCTGTCTATCTATCTATCTTGTCTTTTCAGAACCAATTAAGTCCGTCTCATAATAGTTAGTGTTTATCGCTCACTCCCCCTCTGTAACTCTCTCTTTCTATCTATATCTCTCTAATGCATCTACGTAACTCCCTTATACATTAACATAACTATGTCTTATTTGGACTTTTTGTAATCTTTGAATAATTTCTAATGCAATGGAATTGAAAACAATATTATCCTTCTAGCACACAAATAATAACATGAAAAAGAGTCAATATAAAAGTCTCCTTTGTCTTTTCAGAACCAATTAAGTCCGTCTCATAATAGTTCGTGTTTATCGCTCACTTCCCCTTCTGCAACTCTTTCTATCTATCTTGTCTTTTCAGAACCAATTAAGTCCGTCTCATAATAGTTCGTGTTTATCGCTCACTCCCCCTCTGTAACTCTCTCTTTCTATCTATCTATCTCTCTAATGCATCTACGTAACTCCCTTATACATTAACATAACTATGTCTTATTTGGACTTTTTGTAATCTTTGAATCATTTCTAATGCAATGGAATTGAAAACAATATTATCCTTCTAGCACACAAATAATAACATGAAAAAGAGTCAATATAAGTCTCCTTTGTCTTTTCAGAACCAATTAAGTCCGTCTCATAATAGTTCGTGTTTATCGCTCACTCCCCCTCTGTAACTCTCTCTTTCTATCTATCTATCTCTCTAATGCATCTACGTAACTCCCTTATACATTAACATAACTATGTCTTATTTGGATTTCTTGTAATCTTTGAATAATTTCTAATGCAATGGAATTGAAAAATATAATATCGGACATTTTTCGAATACTTATAAAAAGTCCCACAACGTCAGAGACTGTCGGAACGATGACGGAAATGTCCGAAATACCGAAGTGCATGTCCGAGAGGCCGTAGCCAGTCCGACTAGTACGGGTTTCCGACTTCTAGAGGTCCGAGATGGCGAGGGTTTACTGTATATCTAATTTCTGTAAGACGAAAACTTACAAAGTCTATTGCGTTTAAATCTCGCTAAATTACATTTTGAGAAAAATGGGTGTATAGTTGTTGTTGTTGTTGTTGTTATTCCCTAAGCTGCCTGGCCGAACAGCCCCGAGTCCCTGAGGAAGGCCATGGCCACGATCGGGCTTTCCCACAGAGCTCTCATTGAGTAGATTGTGTTGTTGGCGTAAGTGGTTGTGTGAAATGCAGTCTTCTATGATGTGTTTAATGGTATGGGGTGCTGTGTTACATCCCGGGCAGGTGTCGACAACGGAGTCATCCAGTCTTTTCTGATAGCTCAGGAGAGCTGGATGGTGTCCGCATCTCAGCCTGGCCAGGTGGACTCTGTCCTCGCTGGAACGTAGAAGAGAACGTTACCTAATAATATACACGTGGAAAATCGCAGAGGGTTTAGTACCAAACCTACATACTCCGATAGTCATGAAATTCAGTGATAGGAGAGGCTGGGAATGCGAAATCTCCCGGATGAATAACAGGGATGCTATGGGCTCTCTGCGAGAGGGCTGGTTATCACACAGAGGCCCACGTTTCTTCAACAAACTCCCACGGCGAGTAAGAGACATGAGGGACATCTCGTTAGACAACTTCAAGAGAGCCCTAGATGTCGAACTGCAAAAAGTGCCAGACGAGCCCATCCTCGCAAGGGAGCGAGCTGTCGCTTCAAACAGTCTACTGCACCAAATCACCACCCATAACGAGGGGCGTTGCGCTCCTTGGTGCCGCTAGAAGAGTGGCGAACACATCAAAAGGTATCAAAAGGTAAAGGCGAGGAAGGGAGTATTTGGAAGGATAGATTTCGAGAGGTCGTGCATGCAGCTGCGTGTTGTCTGTGAGTGAGTGGATGGATCGGCGAGAGATATGAGTATGAATGTGCTTCTGGAAGTTGGTTCGGGGTGGGCAGGGAGGGAGAGAGGACAGTAATTGTGTGTGATACCGTGTGCTGGGTGTTGTTTTGATATTTCTTGGTGTCTGTGGGTGTGTTGCCATGTAGTTTAGTGGGTGGTCCTGGTTCGTGGAGGCTGCTGCCAGGAATTGAGTGCCTCTCATGTCCAGATGGTCTTTGACTTTGAGGATTTTGGTTTCTTGATGTAGGTGATCTGTGGGTGCAGTAGCTGTGCAGCCTGTAATGATCTTCAGGGCTTTGTTTTGAATAGTCTGTAAGGTCTTATGATGTGTTTCAGCTAGGTTAGAAGCCCAGGCTGGGCTTGCGTGTATAGTTGAAGTGTTTACTGTAGATGAACTCTACTTCTAAGATAAATTATATAGTGAACGCAATGCATATTTCAATTCTAAGGCATTCTGCATATATTATAGTGTATATAGATATACTGGATTCATACATAATGTACTGTATACAGACATACAGACCCTCCCCGCCCACATACACACCCTCAAACCCCCCTGCCCCCTGTCGCAAGAGCGCCCAGACGGTCCACGATAGTTTGAAAACACATAGAAACTTATTTCTAAGTGGATTTCAGCAGAGCTGGGCACTTCCGTATACACTTACGCAAAACGCCAATTTCGCCATGGCGAAAATGTCATTTTGGTGGCGCAGTTGCGTTGGCGGAAAAATGGCTGCCTATCTGTGCATTTGTAGGTCTGAAAGTTACCTCCATGTTGCTAACCTTGAGTCCGTAAAATTTGGTTCCCACCACCTGTGATAAACACAGCCCCGCGGCCCCTACACTTCCAGCGCCCGCCAAAAACCAAGTCAATTACTTCTTGTGCGGGAATCTAGTGCACCTTCTATATTTCGTGATTTTTCGTATGTGATTTGATGTGTGAAAATGCTAAGGAAGACATGATAATAAAGATTACTTAATAAATATTGATTAAATGTAAACACAAATATTTGAAGACCTGGAGAGATTCGATCATTCGACTGTACAACTCTCACAAATCATAATCGAATTCACTATTCCACTCTTGAGCCAATATATTTTAATTATCAATAGTCTAGATTATTTATTTTTGGATATGGATATTGTCAAAATATAATTAATACTGAGATGTAGAGAGCTGAGTTACGATAAAGACGAATATTAGATGAAATATGCGAAAACCCTTTAATTAGGATAGCCTATATTGTATTATTGTTTATCACACGTCACGTGTTCGTCATCACATGATAGGCATCATCTTTATTTATGATTAGATAGGCTATTTGAAGTGAATAGTACATTAGTCTTACCTTTTATAAACGAATATATATAAAATGAAGCGGTTAGGCTGTAGGCCTAGGCTAGGCCTAATATTCGTGGCCAAGTTAACAAATTTCCATAGCCTAGCCTATAGGCCTACGGTCTCGATTTCAATCGTATGGGTGAGTAATTATATCCTACTGGCTCGATTTATTTATTTCCATTTGAATTGATACTTCTATTTAGCACAATTTTTATTAGTGCGTGATTTCATGGTCTCACTTGCGAAATAGGCTAGGCCTATAGCGGCGCTTCACTTCAGTTAGGCTAGGCCTAGTTAGTTAATTTGATTTATATTAATGTTTTCTTAAACTAAGTTTATTAGGTTACCCTAATCCCATCAAAATGCCTCAAAATATGTAGGCTAAATATTGCATATAGGTCTAGGCTATATAGGCTAGGCCTAGGCCTAATCACTGACTCATTTTATTAGTGTCAAATAGGCCAGTGATAATTTTGAAAGTATCATATAAATGTACAATACAATTTTATTTTATTCTGATCTGAAGCTATATTCTGAGCATCATAATGAATATAGGCCTAGGCTACTCTAATTTCTATTAAATTACTTAATCTATCTAAAGTAGACCTATCTATTCTATTTCTATTGCCTTCCCCAAAGGGGTGGCCATGAATGAATCACCTCCTTGCACCTCTGTGATCTGGTGTACCTCCTCCCGAATGGTGCAACATTGCGAATACTGAATATTACTGAAGGACTCTCCCCGAAAACAAGTCGCCCCAACGTTTAATTGCCTATGCCGGACAAACGAATTGGCCTATCTATAGGCCTATATATTATATATATATATTTTTGTTTATAACCAAAATGGGGTAAGTTCCTCATACAAAATGTGGGACAACATTTTGGGGGCTCTCCGATAAACTAAACTAAAATAAACTGTAGGCCTAGGCCTTTTAAACTTTCGGTAAGAGTTGTGTTAGCGGGCATACCATCCGCTTTGTTTACATAGTCGCACGCTCACAGTTACATACGTTTCTAATTTGACTGTGTTTGTATTGCTACTATTTGCCCCTGCTGATAATATATATGATGATGACAATAAGTCATTGGGGATGAGGGGGCAAAGCCCCCCTCAACCAATATTGTAGAATTTGTATCCCACGGCCGTCGGCCGGTAACAAAATAATTTACCTAACACCTGGCCGTGGGATATAATAAACTCAACCCATTGATTTACCCTTTATTCTGTAGTTTAAATAAAAAAATAAAAACAGGTTTGTTTGCTGATTTGCATTTGGGAACCGGAAATTTCACAAGGTTTGCTGATTTGTGTTTGTGGAAGTTATGTTCTGGGTTTGCAAATTTGAGTTTGTGGACTAGATTTTTTGTTTGTGGTGCCCAGCTCTGGATTTCAGCAACAAAATTTTACACACTTACAGAGGGATGTTCAGTGCAGACTTTTAGGGAGATAACAGATTTTTTCAAATGAGGCTGAAAATTAACCGTATTTAAGGCGGACGATCCCCTTAATCAGGAGAAAAATTATGTCCTCTTGGTACCCCTGAACCTTCCCCCCCCAACCCCAGGATTCCCCACTCCGTCATTCCCTTCTACAGTACTAGTATTCCCCATTTCTCTCCAACCCCCCTTCCCCTCACACACACACATACACACTTCTCTCTCCCTCCCAAAATTAAAGTTACTGGAACTTACCATAATTTCTCCATTTCAATACCAGTGTCATACTACCGGGTGTACGGTCGTCATGTTTACATGTCGTGCGCTCGCGGTTATGTTGCCGTTTATATTGACGGCTATTTTTTCTGTTATTTGCCCTCTGCTGGGGAAGTTCAGAGAACTGCTGCCAATTATGACCATGAAAAGAATGCCTCTCCCCCTGAAGGGAAAGGTGTATGTCTCATGTGTTAGAAGTGCAATGACATATGCCTCAGAAACATGGGCCATTAAAGTAGAGGATGTCAACAGAATGGAACGTAATGAGATGAGAATGGTGAGATTGATATGTGGGGCCAAACTGCAGGATAGAATTACAAATGATGAACTGAGGAGACATTTAGGTATAAAAAGTATTAGCGTGGAGATGCGTACAAGTACTGTAGATTGGGATTTGGGCATGTGGAGAGAATGGATGAAGAAAATTGGGTGAAAAGATGCAGTATACTGTATATATATATATATATATACTGTACTGTATATATATATACTGTACATACATAACATACATACATAACATACATACATATATATACTGTATATTATTTACCTTCAAGCTACTGTGCTTGTCTAACTTCTATGTGGTGGTTTTGTATTCTTATAATTCAAAATCTGATTTTGCTAAATCGTTATTTCCACATAGTGATTTTGATAAGTTCTTTTGTCTTTATATTGTTTCGTCCCTGTTTTGGTTTGTTTATTTTGCAAATTTTACATTATAATTAAACTATAAATTTTGTTCCCCAGGACATGCATCGACACCTCGGAGCAGGGAGAGCTGTCGAGCGGCGTACAGTTAGGAGAGTACCGGGTGACACACCAGTGGGCACCTCTCACCACCACCGACCAGTACAATGTGTCCGTCAATATCCACAATGAGGGGAACATCCTAGAGATTGTTGGAATGTGTTGTGAGTATGATTGATTGTTGGAATATGTTGAAAATATGATTGATTGTTAGAATGTTTTGAGAGTATGATAGATTGTTGGGTTGTGTTGTGAGTATCATAGATTGTTGGAATATGTTAAGTATGATCAATTGTTAGAATGCAATATTAGTTTGATGGATTGTTATAATTTGGTACTATACGCAGTGTCAGCGACTGAGAAATTTACGGCCCACTTATATGGCAATAATTCCAGCTGATTGATTTGTGCGACCGTGATTATCAAAAACTGTGTTAAGCATCTATAATTACTGCAGACGAGACATTGGACACGGTCGCAGGAGCCAATCGGCTGGAGTTATGACATATAGGAGGGTCGTTATTTTCTCAGGCACTGAAAACGAGTACAGTATGACTATCTATCTATTGCCAGATGCCATGATCCCCGAAGGGTTGGGTGGCAACGTATGAATCGCTCTAATGCACCTCTGTCAGCCGACGCCCCTCCCACCCAACACCGCTTTCCCTCATATTCCTCTTAACTCCATCATTCCACCTCACTCTCGGTCTGCTTCTCCCTCTCTGTCCTTCCACCTCACTCTTGTACACTCTCTTAGTCATTCTCTCACTACCCATATGTTCCACATGGCCGAACCATCTTAAGGTGTTCCTTTTCACATTTTCCAGCACATCCACACCACACCGCTCTCGTACTACCTCATTCGTCTGTCTATCCCTCCATGTAACTCCACATGCACTTCTCAAGTACCATAACTCATTTCCACCCCTCTCACTCTTGAATTTTGCCTCTCCAACAATGTCCATGCTTCACTCCCATACGACAATGTTGGGATTACCACACTATCATGCAATTATTTCTTTACTTCCATGCTGACCACCCTATTCCTTGTCACTGCTTTCAGCGTTCCTACAACCTTGTTCCCCTGTTGTACCCTCTCCCGCACTTCATCCTCCTTACTACTTACTATCTTTACTCATCACACTGCCCAAGTACTTACATTAGCTGACATTCTCCATAAGGTGACCATTCAACCTAACCTCACACTTTGTGACTGCACCCCTTTCAAAGACCATAACCTTACTCTTCCCCGTATTTTCCTCCAGGTTCCGTTTTTTGCACACGGTTCTAATCATATTTACCAGACCCTGTAACTCCCACTCATTATCACTCATCAGAACTGTATCATCAGCAAACAGCAGTACAGGCAACTTCCACTCATTTCCTTCCCTTTTCTATGGTACACCAACATTCACTGCTCTTTCTTGTACTTCTCTCATGACTTCATCCATATATATATTGAACAACCATGGGGCCATCAGTACCCCCATCACACACCCTTGCTTTAACCCAACATTCAGATTAATGAACTCGCTCTGTTCATTCTCCAAACGCACTGCCGCCTTTGCACTTTCATACGTGCTCTTAACCGCTTTCAGCAGATATTTCTGCACAACATATTTCAAGGAGAAAATCTGGTCTACACACCATCTTCCCTTCCTAAACCCGCTCTGCTCCTCACCTACCCATTTCTCCGTTCTCACTCTCACTCTTTCGATCACTTCCCTACTCCTACTGTACATCTTCCCTACTATGCAAAGGAGACATATCCCCCGGTGATTGCCACACACTCATCTCTCCCCTTTACCCTTATACAGGGGGACTATTATGCCTGTCTTCCAGTCTTCAGGCATACTTCCCTTCTCCCATGCTAGTTTACACATTTTCCATACCCATTCAATCACTATCTCACCACCATACCTCAACATCTCCCCACACACGCCATCTATTCCTGATACTTTCCCCATCTTCACCTTTTTCAAGGCCATACACACTTCTGACCTGATTCCCACCTCTTCCTCCACTACTTCTCTTCTTTTCTCTCCCATACCCCATCCAACTATGTTTGCTGGTGTTGGATTCCCTACATAGAACAATTCATTGATGAACAGAAAAAATATGTTTCATAATTTTTCCAGATTTTGTGTTGAATTTTAGGTCCCTTCATAAACTCCTATTACTGCATTTCTGTTGATTTAATTCATAGGCATTAATTTGCCTATTCTAATTGAAAATCCTAATTCAGGTAACTCAAAAGTGTTAACTATAATAAGAATCAAAATCTGCTCGGAAAATATACAGTACTGACAACTTTCTGACTCCTTAACCAGCCATTCGGTATTTATGTGTATTAATCTTTGGAGCTATTATCTTTAATTTTAATAGTATGTATGTATGTATACATATATACACAGGCACATACCCCATAGCTAGGGGTATAACCTTTAAGTAAGTCTGTTTTATGGATTTTACCATCATTAATATTTACCATCGAGATTATTTATTTATTATCCCGTTTTTTCAAAAACAAAACAAAAAGCATTTACATCACTACAGATGATACTGCCAATTAATGTTTTACTCAGACTATCTCCAGGTGATTTTACTGTAGATACTTTTCTATGTTGAGTAAGATCCTCTGGCTGTAGCATTACTTATTTATACAATACTTCTGATACATTAACCCTTGAGCCTCTGGCATAATATACGTGTCTTGTAGTTTTTAACCCATTATATTTCTAACGGAATGTGATATGGCAAACTTTAAGTAGGTTTTGGTGAAGCATGGTATCCTTTCTCTAAAAAGACATCACATATTCCCTTGTAGCTTTTTTTCATAATTCTGTGGCAATGAGTTAAATATGTGGTTTTGTGTATTTTTTTTTAGTATTTTATGTTCAACAAAATATATTGGATGCCTGGTTAGGGTAAATGTCACAAGAGAATATCAGGGAATACATCCCTCGACTTTGAACAGACTTACACTAAAGCTGTTTGAGTATCTTTCCCTTCAGATACCACTCAAGAAATTAAAAAGGCCTAATCGTCCTTGGACGTTCCCCGAAGTACAAGGATTAAAATTAATATGCAGTATATCTAAAGTTTAATAAATCCCCCTACATATGTAATTCTTGCATAGTTAATAGCAAAGTCAAGTGGTTACTTCCAAATTTAACCAGGCGAGCAACATATGTTAGCAGAGGATCTGCTAAGAAATCCCCTCCATGATCAAAATTTTATTTTATAAATATTAATTATGTAAATGCATGACTGATATGTACTTCATGCATGTATTTACCTATTTACCGATTTGTAGTTTACAGGAATTGAGCAGCGCTCGTGTTGTCCTGTCTTAGTTACTTTATAATCAATCCATTTTACTTATACAAGTACCGAAATGGATATTCCCAATTCCCAGTATTTTGGACTAACATATCATAGCTTATGTTGTCCTATTTCCATATTTACTTTTATCCAACCTAGATTTAAACATGTTAATGTTCTTCGCTCGCACCACCTCCTCCTCCAAGTTGTTCCAATTCTCTATACTTCTATATGGGAAGCTGAATTTCTTTGTGTCCTTACGACATCTGCCCTTCCTCAGTTTAAACTCATGTCCTCTTGTCCTTCCATCATCCCTCACGAATAGATCTTCCCTATCTACTCGTTCCAAACTTTTTACTCCCTTGAACATCGTTATTAAGTCGCCTCGTTCCCTTCTCTCTTTCAAGGTAGGCAGTTGTAGTGTCTTAAGTCTTTCCTCATATGTCAACTCCATCAATCTTGGGATCATCTTCGTTGCTATCCTTTGGACTTTCTCTAATTTGTTTATGTGTTTTTTCAAATGTGGTGACCATATCACTGCTGCTATATTCTAATCTTGGTCTTATCATAGTCATTATCAGTTTTCTTAACATTTCTTCATCCAAATAGTTAAATGCCACTCTCATATTGGTTATTATTCCATATGCTCCTCCAATGATAATGTTAATATGCTTCTCCGGCGATAGATCATCTTGTATTATCACTCCAAGGTCCTTCTCATGCCGTGTTTTGCCGATTTTTTCAATTCCTAATTTGTACTCCCAGCTTGGCCTTATCTCACTTGTTCCCACTTCCAAAACATGACACTTTTCTGCATTGAAACTCATTTTCCAGGTTTGGCTCCATCTGTGCAACTTATCTAGGTCCTTTTGAAGACCCTGACAACTTTCTATACAGGTGATGATTTCATGACTTTAGCATCATCCGCGAACATATTCATATGACTATTCAAATTTTCTGGCATGTCATTTACATAAAGTAGGAACATTATCGGACCCAACACTGATCCCTGTGGTACTCCGAGGTTGTATAACAGGTTGCCGCTGTCCATGAGACAACTGAGTTCTGTTGAATGCTTCAAGAGACAACTTAAGACTTTTCTCTTTGAGAGAAGCTATGATCTTGAGAGAGGTGTCATGGCAGATGGCTATAGAGTTTAGGCTATTTTGCCACTGCTAGTGATTGTTAAATGTGTGTTTTATATAAGCCTTCTTTTGATGCATTGATTTTGTTCTTTATTCTTTCTCTTTCCGAGCGCTAGTGAATTCTTCGGAAAAATTGGCGCTTATGAGAAATAAGTAACATGCTTATTATTATTATTATTACTCCGCTCGTCACACTCCTCCACTGGGAATATTCGTCTCGTATTGTGGTCCTCATTTCTCTTCTTATTAAAAAGTTTTCCATCCATTTTAACATCCTACCATGTACACCTCCAACAACCTGCAATTTCCACAATAACCTTTTGTGAGGCACCCTGTCAAAGGCCTTTTTCAGGTCCAGGTAAACACAGTCAACCCATCCCTCTCTCTCCTGTGTAACATCTACCACTCTGCTATAAAAACTTAATAAATTAGATACACAAGATCTCCCTTCCCTGAATCCAAACTGTTTCTCACTAAGCACCCCCTATCCCTCTATGAAGTGTGTCCACTTTTTTCTTATAATTTTCTCACAAATTTTGCAAACAATGCTGGTGAGGGACACTGGTCTGTAGTTAAGCGGATTTTCTCTGTCTCCTCCTTTGTAAATAGGTACTATGTTAGCTCTCTTCCATTCCACTGGCAGGTCTCCTTCATTCAGTGAAGATTTGATGATCTCATAGATTGGTTCCAGTTATTTTCACTATGTCTCTTCCGTGCTATATTCCAGGCTCGGTTTCTTCTATCCTGTGCCTTACTACATCTTATATTGAACCATTCTTTTTCCTTCTTTACCCCTGGTGAGAACCTTGGGACATATTTATGTATCCCTTCTTCATATACTTTCAAGAAAAGTCTATATTTGTCTTGAACCATTTCCAGGCTTTCTAGTTCCTTCCAATTTATACTTTGGAAATTATGTTTTAATGATTTAAAATCAGTTTTAGCATAGTTGTATCTATTTATTTTATGTCCTTCATTTCTCTCCTCATTTTTCCCCAAATCCATCTCCATTTCTAAAATCTTGTGATCACTTTTTCCCAAGGGACAACGATAATTTATCTTTTTAACGTCATGCGGATCACAGGTGAAGACTAGGTCTAGCCTGGATGGTTCATCCATCCCTCTGATTCGTGTGTTTTCTCTAACATGTTGTGTTAACATGTTTTCTGTTACTAGATTCAGTAATTTACTGCCCCAAGATTCATTATTATTTCCCGCATCTAACCCTTCCCAATTGACTTCCTTACAGTTGAAATCACCTGTTAATATTAATTTATTTCTCCTATTAAAAAGTATTTTTTGGTGCATCTAGAGATTCCGTGATTAGTTGATCATATTCTTCCCGCTTCCATGCTCTAGTTTGTGGTGGTATATAAGCCACTGCTATATAAAGTGGGGCAACTTAGCATAACAATTGTGCATTTTGTGAGGAAAACACCAAATTTGGCACACTAGTAGACTATCCTATTATGAACAGATTTGGATATTGGGCCATCTCAAATTCAGTCCCTGATGGCTGTTGCAGCCCTCTTTCAATTACTTTCCATAAGAGTTCTTAAGCATTAATTTTTGCCCCAAACTGTATACCATGGTAGAGATGTCAAACTAGTCTCAAATGACTCGTATGGACATGGGTAACAACATATATTCAGACAATGTTTGGCTAATGTTGACCGTTTGACTTGTACTGGTCCCTGTAGTTCAACAAATTAGTGGCAAATAGCAACATTACTTACCAATTTGTGGCATGATGATAGACTACAGCAGACTGTACTAATCAAACGGTCAACATTAGTTAAACAATGTCTGAATATATGTTGTTACCCATGTCCAGATGAGTAATTTGAAACTAGTTTGACATCTTTATCATGGTATACAGTTTGGGGCAAATACATACATACACATACATAACATTTTAAGACTGAGTGTTCCACACATAAGTGCAGTTTCAGTCTCTTGTCCTAATAGCGGCGTTCCAGGCAACCCTGTTAAGGGCTGCTTCACTTGTCAAGTTCTTGGATTTGAGATCGGCGCGTATAGTCCGATCCCAGGTCTTCCTCGGTCCACCACTTGGTGCAGCTCCCTCCACAATCACAGACCTGCATTTTTTCACCCAATTTTGTTCATCCATTCTCTCCACATGTCCATACCATCCCAGTCTACTTGTACGCATCACCTCGCTAATACTCTTTATACCTAAACGTCTCCTCAGCTCAACATTTGTATTTGTTATTGGCCCCACACATCCATCTCGCCATTCTCATCTCATTACGCTCCATTCTGTTGACATCCTCTACTTTAACGGCCCATGTTTCTGAGGCATACGTCATTGCACTTCTAACACATGAGGCATACAACTTTCCCTTCAGGAGGAGAGGCATTCTTTTCATGGTCAGGATTGGCATCAGTTCTCTGAACTTCCCCCAGCCACACCTAATTCTAGCAACAGTGGCAGCCTCGGCCCCACCACCGGCAGAGATGGTATCTCCTAGGTAACAAAACTTGTTCACCAGCTCCAAAGACTCATTTCCAAAATTCACAGCCACAGGATCATCACTTAACACAAGCTCGCCTTTGCACACTACGCACTCAAATTTCTCAATTTCTAACTTATCCTTCGGCAGGGATCCATTTATTCTACTACAGCGCTTACTCCCATTGTGTACCCAACATCGACAGATGCTACATTGAATTGAGTTAACGCCCACTCCCTTTCCACACACTGCACATGGGTATGCACCGCTCTTTTCCACATTGCCTCGTCTCAATCTACAATGCATAACCTTGGTTTTGTTAATATTGACTCTTAAATCCTTGCTCCCCATGCCCTCTCTCCACTCTCTGAATTTGGCCACAACATCTTGCATACTGTCAGCTATTAGGACTAAATCGTCTGCATAAAACAGTTCCAACGGGAGTCCGCCTCTAAAAACTCTAGACAGTGCCTCCAAGACCATAATAAAGAGGAGGGGGCTTAACACTGAACCCTGATGAACTCCAACACGGACTGCGAACTCATCACTCAGTACACCCTTCACCCTCACCGCACTTCGCGAATCCTCATACATCTTCATTATCACACGCACCAGCCACTCTTCCACACCAAGTTTCCTCATAGCCCACTGCACAACATCTCTAGGCACCCTATCAAAGGCCTTCTCCAGGTCTACAAACACAAAGTAAAGATCCCTGCCTTTTAGTAAGTATCTTTCCTGTATCTGCCTGACTATGAAGATAGCATCGGTTGTACCCCGTCCCGGCATAAAACCAAACTGCATATCATCATACTTTGCCTGATCAAACCCTCAAGGACTCTCTCACAGACCTTCATGATTTAGTCAAGCATTTTCAGGCCCCTATAATTTCCTCTATCTAGCACATCCCCTTTTCCTTTGTATATATTTACTATTACACTTTTGAGCCAATCCTCTGGGATTTTCTCATCTTTAATAATGGTGTTTATCAACTCAGTGACTAAGTTTACACCAGTCTCCCCTGATGCTTTTATCATCTCAGCGACAATGTCAGAGCAACCTGGAGCTTTACCGTCCTTCATTTTATTGATTGCGTCGCTCACTACAGCTGGTGCTATCAAAGGAGGGGGCCCAGATATTGGTTTTCGATACTAAGCTGTTCCTTATCCCATTCAAACTCTACATTTAGCAATCGTTCATAGTGTACCTTCCATGCTTCTCTGATTTCATATCAGTGCTTAACCTCTGAAGTGCGCATGGGGGTAATTGGAAACGTCCCCCTGTGCTGACGTATTTGAGGTGTTTCCGTCACTAAAATATTCATTGTGCCATTAATAGCATTAATACTTATCCATATGCGCCTATTATGGGTTGATTATAAAGGTATTAACCTGAAACAACAATAAAACGAGTGAAAACAGCGTTTGGATGGTCAAAATCGGAGATATAGCCCGCGAGTTGTATAATGTATGGGTGAGGCAACCTGCTTTCCCGCCAATTTCCCCCAAGGCCACTGAGACACAGTCGATCGATACTCTCTCTCTCGCTCTCTTGCACTCGCTTGCCATCAGTGATGACAACACCCTGCTTGCAACTCGCTAATGTTAGCACGAAAATATACCTCAGAATAAGGGAATAACAGGGAAAATAGGTGATAACTGAAGGAGAGGAGGAAAGTGGGGAAGGAGGGGAGGTAGAGGACTGAGATTTTGCATGGCCCAGGGGCCAAATTTATTTATTTTTTTTTTTTTTTCGATGTCAAAAGTTGATTTTTTTTTTCACTCACTCATGAGAGTCTCCCCGCAGTCCGCCGGGGGAACTCTTAAGAGTCTCCCCGCAGTTCCCGGGTTAAGAACTCTTATTGAAATTAATTAAAAGGGGGCTTTCAAAGCCAATGTAGAGTAAACCTATGATGGCCCAATATCTAATTTTGATTATATTGACTATTTGATTGCGTGTGCCAATTTTGATACTTTTATCACGAAATGCACAATTCCCACAAATTCTGCCACTAAGCTGCTACACTGATCTATTATTGCCTAGGTTAATCTCACTTGCTTCTATATTTTTGTCAGTCATTATTAACACGCCACCCCCCACTTTTCCTTCTCTATCTTTTCTCCACACATTGTACCCTTCCGATGGGTACCACCTCTCAACTTTGTTTCTGCTAAGCACATAATATGTGGTTTATATTTCTCAATATAGTCATTCAATTCTAATTTCTTAGACAGCAAGCCATCCACATTACTATACATCAGCTTCATCTACACCTTTCTCTTTCCCTAATATTCCCAGACTCTACTCCCCTCCCAATTCCACTCCACCTTCTCTCCCTTGTTCCTCCTGCCCTGTTTCTCTCACTTGTTCCTGGATTACACCAGTCTCTCCCTCCTGTCCTTCGGTACTGGTACTCGTTTCCTCTGTCTGACGTCCCGAAGTTCTCTGTTTGCCCCTCCGTCTTCCTCTGTGGTCCTTTGATGAACCATTTCTTCTTCTTCGTTCCTACCAGTCGCCAATAAAAAATGTCCACTTTTTGGTCTGTTCTTTTGGCATTCAATTCCTTCACCTCTTCCCTCAAACTTTTCATTTTGTTTCTTTCATCTAAGTCTATGTCTTTTTTTATGTAGATATGCATCATACAATCCCTATCTTTCAACCTCCATTTATTCTTCATGATTTCCTCTACTATTCCTACTGTGTGAATCTGCACTTTGATTGGCCTAGACTCTTGTTTATATTTTCCAATTCTATGCATGTCTTCGATTTCATTCTCCCATTCTCTCACACCCTCGTCCACTACCTGTAGAATCTCCCTCACTCGGTTTCTCTCTATCCTACTTCTCTCTTTCTTTACATTGTGTTTCTCCTTATCTCCTCTTATCACAATACATTTTTTTCTTCCAGCAGAGTCTCTCACTAGATTTTCCTTCTGTCTAATTACCTTAACTACATCCTTTTCAAAGTTACCTCCCTGCCTATGTATCTTTAATTCTTCCTCAGCTAACTGTTGCTCCTTTACCATCTCCGAAAATTTCAAATTCCTTACCTCCTCGTCCTTTTCAAATTCATCCTTCTTTAATTTAACATCCTTCATATCTTTCTTCGTCCTGTCCATTTCTTCCTGCATTTCGTTAATACAGACCCTTAATACATAGTTTTCATCTTTCAGAATACTAATTTAGTTTGACATTCGTTTTTCTCTCTGTTCACAGTCTAAGCTTTTTGTCTCCTGTTCCTCTAACTTCCATTCTAGTTTATACAACCTTACCGCAAATGCAGATATTTGCTGCTCCCTCCTCTGAGAACCCTGAAATATCGAATACATCACGATCATAAGGGTCTCTGTTGGCTATCACCCTGCTTGGAGGCAGGCTAAGCCGGTTCCTCCCACCACTGGCCATACTGCCAGCTGGTCTTTGTTTACACCTGTTCGGCGCCAAAAGTTTCGGCGGGAATATCCATTACTTTTTTATTTCTATTTTTTCGAATTAAATTAAATGCAACTCTCACCTTTTTAAACAAGGGAGTATATTCACTAATTGTATTCAAATGATAATTATTAAACAAAACGCTCCAAAATACAAAACCACCAAATATGCGCTGACTGAATGAGCTGGTCGCACGCACGTCCACCCTCCACCACGGTCTGACTGTGTGAGCCTTAGTCAGCCAGAGGTGGCACTTTTATATACATACAGTGTACTGTACATACATTCAATGGCTTAATGGCCTTTTCCATTATATTGTAATTTCTCAGACAGATCTGCCTTCCACCAGTTGGACTGTTGTACAATAATATTCTGGCATAAACACTGCCATCACTGTGACTGATACTGGTGTAGAGTTAACAGTGCTTCAGCATGACTCAATACAGTCCTTTGCAGCACCTACACCTGCAGTGTCTGCACCACACCAGCCTCAAGAGTGTTACCGGTATAACAAGATAGAGGCATAGCAAGACTTCATGACTGTGTGTTCATACTTTCGCCATCCCCCCCTTTAGTCACCTTGTATGACACATAATAGGTTACATGGATCCATCCCCCCCTTTAGTCACCTTGTATGACACATAATAGGTTACCTGGAGCATATTCTTTTTGCCACCATTAATATATAGGCCCCCTCAAAGCCAGGGGAGACCAGCACAAAACCCCCAACACCCCTGGGTGTAAGGGGCCTTCACATTTAGTAGAGGAAAAGAGAAAATGCTCCACATATTCTACTGTGTGTCATATTACAGTAATTTAATTTTAAGGGTTATGAGTGTTAAAAACGGTATTAATTAGAATAATGTGACGAAAGGGGGCGAGGATGAAAATCCGAAGGTATTCAGCTTAAGTCTAATATAAGTACAGTACAGTATTATACATTAAGAAGCAGTGGATACTATAATATCTGGTATGTTATTTTCTCTTTTTTGTAGCAAGTCATGGAACCCACGTAGCGTCGATCGCATCTGCCAACTTCCCAGACAATCCTGACTGTAATGGCGTCGCTCCTGGGGCTCAAATTATCTCCATCACTATAGGTTAGTTATATTAGAGAGAAAGAGGAGGAAAAATCAGTGTGTTAGATATTACTCTTAAGATTTCTCCTTTCAAAAACTACTCTACAATTATGCAGCTTTATACTATATTACTTTTTTTTTAACTAGACAAGTACATAAATTATGTCCAAAATGCTTAAAACCTATCACTTCGAGTCGCCACACAAGGGGATCAGTTCTCTGCAATTCATGTGGGAACTTGACCCATTTGACCTGCCCAACACTTGCCTCCACGGAACACTACACAAACACCTGGACCTGTTCCTCACGCCCCTCCCTTTCCCAGTAAAACACCTCTCCTCTCCAAGGTCTGTGATTGTGGAGGGAGCTGCACCAAGGGGTGGACCGAGGAAGACCTGGGATCGGACTATACGTGCCGATCTCAAATCCAAAAACTTGACACGTGAAGCAGCCCTTAACAGGGTTGCTTGGAACGCCGCCATTAGGACAAGAGACTGAAACTGCACGTATGTGTGGAGCACTCAGTCTTAAAATTTTATGTATGTATATATGTAACCCACCATGCCTTTACATAACATCCACATCCTCAACCCCTCACATCCCACCCCAACCTAATCCATCCATAACCTCATCTCCTGCACCTCAATTACCACTCCCACCACCACCTCACCCATCTCCCTCCTCCCCATCCCCACCCCCACCCTCACCCCCACCCTCACCCCCACCCCATCCCCGTGCAGCAGCACCCAACATACACCTCACACAGAACATTAACATTCTTCAATTAAACATAGATGGCATCAACACAAAGAAACACGATCTCTCACACTTCATCAAACAACACAACATATACATTGCCATCTTACAAGAAACAAAACTCTGCACCACAAAAAAACACCTACGTTTCATGATTTCACCACCATCAGACAAGACCGGGCCGTCGGCGGTGAACTCATCACCTTGGGTCAGAAAGAAATAACCTATACAGACATCAGTGCGCAAACCAAATCCCTCCTCCCCCCAAATGATAACACGACAGAAATACAATCCATCAAAATACGTACTGGCAACAAATCCAACGTAACCATCATAAACACATACATCTCCCCCCAAACATCCCCTACAGTACCCAACGAATATAGACCACAACTACAACTAATCACAAACGCCATTAGGACAAGAGACTAAAACTGCACGTATGTGTGGAGCACAGTCTTAAAATTTTATGTATGTATGTATGTACTCCACACATCATCCTAGGTGGTTACTTCAATTCCAAGACGTCGGCCTGGTTTGTCGATAACCCTGATACAGACAGAGGGCTGGTCCTACTACGCCAATCAGATAACCTTTTCATCCTTAACGACATCCATCAACATACCCATATTCCCCACCAAGCCCTCTTCCTCCCATCATCTCCAGATATCACCTTTTGCTCCCCAGAACTCACCCCCACAACATCCTGGAGGGTGGTCAAAGCCTTAGGTTTTGACCGCCTCCTGATCATTATCACCACCAAAACCAGACTCACTCCAGCTGGCCACAGATACACATAAACTAACTATAAAAGAGCCAACTGGGAAGCTTTCACAAATAAGACAGAACAACACTTTGAAACCCTATACAGCACACCCATAACTAACTTGCTGTTCACACATTCAACACAGTTGTTGTTGTTGTTGTTCCCCAAGCTGCCTGGCCGAACAGCCCCAAGGCCCCGAGCAAGGCCAAGGCCATAACCGAGCGCCCCCACAGAACCCTCCCCGCCGACCACAATAAAGCCTGGGTGACCGAAGCCACTCCATGGCGGGGAGCACAGTTATCCAAAACGCAGACAAGAAACACATTCCAAGAGGTAACAGAAAAAAACACAACCCCAACTTCACACCAGAAATTCAAAACCTCATCAGACAATGCGACACACTGAAACACTTCCCAGCACCCCGCACACAGGAGATCGCACAGCATATCCAAGCACTCAACACACAGATTAACAACAAAATACTAGAACAACAAATACTAAATTGGATAATTACCTCTAAACACTTGATTACAAAACAGACCACAAAAAACTTTACAAAACACTAAACAGCATTACACTTTCCAACAGCAACACAACATAATCACATGCCGCAATCACAACAGACGCTATACCTTCATACAAACAACAGGCAAATATCTCATTAATCACTTCTCTCATGTCAGCCACCTAAACCCCCATCATGACGACTGACGTGTCATCCGACGTAAGAGACAATTCCCCACAGACCCTGACTATGCACCCTTCACCAACAACCAGACATCAACAACAATCTCAAGCACTCACCTGCCTGTGGTCCAGACAACATAAGTAACATACACCTCAGACACCTAGGACCACAAGGCATATAAAGCACTCACCAATTTATCAAACTACAGCTATTCACAAAACACAATACCAGACATCTGGAAGCATGGTGTCATCATTACATTCCCCAAACCCAACAAAGACCCCACACTACCCTCCTCACACCGCCCCATCACACTCCTTTGCACCCCCTTCAAAGTCTCAAAATGCCTCGTACTACAACTGACCACACATGAGAGTCACTCAATTCCTGGCAGCAGCCTCCACGAACCAACACCACCCACTACACTACATGGCTACACACCCACAGACACCAAGAAATATCAAAACAACACCCAGCACACGCTATCACACACAAATACTATCTTCTCTCCCTCCCTGCCCACCCCAAACCAGCTTCCAGAAGAACATCCATACTCATATCTCTCGCCGTTCCATCCACTCACTCATAGACAACACGCAGCTGCAGGCACGACCTCCCGAAATCCATCCTTCTGAATCCTCCCTTCCTCGCGAGGATAGAGTCCACCTGGCCATGCTTAGATGTGGACACCATCCAGCTCTTCTGAGCTATCAGAAGAGACTGGATGACTTCAGGCCACTCACTCCACAAACACTTCTTGCAGACCTTACACAGATATTTTGAAGGCATCAACTCGGCTAGACCACCACACAGATCACTACTTGCCACACTCGACATTAGTAAAGCCTTCGATGACATCCCCTGCCTCAAACTAAAAAATAAAATCTAGTAATCTACAACACAAACATGCGCAACAATACAAAAAGATGGCTGGCCAACTACCTAGCAGGCAGATATGCACATGTATCATTTGCCGGTCAGTCATCTAACATCAGAAACTTCACAAACAGAGTCCCGCAAGGATCCGTCTTGTCGCCCTCTCTCTTCAATCTATACATGCATGATCTACCCACACCCCACGCACCCCAAACAAATATAGCTTCCTACGCAGACGCCATAACACTCACATGTACACACCAAGACTCAGATACAGCAACACGTCTCCTTCAACCCTATCTCAACACACTACAAACAGACTCAAATTAGCCCCAGCCAAATCCATAGCAACCCTCCTTACAAGCTGGACAGCCGAATACAGAAATGCCCCACCCTCACCATAAACAACACCCCCTTAACACACACACACACACACAAATTGGTGGAAACGAAAAAATAGTGGTGATAGTAGCGTATGTACCTCCCAAGACGAAGACATGGAGTAAGGAGGAGCATAGCCTAATGCGTAAGAAAACAATTAGTGTGCTAGAAAATATCTTAGCTTCAAAGGATGAATTAGTCATGTGTGGGGACTTTAACTGCAAGGAAGTGAATTGGGAAGAACTTGAACCCGGAACAGGAGAGGAAAGATGGGGCTATGAATTTTTAAGTATGGCCATGGAAAATTCTATATACCAACATGTAAAAGAGTCAACAAGAGTAAGGGGAAGTGATCAACCAGCTAGATTGGACCTTCTCTTCACAAGAAGGGAGGAGGTTCAAAGTATTCAGTACCTATGCCCACTAGGAAAAAGCGACCATGCAGTTCTCGACATAGACCTACTATTGAAGCATAATCTACCCAAGGAAAGGGAAAAGCACAAGGAAAATAACTGGATGTATTCCAGAACCGATTTCGCAGGACTACGGGATTTTTTCAAGTCACAAAATTGGGATCAGGTGTTATCTGAAAGGGAGGTAGACAAAAAACTCAAGGCATTCATGGAGATCTATGATACTGGTATAAAAACTTTTGTCCCAAAATACATTAATAACAGAAAAAAAGGAAATCGCAAAGAATGGTTTAACCGCGAATGTAGGCAAGCACAGGAAGCAAAAAACAAAGCCTGGAAAAAGATACGAAATTGGGATTCGGAAGATAACAGGCAAAAGTATAAAGAGGAGAGAAACAAATACACAGAAATGAGGAGGATGTCAGAAGCAAACCATGAGAAAGGGATAGTGGAGAACTATGAAAAGAGTCCAAAAATGTTTTTCAAGTTTGTAAACGGCAAAAGGAAGATAAAAGCCACAATCGTAAAGATTAAAAGTGGAAACAGAATCATAGAAGAGGATACAGAAATTGCGGAAGAACTAAATAGAAATTTTGCATCAGTATTTACAAAAGAAGGAAAATTCATTGCACCAGAAACCAATGAGATAGGTACAGAGGAAATGCCGGAAGTCACATTTAACAGAGCAGAGCTCATAGACATAATGAGTAAGATGGATCCAAACAAAGCCGCCGGACCGGACGGAGTATCAGGCTGGATTATTAAAGAAAATGCCAAGGAACTGAGTATACCATTATATGATATAATGACCAAATCATTGGACACAGGGATAGTACCTACAGAATGGAAAAGAGCAAACATTATTCCTATATTTAAGGGAAGAAGCCGAGATAAACCACTGAACTATAGACCTGTATCACTATTGAGCATCCTCATGAAGATTCTGGAAGGATTAATAAGGGAAAAATGGGTGAACTACCTGGAATCTAAAAGATTAATTACTGACCAACAATTTGGATTCAGAGGAGGCAGATCATGTGTAAGCAACTTGTTGAGTTTTTACTCTAGAGTAATAGACACAGTGGACCAGAGGGAAGGATGGGTAGACTGTGCCTACCTAGACTTTAAAAAGGCATTTGACAAAGTTCCACACAAGAGATTGCTGTGGAAATTAAAACATGAGGGAAAAGTAGGAGACAAACTGCTGAAATGGATGGAGAGCTACCTTAGCGGAAGACAGATGAGAACAACAGTTAGGGGGAAATCGTCAAACTGGACTCAAATTACGAGTGGAGTACCAAAAGGATCTGTCCTAGCCCCAATCATGTTTCTAATATTTGTAAATGACTTACTTGAGGGACTAACAAGCTACATGAGCATGTTTGCGGACGATGCTAAGCTGTTAAAACGATCAGAACCCAGGAGGATTGCCTTGAACTCCAAGCAGATTTGCAAAAGATCCATGAATGGAGCATCAAATGGAATATGGAGTTCAATGCAGGGAAATGTAAGACTCTAGAAATGGGTAAAAGCAAGTACAGACCTAGAAAAGATTATAAACTAGGAAACAAAGTGATTCCCAAAGCAGAAAAAGAAAAAGACTTGGGGATAGAATTTAAGGATAACATGTCTCCAGAAAGCCACGTAAATAAGATAGTGAGAGAATCACTAGCACTATTGGCAAATATCAGGATGTCTTTCAATTATCTTAATGAAAACACCATGAAACAAATAACGGCAATAATAAGACCCAGGATGGAATATGCATCTGTAGTGTGGTCCCCTCACATGAAGAAACATATCCACAAAATTGAGAGGGTACAGAGAGCAGCTACGAGGATGATCCCAGGTTTGGAAAATTTGGAGTACCAAGAGAGGCTCGAGAGATTGAATCTACCTACACTGGAACAGAGAAGGAAACGAGGACAGCAAATTCAGATATACAAATGTGTTAGAGGTATTGACAAAATCGACCAAGAAAACTTCATAGAGAGGGATGGAGGTGAGAGAACAAGAGGTCACAGCTACAAACTGAAAGTGCCTAATAGTAAATCTGATCTGAAAAGTAAAAGATTTCCTACCAACTCGATTAGTGGGTGGAACAAATTGCCAGCCGAAGTAGTGTCTGCACCATCAGTGCATAGTTTCAAAGCATGGTATGACAAACATATCTTAGGAGGCAGGAATTAACAAGCATGCTCACTCCCGCAAATACATCTAGTGTAAGTACAACTAGTGTAAGTACAAAAAATCCTAGGTGTAATATATGATACTTTAATTACATTCAAACAACATATCACAATCATAAAAATCAAACTGACACCCAGACTTAACGCCCCCAGGTCACTTGCCCTCACAAAATTGGGACACAACAAAGAAACTACAGTACCGCCTTTTTATACAAACAATATATAATATCAGTGATGGAATATGTAAGCCCTGCCTGGGCTTCTAATCTAGCTGAAACACATAAGACATTAAAGACCATTCAAAACAAAGTGCTAAAAATCATCACAAGCTGCACAGCTACTACACCTACAGTTCACCTATATCAAGAAACCAAAGTCCTCAAAGTCAAAGATCACCTAGACATGAGAGGCACCCAATTCCTGGCTGCAGCCTCCACAAACCAACACCATCCACAAAACTACATGGCAACACACCCACAGACACCAAGGAACATCAGATCAACACCCAGCACATGATATCACACACAAATACTGTCTTCTCTCCCTCCCTGCCCACCCCAAACCAGCTTCCAGAAGCACATCCATACTCATATCACTCGCCGTTCCATCCAGTCACTCAAAGACAACACGCAGCTGCATGCATTACCTCCCAAAATCCATCCTTCTGATTCCTCCCTTCCTCGCGAGGACAGAGTCCACCTGGCCAGACTGAGATGTGGGCACCATCCAGCTCTTCTGAGCAATCAGAAGAGACTGAATGAGTCCGTCGGTGATGCCTGTCCAGGATGTAAAACACCACCCCATACTATTAAACACATCATAGAAAACTGGTTTCCACACATTCACTTACGCCAACAACATAATCTACACTCCTTGAGAGACCTGTGTGAAAGCCCGATCTCAGCCATGGCCTTCCTTAGGGACTCCGGGCTGTTCGACCAGGCAGCCTAGGGAACGATAACAACAACAACAACAACTTAACCAAAGACCATCTGGACATGAGAGGCACTCAATTCCTGGCTGCAGCCTCCACAAACCAACACCACCCACTACACTACATGGTAACACACCCACAGACACCAAGAAATATCAAAACAACACCCAGCACACGGTATCACATACAAATACTGTCTTCTCTCCCTCCCTACCCACCCCAAACCAGCTTCCAGAAACACATCCATACTCATATCTCTCACCGCTCCATCCAATCACTCATAGACAACACACAGCTGCAGTCACGACCTCCCGAAATCCATCCTTCTGAATCCTCCCTTCCTCGCGAGGACAGAGTCCACCTGGCCAGGCTGAAATGTGGGCACCATCCAGCTCTTCTGAGCTATCAGAAGAGACTGGATGACTCTGTCGTCAACACCTGCCCAGGATGTAACACAGCACCCCATACCATTAAACACATCATAGAAGACTGCATTTCACACAATCACTGATGCCAACAACACAATCTGCACTCCTTGAGAGCTCTGTGGGAAAGCCCGACCGTGGCCATGGCCTTCCTTAGGGACTCGGGGCTGTTCGACCAGGCAATTTAAGGAATGACAACAACATAAACAACTTAACCAAGTAATGTTTTTACTCCTTAACTATAAGAGATCAATAATAGATAGAATAAAGTCTAATTTTAGTCAGCAAAAATGAAAATATAATCAAAGTTATTTTTGCTAAATATAACTTACCATCTTCTCCCAGGTGACAATCGACTAAACAGCATGGAGACTGGGACAGCGTTAGCTCGAGCTATGGTGAGAGTCATGGAGAACCCGCACTACAAGGTTGACGTTATCAATATCAGCTATGGTGAACATGCTCACTGGTCGGACACAGGGTGGGTAAAAGTACCATAGTATTCTTCTTTATGCTTAAAAATTTTTGTGATATGTAGTTACTCGAGGTTTTGCCTCTGTAAACAATTCATAATACTGTACATTACTGTGCATCTGTTGTACTGATCAAGTTTTATGGCCAATTTTTCAATTGCTTTACTGTACAGTACTGTAGTTTAACATGCTGCAATAATTAATATAATAGTTAACCCTTTGGCCTACCTAATGACTCGTTCAGAGTCATTAGGTATTTTTTTCCTAGGTGCACGATGACTCTAAGAGTCATTAAACTTAAAAATATTCGCCAAAAATTTAGTTTTCGTCTGACGCACGTCATATTTGGCATAGATATTAAGTATTAAGTCTAGTTCAATGGGTACAATTGGCAACCCCCTCAGTTTAACGGTTTACTCACGGCTGGCTGGGAATGGAGCAGAGTACAGCTCAGTCTGTTTTTCGATACTTTCACGTTTATTCGTGTATCTCAGTAACTATTTGGTTTATAGTAATTCTGAAGTTACCAGTGGAATCCTCATTAAATTCCGCTTCCATATATGTATGCAAATCAAAAATGTTGTGGGCAAAAGTTTGAGCTAGTGCGAGTTGGAGATAAGGTATTTAATTTTGTTTTTGCAATTCTTATTTCGGAGTGCCCCAATGTGGTTGTTTTGTATTTATTCTATGTTTTTATTTGCTTATCTTCAAGTTCAATCAATAACGAAGCCGATGGTACCTCATTAATCCAAATACAAGGATTTTTTGGTGGATAAAAACGTCACAGAAACAAATTATCGCCGGGCACAAAACTGGCTCTGAGTGAGCGGAGATATATTTTGGGAGTGGGAAAAACTTTGATTGGAAACTATAGGTGCGCCAAAGGGTTAAGTTAGTTAATTAATTTAATTGATTAATCAGTGAAAAGTTAAGTTCACTATGATATACGTTATACTGTATATACAGTATATATATATATATATATATATATATATATATATATATATATATATATATATATATATATATATATTGGGAATATATCACAAATACATGTGAGCCACTAAATGTTTCTAATCTCTCAGTGGGGATCGAACCGTCGACCATCAGGACGATAGCCGACACTTTATCAACTGCACCACGGCAGTCTGTCGTGGCAGACTGCCGTGGTGTAGTTGATAAAGCGTCGGCTATCGTCCTGATGGTCGACGGTTCGATCCCCACTGAGAGATTAGAAATATATATATATATATACCGGTATGTATGTACAGTCCATCATCCAAATATGCGAGTTTGAAAAATGTGATCCTTGAAATTTGCGAGGGGAGGGGGTCAAAATTGGAAAACATTTAATATTCCACATTTGCGAGGTCGATTTCACATGTGCGAACCAGCCCGTAGAATTATAAGGGAAATCCGCCATTTCCTCTTAACACTCTCCGACTCATATGACGCTAGAGCGTCATATGGCGGTTTTGCCAAAATACTCATATGACGCTAGAGTGTCCTATGAACTTATCTTAATATCTCTCTAATAAGTTATATGACGCTCTAGCGTCATTTAGGCCTCAGTAAGTTAGGTAAGTTAGATCAGAATCTGTCGAGTGGTGGCAACCCCAAGTTCCTCCGACTTCTAACGGTCCCTCGGTGAGATTTTGACTGTTGTGGGGATAATACCGTGCGGTCCGCCTCGTCGTCAGTAAGTTAACTATTTCAGTCTGAGGGGGTTAATTTGCGACCCCCTAATCCACATTTGCGAGGAAGAAGCGGCGGATGATAGGCAAGGCGGCTGTGTTGGCTGAGGAGGACGAGCGGGGTGGGGGAGAGAGAGGCGGTGAGGCCCAGTAGGGGTGCCTAACCTAGCCTCGGAACCCAAACGTCAGGCAAATTAAGCCAACACACAATTTATTTAAGGTAACTGACACATCCTTTTAATATTTTCTTATCATTTACAACTATTTATATTTATATTTCTAATACATTTCGGGTTTAAACTCTCGCTTGAGTCGGCTCTAAGAAAATCGATAATGACACTTTAGTAAACCGGCGGTAAACAAAATCACACGCGTATCGGTTCGGCCAAGATTACTCGGTTTATATAAGTTTATTATGAAATATAACTTAGTATTATGGTAAGTTGGCTACCTACTATTATGTTTATAAGATAGAATAAGTACTGTAATGATAATTAAATGATTGTAGGCCTATATCGGCGATGTCGGTCACTCAGAATCTTGGTGCTTCAAATCTAAATTTTTTGAAAGTCATAAACAATTTTACTTTATTTATTTATATATCCCATGGCCTGTCAGGGAATTGGCGAGGTTTGGATAATGACAGGTCTTATATGGGGGAGATTACTGTATGTATAAATGTGTCCCACAACCGATATAAATGTACTACAGTAATTGATACGGAAATTCGGCGGGTGCTGCCCATAAGTAATTATTCCCATAAACTATGTTGTTTGAAATTTGTGAATTTGAAATTTGCGAGGTCACATATCGCCCATAATCTCGCAAATTTGGAGGATGGACTTACAGTATAAGCAGTTAGTCAACATTTCTGTAGCTGACACATACTTTGGTCTATGCATACTGTTGGTATATATATTTAAAATCTATCTATCTCTATCTATTGCCTGACGCCGTGATCCCCGAAGGGGTAGCCACGAACGAAATTTAAAATCGCCCATATTAATAAATAACGTATATCTACAATACAAAGTAAACAGGTATTTTCGTGCCAATTGTGTTATGATAATTAATCATCTTATAATTATGTTTGTAGTCATTATCAACTGCATATGGACTTTCCCTTTATTACTATACTATGTAAGTAATTAGTGTAGTTGCATACTGTATAATAAAAACTTGTAGAATCACAAACCATCAAGATAAACTGTGCACATCCTAGGTGTTGGGTACAGTCTTAGCCCTGGCGCTAGTTCAGAAGCTTCCACAAGAGGTCTCAAGATAATTGGTGGTAGGGTGAATTATATAAAACATTTTAATTAGTGATTCTTCTTCAGGCGTTTGGGAGAACTGGCCCACGAGGTTGTGAATAAGTATGGAGTATCGTGGGTGGCATCAGCAGGCAACCACGGACCAGCGCTGGCCACTGTAGGGGTGCCGCCAGACTTTCACTCAGACTCCATCATTGGTGTCGGGGCGTATGTTTCACCAGACATGATGACGGCAGAGTACGCCATGGTGGAGAGGCTGCCAGGTGCGTTGTGGCTGATTGAAGGGTTTGATTGAATTTGATTAGCCCATGTCTCACGGCACCTTTAAATACTCCTGCCTCCCTGTAACTGATTGAAGCTGCGCATTTTCTGGTGTTCATAACTACGCCAAAAATTGGCATACATACATACATACATAAAATTTTAAGACTGAATGTTCCACACATAAGTGCAGTTTCAGTCTCTTGTCCTAATGGCGGCGTTCCAGGCAACCCTGTTAAGGGCTGCTTCACATGTCAAGTTCTTGGATTTGAGATCGGCACGTATAGTCCGATCCCAGGTCTTCCTCGGTCCACCCCTTGGTGCAGCTCCCTCCACAATCACAGACCTGCATTTTTTCACCCAATTTTGTTCATCCATTCTCTCCACATGTCCATACCATCCCAGTCTACTTGTACGCATCACCTCGCTAATACTCTTTATACCTAAACGTCTCCTCAGCTCAACATTTGTTATTCTATCCTGTAGCCTGGCCCCACACATCCATCTCACCATTCTCATCTCATTACGCTCCATTCTGTTGACATCCTCTACTTTAACGGCCCATGTTTCTGAGGCATACGTCATTGCACTTCTAACACATGAGGCATACACCTTTCCCTTCAGGGTGAGAGGCATTCTTTTCATGGTCAGGATTGGCATCAGTTCTCTGAACTTCCCCCAGCCACACCTAATTCTAGCAACAGTGGCAGCCTCGGCCCCACCACCGGCAGAGATGGTATCTCCTAGGTAACAAAACTTGTTCACCAGCTCCAAAGACTCATTTCCAAAATTCACAGCCACAGGATCATCACCTAACACAAGCTCGCCTTTGCACACTACGCACTCAAATTTCTCTATAAAATCTGACTTATCCTTCGGCAGGGGTCCCTTTATTCTACTACAGTTCTTACTCCCATGGTGTACCCAACATAACGTAGGTTATATATACTGTATATATATACCTGTATATATATACCTGTATATCTATCTATCTATCTATCTATTGCCTGACGCCGTGATCCCGAAGGGGTGGACACGAATGAACCGCCCCCATGCACCTCTGTTCCCAGTCAGTCGACGCCCCTCCTCCCAACCAGCACTGCCTTCATTCATATACTTCCTCACTCCATCCTTCCACCTCTCCTTCGGTCTACCTCTCCCTCTCTGTCCTTCCACCTCGCTCTCGTACACCCTCTTAGTCATTCTCTCGCTTTCCATACGTTCCATATGGCCGAACCATCTCAAGTTGTTCCTTTTCACACTTTCCAGCATATCTACCTCCACACCACACCTTCTTACTTCCTCATTCGTCTGTCTATCCTTCCATGTAACTCCGCACGCACTTCTCAAGTAACTCATTTCCACCGCTCTCACTCTTGGTCCGAGTCTCTTCCCGAACGTCCATGCTTCGCTTCCGTAAGTTAGTGTCGGGATTACCACACTGTCATGCAAGGACTTCTTCACTTCCATACCACTGCCCAGATACTTAAAAGAGCTGACGATCTCCATAGCCTGACCGTTCAACTTCACCTCACACTCTGTGACTTCTCCCCTTTCGAAGACCATAACTTTGCTCTTCCCCGCATTTACCTTCAAATTCCGTTTTTCGCACACTGTTCCAAACTCATTTACCAGACCCTGCAACTCCCATTCATTATCGCTCATCAGAACTGTATCATCCGCAAACAGCAGTATAGGCAGCTTCCACTCATTTCCCTCCCTTTTCAGCGATACACCAACATCCACTGCTCTTCCTAGTATTTCTTTCATGACGGATGCAAGGAAGAGGAGGTAGTAATTGTGGGAGGAGACTTGAATGGACATGTCGGGGCAGGTGCCGACAGATACGAAGGCGTGCACGGAGGACAGGGTTATGGCCGTAGGAACCTGGGAGGCGAATACATACTGGAGCACTGTACTGCCACAGGGATGGTGGTGTGTAATACTATTATATGTTTAAGAAGAGGATGAGCCATCTGATAACATATGAATCAGGTGGCTCCAGTAGCCAGATAGACTACTTCCTTATCAACAAATCTGACAGGAAATGGGTTAGAGACGTTAAGATTATACCAGGTGAAGAATGGGAAACAACTGTGCTCGGTATGCTGCCGGCCAGGACCCCCTCGGGGGTGGAGGAACAAAGCAGAAAAGTGGTGGAAACGTCGTTCGGGTGAAGGAAAGCGTGCTCCGTGTCTGTGCCTTCAATGCCAATGGCATAAATGATTTTAGCAAGAGAGAGTGTCTGATGCGAGAGCTTAAAGATGGATGTGTGGATGTGTGTGGGGTAGGTGAGACGCACCTGTTGGGTTCTGGAGTGTGGGATGGTGAGAGTGAGCATGATTTGTGGGGTGGGGAAGGATGGGTTGTCTGGTCTGGATTGGATGCAGGATATAAACGTAAGAAAAAGGAAGGGGTAGCAGTAATTTTGTCAGAAAGGTTGAGGAAGTGTGTGAAAAACTATGGATGCGTGGACTCAAGAATTGTATGGTGTGAGTGCAAGATTGGGATAGATAGGTATACTTTTATGTGTGTCTATGCACCAGTCAACCAAGAAACTGGGAAAGGTGCGGAAGAAAATAGAAAATTTTGGAATAAAGTCAATAAATGTATAAGAGAAAGGCAAGAGTGTACACAAGTAATATTAGTAGGCGACATGAATGGTAGAGTTGGAAACGAGGAGATAGAAGGTATAGTAGGTAAATGGGGTGTGGAGGGTAGGAATATGAATGGTGACTTCCTTTTAGAAGTATGTGCGGAGAGAGAGATGTTTCTGGCTAACAAATTTTTTGAACATTGTCACATTCATAGATATACATGGCACAGAGGTGAAGGTGAGCAGGAACAGAAATCTCTAATTGACTACGCCATGATGGACTCCAGACTAAAAGGAAGAATTTTAGATTCAAAAGCTGTAAGAGGTATGCTGACGGGATCAGACCACTATACAGTGCTGACAAAAGTGAGGATAAGGAAAGAGTGGAAATATGAGAGGAAAGAGAGAAAACTGACAGTAGAGAGAATAAATGTGAGAAAATTAAATGAAGAATGTAATGCAACAAAATACAAGGACATCCTGAAAGAGACTATAAAGGACATGGATGTTATGATAGATCTGGGAAATACTGTAGACGAAGTATGGAAAGGTACAAGAGACTCCATGATTAAAGCAGCTGAGAAAGTATGTGGGAAGAAAACCTTTAAAATGTGGAAGAAGAAAGGTAACGCATGGTTTAGTAAAGAGATAGAAGAAATAGTGAAAAAGAAGAAAGAGTTCAGAAAGAGTATGCTGCAAAAGAATATACCTAGAGAAACTAGAGATGCGAGGAAAGAAGAATATAAAAATTTGAAACAGAGTGAAGAGGGCGATACAAGACGCTAAAAGGAAGACAGATGAGGCATATGGGAGAAAGATTAGTGAACAGTTTCTGAATGACAGGAAAGCATACTACAGAGCTGTGAAAGAAGCCAGAGGGAAGAAGACTGAGAGTGTCTCAGGTGGTAGGATGAGGGACATGAATGGGGAAGTGGTAGAGGGTGATGGTGTGGTGAAAGTATGGAAAGATCATTTTAGTAGCTTAGCTGTAAAGAGTAGGGGGAAGGCAAAGATCTCATCCATAGGCATGGAGAGAGGTAGAATAAACAGGGTAGTTGAAAGCCAGATAAGCAGAGAAGAAGTAAAAGAAGCAATCAATAGACTTAAAATGGGCAAAGCTGCTGGAGTAGATAACATCCCAGGTGAAATGCTGAGATATGGAGGAGAAGAAGCTGTTGACATAATGCATAGGTTATGTAAATTAGCATGGGAAAAGGAAAGTGTACTAGAGGACTGGAGGAAAGCAGTGATAGTACCCTTGTACAAAGGGAAGGGTAGTAAAGAAGAGTGTAAGAATTATAGGGGAATTAGCTTGCTTAGCATACCTGGAAAGGTACACGCAAGAGTAGTAACACAGAGGCTACAGAAGATAACGGATGACAAAATAGGCGAGGAACAGGGAGGTTTCAGAAAGGGCAGGGGCTGCGTTGACCAGATAGCCTCAATGCGATTGTTGGTAGAGAAGTGTCTGGCCAAAAACAGAAAACTCTATGCAGCATTCATGGATTTGGAAAAAGCCTACGACAAAGTAGACTGGGAGGGCCTGTGGGATGTGTTAACAGTATATGGTGTGGGAGGAAAGTTGCTAATGGCAGTAAAATCTTTTTATAGGAATGCAATGGCAAATGTGAAGGTAGGGGATAAGTTAAGTGAAAGTTTTGAGGTCAATGTAGGTGTAAGACAGGGATGTGTCATGTCAGCTTGGTTGTTCAATATATACATGGATGGAGTGATTAGGGAATGTAGGGCTGTATCAATGGGTGTGGGAGCTAGACTGGAATCAGAGGGAAGAACATGGAAAATTTTAACATGCCTATATGCGGACGATGCAGTCCTGTTGGCGGAAAATGCTGAAGAACTTCAGAGAGTGGTCACTGACTTTGACAGGGTATGTGAAAAGAGAAAGTTAAAGGTCAATGTAGGGAAATGTAGGGAAATGTAAGGTAATGGTGTTTGAGAGAAGAATGCATGAAACTATAGATTTTAAGGAAAAATATAGAATCAAGAAAGAACACAAGAAAAGTTGTAAAATAAAATTGAAAAATGAAGTACTAGAAGAGGTTGAAAGTTTCAAGTATTTGGGAGCTGTACTATGCAAATATGGTAAAATGGAGAGTGAGATAAAAGAGAGAAAAATGCAAGGGAGAAAAGTGATTGGAGAACTTGATAGTATTCTCAAAGGAAGAATGGTTAGCCAGGAAGTCAAAAAGTCACTGAGAAACAGTGTGCTGCTCCCAACACTCTCGTATGGAAGCGAGACATGGACGGCAAGTGACGAGGACCTCTTCAAACTAAGAGCTGTGGAGATGAGCTTTTTCAGAATGGCAGCTGGCATGAATAGGCTAGATGGGCCAAGTAATAGGGAAGTGTACGAGTCCTTTGGAATGGAAGAGCAGGCTTTGGGCATTGATTGTGGTGTGGTTGAGTGGATAAAGAGAAGTACTTTGAGGTGGTATGGTCATGTTCAGAGAATGGATGAAGACAGAATGCCAAGAAAGATATATGGGAGTCAGGTGAGTGGAACCGCTAGTAGTGGAAGACCACCTATGGTATGGGAAAAGAAAGTGGAAAAATATATTGAAGAAAAACTTCCACGTAGTGGAAGGGGCATTGTGGCACGGGCAAAGGAGGCATGCCTTGACAAAGTAGCTTGGAGACGTTTCTGTCATGGCCATCCTCTAGTGGGGGTTTCCCAGGGGGAAGCAAGGCGTCGGAGATGATGATGATGATGATGAAGAATGCATCCCCCAACACAAGCTCCTAGTATGTGATATGTGCCTAGGTAGAGTTCCTGTTAGAAAGAAAGTTCATTTGCCAAAAAGGAAAGTATGGTTGTTGGAAAAAGAGGACTACAGGGACAGATTCCACAATGAAATGATGGAAATCGAAAGGAGAATGGGCGTTAGGCCAGATGTTGATGGCAAATGGAACTTTATAGAGCGCAGCCTCCTATACCACAGACAAAGTCTGTGTCAAAACAAAGGGGCCACCTAGACATAAGTTCTCCTGGTGGTGGAACAACGATGTCGAAGCTGCAGTCAGAGAAAAGAAGAGATGTTTCAAAGTATGGAAGGAAGGTGGCAGCAAGGAAGAATACCTGTCCGCCAAACGTAATGCTAGAAGAGAGGTCTACAGGGCAAAGAAAACCATACAGGATAGCGTAATGGAACAAGTTTGCAGCATTAATAATACCAATGGAGTTTATAAATTAGCTAAGAATGTAAGGGACAGTAGCCAGGACGTCGTGGGTGTAAGATGCATAAATAATGACAGTGGCATGACTGTTTACACAGAAAAAGAAATCCGAGAGGCGTGGAAGGAGCATTATGAAACACTGCTTAATGTGGAGTTTGAATGGAACAGGGAACAGCTTAGCACTGTAGTCCCAGTACAAGGCCCTCCGCCTTTGATAGGGTACGACGCTGTTAAAAGTGCCATAGATAAAATGAAGTCAGGAAAAGCCGCTGGGAGCTCCGGCATTGTCGCTGAGATGCTAATAGCAGCTGGAGATATTGGGGTAAAATTGGTCACAGAGCTGATTAATGGTATCATAAAGGAGGAAAAAATTCCCGATGCTTGGCAGAAAAGTGTTATAGAAAATATATATAAAGGCAAGGGTGACTCCTTAGACGGGAAATTATCGGGGTTTGAAAATGCTCGATCAAGTCATGAAAGTCAGCGAAAGGGTCTTTGAATGCATGATCAGGGAAAGTGTTGCTATCAGCGACATGCAGTTTGGATTTATGCCGGGACGTGGCACAACTGATACTATCTTCACTCTTAGGCAAATGCAAGAGAGGTACTTAGAGAAAAACAGGGAGTTATACCTAGTTTTTGTAGATCTGGAGAAGGCCTTCGACCGGGTGCCCAGGGAGGTAGTGCAGTGGGCTATGAGAAAACTTGGAGTAGAAGAGTGGTTGGTGCGTGTGATAATGAGAATGTATGAGGGGTCACGGGCAGCCGTTAGATTAACTGGGACCTGAGTGAAGAGTTCCCAGTGAAAGTTGGAGTTCACCAAGGTTCAGTTCAGAGCCCATTACTGTTTGTCTTAGTCCTGGAGGCTCTGTCAAGGGAATTTAGGACAGGACTCCCATGGGAGATGTTATATGCAGATGATCTAGTTCTTATCGCAGATAGTGCGCAGGAAGCAGAGGCGAAGTTCAAAAGATGGAGGGAAGGTATGGCAAATAAGGGTCTAAGGGTTAACATAGATAAAACAAAGGTCATGATTAGTGGAGTAGGGCGTGGAGCTATGGAAAGAATCGGCGACTATCCATGCGCAGTATGTGGGAAGGGGGTGGGAAGTAATTCAATTCAATGTTGTGTCTGTAGTGACTGGGTACACAAGAGATGTAGTGGAGCTAGAGGACCTTTGACAAGAATCATAGACTTTGAATGTGCAGTGTGCAAGGGAGATCTTGTATTAAATGACCCGCCTGTCAGTGTTGATTTCGACAGTGTAACGCTGGAGTGTGTGAATAAGTTCTGCTACCTGGGCGATACAGTTTTCGCTGGAGGTGGCGCTGAAGCTAGCTCCATTGCTAGAGTTAGAAGTGGCTGGGGAAAGTTTAGAGAGCTGTTGCCACTCCTGACCATGAGAGGGCTCCCACCCCACCTTAAAGGGAAGGTGTATACCTCGTGTGTTAGGAGCGCGATAACCTATGCCTCTGAGACGTGGCCGGTTAAAGCGGAGGATGTCAATAGAATGGAACGGAATGAGAAGAGAATGGTGAGATGGATGTGTGGGGTTAATCTTAGGGACAGGGTATCGAGTGAGGAATTGAGATGGCGTCTGGGCATTAGGAGTATCAGTGAAGTGATGCGCACGAGCCGACTTGGTTGGTTTGGACATGTGGAGAGAATAGATGATCAGAACTGGGTGAAGAAATGCCAGACTGTGAACTTGGGGGGAGCTGCGTGTAGGGGTGGACCTAGAATGACGTGGGCTCGGGTACTCCGGTCCGATCTCAAAATAAAGAACTTGACAACAGAGGCAGCCCTTGACAAGGCTGCCTGGAAAGCTGCCATTTAGGACGTGAGACTGTAACCACAGTCTCTGTGGACAAATGGTCTTTAAACTTGTATGTATGTATGTACTCCATCCATATATACATTAAACATCCACGGGGACATCACACACTCCTGTTTCAACCCAACACTCAGGTCAAAGAACTCGCTCTGCTCATTCTTCACACGTACTGCCGCCTTTGCACCCTCATACATGCTCTTCACTGCTTTCAGCAACTTGCCATCTACTCCGTATATTCTAAGTACTTTCCACATGCCTTCTCTATCCACTCTGTCATAGGCCTTCTCCAAGTCCATAAAGGCAACATACACCTTTTGTTGCTTCTCCAGATATTTCTCCACAACACAATTCAGGGTAAAAATCTGATCTACACATCCTCTTCCCTTCCTAAAACCTCCCTGCTCGTCGCCTATCCATTTCTCCATTCTCACTCTCACAATCACTACCCTACTGTACACCTTCCCTACTACGCTTAAAAGACATATTCCTCGGTGGTTACCACACACTCCTCTTTCCCCTTTGCCCTTATATAGGGGGACTATTATGCGAGTCTTCCAGTCATCGGGTGCATTCCCCTTCTCCCATGCTAGTTTGCACATTTTTCATATCCATTCGATCACTATCTCACCACCATACCTCAACATTTCCCCACACACTCCATCTGTTCCTGGTGCTTTCCCCAACTTCACTCATTTCATGGCTTCCCACACTTCTGACCTCCTGATCCCCACCTCCTCCTCCACTACTTCTCTTCTCCCTCCCATACCATATCCAACTATGTATGCTGGCTCTTCATTCCTTACATTTAGCAACTCGTTGAAGTACTCCCTCCATCTTTCGACTCTCTCTTGCTTCTCGGCTAGCATTCTCCCATTCTTATCTTTCACACCCTTACTGTTTCCCTTGCTACCTTCCCTAACTTTCTTGACTTCTTTCCAGAACAGTTTCTTACACTCCCTCCATTTTACACTCAGATTCCTTCCAAAATCCTCATCTACTCTTCTCTTACTTTCCTTCACTACTCTCTTCACCACTCTCTTTCTCTCCACGTACAGTAGGGTCCCGCATAAAACGTGTTCAGATAAAACGAGCGACCTAAAATATTAATATTTAAATATTTAATTTTCGATAAGAACGAATGTAATCACATAAAACGAGTCCGCCGCCCAAAGTGGGGCAAATCCGAGGAGTTTTCATATAGAGCGCCGAAATATCGTACGAAATATCGTACGTTTTGTACGGAAATTTACGCTTACAGTGAACATTGACGATATTGGGCCGCCAAAATCCCGTGTTCACATAGAACGAAATCGCATAAAACGCCCTCGTTTATCGACCAATTTCTCGTTTTATGCGGGACACTACTGTACCTCGCTCGTTTCTGCCTCTCCAAATCTTCATTCCCTCTACTACCCAACCACTCTCTATACGCTTTCTTCTTGTCTTCCACAGCTATTTTTACCTCTTCTGTCCACCATGCTGTACCTTTCACTCCCCTCCCTCTTCTCCTCACTCCACACACCTCCTCACATGCTGCACAGATATCTTCCTTAAACACCTTGCTTATCTCCTCCACTTCCTCCATATCTTCCAGGTCAAACCCACCTAGCCGTCTTTCTATTGCTCTCCTGTACTCTTCCCTGATTTCCTCCTCCTGTAGCCTCTCCACCCTCCTCACCATTCCACCTTCCTCTCGCCTCCCTCCAGCTCTCCTCACCCACTTCTTTTGTATCCTAACCTTAGCTACTACTACATAATGATCAGACAGACCCCCTCCAATACCCCTATACACCCTAGCATCCATCACAGATTTCTTCATTCTTTCATCCACACATATACAGTAAACCCTCGCTATCTCAGACTAATTGGGGGGAGACCCAGTCCGAGAGCATGTGGATTGGGACCAGCAAGATAGACAAGGTAGGATAGACAAGGTAGGATACAGTATGTATGAAGCGATGGAGGAAGTGAGTGCAGAAAAGGATATAGGAGTAGTGATAGACAATAAGTTAAATTTCTCAGAACATTTAGCGGAAAAGATAAACAAAGCCAATAGAATTGTAGGGCTGATAAGGAGGACATTTGTGTCACTTGACGAAGAAATCTTCAGGAATCTCTATACAGCGCTGGTTAGGCCGCACCTGGAATATGCGAACCAGGTGTGGGCTCCATATATGGTAAAGGATATAGAAGCAGTGGAGAAAGTGCAGAGGAGAGCTAGCAAGCTGGTACCAACGTTGAAGAACGCGGGCTATGAGCAGAGGTTGAGGACACTGGGGCTTCCGACACTGGCATATAGGAGAAAGAGAGGGGATATGATAGAGACTTTTAAGATAGTATATAGCCCAATAGTATAGGGGCCCGAACCTGGTGGTAGCGCTCCAGGAGGCTGCCCTGTCATTTGGCGAAAAATATCAGGCCAGTCGTAGTGCCGTGTACGCGCACGGGGTGCGTCCCTGCGGCTGGTTCTGGTGGGGCGTACCGAGGCCACTGGATCCTACCCCCTTGTAATCACTTGGGGGATGGTGCTGGGAATGGTCCCGGGGTAGACTGGAGCCGGAGTTCTGGGGGGGGGTGATGCTCATCTGCCAGCCAAACCTACCTAACTATGACTAAAATCAAAGAAAATAAACGTAAGTCCGATGAAACAAAACCGCACAGGACAATGACAAATGCCCCCCACAAACTCAGACTTGCTAGTGTGAATGTTGGTAGTTTGAATCTGCGTGCGAATGAAGTGGTTGAGATGTGTGAGAGGAGGCGAGTGGACATCTGCTGTACCCTGGGAACACTCTGGAAGAGGCATGGGGTACAGTGGATTGTCGGAAGGAGGAAAAGATATAGGATATACTGGATGGGTGTGGAGACTGATAAAGCGAAAGGAGGAGTGGGTGTTCTGGTGGCTGAAGAGTTGGCGGAAAGTGTGCTTCAGATTACGAGAGTTAGTGAAAGGCTGATTGTTTTGAAGTTGAAAGTTGGTGAAAGAATTCTGAATGTGATATCTGCATATGCCCCACAGGCTGGTTTACAGAAAGAGATAAAAGAGGACTTCTGGAATGACACCGTCAGTGTCATTTCAGGCCTCTCGGAGAACGAAATAACTATCGTGGGGGGGGACCTCAATGGTCACGTGGGAGCATCTGCAGATGGATACGAGGGGGTACATGGAGGAATTGGTTACGGAAGGAGAAATCTAGAAGGCGAATATATATTGGAGTCCTGCGTTGCACTCAACATGGTTGTGTGTAACACAAAGTTCAAGAAAAGACAGAGCCACCTGATCACATATAACTCTGGGGTCTCCAGTAGCCAGATAGATTACTTCTTGGTTAACAGGAAAGACTGGAAACTAGTTCGAGATGTAAAGGTCATCCCGAGCGAAGAATGTATCCCCCAGCATAAGCTACTTGTGTGCGACATGAGCTTATACAGAGATCCTAAGCGCAAGAAGGTTTACATACCCAAAAGGAAAGTGTGGCTGCTGAAGGACAAGGAAGTTAGGGATAGGTTTCATAATGAACTGGAGGAAATGAATAGAAATAAGGAAGCTAGGCCTAACGATGTAAATAGCCAATGGAACTTTCTTAAGCATAGCCTTATCGCTGCCACTGACAAAGTCTGTGGGAAAACAAAGGGTCACCCCAGGAATAAGACCTCTTGGTGGTGGAACGATGAGGTAGAACATGCTGTGAAAGAGAAAAGGAGATGCTTCAAAGCATGGAAGAAAGGAGGCAGCAGGGAGGAATACCAGGCAGCTAAACGAACTGCCAAAAGAGTTATTTACAATGCTAAAAATCGCATTAAGGACCTGGTCCTCGAACAAGTGTGTAACACTGACAATCCCAATGGGATCTTCAACCTAGCTAGGCGAGTTAAAAATGACAGTAGGGATATTATAGGTGAACAGTGTGTTAGAGATGATAATGGGAAGATTGTGTATGCAGAAAATGAAATCAGAGAAGCATGGAAGGTACACTATGAACGATTGCTAAATGTAGAGTTTGAATGGGATAAGGAACAGCTTAGTATCGAAAAACCAATATCTGGGCCCCCTCCTTTGATAGCACCAGCTGTAGTGAGCGACGCAATCAATAAAATGAAGGACGGTAAAGCTCCAGGTTGCTCCGACATTGTCGCTGAGATGATAAAAGCCTCAGGGGAGATTGGTGTAAACTTAGTCACTGAGTTGATAAACACCATTATTAAAGATGAGAAAATCCCAGAGGATTGGCTCAAAAGTGTAATAGTAAATATATACAAAGGAAAAGGGGATGCGCTAGATAGAGGAAATTATAGGGGCCTGAAAATGCTTGACCAAATCATGAAGGTCTGTGAGAGAGTCCTTGAGGGTTTGATCAGGCAAAGCATCTCTATTGATGATATGCAGTTTGGTTTTATGCCAGGACGTGGTACAACCGATGCTGTCTTCATAGTCAGGCAGATACAGGAAAGATACCTACTAAAAGGCAGGGATCTTTACTTTGTGTTTGTGGACCTGGAGAAGGCCTTTGATAGGGTACCTAGAGATGTTGTACAGTGGGCTATGAGGAAACTTGGTGTGGAAGAGTGGCTGGTGCGTGTGATAATGAAGATGTATGAGGATTCGCGAAGTTCGGTGAGGGTGAAAGGTGTACTGAGTGATGAATTCGCAGTCCGTGTTGGAGTCCATCAGGGTTCAGTGTTAAGCCCCCTCCTCTTTATTATGGTCTTGGAGGCGCTGTCTAGAGTTTTTAGAGGCGGACTCCCGTTGGAACTGTTTTATGCAGACGATTTAGTCCTAATAGCTGACAGTATGCAGGATGCTGAGGCCAAATTCAGAAAGTGGAGAGAGGGCATGGCGAGCAAGGGTTTAAGAGTCAATATTAACAAAACCAAGGTTATGCATTGTAGTTTGAGACGAGGCAATGTGGAAAAGAGCGGTGCATACCCATGTGCAGTGTGTGGAAAGGGAGTGGGCGTTAACTCAATTCAATGTAGCATCTGTCGATGTTGGGTACACCATGGGAGTAAGCGCTGTAGTAGAATAAAGGGGCCCCTGCCGAAGGATAAGTCAGAAATAGAGAAATTTGAGTGCGTAGTGTGCAAAGGCGAGCTTGTGTTAAGTGATGATCCTGTGGCTGTGAATTTTGGAAATGAGTCTTTGGAGCTGGTGAACAAGTTTTGTTACCTAGGAGATACCATCTCTGCCGGTGGTGGGGCCGAGGCTGCCACTGTTGCTAGAATTAGGTGTGGCTGGGGGAAGTTCAGAGAATTGATGCCAATCCTGACCATGAAAAGAATGCCTCTCCCCCTGAAGGGAAAGGTGTATGCCTCATGTGTTAGAAGTGCAATGACGTATGCCTCAGAAACATGGGCCGTTAAAGTAGAGGATGTCAACAGAATGGAGCGTAATGAGATGAGAATGGTGAGATGGATGTGTGGGGCCAGGCTACAGGATAGAATAACAAATGTTGAGCTGAGGAGACGTTTAGGTATAAAGAGTATTAGCGAGGTGATGCGTACAAGTAGACTGGGATGGTATGGACATGTGGAGAGAATGGATGAACAAAATTGGGTGACAAAATGCAGGTCTGTGATTGTGGAGGGAGCTGCACCAAGGGGTGGACCGAGGAAGACCTGGGATCGGACTATACGCGCCGATCTCAAATCCAAGAACTTGACAAGTGAAGCAGCCCTTAACAGGGTTGCCTGGAACGCCGCCATTAGGACAAGAGACTGAAACTGCACTTATGTGTGGAACACTCAGTCTTAAAATTTTATGTATGTATGTATGTATGTCAGGAAAGTACGATGAGGATGTGTGTGAAGGTATCTTCTTGATGCGGGAGGGAACAAGAACGAGAGGACACTCTAAGAAAATTTACAAAGAAAGAAATAGGCTTGAGAAGGCAAAGAACTCATTTTGTGATAGAGTGGTAAATGAGTGGAACGCACTGCCCCAGTATGTAGTCGATTCCGAATCAATAAGGGAGTTTGAAAGTACAGGTAATCTTGATAAAGCATGGGGAAGACAAGATTTGAAGTTTGATTATAAAACAAAAATACAGAAATGTGAAAATGTTGCGTCTGCTACCGCCGCCGCCAACACCGTGAACGACCGCAGCAGTGCAAGTACTGGTACTGAGCTGGATACACAGGCATAGTTTGCCTTTTTCCAGAGGATCTACTGTAAGAAACTGTAAGAAATGTCCGAAGTCCGACTTGTGTCCGACTTAAGAGAGGGAAAATTCCGAATTAGAAGAGGAAAGTCCGCGTCACACAGAGAAATTGAGATTTTTTTTTTTTTTTTTTTTTTTTTTTTATCTATCTATTTAATGCATCTATCTCCCTTATATATATATATAACTATGTCTTATTTTTATTTTTTTAATCTATGAATCAATTCTAATACGATGGAATTGAAAACAATATTACCCTTCTAACACACAAATAATAAAATGAAAAAGAGAGTAAATAAAAATGTCTCCTTTGTCTTTCAGAAACATAAGTCTGTCTCGTATATGTTAGTATTTTATCGCTCGCTCGCCCCTAGCCACTCTCTCTCTATCTATTTATCTCTCTAATGCATCTAACTAACTCCCTTATACATTAACATAACTATGTCTTATTTGGACTTTTTGTAATCTATAAATAATTTCTAATGCGATGGAATTGAAAACAATATTATCCTTCTAGCACATAAATAATAACATGAAAAAGAGTCAATATAAAAGTCTCCTTTGTCTTTTCAGAACCAATTAAGTCTGTCTCATAATAGTTCGTGTTTATCGCTCACTCCCCCTTCTGCAACTCTCTTTCTATCTATCTTGTCTTTTCAGAACCAATTAAGTCTGTCTCATAATAGTTTGTGTTTATCGCTCACTTCCCCTTCTGCAACTCTCTCATTCTATCTATCTATCTCTCTAATGCATCTACGTAACTCCCTTATACATTAACATAACTATGTCTTATTTGGACTTTTTGTAACCTATAAATAATTTCTAATGCGATGGAATTGAAAGCAATATTATCCTTCTAGCACACAAATAATACCATGAAAAAGAGTCAATATAGAAGTCTCCTTTGTTTTTTCAGAACCAATTAAGTCCGTCTCATAATAGTTCGTGTTTATCGCTCACTCCCCTTCTGTAACTCTCTCTTTCTATCTATCTATATCTCTAATGCATCTATGTAACTCCCTTATACATTAACATAACTATGTCTTATTTGGACTTTTTGTAATCTTTGAATCATTTCTAATGCAATGGAATTGAAAAATATAATATCGGACATTTTCCGAATACTTATATAAAGTCCGACAACGTCAGAGACTGTCGGAACGATGACGGAAATGGCCGAAATACTGAAGTGCATGTCCGAGAGGCCGTAGCCAGTCCGACTAGTACGGGTTTCCGACTTCTAGAGGTCCGAGATGGCGAGGGTTTACTGTATAATTAATCAGTGACTTTCGTTCCACCACTGTCTTATCCTTCATCGTCCACACCACTTTCCATGTGTACCTGTGTATCATTCTGTGTCGGAAGAAGGTGTTGGCTATCCACAACCTCCTCCCCACACATACGTCCACAAGTGCACCACCATTCCCATTCACCTCTGACGGTACCCCCCACCCTCCCACCACTCCATCAACTTTCCTATCACCCACCTTACCATTCATATCCCCAATCAGAAATATTCTTTCGTTCTTGTCAAACTTATCCAGGCACGCCTCCACATTCACCCAGAACTCCTCTTTCTCTCTTACAAGTTTATCCTCTGTCGGAGCATACACACACACAATCACCCACGTTTGTATTCCTACTTTCATTCTCACCCACACAATCCTTGAATATATATCCTGTATATATATTCTATTTTTTATTAATTTCACCACAACACCAAACACCTCCAATGAAATTAATGAAAGCATATATGTGATCCACCAGGATTCGAACCCGGGTTATCACACACAGATTTTTAGACAGCTTAACCATTACACCACCAAGACGGTTAACCCTTGGGATCCGGGGGGCCTCATATGAAGTTTGGTATTTTCAAACTTCATAATTCAGTAGCTACTGATTGAGACCACCTAGAGCAGTCAATTTTTTTGTAAATTGTAGAACGTTTTCTTGTCTGTAGACTGCCGTTGAGATGACATCGCTACGTTGCGTGGTTGCCGAGTTCTGATGATTATATCGGCGACTTTTTAGCCGCGCATTTAGCCTCATATGAGGCCTCCCGGATTCCAAGGGTTAAAGGTTTATGCACACGCCTACGACGTATTATCCATTCTCGAATACTGGATATTAATCTAATCATGTTCATATTCCCATCGCACTATGGTAGCCTAATGTTTAAGTGAGAGGAAAGAATATTCATGGGGCATAGATCATTTAGAACGGCTTCACTACGAAATATCCCTGAACCTACTAATAATCTATTTTTTATTAATTTCACCACAACACCAAACACCTCCAATGAAATTAATGAAAGCATATAATTATGTGATCCACCAGGATTCGAACCCGGCAGTACTTGTTATCTTGCGATTGGTGAAGACTTGACCAAGTGGATCAGTTTTGATTGAGAAAATAATTTGGTGAGTTATGGCTGCCACGAGCCTGTATCCTTGTGATTACTTGAGTTTCGTCATTTTCTGATATACAGTACATCTCCGCAATTAGATACCTAGGTTATATACAGTCAGGGCGCCCAATACGCAAGTTCAGAGTATGCAAATTCTCTAATACATGAGGGGGGGGGTCGAAAATAACAAAAAACTTTGAATATGCAAGGGGTACAACTAACACGCGAATTGAGAGCGAAGAAGTGGCCAAATCCGCCATTACCCCTTAGCTAGTGCGGTCTAATTTTAGCGAGACGCATGGCACTTAATAGAGTGAGGGAGGCCCAGGAAGTGCCTTCTGAGAACGCGGATTCCTAATACTGTACGTGAGATCGTGTGTCGCCCATAAACTCGCGTATTGGGGGTCCTGACTGTATATACTGTATACAGTATATATAAGAGGTAGACTCAAAATTGTTCTTGTAAATGGTGATGACTAGAACATTGTACTATACATCAAGTTGTTCTCATTTGAGGGTGAAAATACTATTGTGTGTTTGGTCTTGTGACCTAGACTTGTTCGATTGTGCCGCTGCCATACGGCTTCAGCGTGTTTACACTCGTTCAAATATTAATCATTTATTATGGATTATTATTGATTATATTGATAATCGATTATTGATTTTTATTTCACTATTGTAACCATTCCTAAGTCACTGTCCACTGCTTTCATGCATTAATTTGAACTGCAGAAAGTCATCAATCGACTGTATGAAGCCCTGTCTCAAGCATGAGTCAGCTTACTGATTAACAATGCATCCTTGTTGTTGTGTGTTTCGTGGACTGCCCGCCATGACAACTAAAATATCTCTAGCGCAGTTTTAAGAGGTTTTATAGCCCTGTAATAGCTCCAAGAGCTCGGGCAGCCATCCGGGGTGCGAGGTGAACACTATTTGCCCGCCTGGCGGCCATTCGGTAGGGATAGGTTTTAACTATTAATAGAATAATACTGTTTTAAGAAAGTATACTTTTGTCTTTGCAAGTACTATCCCTCCCTCACTTTATTCTCAAGTCTACTGGTATATTTCGGTTTAACTGCCAATATCTAACTATCATACAGCAGCGCACACCTCACACATACAGCATACGGCTACCTCTTCGTATGGAAGGAGAAACCCCTCTTTGTCAGTTTTGGTATTAGCTTTGTGAACTTCTTTCACCCACTTTTGACTCTTGCAAGAAAACTTGCTTTTGTGCAACCCCCAGTACTAATCATGACCCATAGATAGCAAACTCTTCTACACATTCTACTGAGACATCCCAAATATTGAATCTACACAGTAGACTCAGCTTGGCAGTTCCCAGGGCAAATATTTTAATATTGTACAGGTAATTGGCAGTTCCCAGGGCAAATATTTTAATATTGTACCGGTAAATTAGCCACATCACTTGGTCTGCCTTCCACACTAATACAGCTCTCTTATACACAGGCTCCACACACACCACCGAAAGTTAGTATACAGTCATCTATGGCCAGACAGCACTCATCACTGCAATCCACCCTACTCACAGTCGGCTTTGATTTCAGTCTATTTACTCTTGAGCACCTAGTCTCCATCCCTTCTCTACAGTTAATAAATTTCTTTACAGCTCCCTCCATATTATCTGCAATCAGCTAGCGCTAAATTATCAACCTTGTCCTAAAGTATCTTGGTTGTGCTGCTAGCACCATGATACAGAGTAGGGGGACTTGGCATCGATTGCTGGTAGCCATTCAGTCTCACACATGTTCTTGAACTATTTATATGTTCATAATCATCTCCAAGAGCTACTCCACTTTTAGCATATTCAGCTCCCTCTGTACTAATTTTCTAGGTACCCTATCAAAGGCTTTCTCTTCTTTTCAATGAACTTTTCATATACAGTTGTTGTTGTTGTCGTTCCCTAAGCTGCCTGGCCGAACAGCCCCGAATCCCTAAGGAAGGCCATGGCCACGGTTGGGCTTTCCCACAGAGCTCTCAAGGAGTGTAGATTGTGTTGTTGGTGTAAGTGATTGTGTGAAATGCAGCCTTCTAGGATGTGTCCAATAGTATGGGGTGCTGTGTTATATCCCAGGCTGGTGTCGTCGACGGAGACATCCAGTCTCTTCTGATAGCTCAGAAGAGCTGGATGGTGCCCACATCTCAGCCTGGCCAGGTGGACTCTGTCCTCGCGAGAAAGGGAGGATTCAGAAGGATGGATTTCGGGAGGTCGTGCCTGCAGCTGCGTGTTGTCTATGAGTGATTGGATGGAACGGCGAGAGATATGAGTATGGATGTGCTGGTTTGGGGTGGGCAGGAAGGGAGAGAAGACAGTATTTGTGTGTGATACCGTGTGCTGGGTGTTGTTTGATATTTCTTGGTGTCTGTGGGTGTGTTGCCATGTTGTGTAGTAGGTGGTGTTGGTTTGTGGAGGCTGCAGCCTCTTATGTCCAGATCGTCTTCATAACATTAGTTACTGGCACCTCTCCAAAAAGATTGTGTTAATAGTACCCCTGCCAGGTTTGACTTTGAACTTTTAGCTTTCTCTGGGTCTTCTCCTGAGAGATGTAGATGTGTGTGTGTGTGTGTGTGTTTTTTTTTTTTTTTTTTTTTTTTTTTTTGTTGTTGTTTCTGTTTGGGCTCTGTCTCGAGTTGGCCACCCCCAACTATAGGGTATATGCCGGTATATACAGTATGTACATACTGTACATACATACATACATCTTTTCATTGTTTATTTGTTTTCCCTTATTGCACAAGATAATAGTGGTTAATTTGGAAGACTTGACTGACATTGATGTACGAAAGTATAGCATGGACATTTTTGGAGAGGCATAAATCAAGAGATAGAGGGGTCTAAAAGAATTACTGAAGAAATACTGTACTTGTAGGGTCACATGGAGAGAATGATATGCAAATGCGAAAGTACAAGAGTGATGTGGTGTGGATTAAGATATGCTAGAGAGTGTGAAGAGGAACACCTAGAGGTGGTTTGGTCATGTGAAGTACGGTATATGGAGCATGAGAGAATGACTAAAAGTGTGTATGAAATTGAGATGGAAGAGCAGAGAGGGAAAGGTAAACCAAGAATGAGATGGAAGGGTGGAGTTTAGAGGTACAGGACTCCCTCACTATCCAATGCCCCGATTTACGATATTTTATAGGTTTTTAGGTGTTTGGGTTTGGGTTTTGGCTAGTCCCAGAACGCATCCACATTTACCCCATTCATTTTAGGGTTCGCTATACGATTTTTCTATTTAAGATCAGGTTTTTAGGAACATAGCCCAATCATACATCGAGGGAGACCTGTTTATGAGTGAGTGATGTGAGCTTGAACGAGGGGCACCAGCTGACAAATGACAGAGGAGCATGGGGGTGATTCATTCGTGGCCACCCCCACTGGGATTGAGGCATCTGGCAATAATAGATAGTACAGTAGTACAGTAGTACAGGGCGGGTGCCCAGCCCCGAAAGGGGTTGAAATAGGGGAGCTATCCCCCCGCCAAAGGCGGCTTTCTAGGGCCTTTTTTTCTAGCTGATGCTGAGAGGATTGGGTTCTAGTCATGTGGTGATGGGCTGGTCTATCAGAGTGAGAACTGAGCAATCTCTGCCATACCCATAGCTTACTCTGACTGTTCCTTTTACTTATATATTTTCTAGATCTCAAGTCTCTTCCGTGGATTGACCTCCCAATCTACCAAGATTGGAAGCCAAAGCGTCACATTTTTCCTTTGCCCCTCAACTTTCTCTTGATATAATTGCTGAGGGGCACAGGGCCCAGGGTGTGGCTTTGGTTTCCCGGGCGTTTCCGCACCCTCCTCAGCTCCCCGCCATGGAGTGGCTTCGGTCACCCAGGCTTTATTGTGGTCAGCAGGGAGGGTTCTGTGGGGGCGCTCGGTTATGGCCTTGGCCTTGCTCGGGGCCTTGGGGCTGTTCGGCCAGGCAGCTTGGGGAACAACAACAACAACAACAACAACAACAACAACAGTAGTAGTAAATGACTTCGTTGTACCATATCCTTTTTTTGTATCAGGTTGTGCGTACACATGGTCGTCTCGCGGCCCCACAGCAGACGGTGCACGAGGTGTAACAGTGTGTGCACCAGGAGGAGCCATCACCTCCGTCCCTTCCTTCACACTACGCACAAACCAGCTCATGCACGGCACCAGGTCAGTCCACATCCCGCACCTATACACATTTAATTGTGCTTAAAGTTTTTCTTTTCTTTTCTTTTACTTACTACTATAGAACTGTTTAAGTATATGATGCATGTCAGATAAAATAGTACTGTACTGTATATATATCATGAAAGGGCTATTTTTTTGTCATTATTGTGTGAATTAGTGGCATGGATTGTGGAAAAAAATGCTGAGAGCAATTACTTCTCTAATCATATACTTTAGGATATAAGACCATAGGGTGTACTGTACTTTCCCCCCAAAATTAGTTGTGAGTGACATATTCGCCTTATAAGACTAGGCTAAAATATGTTTGATGTGACTATATTAAAATCTCATCAATACGAACGAACAGCCTCGGATGCGGACGGAACCTACGTTGACGAACCACGACCGACTAAGGACATTCCTTCCGACATTCTGAGAATGGCTACGTGGAATGTTAGTGGCATGAATGATGGCACAAAAGAGAGAGAGGTTCTGGAAGTGTTAGTGAATGCCAGGCTGGATGTATGTGGAATGACAGAGACCAAATGGAAAGGTTCAGATGTGAGAGAGTGGGAGTGTGGAATGGGTGTGTTTGCTGGAGTGAGTGAAGGAACAGCGAGAGAAGGTGCATGTTTGTTTGTAAGTAGCAAATGGAAGGAATGTGTAAGAGAGTATGGGTCTGTGGGTTCAAGGATTGTGTGGGTGAGAATGAAAGTAGGAATACAAACGTGGGGGATTGTATGCGTGTATGCCCCGACAGAGGATATACTTGAAAGAAAGAAAGAGGAGTTCTGGATGAATGTGGAGGCGTGCCTGGATAAGTTTGACAAGAACGAAAGAATATTTCTGATTGGGGATATGAATGGTAAGGTGGGTGATAGGAAAGTTGAGGGAGTGGTGGGAGGGTGGGGGTACCATCAGAGGTGAATGGGAATGGTAGTGCACTTGTGGACGTATGTATGGGGAGGAGGCTGTGGATAGCCAACACCTTCTTACGACACAGAATGATCCACAGGTACATGTAGAAACGGATGTTGACGATGAAGGATAAGACAGTGGTGGAACGAAAGTCATTGATTGATTATGTATGTGTGGATGAACGAATGAAGGAATCTTGTGATGGATGCTAGGGTGTATAGGGGTATTGGAGGGGGTCTGTCTGATCATTATGTAGTAGTAGCTAAGGTTAGGATACAAAAGAAGTAGGGGAGGAGAGCTGGAGGGAGGCGAGAGGAGGGTGGAATGGTGAGGAGGGTGGAGAGGTTGCAGGAGGAGGAAGTCAGGGAGGAGTACAGGAGAGCAGTGGAAAGACGACTAGGTGGGTTCGACCTGGAAGTTATGGAGGAAGTGGAGGAGATGAGCAAGGTGTTTAAGGATGAGATCTGTGCAGCATGTGAAGAGGTGTGTGGAGTGAGGAGAAGAGGGAGGGGAGTGAAAGGTACAGCATGGTGGACAGAAGAGGTAAGAATAGCTGTGGAAGAAAAGAAGAAAGCATATAGAGAGTGGTTGGGTAGTAGAGGGAATGAAGATTTCGAGAGACAGAAACGAGCGAGGTACGTGGAGAGTAAGAGAGTGGTGAAGAGAGTAGTGAAGGAAAGAAAGAGAAGAGTAGATGAGGAATTTGGAAGGAATCTGAGTGTAAAATGGAGGGAGAATAAGAAACTGTTCTGGAAAGAAGTCAAGAAAGTTAGGGAAGGTAGCAAGGGAAACAGTAAGGGTGTGAAAGATAAGAATGGGAGAATGCTAGCCGAGAAGCAAGAGAGAGTCGAAAGATGGAGGGAGTACTTCAATGAGTTGCTAAATGTAAGGAATGAAGACCCAGCAAACATAGCTGGATATGGTATGGGAGGGAGAAGAAGAGAAGTAGTGGAGGAGGAGGTGGGGATCAGGAGGTCAGAAGTGTGGGAAGCCATGAAAAGAGTGAAGTTGGGGAAAGCACCAGGAACAGATGGAGTGTGTGGGGAAATGTTGAGGTATGGTGGTGAGATAGTGATAGAATGGGTATGGAAAATGTGCAAACTAGCATGGGAGAAGGGGAGTGCACCCGATGACTAGAAGACTGGCATAATAGTCCCCCTATATAAGGGCAAAGGGGAAAGAGGAGTGTGTGGTAACCACCGAGGAATATGTCTTCTAAGCGTAGTAGGGAAGGTATACAGTAGGGTAGTGATTGAGAGAGTGAGAGTGAGAACGGAGAAATGGATAGGCGACGAGCAGGAGGTTTTAGGAAGGGAAGAGGATGTGTAGATCAGATTTTTACCCTGAATTGTGTTGTGGAGAAATATCTGGAGAAGAAACAAAAGGTGTATGTTGCCTTTATGGACTTGGAGAAGGCCTATGACAGAGTGGATAGAGAAGGTTTGTGGAAAGTACTTAGAATATACGGAGTAGATGGCAAGTTGCTGAAAGCAGTGAAGAGCATGTATGAGGGTGCAAAGGCGGCAGTACGTGTGGAGAGTGAGCAGAGCGAGTTCTTTGACCTGAATGTTGGTTTGAAACAGGGATGTGTGATGTCCCCGTGGTTGTTTACTGTATATATGGATGGAGTCATGAAAGAAATACTATCAAGAGCAGTGGATGTTGGTGTATCGCTGAAAATGGAGGGAATTGAGTGGAAGCTACCTATACTGCTGTTTGCGGATGATACAGTTCTGATGAGTGATAATGAATGGGAGTTGCAGGGTCTGGTAAATGAGTTTGGAACAGTGTGCGAAAAACGGAATTTGAAGGTAAATGCGGGGAAGAGCAAGGTTATGGTCTTCGAAAGGGGTGAAGTCACAGAGTGTGAGGTGAAGCTGAACGGTCAGGCTATGGAGATCGTCAACTCTTTTAAGTATCTGGGCAGTGTGTTGAGTAAAGATGGGACTCTGGATGAAGAAGTGCGGGAGAGGGTGCAACAGGGGAAGAGGGTTGTAGGAACGCTAAAAGCAGTAACAAGAAATAGGGTGGTCAGTATGGAAGTGAAGAAGTCCTTGCATGACAGTGTGGTAATCCCGACACTGACTTACGGAAGCGAAGCATGGACGTTGGTTGAGAGACTCAGACCAAGAGTGAGAGCAGTGGAAATTAATTACTTAAGGAGTGCGTGCGGAGTTACATGGAGGGATAGACAGACGAATGAGGAAGTAAGAAGGAGGTGTGGTGTGGAGGTAGATGTGCTGGAAAGTGTGAAAAGGAACAACTTGAGATGGTTCGGCCATTATGGAACGTATGGAAAGCGAGAGAATGACTAAGAGGGTGTACGAGAGCGAGGTGGAGGGACAGAGAGGGAGAGGTAGACCGAATGAGAGGTGGAAGGATGGAGCGAGGAAGTACATGAACGAAGGCGGTGCTGGTTGGGGGGAGAGGCGTCGACTGACTGGGGACAGAGGTGCATGGGGCGGTTCGTTCGTGGCCACCCCTTCGGGGATCGCGGCATCAGGCAATATATAGATAGATAGATAGATCAATACAGTACTGGTATATTTTAAAATGACAAAAGAATAATTTAAAGAATAAAAAAAAAATAAAAAATTAAAGTATATAATAACAATATAATTAATAAAGGAAAAACAAGATATGTAATAACTCGTCTTATAAATGGCATCCTGCGTAGCCTTACCGCTTACCTGAACACAATACTTCCAGGTTTCTACTCTTGCTCCATTACAGTAGTCCCACTATCGCGGGTTCAGAGTTCGCCCTTTTGCGTCATGAACGATAATGAAAGTTATTGACATTGATCTTTACTTAATACTAGTTTGGACTGATATTTGTTCAACATCATATTATATCAGTTAGGGCCTATTTTATTTAGAAATATAATATTAAAGTTAAAAGTACTGTACTTGATTTTTTTTTTTTTAGTTAGAAACTAATTTATAAGACAAGACATAATGTTGAAATATTGTACAGTATATATCATAATTATGTACAGTAGAACCTCGCTTATATATCCGGCACAATTTTGTCTCCCTCATTCACATAGAAAAAAAAAAAAAAAACGCGTATACCCTGACTAATGTATGTATTGTAACCTGCAGTATGGCTTCACCCCATACTGCCGGTTGTGTGAGTCTGGCCATCTCCGCCCTGAAGCAGCGAGGGGTCACCTATTCTCCATACTCCATCCGTCGCGCTCTCCAGCACACCGCACTAACGCTAGATCTCGACACATTCGCTCAAGGACATGGACTTATACAGGTATTTATTGCATTAATTCTGTATTTAGTGATGCTACTTTGAACTAGTGGGTATATTATTGACAGTATTATAATGCTATTTTTTTGTAGAGTAGGAGCCTATAGATTGGGAGAGATTGAGAACCTTGTTGCATTTAATGCTTCCAAGACCCAATTTCTCCATCTTACTACCCGTCTGGAACCTCCAGAGGAGTATTCCTTATTCTTCAACAAGACAAATATCAATCCTTCATCTTCTCTCAATATTCTCGGTGTCTCTTTTTCTTCTGCTCTCACTTGGAAGGGCCATATTACCAGTCGTGCTAAGGCAGCCTCCCAGAAGCTGGGTGTGCTCAACCACCTCAAGGGGTTCTTTACTCCTGCGCAGCTTCTTGCTCTGTACAGGGGCACAGTGAGTCCTTGTATTGAGTATTGTTCACATGTGTGGGGAGGATCCTCTCACACCGCACTCCTAGACAAAGTAGAAAGGAAAGCCTTTCGTATCATTAACTCCCGTCCACTCACCAACTCTCTCTCTTTGCTGCAATGTTGCATCTCTCTCGCTATTCTATCGCTACTACAATAATCAGTGTTCCTCGGAGCTTTCCCAGTGTATACCACCTCCTCTACGTAGGGTACGTAGTACCCGTCTTGCAACACAATCCCACCCCTACTCTGCAACTCTCCAACCCAAGAGTGAAACACTATTCTCAGACTTTCTTCTATTCAACTGCTGAGCTCTGGAACTCTCTCCCAGAATCAGTCTTTCCATCTTCCTATGACTTAAATTGCTTCAAACTCCATGTGTCCAGGCATTTTTAGCTTGAACGTCCCTTGATTTTGGCCCTGTCACTCTTTCAACTCTTGGAGGAGGCACTCGCTGCAGGTAGTTCTGCCTTTTGTCTCCCTCATTCACATAGAAAAAAAAAAATGTAGTCAGAAAACTAGATAGATACGATTCTAAACTTTCCCAGAATGGGATGTAACAGATTATTATCTAACCATGGAAAATGGTAAGCGCGTCTGACTGCTGATCAAAGGGTGCGCAGTTCGATTCCACCCCATGCCATTGGTAGACGAGAGTTTGAACATTCAGGTCTAGCGTTTTGTGGCAAATTTCCATTGCATTGACAAATTGTACCGGGATGTGCTGACGGGCGATTCGACAGTTTAGAGAGATATTTAGTTTCAACAATTATAAGACCTTTGAAAGTATGTAATAAGAAATCATTTAAGCTCTAATCTAGCTTTAACTGATTGCCAGTGCAACTCAATTAGAGAAGCAGTAGTGTAGGGTTCTCGGTGGAAGACTTAAAAGTAAGCCTTGCTGCCCTATTAAGCATCTACTGTATTTAACTTTAGGAGAAAATTTGGGAGACCAATTCATAAACATTACAATGTCATCACGAGACGGGAAAATTTAGTGAACCAGTATTAATAGGCAGCATCTATCCAGGGCATATTTTATAGAATACAGGCATATTACAGGTTCTAACTGCCTGGTTTGTATGATCTTTGTAGTTTAGTTTCAAATACTCCCAAGATACATTATCTTATCATGACATTATCACATTGTTTAAGTGTACTTCTCGATTTATATTTTAGGTGGAGCGGGCGGTAGACCACTTACTTCAGCACAGCGGTGGAGTGGAAGATAAAGTACGGTTTGCAGTGGAGTGTGGCGGATGTGGATTGAGTGGTGAGAGAGGGAAAGGCATCCACTTACGTAACTGGAGGGCAGACAAACCTATAGATACATCCGTCATAGTAGAGCCCATATTGCTCAATGATACAGAGGCAGGTTAGTACCACTGACAAACAAGTAGTGATTTTGATTAGTTTTTTTCTTTGTATTTTGCAGTTCCTGTTTTTGTTTGTTTTGCAGGTTTTACATTTTAATTGATGCTTGTGCATAGATTAGTGAACACGTGGTCAATTGGGGGAAGGGGTCGGGCACAAGTTGGACTAGATAATAGTCCATCAGGCGCCTGGCACGGGGAGACGGTGTATATGAAGGGTGCGCCTGGAAGTGTGGTGGGCGGGCTTGTGGTTTCGGCTCCGCTGCATGTCTGCCTGCTGAGATCGGAACGTCTATGGGTGGTCGGGGGAGTGCTGGAGTTACCTTGGTGACCCTGGTCTCTGGGTCTTCTCCTGGATGACCTAGATGTGTGTGTGAATTTGTATTTTGTTTTTGTGTGTTCATTGTTTTCTGTTGTGTTGTCCTTATTCGGGTTCTGTCTTGAGTCCCCCCCCCCCTCCCCAATGGAAAAGTGAAGATTGGGCCTGAGTATATACATACTGTACATACGGTACATAGGTACTGTACTATTACTATGCAGTATCAATTATTTTATATTTTCTGCAAAGTAGATAATGTTACTATACAGTATCAATTATTTAATATTAGCTATGCTTCATTAAGTTCATTGTTAATTACCATCGCCAACGAAGTTGGACGGAGGTTATTTTTTCGCCTCTATTTGTCTGTCTGTCTGTATACAAAATATCTTACAAAAATTACGTTATGAACTAATTTCACGAGATTTGGCGGACAGATAGGATATGCACAAAGGAAGGTGTGATTCAATTTAGGAGACGATCCGCAGATTCTCACAAAATGTTGTGGGCTGATAGAATATATGCTATGAACCGATTTTCTGGAAATTTGATAGCCAGATAGGATATGCGTCAAGGAAGATGTGATTTAATTAAGGAGGCGGTCTGGAGATTTTAACGAAATTTGGTGGGCAGATAGGATATGCACCAAGGAAGAAGTGACTCAGTTTAGGAGGCAATCCGGATCACATCCTGGAACCCAGATCCAGAAGAAAATTTAGATCTATGATATTTAGTTAGCAAGTTTTACATTTTAATTGATAGTAAAGAATCAGCCATTGTAGTCAGAGGTATGTGCTTGACCGAGTGCCCCTCTAGTTAATGCTAAATTAGGTTGGCGAACTCTAAATTCCATACTTGTAATAATTAGTAATCAGTATTATCATTATATATACTGTATCTCATTGCATGAGGATGATGTGGTTTTTACCACCATGCACTCCCTGCTCAAGAGCTGGGCTAGGGTGGGTGCCCTGATTATCAGGGACTTCAGTGAACAGTTGCCACAGATTGCTAGACCGCGCCGTTCACCAACAGCACTGGCGTCTACCAAATAGCAAACTGGCTGGGCCGAGACTCGAACCATCAACTTCACGATTTGCAGCCGAGTGCTTTACCAACTGTGCTACGGCTTATGGCATGAGAAAGATAATAAAATAACAACAAACTTTCTAGGCCTAGTAGTTTCTTTTGTACAAATATTTTTACGTTAGGAATGTGCTCACTCACCACTTTTAACACTCGTAACCGCTTGAAATTCAAATGGCTCTTATAGTACACTAATATTGCAATACACTATATATATGTTTATGGAAAAGAATCACTTGTATAATATACAACACTAGAATAATGTATTATACATACACTTACGAGTCACAACCAGTTGTCCAGGCATTTTATTGGCCATGTTTAACTCTCATCGCACGGCGGGGTTTGAACTTCCTCGGGCTTGAGATTTAAGCCTTTTCATTGAATATCATGATATTATCATATTCATATCTCCACAAAAAAATGGCCCAACCTAGGTTAGATATATATATCAGGATGTAGCACTCACTGTTATCTTGCAAATGGTGAAGACTTGAACATTCTACACCACCTGGTTCTTGTTTGATGGTGAAAATAATTGGGTAAGTTTTGGCACGTTTCTGGGGTAAACATGGGAGTTTCAAGAAATTTGTAATTTTCCCATATTAATATCTCCGCAAAGAAATGGCCTAACTAGGTTATATATACAGTATACAGTACAGTATATATATATACAGTATATATATATCTATCTATTGCCTGATGCCGTGATCCCCGAAGGGGTGGCAACGAACCAACCGCCCCCATGCACCTCTGTCCCCCGTCAGTCGATGCCCCTTCTTCCACCTCTCCTTCGGTGCACCTCTCCCTCTCTGTCCTTCCACCTCGCTCTCTTACACCCTCTTAGTAATTCTCTCGCTTTCCATACGTTCCATATGGCCGAACCATCTCAAGTTGTTCCTTTTCACACTTTCCAGCACATCTACCTCCACACCATACCTCCTTCTTACTTCCTCATTCTTCTGTCTATCCCTCCATGTAACTCCGCACGCACTTCTCAAGTAACTCATTTCCACCGCTCTCACTCTTGGTCCGAGTCTCTTCCCGAACGTCCATGCTTCGCTTCCGTAAGTTAGTGTCGGGATTACAACACTGTCATGTAAGGACTTCTTCACTTCCATACTGACCACCCTATTTCTTGTTACTGCTTTCAACGTTCCTACAACCCTCTTCCCCTGTTGCACCCTCTCCCGCACTTCTTCATCCATAGTCCCATCTTTACTCAACACACTGCCCAGATACTTAAATGAGCTGACAATCTCCATAGCCTGACCGTTCAACTTCACCTCACACTCTGTGGCTTCACCCCTTTCGAAGACCATAACCTTGCTCTTCCCCGCATTTACCTTCAGATTCCGTTTTTCGCACACTGTTCCAAACACATTTACCAGACCCTGCAACTCCCATTCATTATCGCTCATCAGAACTGTATCATCAGCAAACAGCAGTACAGGTAGCTTCCACTCATTTCCCTCCCTTATCAGCGACACACCAACATCCACTGCTCTTCCTTGTATTTCTTTCATGACTCCATCCATATATACAGTAAACAACCACGGGGACATCATACACCCCTGTTTCAACCCAACATTCAGGTCAAAGAACTCGCTCTGCTCATTCTCCATACGTACTGCTGCCTTTGCACCCTCATACATGCTCTGCACTGCTTTCAGCAACTTACCATCTACTCCGTATATTCTAAGTACTTTCCACATATCTTCTCTATCCACTCTGTCATAGGCCTTCTCCAAATCCATAAAGGCAACATACACCTTTTGTTGTTTCTCCAAATATTTCTCCACAGCACAATTCAGGGTAAAAATCTGATCTACACATCCTCTTCCCTTCCTAAAACCGCCCTGCTCGTCACCTATCCATTTCTCCGTTCTCGCTCCCACTCTCTCAATCACTACCCTGCTGTACACCTTCCCTACTACGCTTACTGTAGAAGACATATTCCTCGGTGGTTACCACACACTCCTCTTTCCCCTTTACCCTTATATAGGGGGACTATTATGCCTGTCTTCCAGTCATCAGGTGCACTCCCCTTCTCCCATGCTAGTTTGCACATTTTCCATACCCATTCGATGACTATCTCACCACCATACCTCGACATTTCCCCATATATATATATATATATTGTCAAACGAAAGCCAAATCCATTCATTTTAGTCTTTAGTATTGAATAAGTAAAGATAGAAATTTTGTGGTTTATGGTTTCAAGGAAAAGGCCAAAACAATGCCATTTCATGTTACTTCTCTTGTATTTCTTCTCATATTCATTTTAGTCTTCACACAAAAATTGCTCCAGTTTGACACCCTGTTGGAATGTAGCACTCACTGTTATCTTGCGAATGGTGATTTAATGTTGCGTCTGTAATGAGGTGTAGTGGGGTTAACGGACCTTTGACAAGAATCATAGATTTTGAATGTGCAGTATGTAAGGGGGAACTTGTGTTAAATGACTCACCTGATAGTATCGATTCATGCAGTATAACTCTGGAGTGTCTGAATAAATATTGCTGCTTGGGCAATAATGTTTCCACCAGAGGAGGCACTGAAGCTGGCTCCATTGCTAAAATCAGAAGCGACTTGGGGAAGTTCAGAGGGCTGTTGCCTCATTTGTCCATGAGGGGAATTCCACTTCATCTTCAAGGAAAGGTGTATAAAGTGTTAAGAGTGCAATGACCTATGCCTCGGAGATGTGGCTGGTTAAAATGGAAGATATTAATAGAATGGAATGGAATGAAAAGAGAATGGTGAGATTGATATGTTTGGTTAAACTTAAGGATCGGATATCAAGTGAGGAACTAAAAAGGCGTCTGGGCATTAGGGGCATCAGTGAAGTGATGCGCACAAGCAGATTTGGTTGGTTTGGACACGTGGAGAGAATGAATTATCAGAATTCGGTAAAGAAATTACTGACTGAACATGGGAGGAGCTGGATATAGTGGTAGCCCTAGAAAGATGTGGGAACAGGTACTGAGGTCTAATCTAAAAATAATGAACTTGACAACAGAGGCAGCCCAAAACTGGGTCGCCTGGAATGCCGCCATTTAGGATGACAGACTGAAACCTCATTCTCTGTGGACGAAATGGCCTTTAAACTTTTATATATGTATGCTCGTTTTTCAATGTCCTAGACTGAAATACAAAATGCTTTTGCAATAATAATAATTTGTTGTCATGAATAACAAACTGATGGTGTATGTTATGATTTCAGAGGCAAGTGAGAAACTGTCCTTCTGCATGGAGCTTGTGATAGCCTGTGATGCTCCTTGGGTGAAGGCTCCCACATGTCTCCAGATGTCCTACACTGTTCGCTCATTCCAGGTATGTCAAGCTGCCTGTTTCTTTTCATAACTCCATATTATATACTGTATATATAAATCCGAATTCACCCGATAGTCCGAATTTCAAATAAGTCCCAAAGTCCTCTTTTTGAGGCATTAGGCCACCCAAAACCCACCCAAATAACACATAATGGTACACATACATATACAGTATGTTCATGAAATCACTTTAAAAGTTTACCATTATGTGTCATATTGGATGTATAGGGTTATATTGTGCATATGCATGGCTTATATTGTGTTCAGGTTTTCGTCAGGCAATTAATACACAGGTTAATAGGGGTAATTTCCAATAATCCGAAAAATCCGGTAATCAGAACGAGGCCAGGTCCCCTGCTATTCGGATTACAGGACTTTTACTGTATATATATATATATATATATATATACCGGTATATATTTAAAAATAAAAATAAAGTACTAATCTACCTAAATCTAATCTTACAGTATTGGTTGACTTTGCAATAGTTGAGTTTTTCTGGTTGATGTGGTATACTGGTCAAATAGTCCGGTCACCATGAAATTATAACAGTGCAGTAATAATAGGGACGATTCCTAATTATTCCAAATATTCCCTCCAGGTTAGTATAGACCCGCGTGGCTTGGAGCGCGGGCGTGTGTACTTCACCAGTGTACGCGCATATAATGCCAACAATGTGGAGAAGGGGTGTATGTTTGAGGTGCCCATCACTGTGGTTGTACCCTGCATTGACCTTCTGCATGGATATCAGTTCAATTGGTGAGTACATATAATGGTGGTGTAATGGTTTAGATGCTTATGTTCTGGGTGTGGTGTCCCGAGTTTGAATCCCGGTAGGACCATATGCTTTCATTAGTTTATTCAAGTGCGGGTGTGGTGTCCTGAGTTCCAATCCCGATAGGACCATATGCTTTCATTAGTTTATTCAAGTGCATTGGGGGTTGTAATTGATGATTAATGTTTAGAACGGGGTGTTACTTAACCCTCCTGGCCCGGGCAGGCTCTCAAAATGACAGTGTGGGCTACCCGGGCGATCTGGCCGAAAAACGTCTAGGCCTAGGCTACTGTATTTTTGTTTAGTTTAACTGCTAGAAATTTCCCACGCATCTATAAATGTAGTGCGGTTTCCAATCTGTAGACTGGCGTTGAGTAGAGCTCTCTATGTCAACTGGTTCAGTTGTGATGACGATTTCAGTGGAGAGCACTTGCAGGCGATGTTAGCAATATGACGATCTTTTCACTACTGAAACAACGACATACAGACTTACAATAACAAATGAGTCTTCTCTTTCTTGTTTTCGGAGGTGCGGTGACGTAACGATCGGCTTTGTTTACATGCGTCGGACGCACGGCGTTCAGACCAAGCTGAATAGGCTTTCAAGCTTACAGATTTTAAAATGACACCCGGGCTCCTGCCCTTAATTCGTGGTGTCATTTTAAAATGACAACTGGGCCAGGAGGGTTAATCTTATATAGTGAGAGTATTATTGGTACCATTACTGAAGTTTTCTGTTTGTTTGAGTTGTATTTCTATCTAAACTTAGAGTGCTTAATAAATTTATTGTTCATGAAACTTTCTTTCAATTGTATATGTTTACTTGAAATTCAGATATTTAGACAGTTGTTGTTCTTGTTCCCGAAGCTGCCTGGCCGAACAGCCCCAAAGCCCTGAGCAAGGCCATAACCGAGCGCCCCCACAGAACCCTCCCTGCCGACCCCAATAAAGCCTGGGTGACCGAAGCCACTCTATGGCGGGGAGCTGAGGAGGGTGCCATAACGCCCGGGAAACCAAAGCCCCACCCAGGGCCCTGTGCCCCTCAGCAATTATGAAGAGAAAGTTGAGGGGCAAAGGAAAAATGTGACGCTTTGGCTTCCAATCTTGGTAGATTGGGAGGTCAATCCACGGAAGAGATCTAGAAAATATATAAGTAAAAGGAACAGTCATAGTAAGCTATGGGTATGGCAGAGATCGCTCAGTTCTCACTCTGATAGACGAGCCCATCACCACATGACTAGAACCCAATCCTCTCAGCATCAGCTAGGAAAGGCCCTAGAAAGTCGCCTTTGGCGGGGGGATAGCTCCCCTATTTCAACCCCTTTCGGGGTTGGGCACCCACCCTGATAAGTTGTTTTGTCTTTCTACTGTGTTTGTCCAAGTTTTGGTTTGTTTATTTTGTAACTTTTACATTATAATTACCAAGATTTTGAAGCGAAATATCTAGCTAATTATGAAAACTTGGCAATAATTTGAGGTAGAGACATAGCAGTATCATATTTTTCCATTACCAATCGAGAAATCATCAGATGCTAAGGTATTCAAAAACCATCCGCTGGACAAAAATAGACTATAGGTTGTAGCAATAACAGCTGGGAATTGTTCTACAGTAAACCCTCGCTAACTCGGACTAATGGGGGGGGGGAGACCACTTCCGAGAAGCCCGATTTTCCGTGATGTCCGAAGTCCGACTTATGACCGACTTAAGAGAGGGAAAATTCCGAATTATAAGAGGAAAGTCCGCGTCAGAGAAAATTGAGATAACTTTTTTTGTTTTTTTATTTTTTTCATGTGAAATTCATCATATTAACGACAAATACGAACCTTATTATGTTTTCAGGGACCGTACAGTACATAGTAATTAATATTAACACAATAATTAACCCTTCCTCCCCGGGCTGTCTTACCAAATGACGGTCGCCCCTACCCGGGCGATATGGCTGAAAAACGTCTAGGCCTAGGCTACCGTATTTATGTTTATTTTCACTGCTAGAACTTTCCCACTTATCTATAATCGTAGTGCGGTTTTCAATCTGTATTTTGGCATTGAGTAGAGCTCTGTAAGTCAACTGGTTCAGTTGTGATGACAATTTCAGTGCAGCCAATATTGCAGAGATGTTGCCAATATGGGGGCTTTTTAGACACTAATTTCGTCATGACGTCAGAACAATAACATTGAGGAGTCTTCTCCTTCTTGTTTTGGGAGGTGCGGTGACGAACGCTTGGGTTTGTTGACATACGTCGTACGCACGGCGTTCGGACCAAGCTTAATTAGGCTATTAAGCTCATGCCTTAGATAAGGCATACCGGGTAGCGGCCCTTCTTTCGTGCTGTCCTTACCTAAGGCAGACCGGGTAGGAAGGGTTAAAAGGCAGACTTCAATTCATCCTAAAATCACTTAAAACCGAGTGAGAGAACATTGTAAACCGGACACAAATCCCGCCCAACTCGGAAATTTCCGAGATATACAGGGACATTTCCGAGAGGCCGATGCCATTCCGAGAAGTGCGGGTTTCCGACTAAAAAGATTCCGAGTTAGCGGGGGTTTACTGTATTAATCAGTTGGTCATAAAATATATCTTAATTACACAACATACATTCTTAACCCTTCGAGTACCAGCGACGTGCGTGATGTTATATTCTAGCTATTTTTAGACGACATTATGCAGCTTAGGAAGGATCTGTGGTAGGTTAACGGGTTGGTTGAGGTAATTTAAAGTCTTATTATTACTAGAGGTCCTTCCTAAGCTGAATAAAATCACTTAATAGTTGCCAGAATCTGACAAAAAGGACGTCACCGGCACTGTACGGGTTAACAATTAATCAACTGGATATATTATTTAGTTTCCAATGCTAAGCTTTTGAGGCGACTTCTGTTTGTTTTGACTCTGGCTCGGTGGTGGGTAGAGATAAGTTATTGCATATCAAACATAGAAAGTGGTCCACCTTTACTACTTCCTTCTCCAAAGATGATTTATTTCAGGTGTTCTTCAGTGGTAACCTGGAGAGTACACAGGTTAGGATGAAGCTCCATGAACTAATAATAACTTGACACTGGAAATCTAGCCACTGTAATATAGTTTATTTATTTATTTATTTATTTTTTCTTTCTTCTTGCAGTCCGGCTGAAGCGTTCAGAGCTGGGCACATTCGTCGTCACTTCCTTCAGGTGCCACTGGAGGCCACGTGGGGGGTGGTCACACTGAAAGGCTCACACTCGGAGAAGTGTCAACGCTTCACACTTCACACCGTCCAGCTTAAACCTCGGTCCTCAGTCAAAACTCTCGAATATTATAAGGTAAGCCTCATTTCTTTCCCTTATTTCTTAATCTTTTCATTGTCAAATGTTAATACAGTAAGGTAGTAATAATGATGTACCGGTATGTACAATTTTTTACATAAATTCTGTTCTTCCACATAATCTTATATTTGGAAGTACAGTACTGTAAGATTAATATGATTGAATTTTGAATTAGATAATGTAGTTTATTTTAAGTTTGTTGACCAATCATATAAATTAATGACTGCATAACAAACTACAGTAGTGCACCATGTTTCGCGCCTAATTGGTGCCGTGAATTTGGCGCGAAAGTTGATTTCGCGATAGTAGAGGCCTTGAACATATGGGGAATAAAGTAATTGGTTCCATCCTCCTCCAAAAATTCCCCCTAATAAATATTTACTGAAAACACGTACTAATCCATGTTGCAGGGGTATCCGCAGCTTGTGTTTATCTCCGTGCTCTGAAGCCTCTGATTTTGTGCTCTTGTGTCTTGAGATCGTAATGCATAAGTGCGTGGAATTTCGATGTGAGTATCCTAGGTTCGATTCCATGGAGTGCCACATGTGTTTGTTGATTTCATTAATTGAGTTTAGAAGTGAAGTTGGTTGGTGAAAAAATATAATATAGATTATTTCTCATCATGGCCAACAAATGCACGTCTGATGAGCCTATCATCCTTGAGTTTCTCTACAAGCAGCTGATGAAAAGCATTCACGGCGCAAGCCTAAAATAGGCTACAACTTGTGGTCATTCACAAACAAAATTACTGTAATGTCAACTAGGCTAGTCCTATACTCTATGTAACTCACCTTTGCCGCTGGCCAGTACAGCAGATTTGAGACCGCGCCCGTGATTGGCTGGCAATGGCATCACTCCCTAGGCATTATAGGTTTCAGAATTTCCAGAGTTTGTATTATTTGCACTTATCCTTGACGTTGTGGTTACAATTTAGCCAAGTTATTATACTAGAAAGTAGAATACAAACCCCTTTGCCCCTTTGTTATTTCGCATACAACACACCGAGCATAATATACAGAAACCGCCGAAAAGCTGGAAATGCAGTGTATAAAAATAAAACAATCCACCTCCTGGCAACACTGCACTGGCCCGGCGTGATCGCAGATATTATCCTATGTGTGTCTGTATGTGCAGATATAACCATTATCTATTAATTTTTACCTTTCGTTACTTTCGTGCTATTGTTCATAGGGTCGCAGAGTATGCTACACAAAAGAATATCATCACTTTTGTTGCAGCACTTCTCATATGACAATTGCTTGGTCACCACTGTATCATACGGGGGTTTTGGACTAAAAGTAACCTTCATTCCCTGCACATTTTCATGTATAAGCAAGAGCTAGAACGTATTCCAATGATATATCTTTGAAAGCAGAGGAATAGACCTTTCCATTGGCACATGAATCATGTCTGTACGACCACTGGTTGCCGTGCAACGATATTGCACAGGTGACGCTAAATCGGTAAAAAATAGCGAGTTTGAGCGGTTTCCGCTATTCCCAAGTCTGTGAGGGAGTTGGAGACGTCTCCCACTGCCACTAGTGATGGCTCAGACATGATGGGGGTTGCACGGGACGGTTTCGCGCTGCTTATACTTGCTTGCCTGCCTCCCAGTCCTTGTCTGCGACTTTATGAACAATAGCACGAAGGTAACGAAAGGCAAAAATTAATAGATAATGGTTATATCTGCACATACAGACACACATAGGATAATATCTGCGATCACGCCAGGCCAGTGCAGTGTTGCCAGGAGGTGGATTGTTATATTTTTATACACTGCATTTCCAGCTTTTCGGCGGTTTCTGTATATTATGCTCGGTGTGTTGCATGCGAAATAACAAAGGGGTTTGTATGCTACTTTCTAGTTGTTGTTGTTGTTCCCTAAGCTGCCTGGCCGAACAGCCCCGAGTCCCTGAGGAAGGCCATGGCCACGATCGGGCTTTCCCACAGAGCTCTCATTGAGTGTAGATTATGTTGTTGGCGTAAGTGGTTGTGTGAAATGCAGTCTTCTATGATGTGTTTAATGGTATGGGGTGCTGTGTTACATCCCGGGCAGGAGTCGACAACGGAGTCATCCAGTCTCTTCTGATAGCTCAGGAGAGCTGGATGGTGTCCGCATCTCAGCCTGGCCAAGTGGACTCTGCCCTCGCGAGGAAGGGAGGATTCGGAAGGATGGATTTCGGGAGGTCGTGCATGCAGCTGCGTGTTGTCTGTGAGTGAGTGGATGGATCGGTGAGAGATATGAGTATGGATGTGCTTCTGGAAGTTGGTTCGGGGTGGGCAGGGAGGGATAGAGGACAATAATTGTGTGTGATACCGTGTGCTGGGTGTTGTTTTGATATTTCTTGGTGTCTGTGGGTGTGTTGCCATGTAGTTTAGTGGGTGGTCTTGGTTCGTGGAGGCTGCTGCCAGGAATTGAGTGCCTCTCATGTCCAGATGGTCTATGACTTTGAGGATTTTGGTTTCTTGATGTAGGTGATCTGTGGGTGCAGTAGCTGTGCAGCCTGTAGTGATCTTCATGGCTTTGTTTTGAATAGTCTGTAAAGTCTTATGATGTGTTTCAGCTAGGTTAGAAGCCCAGGCTGGGCTTGCATATTCCATCACTGATCTTATGTATTGTTTATATACTGTGGTGGTAGTTTCTTTGTTGTGTCCAAATTTTGTGTGAGCAAGTGAACTAAGGGCGTTAAGTCTGGGTGTCAGTTTCTTTTTAATGTTTGTGGTGTGCTGTTTGAATGTCATATGAGTATCATATGTTACTCCTAGGATTTTGGGTGTGTGTGTATGTGTTAGGGGTGTGTTGTTTATGGTGAGTTGAGGGATGTATTCGTGTTCTGTCCAGCTTGTGAGCAGGGTTGCGGTGGATTTGGCTGGGGCTAGATTAAGTCTGTTTGTAGTGCACCAGCCATGTAGTGTGTTGAGATAGGGTTGAAGGAGATCTGTTGCTCTTTTTGGGTCATGGTGTGTGCATGTGAGTGTTATGTCATCTGCATACTTTCTAGTATAATAACTTGGCTAAATTGTAACCACAACATCAAGGATAAGTGCAAATAATACAAACTCTGGAAATTCTGGAACCTTCTATAATGCTTAGGAAGTGATGTCATTGCCAGCCAATCACGGGCCCAGTCTCATATCTGCTGTACAGGCCGGCGGCAAAGGTGAGTTACATAGAGTATAGCCTATTGTTTTGTCAGCATTTTCAAATTTGTTTTGAACAAAGAGACAAGAAGTTTGTGCCGTGAATGTTTTACTGAATAAAATTTGTTCAAGTTATGATAAAGATCCGACATAGGCAAAGCACATAGCGAAACAACCACTTCGCTCGTGATTTGGATGGTCCTCTCGCCATGGGAAGGACTCTTCTGACGTCATCCAAGATGGCGATTGGGTAATGACGATCAATATTCGACGGCTTGGCAGGTGGTTTAAAATGTTCTCTTTTAATTTTTCCGTGAAGCACCGTGATTTCATGCGAAACGTGAACATGAGAATATTTCAATGTTGCCATGAAACCACAAATTGTGATTTAGCGACCTTGGTGCATTACTGTACACTTATATATCAATCACAGTCATTTTCACAGTCATTTTATTTTAGATAAAGAATTATATGATCTGATTTACCTTTGGATAGATTTGAAACCTTAAGGGGGTAGGGTTTATTTATTATTCGGTTTATCTATATATTTATTTATTTTGTTTTTTTAGTTTCCAGCCCTATGAGAGTCTCGTCATGTGGCTCAGTGGTCTGGTTAACCCTCCTGGCCCGGGCAGGTCCTCCAAAGGACAGTGTGGGCTACCCGGGCGATCTGGCCGAAAAACGTCTAGGCCTAGGCTACCGTATTTTTGTTTAGTTTAACTGCTAGAAATTTCCCAAGCATCTATAAACGTAGTGCGGTTTCCAATCTGTAGACTGGTGTTGAGTAGAGCTCTCTAAGTCAACTGGTTCAGTTGTGATGACGATTTCCGTGGAGCGAATTTTGCCTCGATGTTGACAATATCGGAGCTTTTCAGACACTAATTTCGTCTGACGTCACAACAATAACATTGATCCGACGTCTCCTTATTGTTTTCGGAGGTGCAGTGACGCAACGATCGGCTTTGTTTACATGCGTCGGACGCACGGCGTTCAGACCAAGCTGAATAGGCTTTCAAGCTTACGGATTTTAACATGCCCGGGCTCCTGCCCTTCTGCCGCGGTGTCCTTTTAACATGCTGCCCGGGCCAGGAGGGTTAAACTACGGTAATCTTTTTTTTTTTTTTTTTTTTTTTTTTTTCTCCCTAGACCTCCATCAAGCTTAAAAAAAAACATCGCCAAGATCCCTCTACTAGATTTATTTGTACAGAAGTGTAAATTTTTCGGTAAAAAAATTTCCCAGCCGAAGACCTGTTCCTCCTAAAATAGAGGCTCGCTATCGCTCACCAGGAAAAAAAAATGACGCCTAAATGGCACAAAAGTTCTTAATATTGAAGAAATGGTGTGAAAAGTCTTACAATTGCCAAACTAATGGGCCTAGCTTCTTAAAATCTGAAAACCAATGGGGCTTAACATGAGGGCGAAGGGGGGCCAGAAATACCAACCATCCTCCCTTAACCTAAGAAGTGCGCAGGGGGGGTAGTGACCACCACAGCCTGTGCGCACCTATTTCACTGTTTCCTGTCACTAAAATCGTTATCTTACCATAAATATCATTAATACTTATCCATATGCGCCTATTTTACGTTTATTATGAAGATATTAACCTGGGACAACAATAAAACTAGTGGAAACAGTGTTTGGCTAGTCAAAATCGCGAAATGAATGCGAGAGTCACATAACTAAAGTTTGGCCAACATCCACCTCTCACGACGCCTGGAGCGACACTGACGTGTAGTGACGTCTGTCTTTCTCTTGCACTCGCTTGGTAACACATATGACCGCTAGCAACTCGCTATTGTTAGCACGAAAATATACCTAAGAATAAGGGAATAACAGGGAAAATAGGTGATAATTGAAGGGGGGGAAGGAGGGGATGTGATGTGGAGATGTGGAGGAGTGATATTTGGCATGGCCAAGGGGGAAAAAAAAAAAAAAAAAAAAAAAAAAAAAAAAAAAAAAAATCAATGATATTGGGGTGGTTTAAATGTTTTTTTTTTAGGCCTAGGATTATAAGAGTCTTCCCGCAGCGCACCGGTAAAACTCTTATAAGTCTACCCGCACTTGCCGGGTTAAGGCCAGGATTTATGTCCTATAATGTACAAATACTTCAAATATACATTAACCCTGACATTGGAGTACCACATATATTCATTACTTTAATTGATTTCATTAGTTAGGTTGATTTGTAAATTAATTGGTGGGTTGGTGAAAACAAATAATAATTGGTGTATATGCAGGTGGTGAACTTGGAGAAGGAGGAGAAGAGTGTACATGTGATCAGTGTACGTGGAGGGTACACTTTGGAGGTGTGTTTGGCTCGCTGGTGGTCCTCACTGGTCGACGGTCAGGTGGAGATCTCTGTAGAGTTCCACAGTCTCAGGCCATCACAGGAAGAGGTAAATCATACACTTTATACCCTATTTTTTTTTTCTTTTTACTTTTTTCCCCAAAGAATATTTTGTGTATCATTGGAAATATATTCATGTGAAGAAGCACTTGACATTTTGCAAATTAAGGTTTCATATGTTTGGTTAATAAAAATGTATATACTGTAGTGCAAAGAGTAATGTTATCAATGATTACTTTTATATTTGCTTGATATAGATTATAGCATATAATGATACCTCGTTGTGTTGTTTCTAGGTGACGTTATTGTGTAGTGAGGGTGTGCAGCGGGTAGATGTACGATCAGGACTTAGGACTGAGGAACTGGCACCACAGGCTGTATTAAAGCAGTATGCACAGGTTTGTTAATCTTCTGTAAACAGTTTATCTATATAAATATTAAGGAAGTATACCATTGCTTTAGAAGTCGCATGCCACTATGGACAAATATACCCTTGCTTTAGAAGTCGCGTGGTACCTGGATGGCTTCATATGAGGTCACGCCGAGTTGCACCGCAGACCCTGGATGGCCTCACGTGTGGCATTGCTCTATAATGAGCTTTTAAATAGCGTGCACACTGTTTTCTGTATGGGGGCGACTGCAGCGCCACCAAGCACAAACTAGGCGGCAGCATCAGTTCTTATCTAGCAGCCATCATGGAAGGTGACCTGAAAAAAAAAGAAAAAAAGTTATGTCTGAATCGAGGCCTACATCCGCCGCATCTTACGTAACAAAATCTATGGCATCGAAGAGGAAAGAAACATTTTATTAAATTGTTCATGATAAATAATACTTAATTATTGTGTGTTCCATGTTGTGCCCCCCAGGTTGTGAGCCCGAGTGAGAGCCGAGTGGAGGTACTGGGAGGGGCACGAGACACCATCCCCGGTGGACGACCTATCTACCAGTTGGTCCTCTCATATCCCATCTCCATCTCCAAGGCTGCCGAGGTCCGTAGTCCTCACACCCATAGTATTAACCCTTTCAGCAGATTGTTAAATGAGAGACTATTCACCCCCTGGCCAAAAGCAGAGTCTCTTAATTTTTGTCAATATTTTACATATACAAAGTTAAAACTTTGCTTTATAGTTACATTTATGGCCCTGGAATCGATTAAATAGCCAAAACAATGCAATTTTATTAAAGTTTTCCAGTATTACCCCATACACTCAACTCAGTCTGAAAACAACATTAGGCCAGTTTGACACCCTACCTTTCAGTACTGTACTGTAGGCTAATATTTTTATAATTTAATTGTAGCAAAAATTAGATTTTGTTTTATCCCCCATAAAAAGGATACATTTGATTAGATGGCAAATGGAAGAGAATTATGATTTTCAGAGGTATTCATGGCTTGCAATGTTATTTTTGTTATTAGTGATGTTGGTATAGATCAATAACTTGAGAGCCTCCCTTTTCTTGACAAACAACCAATTTTTTCCCAACCCAGTTCGGGCAATGTATTTTGTCTTATTTTTTTTCCTTTTCCTGGTTTATGGCCGTATTCTCAATATACCGTCAGCTGAAATTAAACCGACTATAGTAAAAGTGCTCATTTTAATCCTCTATAACTCTTACTTTAAACCATTGTTCGAACTTTAATTTTAGGTGACCCCCCGGTGCGCCCTACTTAACGACGTGCTGTACGAGTCTGCGCTAGAGAGTCAGCTGTGGCTCCTGTATGACCACAACAAGCAGGTGATGGGCTCTGGAGATGCATACAGTAATAAGTATAGTCTGAAGCTAGAGAAGGGGGAGTACAACGTCAGACTCCACGTCAGGCATGAGCGACACGATTTGTTAGAGAAGTTGACTGATCTGCCTCTCACGGTCCTCACTAAACTACCACAGGAGGTGAGTTTTATTAATGCTTTGGCATGTTGTAGCTAATAACCTAGAAAAAACTGAGCTATACAGGTGTATAATAGTATAATATAAAGTCCTTCATTGTATGTATGAGTATATGGATTGTTTCTAATAGGTTCACATGGTTTAGGAGTCTTGATAGCGTAATGCATAAATGCGCGGAATTTCGGTGTGAGTATCCTAGGCTCGAGTCCTTGGAGTGCCACATCTTTTTGTTGATTTCATTATTTGAGTTTAGAAGTAAAGTTGGTTGGTGAAAAAATATTAATTGTATTGTACCTTTCCCTTCCCATCCTGTTACCTACCTAACCCTTTTGTTTCTCTTTCAAAATATTGTCTCTCCCTGACTCTGTTCATATCTCTCCGGTGGCATCCAGGTAAAGGTTGACGTATACACCTCGTTCAACGCAGCAGTGACTGGCGGCAAGAAGGCTCAGGCCACCAACCTCGGCCTTGGCCTCACTCAACCGATCTACCTCTCAGCTCCCACCATCTCAGATAAGTACGTCTAGTGTTTGCTCTACACACTCGCAATTCACTCTACCACCCTGCTCTGACTTTCTTGGAACAGTATGTAGTTCTCAAATACATCAATACATTAACCCTTCTGCCCTCATACGTTTATATTTTACTCTCATTCACACTATTTTCTACCTATTTACATCTAATGTTGCTGAGTAATAGATCAACCTTTTCCTCTTATGCATGCTCACCTTGTAAACCTCTCCATCACTACCCTCTCATACACTCGACCCATGTGCCTCTCCACCACCACTTTCTCATACTCTCAATCCATCTACCTATCCACCACACTCTCATGCACACTAACTAGCCTTCTACCTCTCTGGCCCCAGCCTCTCACATATACTCTATCCATTAACCTCTCTACCCCCCCACCCTCTTACACACAACACACTATCCATCAACCCCTCTGCCCCCACTCACTTACACACACGCTCTATCCAACAGGCTCTCTGCCCTCAACCTTCACTCACACTTAATTCATATATTTCTTCACTTCCACCCTCTCAAATAATTGTACATATTTTACTCTCATACACAATCAAACCATGTGCTGTACTTCTCTGTTCTCATCCTCTTAATTTAAGTATGTCCAATTTTGCTCTCTTACACACATATTTTATGCTTCTTTTGTTGTTCTTGTAGTTCCCTAGACTGGCTGAACAGTCCCGAGTCCGGTTGACCGAAGCCGCTCCAGATGCTCGGGCTCGGGCCCCCGAAGGGGCCAGGGTGAGATGAGATCTGTTTCTGAGAGGGCAACGGGGGAGGGGATCAACAGCCCAAGTGCTTGCACCCCCGGGCCAATGCCCCCACCGTCCGCAGCCCCCCTTGCAGTGCCACCCAATCACATGATCTTGCCAGCACCTAGAAGGAAAAGCAGTACCGGTACAGGAAAAGAGACAGACAGAAATGGCTAAAGATAGGTAGAGGATGCCAAACCTCACTATGGATAGGACCAGCTCTCACCAAATACTTCTTTTGTTGTTACCCTTAGTTATATAAGAGTAGTAGGTCTACATTTACTCAACCCCTCCCCCCCACACACACACACACACATACACACTCTCAGGTATGTACTGTACATCACACATTGTATTTTCACATAGGGCCATTTTTTTTTTTTTTTTTTTTTTTTTTTTTTTTTTTTTTTATCAATCTTCAGTAAGTAGTGGGCTGGATCTATCAGAGTGAGGGTTGGTGTCCTCTACTTCCCATAGCCGTTTCTGAATGTACCTTTATCATCATTCTTATTTCTAACTTTTTTCCTGAGAATGGTGAAGGCAGTGGGGCCATTATGGTGTGCCCCATGGTTCCATAGTGTCTTACTATCACAGCCCACTGGCACAAGTTGGCCTTTCTCTCTCTGGCGTAGGGATGCGGCGACCTCACCGCCCGCCACTTTGGTGGTGCAATCAGCTTCTGGAGCAGTGGACCACTGATTCCTATCTTCAGAAAATTCCTGTGCTTGGTGTGCTTCCAGCCGGGGCCCCACTGGGGTAAATAAAATAGCAAAACAGTGGTGGAACTGCCATCTGGGTGAGGGACTGCTCTGGGTCTGCTTCTTCAGTGTTCATGGTTCATCCACTTAGTGGAAATTGCACTGTGGAGTGTGTCAGTCGCGGCATGTCTGGGAGCCTGGAGGCAGTTTCTGCCATGGCCATCCCTTTTGAGGCGCTTCCTCTGGAAGCGGGGCGTCAGATTCGATTATGATGAATGAAATCTTCAGTGTATTTTTTCCACAGTGATTTTGATTGTTATTATTGATTGTTATTGTGATTATAATATGCAGTTCCTGTTTTGGTTTATTTGTTTTGCAATTTAATTTTATAAATTACAAAAGCAAAAGTTCAAACATAGGATCTTGTATAGGGCAATTTATAGACAGTGGGAATAGTGTTAATCATAAAGTTAAAGTAGAGGTACAGTACTGTATTTGTAATGGAATCTGTGATGTATATTGTAATAAAATATGGCTTTAAGAAAGTAAAATATGTTCCCAAATAAAATTTTCTCCACAGGACGCTGAAGGGTCTAGGCCTGACCCCCGGGCAGTGTCTGATAGGTACACTGTCGTTTTCCAAGGACGAGGCGGTGCGGAAAGCTGTAAGTAGCCACAAGTTTGGGCCCATACGTACTATGCCGGTAAGAGCACAAGCTTATCCCCTTCCCTCAGCCTCTCACTCTGGCTTGTCCATTGTCTTCCTTTTTCTTTCCTACTTTCATCTAAATATTTCTAGTTTCCTTCATCTGTATCTCTTCCTTCATTTTAGCTTTATCTTCAGCTTCATTTGTGCTATTTCTGTTGTCTGCTGCTACTACATCTATAGTACTATTATTAGTTTAATGTCCTTATCCATCATATTATAATAGCTCAGATAAGGTTGCCTTTTGGCAGTTGGACTGTAGTACAATAAAGTCCTTCCATAACACTACCCCACTATGTCATCACTGTAGAAGAACAGTTTGTTCAAACTACTTCATAGGATGACTGTTGGTTGAGAATGTTGCCATCCTTCCTTTAAGTCCCCTTGTATGACATGCAGTAGGTATACGTGGGGCATATTATTTTTTCTCCAGTAAATGTGAAGTCTCCCTTAACCCCAGGGGGAGAAGTAAAAAGTGGAACAATACATAGGTAAACATTTTACTGATAAGGATGGAGCATATTGGAGCCAGCAAAAGGAGCATGTCTGGATAAAGTAGCCTGGAAGTGCTTTTACCAACACCATATTGTAGTGTGAGCATCCCTGGAGAAACCAAATTTAGGAGATTATGATGATGATGATGTTTGTTGTGATGCAGAATAACTCATATATATCCATTCACCTAAGTAAACATTTGCTTTGCTTAGTTTTTGTTATGTTGGTTTGTGCCATCTTACAACACCCTATCCGAGTCGAGTTGATAGTGTGGTGGAATTTAACAAAGGACATTTTTAAATAACGTACCCTATTTTCTTTGGTGACCAAAGTTGGCATGTATTTTATTATAACTTGGAGAAATAGATTTGGAGAAAGACTCAGTGTCAGCAGGATTGAGCTAACTTGTTTACATATATAATACTGTACTGTATATATTTCAGTGCAACTTAGTAGTTTGGGTCATATTATCAGGAAGAGTTGCAAAATAAATTTCTGAACATTATCTGCATTCGATGCTTTCCATTTTATTTCTTCTCCCTTTTTTCTATTTTTTCTTCCTTATTTTTCCTCTCCTATTCTATCCTATCCTATCCTCTCCTCTCCTTGCACTAAGCTTTCTATTACTGCCTAATATATTTGTAAATCTAGATGAAGCTGCCTTTTATATGCATCTTGCAAATACTTTTTGTTACTGTACTGATCTTATTAATTAATTCAAGTAGCTTATGGAGTTTTGCCATAGTATCCTGTGATGCAATTCAGGATTTAAGCAACTTTTGGTATACCATAGCTTCTGTGGATGATTAGGGTAGAGTAAACCATAGCTTCTGTGGATGATTAGGGTAGAGTAAACCATAGCTTCTGTGGATGATTAGGGTAGAGTGAACCATAGCTTCTGTGGATGATTAGGGTAGAGTAAACCATAGCTTCTGTGGATGATTAGGGTAGAGTAAACCATAGCTTCTGTGGATGATTAGGGTAGAGTATACCATAGCTTCTGTGAATGATTAGGGTAGAGTATACCATAGCTTCTGTGAATGATTAGGGTAGAGTAAACCATAGCTTCTGTGAATGATTAGGGTAGAGTATACCATAGCTTCTGTGAATGATTAGGGTAGAGTAAACCATAGCTTCTGTGAATGATTAGGATAGAGTAAACCATAGCTTCTGTGAATGATTAGGGTAGAGTAAACCATAGCTTCTGTGGATAATTAGGGTAGAGTATACCATAGCTTCTGTGAATGATTAGGGTAGAGTAAACTATAGCTTCTGTGGATAATTAGGGTAAATTAAACCATAGCTTCTGTGAATGATTAGGGTAGAGTAAACCATAGCTTCTGTGGATGATTAGGGTAGAGTATACCATAGCTTCTGTGAATGATTAGGGTAGAGTATACCATAGCTTCTGTGAATGATTAGGGTAGAGTAAACCATAGCTTCTGTGAATGATTAGGGTAGAGTATACCATAGCTTCTGTGAATGATTAGGGTAGAGTAAACCATAGCTTCTGTGAATGATTAGGATAGAGTAAACCATAGCTTCTGTGAATGATTAGGGTAGAGTAAACCATAGCTTCTGTGAATGATTAGGGTAGAGTATACCATAGCTTCTGTGAATGGTTAGGGTAGAGTATACCATAGCTTCTGTGAATGGTTAGGGTAGAGTAAACCATAGCTTCTGTGAATGGTTAGGGTAGAGTATACCATAGCTTCTGTGAATGGTTAGGGTAGAGTAAACCATAGCTTCTGTGAATGGTTAGGGTAGAGTAAACCATAGCTTCTGTGAATGGTTAGGGTAGAGTATACCATAGCTTCTGTGAATGGTTAGGGTAGAGTAAACCATAGCTTCTGTGAATGGTTAGGGTAGAGTATACCATAGCTTCTGTGAATGGTTAGGGTAGAGTAAACCATAGCTTCTGTGAATGGTTAGGGTAGAGTATACCATAGCTTCTGTGAATGGTTAGGGTAGAGTAAACCATAGCTTCTGTGAATGGTTAGGGTAGAGTATACCATAGCTTCTGTGAATGGTTAGGGTAGAGTAAACCATAGCTTCTGTGAATGATTAGGGTAGAGTATACCATAGCTTCTGTGAATGGTTAGGGTAGAGTATACCATAGCTTCTGTGAATGGTTAGGGTAGAGTAAACCATAGCTTCTGTGAATGGTTAGGGTAGAGTAAACCATAGCTTCTGTGAATGGTTAGGGTAGAGTCTGCAGTACCACAACCGAGCGCCAAACACGTTCTTTTGCTTATAATAAACTATAATCTAATCACTATAATTAGGCCAGAAATCTTGTCCTCTAACCTCTTAGGCTATAACTATAAAAGGACTAGGGCAATCAAACTGATATTTATTCTAATAGGGAAGAGTCAACCAGGAAATAGGTGAAACAGTGAGGGCAACCGGCAGCAAGAAAATACTGTACATGTAAATACAAACCATTTTAAGTTACAAAAGTTATTGGTCAATATTTCTGTCCTAATTATAGTGAACAAAGTATGGGAATTTACTGGAGTTGAAGTAAGTATATTCTAGTTGAAGGTGTGCTTGTTACCTCACTGTGGTAATTTTTCTGGAAGCTTAATATTGTGGGCATTTCAGTCATTGGGATTAGCATTGCATTCAGAGATTCAGTTTCTTGAGAATAATGTATTTACATAGAAATTATCCAAGAATGAATACATGCAGGGGATATCCACAAATGCACAAATAATACAAATAGCTACAGGCTATCCATGTAAAAGATAGTGTAATCATAGTTTCTTTGATGCATGAATTTATTTAAAATGTTCAACTGAATACTTTGGTGGAGGAAATAGGTACAGTAGTTTTGTTACCATTGCATCTACTCACCCATAATTACATTTTCCCCTCTTTTTAGTACGGTAGCTAAAGCGTCTTCTTACAGGACATGATACTCAAATATATGTTCTACTGTACTTTCACAACTTTTATTTATCTCACTATAGGTAGCACCAGCGAACTTGACAATAATCTTGATCCCTTAACTTCTTATAACTCAAAATTAATGAAAGCAATCGAGCTGATGTTTCTATCATTTGGGAAGAGTCCACCAGGAAATAGGTGTGGATATTTACAGCCAGTTTGCTCTAGGCCCTTTTGAGTTACAGACAGGTCAGGAATCAAGATTATTGTAAAGTTCGTTGTCGCTACCTATACAGTAGTACAGTGATATGAATTAAACCTTCCTCAGCACACCTGAACAACATCAGTATATTCAATCCATGTTCAGTTTTGTCAAGGAATATTTCCTACATCAAGAGTGGAAGATAAAGTTGAAATTTTAAATGTGGGACATATTTTTTGTTTTATTGACTGTACTGTAAGATTAACCCTTTCAGTCCGGGTTACATAATTATAATCTTATTCTGGTTACTTTTAGATGATTTTATTCAGCTTAGGAATCTCCTCAAGCTATTAATAGACTATGAACTATCTCAATCTTTTGAACCCTTTCTAAACTATGAAAATCATCTAAATATAGCTAGACTGAAAAACATATAAGTCACCCGTCTTGAAAGGGTTAAGGGGAGTCACCGGCTTTTTTTCTCTTTCTCTCCTTTTCTCTCTTTCCCTGGCTTGTATCCATTCGGCCCACTGTTTTAAGACATTTATCCCCAGCCAGGTGTTGATTTCTTCCTGGCGAGCGATAGCGAGCCAGCATTATATGGAGAAATCCGGCTTTGCCCGAGACATTTTTCTATCGAAAAATGTACAAATTTAGCTTCCTGTCAAAACAAAAATATATATATGCTGGCTTGCTACCGCTCGCCAGGAAAATATTGACACCTGGATGGGGGTAAACATCTTAAAACAGTAGGCTGAATGGGGCCGAATGGATACACGCCAAAGAGAGAGGGAGAGAAAGATAAAAAAAAAAAGCGAGGTGGGCTCCCTTAATGTGAATGAGTGGCAGATGTTGTGGGTGTGTGGTGCAGTTGTTGTGATCCTGGGGGATGCTGAGCTTTTGTATTATTATTAGGTTGAAACCAGATTTCTTATGGATCACTCAGATTTTTAATTAAAGTTGCCCGCATTCATTTGTATTCACTAAATGCTTTTATTTGTAGAAGGAGAACTAGTATGATTGAAATAGTAGTGTAGTTTATGCTATAGTTGATTCATATGATCAATTAGAGGTTTTATAGCAAATTATTCTCTTAAATAGTCAATAATGATAATTTTACTTAGGCTACATGCAAAAAATCATGGTGTGGGTACATATTCATGTGAGCAACTGTACAGTATGTATGTAGTTAATGTATATGGAACCTTGTATTATAGTTGATGACATGTAAGTGTTTTTGTTCTTGCTCTTGTATGTATATACTCAGGCGCATACCCCATAGCTGGGGGTGGCCGACTCGAGACAGAGCCCGAACTGAAATAACATTTAATGTTCCAAATCTTACGGTCTGGGACCCTATTGCTCATGTAGAGCCAATATATTCCACTTAACTAGCCAGACAAACTACTACTGTATATACTAGGCATTTCCACATTCTATTGAAGGGTCTCCAACTGAAGAAGTACCGGTACTTACTGTACATGTTCCTCTAAAGTGAAGGCAGAAGCAGCGTTTAATATGTCTTGTCGATTCCAGGATGAACAGAAAAAGGTGAAGCTTGACCTGACCTAGTCAGATTTACCCCTTTGCATGACATCAGGGATGAGCAGTACAATAAGACGATAGTTCGTTCCTGAAAAACTAATAATGATAGTTTCTTGTTTGTTATACTGTACTTTCTCTTTAGTTTCCTTCCATGTTACACCCCCCAAAAAATGTGTTCTATGCTTTCCAGTAGTCACAGTTTATAAGTCTGACTAACCTTTTGTAAACTGAGTACAGCACCGGTAGTTAAAGAAGATTAAAAACATTATACTGTGTTTAAGAGATCGAGTTAGAACTTGGTCCACATTTGATAGTAAATACTTAGGCATTCACTATCTTCCTTTCAGTTACTGAGTACAGTACATTATAATATTTACTTTTTCTTTCACTTCTTAAATGTCCAGTCCTACATATCCATCTCGCCATTCTCGTCTTGTTACGTTCCATTCTGTTGATATTATCCACTTGGACAGGCCACGTTTGTGAAGCATAATGTCATTGCGATTCTAATACATGAAGCATAGACCTTTCCCTTCATGGGGAGAGGGAGTCTTCTGGCTAGAATTGGCAGCAGTCCCCTGAACTTTCCCCAGCCACATATAATTCTGGCAGTACTGATGCAGTAAGGGTGAATAATTTAAAGTTGTTATTGTTGTTGTTTCCCAGGCTGTCTGACCGAACAGCCCCAAGGTCCCGAGCAAGGCCAAGGCCATAACCGAGCGCCCCCACAGTACCCTCCTTGCTTTACTACTAAAAATGCCTAGGTGACCGTAGCCTCTCCCAGGCGAGGAGCTGAGATGGGTGCGGAAACGCCCGGGACACCGAAACCCCACCCAAGGCCCTGTGCCTCTCAACAATTATGAAGGGAAAGTTGAGGGTCAAAGGAAAAATGTGACGCTTTGGCTCCCAGGGGAGGTGTGGTGGAGTGGTCATGCCACTGGATTGGTAATCCAATGGACCCGGGTTCAAATCCCGATATGTCAATGGGAAGATATTATTGGGATTGAATTTGTGCTGTACCTAGTATCAGTGCATTACCACAAAGCCCACCGAAATGCCCAAAAAATACCCTCATTGTTCCCTGATTAAATAACACTGTATGAATATTCCCATATTCAAAATATGTTACAGGGGGACAATGCCTAGTGAGTTCACTGCTCAATAGGTGGCGTTCTGAGAGTGAGGGTCTGAGTCTGGAGGGTGAGACGGTGAAGCACTTGAGCGAAGCAACCGGCCGCTTCAGAGATGGAGCTGCTTCGAGCCATGATGGATGCTTCACATGTCTCACTCCCCAGGCTGGAACAAGACCTCACGGGCTTCACCGTGTTGAGCGGTGGCATGTACAGGCTCTCAGCCTATGCCCGAGAGGGAGTAGTTGGAATATAGAAAAAAAAAAAAAAAAAAAAAAAGTCTGCCAACCAGTTGGCAGTAGAGAGGTCAATCCACGGAAGAGACGCTGCCACATGAGATCTAGGAAATATGTATGTAAAAGGAACAGTCAGAGTAAGCTATGGGTATGGCAGAGAATGCTCAACCACCAAATGACTAGAACCCAATTCTCTCAGCATCAGCTAGGAAAGGTCCAAGAAAGCCACCTTTGGCGGGGAGATAGCTCCCCTATTTCAAGCACCCGCCCCCTAGATTAAAGTGCTCCTCAGTTGCTGATCTCCATCACACTCACTTGAGAAGGAGAGCCTTAGGGTTGGTTTTGAGTTAAGTCATGTGGGGTCATGGCTTACTTTACAAATTGGCTAACAATGCATATAGTATCAGCCCCCCCAAGGAGTAAGAGAGCCTTCATCTATAGTGGAGGAAAAATTATATGCTCCCTGCATCCTACTGCGTGTCTTATAAGGCGACTAACAGGGGGGATGGCGGTAGACTTGTGAACTAAAGCCCCCTTCACACACATACAATGATTTATCCCGACTGCCCTTGATTTTGCCAAAAATAAATTGGAAGATTGCAAAATTGGGGGTAGTCGGAACTAAAATCATGTATGTTCCTGACTGCTTCCTATTTTGCAATCTTTCCAATTATTATTATATATTTTTTTATTTTTTTTTACAAAATCGGGGGCAGTCGGGACTAACAATCGTGTATGTGTGAAGGGGGCTTAACAGTCAATACTATACAAAAAAACATTGCCATTGGCGATGCCTTGGTATGGTTCTGTTGAGGCTGGTGAGGAGTGGATAGGTGCCACAGGGGACTCTTCTAGTCTACCTAGGTGCTGTTTGGTGCCACACCAGAGTCGGCCATAGTGTTTACATGGTGGGGTAGCGTTGTGGCAGGATTTTTATAGTCCATGTTGCCTAATGGTGGCTTACTGGCCCGCCAGACCCCGGATCTGGCCCCTTGGGGCCGACCTGGCCGAAGGGATCTAGAGGGTACAGTGCACAGTGTTTCTCTAGACTGGCACTCCCTGCTTAACAGTATAGGGGCCCGAACCTAGTGGTAGCACTCCAGGAGGCTGCCCTGTCATTAGGTGTATAATACCTGGCCAGCTTTAGTGCCGTGTACGTGCACGGGGTAGTAATATAAATATAGTAATAATAATAATATTAATAATAATAATCAGTTTATTTCGAGCCGGCAGCCAGTGAGGCTGAAAATACGCAATTCCTTAACCTAACTTATCCTAAGTAGTCAACAGATTGACTCTGGCTGCCTCAAGAGAACCTGTATTCCCCCAGAAGGGGTAGGATGTGGGCAGGGAACCAGGTGGAACCCAGAGGTGGCGCATCCACACCTAACCTCCAGAACCCGAAAAGTTTTGACAGAAACCTCACCGGCAGGTAGCTGGGATAGAACCTGTGCTACTACCAGAGCCAAGCAACTAGAATAAAATGAGCCAGTGCGTTCGGCCACTGGGACCTTGTGTTCCTGTGGCTGGTTCTGGTGGGGTGCACCGTGGCCACATGATCCTACCCCATTGTAATCCTTGGGTAAAGGTGCCGAGAATGGTCTCCATGGCAGTTTGGAGCTGATGTCCTGAGGATGGTATTTTTCCTTGCCAGCATTACATACCGAATATGACCTACAGAGCCCGAACATAGACATCACAACACAGCAGAATAACAAGACCAAAAAAAAAAAAAATCACACACATCTAGGTCGTCCAGGAGAAATACCCAGAGACCCAGGCCCATTTGAGGTTCCCAGCTAGATTCCCAGGTCCCCCGCCATTTATAATTATTAATATTATTATTAATTCTCTCATACAGCCTGTTTTCATACCCTTTCTCCCTCTCTCACCACCTATCTTGTTACTCTCTCACCACCTATCTTGTTACTCTCTCACCACCTATCTTGTCACGCTCTCACCACCTATCTTGTCACGCTCTCACCACCTATCTTGTCACTCACTCACCACCTATCTTGTCACTCTCTCACCACCTATCTTGTCACTTTTCTCACCACCTATCTTGTCACTCTCTCACCACCTATCTTGTCACTCTCACCACCTATCTTGTCACTCACCACCTATCTTGTCACTCACCACCTATCTTGTCACTCACCACCTATCTTGTCACTCACCACCTATCTTGTCACTCACCACCTATCTTGTCACTCTCACCACCTATCTTGTCACTCACTCACCACCTATCTTGTCACTCACTCACCACCTATCTTGTCACTCTCTCACCACCTATCTTGTCACTCACCACCTATCTTGTCACTCTCTCACCACCTATCTTGTCACTCTCTCACCACCTATCTTGTCACTCTCTCACCACCTATTTTGTCACTCACTCACCACCTATCTTGTCACTCACTCACCACCTATCTTGATACTCTCTCACCACCTATCTTGTCACTCACCACCTATCTTGTCACTCTCTCACCACCTATCGTGTCACTCTCTCACCACCTATCTTGTCACTCTCTCACCACCTATCGTGTCACTCTCTCACCACCTATCTTGTCACTCTCTCACCACCTATCTTGTCACTCTCTCACCACCTATCTTGTCACTCTCTCACCACCTATCTTGTCACTCTCTCACCACCTATCTTGTCACTCTCTCACCACCTATCTTGTCACTCACCACCTATCTTGTCACTCTCACCACCTATCTTGTCACTCTCACCACCTATCTTGTCACTCACTCACCACCTATCTTGTCACTCTCTCACTACCTATCTTGTCACTCACTCACCACCTGTCTTGTCACTCTCTCACCACCTATCTTGTCACTCTCTCACCACCTATCTTGTCACTCACTCACCACCTATCTTGTCACTCTCTCACCACCTATCTTGTCACTCTCTCACCACCTATCTTGTCACTCTCTCACCACCTATCTTGTCACTCACTCACCACCTGTCTTGTCACTCTCTCACCACCTATCTTGTCACTCACCACCTATCTTGTCACTCTCTCACCACCTATCTTGTCACTCACTCACCACCTGTCTTGTCACTCTCTCACCACCTATCTTGTCACTCACCACCTATCTTGTCACTCTCTCACCACCTATCTTGTCACTCTTTTACCACTTTTTCTTCCCCTCACCACTTTGTCTTCCTCTCACTGCCTTTACTTTTTCTCTCACCATCCCTCTCGTCTCCTCTCACCACCTTTATTGTCTCCCTCTGACCACCTTTCTTCTCTCTCATCATTTATTCTTCATTCACCATCCTTCTTGTCTCCCTCCTATCTCCTTTACTCTCTCACCTCCTTTTCTCCCTCTCAACACCTTTAGTTTCTCCTCTCGCCACTTTATAACCATGGTAAGATTGGCTACTGACTGACTCGAACTGACTCGACCAGTAACCCGTATTCCCAGTTTTGGTTAGGCTACTGACTGATTTTACAATATTTTTCTGTACCCCCGACTCTACCTTTCTTTAGTCACGTTTCCCTCACCCCAAGGACCAGTATAAACCCCTTAACTTTCTTGATGGTGTAATGGTTAGAGTGTGTAAGTTCTGTATTTGATATCCTGGGTTCGAATCCTGGGATAATCACATGCTTTCATTAATTTCATTTGGGCTGTTATTGGTGTAAACAACTATGTTAAAAATATTGATACTGAGGTGGTGAGCAAAAAGTATCAGTAAGTGTTAGGATAGCGTAGTGACTGACTAATCCTGTCTTTTTGTATCCTCTCCTTCTATTCTCTTGGGACCAGCACCCCCTTCATGCAATGACAAAAGAGGTACTGTACAGTCAAAATGAGTAGTTTTCCAAAATAAATTATCTTAATTTGCGTGAACACAGAGAGATGATGATGCAGTTTTTAACACTGTACACTCAACATTTCTATTAGGCTATTCATATTGCAGTTGGGTCCAGTGCATGATTAGATTGATATCCAGTATTCGATAAATGGATATTAACCCTTTCACATTTTTATGACGCAGAGGTTGGCAGATTAGCAATAATAAATAAGAGTTCTCTCACTCTTATAATTACCTATCCAAAATTAGTTTTCTGCCCACAGCTAACTCCAACCTCTGCAGTTGTCTTTAAGTAACTAAACTAAAGGTTTCTAAATACCCCTGATGGTAACAAAGGCTTTAAAGTATCCCTAATAGGCTCAAAATTGCGTCAAGAACGTGAGAGGGTTAATTGTAGTCATGCACAGTACCTTTAACTGTCATGATGGTGTAATAGTTAGATCGTGAAAGCTCTGTATGAGGAATCCTGGGTTCGAATTCTGAGATGATCACATGCTTTAATTAATATAATTTGGGGGGTTATTGGTGTTAAGAACGATGTTGAAAATAATATCAATAGGTTCAGGAACATTTTGTAGCGAGGTCGGTCCTTTGTGATCTGTAACCCATAAAATGTTGTTTCCTCTTGCATAAGCATTAGGCTAATCATAGTGCAGTTGGATCCAGTACATGATTAGATTGATATCCAGTATTCGATAAATGGATATTTATCGTAATCATGCACAGTATGGCACCTTTAACTGTCTTGATGGATATTCTGACTTTAAGATTTTGTATTCCTCTTCTTACCATTCCCTTACTCTTGTATGTGAGAAGTTTGGTAAGTTATGATCAGCTTGTGTCTTAAACTACCCATCTGTATCCCATTCCTCCCTCTCCCCCTCGAACTAGTACCGTACCCTTTACACACAATGATAACGAAAATGTAATGAAAAAGTTTTGGTAATTTACAGATCATTTACTTAATATTTCTAACATTCTGTATTTCCTCTCTCCTTTGTCACCCTCAGGACCAGTACCCCCTGCGTGTAATGATAACGGAGGTGCCGTGTAAGAAGCGGAGTAGTGGCAGCAGTGGTAGTGGTGGTGGTAGTGCTGGTGGTAGTGCTGGTGGTAACAGTAGCACTGGAGCCACTGAGGACAAGAAGGATACAAAGTCATATGCCGATTATTTGGAGGCACTCAGGGATCTACAGACTGGATGGATTGCCAAGTTAGGTAAGAGCACCACTGGGTGAATGAATATAAAAGTAGATTAATATTTTTTTAATGAGTTTAATTCAAGTTAATTTGTCTTACTAGTTTAGCTTTCAGAGGTCCAAAAGGGAACTGTTTATGCCAAGGATGAATAGTTTTTCAATATCTTTTAAACAAGCTGGTGAAGTGTGCTGCTTTATAGTAGTGATGCGTGGGCAGTTAAAGAAGAAGATACCGATAGACATGGAGTAAGTGTATTGAATGAGAATGACGAGATGAATGTATAATATCACAGTGAGAGAAAGACCAGATACAGATTGTATTGATGAGGTGAGGCATACTGACAAGCTGTCTTGATTATTGGTTGACCCATGTTAAAAGTTTGGAAGGTGAGGGAAAGATAGTATTTTGTAAACCAAGGCAAAGTAGTCTATTGCCTTGGGAATTAACCAATTACTAGGAATACATTTAGCTCTGGCTGGGATTGTATTAATATTGACAAAGACCTGATAGTGCAGTGGCTTAGTGGCAGAATTTGTGGGAATTGTGCATTTTGTGATACAAGTATCAAAATTGGCACACATAATCAAAATATGATGTTGGGACATCATAGGTTTACTCTACATTGGCTTTGGCAGCCCCCTTTCAATTTTTAAATAAAGACCTCCGTCTACGTATTGTGAAAAACCTGTTATCCTCCGGCAAATTAAGGGGTTGAGTGAGTGAAGGGGGGGACAGTGAATGAAGGAGGATACATTGTTTTTCATAATACGTGTTGCTAGCCCCAAACGCGCGAGCAACTGTGGCTTTCAACCATCCGACACATCCCCTTTTATTTATGTGCATCACACATGTTAAATACAAATAAAGTTTATTTTTGCCACGGCGGACATTTAGTGGGTGCGGTAGTAACGTACGTCCTAGCATGTTTCACATGCTTGCACCCAGTCAGGGGACATCCTGACGACGTATACAGACTAAAACACACATAACAAAGCCACTCCAACACCTTCCTCTCTCTCCAACACCCCTTCTCCCCTCTCAACACTCTTCTCTGAGCTAGTGCCGATAAAAATGGCATGGTCAGTCCTGTAAAGAATCGTAAGATTCAGAGTCGTAAAGATTCCAGGACGAGCTCATTAGCGGCGGATCCCCAGATCGACCGTGGTGATTGTCACCTAAACATCTACAAAAGTACAAAGTACAGTAAAAGTCCTTTAATCCGACGACCGATGATTCGAATCTCCCAATAGTCAGAATTTTTCAATTTGAGGCCAAATCCGAATTCACCCGATGGTCCGAATTTCAAGAAGTCCCAAAGTCCCCTTTTTGAGGCATTAGTCCACTCAAATGACACATAATGGAGCACACACATATCATATGTTCATGAATTAAATTTAAAAGTTTACCATTGTCATTGTAGCCTATTACCTACTTCAAAACATTCAGATTAATGGTCAAAGGAAGCTACTGATATAAACGTAAACACCACATCGTCTGCTAGAGAGTTTGTTTTGCTCTTGAACGCATCCTTGGGACGCTCCGATGCGCTACTGGCTTGCACCGCATTTTCTGCAAGCGCATTCAGTCTTGAGCTTGAAAACGCACCTTTGGACGTTCCGATACGCTACTATTTATAGTTCGGTGATCGGAGCGTCCCAAGGGTGCTTTCAAGACAACAAGACAAGGGTGCTTTCAATACAATATAATATAACAGAGCACGTCACAAAAGGAAAATCACAAAAGGAAAATTACAAGAACCTCTCAGGGAAGTGCCGCTGTTAAGGCATTACTTCCCGAACCATATCTGATCTGATCTTCAAGAGCAAGACAAACTCGCTAGTAGACGATGCGGACATATGGTGTTTACGTTTATATCAGCAGATTCCTTTGACCATTAATCTGAATGTTTTGAAGTAGGTAATAGGCTACAATGACAATGGTAACCTTTTGAAGTGATTTCATGAACATATGATATGTGTGTGTGTCATTTGGGTGGCCTAATGCCTCAATGTTTTTGTCAGGCCATTAATAGAGAAAGTTAGAAGCTATAATATAGGGGAGAAATGTGTGAAATGGATAGAAGCCTTCCTGAAAGATCGGAGACAGAGGGTATTGGTGAATGGAATAGGCTCGGGGTGGAGGGAAATTACAAGTGGGGTACCTCAGGGATCTGTGTTGGGACCATTGCTGTTCGTTATATTTATCAACGACTTGCCTGAAGTTATAACTAATGGAAGTGAGGTATACCTGTATGCGGATGACACTAAACTGTATAGAAGAGTGAGGAGTAAGGAAGATATGGGTTTGCTTCAAGGAGATGTGGAGGGCATGAAGGGATGGTCTGAGCATTGGTTAATGCCTTTTCATCCAAAAAAATGCAAGTACATGCGGATTGGGACCAGCAAGATAGACAAGGTAGGATACAGTATGTATGAAGCGATGGAGGAAGTGAGTGCAGAAAAGGATATAGGAGTAGTGATAGATAATAAGTTAAATTTCTCAGAACATTTAGCGGAAAAGATAAACAAAGCCAATAGAATTGTAGGGCTGATAAGGAGGACATTTGTGTCACTTGACGAAGAAATCTTCAGGAATCTATATACAGCGCTGGTTAGGCCACACCTGGAATATGCAAACCAGGTGTGGGCTCCATATATGGTAAAGGATATAGAAGCAGTGGAGAAAGTGCAGAGAAGAGCTAGCAAGCTGGTACCAACGTTGAAGAACGCGGGCTATGAGCAGAGGTTGAGGACACTGGGACTTCCGACACTGGCATATAGGAGAAAGAGAGGGGATATGATAGAGACTTTTAAGATAGTGTCAGGAAAGTACGATGAGGATGTGTGTGAAGGTATCTTCTTGATGCGGGAGGGAACAAGAACGAGAGGACACTCTAAGAAAATTTACAAAGAAAGAAATAGGCTTGAGAAGGCGAAGAACTCATTTTGTGATAGAGTGGTAAATGAGTGGAACGCACTGCCCCAGTATGTAGTCGATTCCGAATCAATAAGGGAGTTTGAAAGTAATCTTGATAAAGCATGGGGAAGACAAGATTTGAAGTTTGATTATAAAACAAAAATACAGAATAGTAAAAATGTTGCGTCTGCTACCGCCGCCGCCAACACCGTGAACGACCGCAGCAGTGCAAGCACTGGTACTGAGCTGGATACACAGGCATAGTTTGCCTTTTTCCAGAGGATCTACTGTAAGAAACTGTAAGAAATACACAGGTTCATAGGGGTAAAGTCCGATAATCCGAAAAATCCACTAATCCGAACGAGGGCCGGTCCGCTGCCCTTCGGATTAACGGAAGTTTACTGTACCCTACTGTGGAGAGACTACGGATACACCACTCCTGCCCGGGCCTCACACAGTGGCATGACCCAGTCCAGTCGTACTGAGCTCATGACACTGGTGGCATTGCCTCGGAGGATAGCCATCCCTAGTCTTAGTTCTTAGGCACTGATTTTTGCCCCAAACTGTATACCATGGTAGAGATGTCAAACTAGTCTCAAATGACTCGTCTGGACACAGGTAATAACATATATTCAGACAATGTTTAGCTAATGTTGACTGTTTGATTAGTACAGTCTGCTGTAATTTATCATCATGCCACAAATTGGTAAGTAATGTTGCCATTTGCCACTAATTTGTTGAACTACAGGAACTAGTACAAGTGAAACGGTTGACATTAGCCAAAGATTGTCTGAATATCAGTTGTTACCGGTACCCATGTCCAGACAATTCATTTGAGACTAGTTTGACATCTCTACCATGGTATACAGTTGGGGCAAAAATCAGTGCTTAAGAACTCTAATGGAAAGTAGGAGCTGAGGAGGGTGCGAAAACGCCCGGGACTCCGAAGCCCCACCCAAGGCCCTGTGCCCCTTAACAATTAAGAAGGGAAAGTTGAGGGCAAAGGAAAAAATGTGACGCTTTGGCTCCTAGTCTGCCAACCTCTAGGTTGGCAGTAGAGAGGTCAATTCACAGAAGAGACGCCGCCACTTGAGATCTAGAAAATATATAAGTAAAAGGAACAGTCAGAGTAAGCAATGGGTGTGGCAGAGAACACTCAACTCTCACTCTGATAGACCAGCCCATTTTTCCAGACACTAATTTCGTCATATTATACAACAACAACATTGATCCGACGTCTCCTTGTTTTCGGAGGTGCGGTGACGTAATGAACGGCTTTGTTTACATGCGTCGGACGCACGGCGTTCAGACCAAGCTGAATAGGCTTTCAAGCTTACTGTCTGTTAAAAGGACACCCGGGTACCGGCCCATCTGCCGCGGTGTCCTTATAAAAGGACACCCGGGCTGGAAGGGTTAATCGAATTGCATTGGCTCCCAATCACCTAGAACACCTACTACATCAAGCTTAATCGAATTGCATTGGCTCCCGATCAAAGCCAGAATTGAGTTCAAGCTTTGTCTTATGGTTTTCAAAGGAGTTAAATTTGGTGATCCTAAATACAGTACGATCCCGAAATAAACGTGGTAGAATTGAGCGAGTCTCCAATTAAGCAAGCACTAAAATGTCAAATTTAAAATACCGAATTGGGCGAATCCGTGTCAAGTTAAGCGAATGCTGGATCAAAGGCAAGGAAATCCGAGGAGAAACCGAGATAAGCGAGGTTCGCTCCAACTGCGCGAATCCGCGGTGATGCAGTTTCGCTGACTTTGCTCTACCTTGGGGGTGTGCCTCAGAGCCCCCACCTCTTAAATAACACACCCAATCATCGTAGGATTAAGGTCAGTACACAGTCAAGCTATTGTTATAATTTTATTACTATTTTGTACTGTTGTATTATCTTTTGGTAGGTATAGATGAAGATGGGTTGGGTTGGATAGTGATAGAGATCCGCCGTGTTTGAAAGGGATCTGACGTGTTTGAAAGGGATCTGCCGTGTGTGGGCCAGTCGGTTCTCTGCAGACTCCAGTTTTCATATGTTCTTATGTTCTTATAAGAAGTCTTGTATGGTAAAGTCTGGGTCGGCCATCCACCAAATTCCGTTTTTCCCATTGCCCGCATTGTTCAAATTAAGCGACTGCGTTCGTTCACCAAATTCTCGCTTATTTCGGGACCCGATTGTACTTGGCTGAAATTTTGCTCTTCCAGCGGGATTGACCCTGTATGTACAGTGACAGAGACGATGATCTTCTAAGATTGGATGAGCCAATGGTTGCTTATTGGTCGGCCTTTGTATCTCTAGCTTTCTCCCACACAGCTCCAAGGTTGTATTATCGGTTGCCTGACTGGATTAAGCAGTCTACATCTGTTGAGTCCTTCAAGAAGCATTTAACACTTAAAGAGCAGGGCCCGACTTAAGTCCGTATCTAAAAAGCAGCAAGTTAGGAGCATTATTAAGGCTTTTAAAGGGTTAAAATCGAGTGCAAATGGCCGGGAGTGCAGCAGGCCACACGGCCGACACCCAGGGCTTACCGCCGCCCACTGACTCATGCTCCCACTGTTCTCGAGAGGCCGGCAGTGTAGCCAGTAGTGAGCGTAGCTGGAAAAAATATGCCGCTATACGCTAAACTCCCATGTTGGTGGTACCACTGCATCAAAACGACGAGTGCTACGTAGCTCGTTCTGGTCTCATTTTGAAGCTTGTAGCACCTAGTTTTTTGCTGAATACATTTATTTTCATGCAGATACTTGATTGATCATTCAGGAGGGCCTGAATATGCCCAAAATAGCCCAAAACCCCCCGCTAGACGAGGGTTAAAGACCTTCATGTTTCAAAGATATTACGACCTGGAAAATGGTGTAGTGACAGACGATTATAGAGTTTAGTAGCTATTATTATTGCATCAATAACTATATAAATTATGTTGTAAATATGTTAATGCGGTTTTATTGAATTTATTGTGTTTTAGCACTTGCGAATTCATTTGAAGAAAGAGAGCTCTTTTAAATAAGTACAGTAAAATGTATGTACTGTATATAGCCTACTCAGGCCCAATGCCCAATTTATTTTTTATCCTTTTAACCCGTACAGCCCCAGCGACGCGTCTGACGCGTCGGCGATGTATGTAACGCACAGCCCCAGAGACGCGTCTGACGCGTCACCCTAATTGCGCCGACCGTAACCTCAGGTGTAGCCACTCAAGAGGGCTCAGATTTGTATGGGAACTGTGTACGTATCCCACGCAACCGTGCCGATGGTTGAAAACTCTCAAAGTCCACGTGCGTGCGCAATAACCTGTTTTTTTTTGGGTAATTGCCTTCAATTTTTTACTCTTGTAAAATATGTTTTCGGGGGCTCTGTAGGACCTTCTTTAAGCTTTTTGAGCGGATTTTCGTGGTTTTTCCTTCATTCCTAACCCATTCGCTATTGTTTCTGGAATAAAACCATTTTTTGAAAACCGGCCGGGTTCTGGTGAACAAACATTACAAAACTAGCCGGGGCTCCACGGGTTAATAAGTAAAATTATTATTATAATTGTTATTATTATTATTATAATACTGTACAAGCAAATAAATATACCTTAATTTGTTATCTTTTTCCCCCACTTTTTGTTAGCCCTTTGCCTTTGTGTCTGCTTTCAAAATACCAAGCAACGAACTTTTGTTAACACAGTCCTGTTGTCTTCCTACTAGCAGACAGTGAGGCAGGAGAGCAACTATATCAGGAAGTAATCATAGTCCACCCCGACCACCTGGCGGCACATCTGGTTTGTCTACAGTCTCGATTCACCTCTTTTGGATTGCTTCTTCTTTTTACAGCATATCAATGTACACCCACCACTGACACTGTTACTTATTGTTTCTTTCAAAATACAAATTGACCTATCTTTGCCATATCCTTTTACATCATTTAATATTTGTCTTCGGTGTTTCTTTGGCAACAGACAGTGAGACGGGAGAGCAGCTGCACAAGGAGGTAATGACAGCCCACCCTGACCACCTGGCTGCACAGCTGGCTCGTTTACAAGCCCTGGATGCTGCCACCACCATCTCTGCCACGACCCAGAATCGTGCCGCGGTGGTGGCAGCGGCGGGGAAGATTGTGGCAGTGGCGGACATGGCGATGCTCCTGGCATTCTATGGCACTAAAAATGACACCAGGCCTGATGCTGCCAAGATCAAGACTCAGGTGAGGTAGCTTGGTAGTTTAGTTACCAATTTTGGTTGAAGTATACCGGTAGTAGGGTTTTGGTGTAAGCATCACTAGAGTCAATTTATATTTAATCTCCTCTACCTGTTTATGTTTATTCAGATGGACAAGCAGCGTAACACTTTGTTGGAGGCACTGTCCCGGCAAGGGTCGGCCCTGTGTGTTGACCTGTTGGCCCTCACCCCCGCTGACCACACACCCGAGGCACTACAACAGATCGACAACATTGCTGCTGACATCATGAAGTTTGTTGAGCCTTCTGATTCAAAGGTTAGCTGCTGGCCTTGGAGCTTGAGGTCTTGTGAATTCATCTTAGTTTGTCATTGTTCGCTAGTTTAGAGAAATGAGTCTTACTTTAAAAAAATATAATCTCCTTAGAGGTATATAATGTCTTAGAAATTCATTCTAATTTGTCATTGTTAGTGGAAAGTAATTATTCTTATATCCCCCTGGGGATAGGGGTCTTCTGCTCTGTTCTGGGAACATTAAACACAATTTTGTTTTCCTGTATTCAAATGGGTGCTATAAGAAGCGATACAAATATATTGGCGGTAGGAAAATTTCAGCTATTTAAAATCCCATTTAAAATTTTGAGGAATGAAAGATGTTCTGGAAGGAGGTAAATAGAGTAAGGAAAGTAGAACAAAAGAGGGAAGAGTCGATGAAAGATACAAATGGAGAGTTATTAGTGGAAGGAGTGCAAGTGAGGAAAAGATATGTTGAGTATTTTGAATCTGGTAAATTAAAATGTAAAACTTGCAAACTAAACAAACCAAAATTGGGACAAGGACAATATAAAGTCAAATTAAATTATCAAAATCGCTATGTGGAAACAACGTTTACTAAAATTAAAATTATTAAATAAAAGAACACAATCCACCACATAGGGTGTACATTACTACATGAGCAAGTTAATCTGTTTCCCAAGCAAATGTAAGAGATGGAAGGGAGGCAGTGATTGAAGCAGTGGTTGATGGAGATAGGTTACCCAGGCTACCCAGGTGGCAGAGAATGAATGAAAGGATTGGGAAGAATGAGGTGAAAGAAGCAGTGAGGCAAATGAGAGCGGGAAAAGCAGAAGGTATGGCTGGTATTGCTGTGGAGTGTATTAAGAAAGGTGGAGCTGTTATAATAGATTGGCTGGTGAGACTATTCAATGTTTGTTTGTTGTGTCAATGGTACCACTAGACTGGAGGAGTGCATACTGTATATTGTGTCGTACAAGGGGAAGGGAGACCGGCAGGAGTGTTCAAGTTAAAATTAAAATTAAAATTAAAATGTAAAACTTGCAAACTAAACAAACCAAAATTGGGACAAGGACAATATAAAGTCAAATTAAATTATCAAAATCGCTATGTGGAAACAACGTTTACTAAAATGAAAATTATTAAATAAAAGAACACAATCCACCACATAGGGTGTACATTACTACATGAGCAAGTTAATCTGTTTCCCAAGCAAACTAATCGCACATATAACAACGCACCATCGTCACGTTAAAGGAAGTAGTCAAGTTTGGGAAGTCCGGGACGTTCTGGCAAATTTTACTAAACTCTGCATGAATAAAGAAACTATATGTTAAATGTCAAAATATTATTTAAAATCAAATTTGCAACATGACAAGACATTAAAATAGTACAAAATACAAATATTGATAGGATATCTATACTATTACAAAATAATATATAAAATACAGTACAGCACTCACTAACGATAGTGCTATCGGGTAGGTACCTGTAAGCATAGCATGCCTCAAGTGACCCCTATCAATAACTACCCTACAAATAACCTACATTTATAGCACAAATAAACTAAGGAAATCGCAAAAGTAAGCAATTGATACTATCGACAATGAATACATATAATATAAAGACAAATAATTACAAAATATGAAGTAACAACAGATTTAAACAAAGAGTACTCTTTTAACAAGAACAATAAATTTAAAAAATCATCAATATTAATATTAATAATAGAAAAGATAAACAATAAATACAGACAAAAAGTAAGCAGAGGTTATACAAGAAACTTCAAGTTAAAAATGCTTGATTAAAATTATTGATGTCAAATTTTAGAATACAGTCACAATAATTGACCCTAAAAAGATTAAATTTATGGAACAATTTACTTGCCTCAAAACCTCTGTCCACTAAGAGTCTGTATAGTAACCTAGCTCTAGCCCAAGTCATCTACTTTAGTGCAGATTTTACAAAATCTTATTAATTGGGAATAAAAACAGTTATAAGTTATTTTACTATCGATATTACTACTAGGGAAAGGAAAGTTTATTACGTTAAAATTAAAATCATCAACTTTGTGATATACTTTAAGTATGCACTGTTCATTAACAATCTCTATATTTATATCAAGAAAATTTTCAACTTTATAATTTACGTTACATTGTGTGAGGGGAATAGAATTAGGGTAAATAAGTTTAGCAACTTGATTAAAATTTAACAAATTGCAAACAAGAATATCATCAATATATCTACTATTATTACTTAACAGTTTAGCAAGTGCTAATTTTTCTGGAATTTTATTTTTCTTGCTACTGTCAACTAAGTCTTTTATATATTTAAATTCTAAAGCAAGTTATAGAGGTACAGTATTAGTTTATTATCAGTTGTTGGATAGGGAGTTGAACCAGTTGCTGTTTGCTGATGACACAGCATTGGTGGCGGATTCTTAGGAGAAACTGCAGCGAGTACTCAAAGAGTTTGGTGTGGTATGTTTTTTTTTTTTTTTTTTTTTCTATATTCCAACTTACTTCCTCTCGGGCATAGGCTGAGAGCCTTAACATTCACCGCTCTACAATGAACAGTGAAGCCTGTGAGGTCTTGTTCCAGTCTAGGGAGTGAGACATGTGAAGCACGTAGAGTACAACGAGAACCTGCCATCTTGCCTTCACATGAGGCACGGTGCTCACTCATGGCCCGAAACGACCCCATCTCTGAAGCCACCTCGTTCCCGTGCTTCACTGTCTCATCCCCTACACACGGACTCTCACACTTACACACACACAACGCCACCTGTTGAGCAGATAACTCACCAGGCATTGCACCCCTATAGCATATTTTGAATATGGGAATATTCATACACTGCTATTTAATCAGGGAACAATGAGGGTATTTTATTGACGTTTCGGTGGGCTTGTGGTAATGCACTGATACTAGGTACAGCACAAATTCCATCCCAATAATGGGAGGAGGAAGCTGAGGGTGAACGTCAATAACAGTAAAGTGATAGTGTGTAATAGAGGTGCTCGTAGGGTGAATCTAGATGTGTGACTAGATGGGGAAATACTGGAATAAGTAGAGTGTTTTAAATATCTGGGAGGAGTGATAAGCAAGGACACAGGTGAGGAAATAGAGGTAAAACAAAGAGTATGTGAAGGAAGGAAAGTTTTCGGAGCAGTGGGAATTACAGTATGTGGAACATGAAAAATCACTGAATGAAAACTAAAAGTGCTATGTACCAATCGTTTTGAAATTTACAGCCTATTTGCTCAGGGCCTGTTTGAGTTATAGAGTTTTGGACTCAAGATTATTGGCCTACCTATATGGAACAGGGTATAATAGTAGATATTTTTATTATTTGTTTTCAATGCTGTTCTATGAAAGGACTCTTTATAACCGGATTGCAATTTGTTTTATTGGTAGATTAAGTACAATTAAATATGTCTTTATAATACTGAATCATTTAGCAATATGAGATTGTGTTAAATACTGACTGACTGACACTATTCTCTCATCAGGTGAATGGGTTCTTTGTGAACTACTACCGAGTGCGTGGTCTGGATGGGTTAGCGGCACGACTGTTGGCCCGGCAGTGTGAGGAGAAGTGTACTCGGGATAATGAGGCCAAGCTAACAGAGGTGTACGCTAGATTGGGCTGGACACACATCTCCTCCCTCATTGCCATCACACACCCACTCAGATTCCCACCTGGATATGCTCCTTTCTAGTTCCACAATTATCTTAGCAACATATTTGACTTAGTAACATAGTTCAATCTGTGAATAAAATCGTATATAAAGCCAATAACCCAAGAGAAAAACAATGTAAGCTGGAATTCAATCTATTCTAGTTCAACATTTGTCTTAGTAACATATTTGAATTGACAGTTTGTCTTAGTAACATACTGAATCTGCGAGTTAAACTACATTAAACCAGTAACTCAAACAGAATAAGACTAAGTTGGGATGTACTCTTCTAGTTTAACATCTCATTAATAAAATGTATTTTTAACATACTTCAGATGTAGTAAATTGCACACAACACAAGCAACAAAAAAGTAAGAAAGACAGAGATAATTTAAACGCTAAGCATCGATATGTTCCATTAGAGTTTCATAATTAATCTTGATATAGTTGAGGCATCAATGTGAGATAGCTAAATAAATAGGACTAAGATGGGATTATCTCCATTGTGCAAGTTTCCACCATCTCAGTAACTTATTTTGAGGCAATAGTGCAAGGTCAATCAAGCCCTTCATTTAAATTAACAAAAAAGAAAAATATCAACTCAACATTTCAGTCAAGTGCTTCTACCTGTTTCCCCATAAGATATGCTTCATTGTGACATTCACTCTGTTTGGATTTCTTGAACCCATGAAGGGTGGCTGTCATTCACAGACACAGAGAGATTTACCCACACAGGTTTAGTTTAGCTCAAGCCGTGGTCGAGACAGGTTGTCAGGATAGTTTCTCATGCCGCACCCTTACCATGCCTCTCCTATACCCTCCATGGACATTTTAAAGTACCCAGAGGGCCAAAAATACCTATGGGATGTAAATTCACAATGCTATGAATACTTGAATGGAGAAACCATACCCACATAATGGACAAGGGTTGTTATTGTAATGCCACCAGATTCCACGCTCTCTGGAGTCGTCTCCGGGTGTGAAGAGGACTCCAGAGAGAGTTGTAACTGTTGTATCATTACAGTACTATATTTTCTCCAAATATACCTACAGTTATATATGTTATATATAACTGTAGTACACTACCTACAGTAGATTCAATTTGCTTCCTCAGGAATATGAAGAAAGCTGCAGAGGATTTATGGTGTTTCTTTAAAACATTGATCATGAGCTATTTAGTGTTTATTCTAAACCCCTTCTTTTAGAGAAAAACAAATGGATTAAAAAATGGTTTAAATAATAGTAAAAATGCCCACCCTTTAGGGGTTAAGGAATATATATACCCACATGACAATTTTTTTTTTTTTTTTCGTTATTAGGAGTATAAATTTTCCATAAGCCTCAGTCTTAATTCTATTCAACCTTCGCTAGATGTACTGTATTTGAAATGCCAGTGTCTCGTATGCAAGTCTGTCTTGTTGCATGCCATTTCAGTCCAACCATGAGGTGCAATATAAACTGATATGTTGTGCTATTGCCTCACATAATAATGATTTCAATTATAGGTGCCAGTTGTATCATGATATTGTACAGTTTCAGAAAACACTGCAGTACCTTACAGTACAGTAGTGCAATTAAATTGGGAAAATAGTTTTCTTAGATTATACAGTACAGTACAGTACCGTGTATATTCGTGCTCCATTTACTACACAGTGGTACCCCAGGCTAAGACATCAGTTTATATTATATGTGCTTCAGTTTACAGTAGATTCACTTCAGCATAAATATCCATATCTTGGGTGCCTATTAAACCTAACCTATACCAGAATCTACCGGACATTCTGTGTTAACCTGTGATCTGGTGTGATTAGCATTGGTGTGAGTCATGCTTTATTACCCCACAAAAAATGGACAGCCATTTGTATGTAATGTTTACAGGCAACTCTAGTTTTCCTACTTTCACAAAGAATTGGAAGATCCTGATAACAAGTTTTCTTGAGGAGATCTCGTTATATAAAGCATGGAAAGGGCTTCGTATCAGCTTGGAAAAAATACTAAAGTTACTTATTTTTGTTGGAAACATAATTCATTGTCATTGAAGGCTATTGAAGTTGATACTCACTTATTTTTAATTTATTAAATAAATTATTATATAATTTTGCTAAAAAGGAGACTTACTTTTTATCGCATTTTCTAAACTCAGTAGTCTGGTTAAACAAACTTTTAGTTAATTAATTTATCTCGCATTTCTAGATGTTACTTAATTATTAATAAGACATTTGGTTGTTTGTTAACCTGATATACAAGAGTTTCTTTTGTACAATACTACCTTGGCTCAATTACAAGATGAGTTTTGGGAGTGTGTAATGGTTACTACATTCAGTCACAGGTCCAGAGACTATCACCCAGTGTGTTGTGAAGTGTATAATATGACACTCTTGATGTGTGTGTCTCCAGTGCCATCCTCAACTACTATCCAGAGTGCTGAGGTGTATATGGCACTCTTGATGTGTGTCTTCAGTGCCATCCTCAACTACTATCCAGAGTGCTGAGGTGTATATGGCACTCTTGATGTGTGTCTTCAGTGCCATCCTCAACTACTATCCAGAGTGCTGAGGTGTATATGGCACTCTTGATGTGTGTCTCCAGTGCCATCCTCAACTACTATCCAGAGTGCTGAGGTGTATATGGCACTCTTGATGTGTGTCTTCAGTGCCATCCTCAACTACTATCCAGAGTGCTGAGGTGTATATGGCACTCTTGATGTGTGTCTTCAGTGCCATCCTCAACTACTATCCAGAGTGCTGAGGTGTATATGGCACTCTTGATGTGTGTCTTCAGTGCCATCCTCAACTACTATCCAGAGTGCTGAGGTGTATATGGCACTCTTGATGTGTGTCTCCAGTGCCATCCTCAACTACTATCCAGAGTGCTGAGGTGTATATGGCACTCTTGATGTGTGTCTTCAGTGCCATCCTCAACTACTATCCAGAGTGCTGAGGTGTATATGACACTCTTGATGTGTGTCTTCAGTGCCATCCTCAACTACTATCCAGAGTGCTGAGGTGTATATGCCACTCTTGATGTGTGTCTTCAGTGCCATCCTCAACTACTATCCAGAGTGCTGAGGTGTATATGACACTCTTGATGTGTGTCTTCAGTGCCATCCTCAACTACTATCCAGAGTGCTGAGGTGTATATGGCACTCTTGATGTGTGTCTTCAGTGCCATCCTCAACTACTATCCAGAGTGCTGAGGTTTATATGGCACTCTTGATGTGTGTATCCAATGCCATCCTTTACTGCCATCTATACCACTAAGGACACCCTAAGGCATCAGGGCTCGGAAACTCTAATAATTTACAGCATAAGTAACCAATGGTTGTAAGGTCTACAAGTTGTCAGAGGATTGAGAGGGTTCTTTGAAATCAGCATAGACAGTAATCCATTGAATTCTGTGGTCCTTCCTTAGTTGATTCAAGCAATCAGTCTTAAAACATCAATATAAGATGAAAGTCTTCATTCATCGGATTCAAAGGGTAAAAGATAGGTTCACACAATATTTGTTTCCAGAATTTTGTTTGTCAGTTTCAGTGTAGCAGCCTTTGAATTTAACTTTTATAAGAATTCAGGTACCTAAAGTAATATACCTTCATTTAAGTCCAATACCTAGAGTCACTATACATTACAAAAGAAAACCAAGAAGTTGTTAGGAAAAATACGGTGATAGAAAAAATGGTTAGAAAAAGCTCTTTTGTGATTCCACCTCTTATCAGCGTCTAAAGTGTTAGGCAAGCTGATTTCTGTGATTCTTTTAATTTCACAAATAACCAGAAACTAGAATGTATACTTTTCATGCATAAGCTGTAAGAATATATTAAACTGATTTTAGTAGAAGCAGTGCAGTGTATAAATACATAGAAAATGACTATACAGTACTGTATACTATTTGATCCCTAGATCATCATTATTAAGTGCAAAGAGACACGTAAACTATAGCATACGGTACAATTAAACTTCTATTTAACAACAACAATTCCGTTAACTCTTGTTATAGTGTCATTGTAGCATTAAGCTGATGACGGTGAATTTGGAAAGTTATGTTATAAAGTACTGTGGTAATAACCATGTTAGCTGGGGTATTAAGCATAGATTATGTATAAACGGTTAATGAAGGAATTTTGGTGACATCTTCATTCATAACATGTCCAATTCATGCAGATTTAGTAAGAAAAAAGTAGTTTTTTAATATCATATACAAAATAATGTGTTCAACATGTAGGATTGGTACTAGGTAGTATGCAGCACACTTGATGACAAATTAAGTTGGATTGTTAATTACAGTGTTAATTTATTTATAATGAGTAAAATGAGTTGAGAGGAAAGTGCACATTCTATCTTTCTTTTTTTATTATATAACTGGTAGGGTATTTTATGTTTGTATTATCTGTTGTCAAATATTGATGAAGTTAAGCACAAGCTAGAAAAGTAAAGTCTTTAGAAACCCAGTAATAATATTATGTTGGGAATCTAAAGCTTTGCCTCTAATATGGTCAGAATTGTCTAAAAGGAGAGTTAGATTGTCTTAGCAGTAGTCAGAGAAGAGATGTGAGAGTGAAAGAGTGTTTGTGAGAGTGAAAGCCTTTATGCTTTTCAAGCTCTGTATGTCTGTTCAACCTTCCTTATGAATTTTCAATATGCCTGGAGCTGCTATACTTTATCTTATACTAGTTACCTTCTGATGATTTTATTGGGTTTAAATAGATCCTTTACAGATCTATATATCTTACATACAGTACATATAATTTAAATCAATTTAGCATAAACTCTGAGAACTTTGATACAACCCCAGCCATAAATGTACTCCTCACATGGTCAGTTTTCATAATAAAGAGACTACCTCTGAAGTTAATAAGACGAGGAAGACATTTTAGCAAAGGATCTACCCAAAATCCAGAAGAAAATTAAATTGTTATTTTAAAAGGCTTCCATTCATGAATGCACATATGGACCTTGGTCACCCAAAGGGTTTTTGTGGAAACAATGAGGGTAATCCTAAACAGCAACACAGCAGTATGTGGGAGTTCCCTTCTCCAACACCACTTTACTACCTCCAGGGACCATATGAGATCACTAGGAGCAGCAGACTGCTCCCAACTACAGGGTCATATGTCCTTACTGGCGCCCTGAACTACAGTATATTATCAACCACCTTGACGTGATGTTGGAAATTGTAAATGGTCATTGACCCGATACACTTTCCAGCAAAGCTGCATTCTCTGACCAACACATTGGCAACAAAGTCAAAGAATTAAGCATATAGTTTTTTAAGGTAGCAAGGCCCTTTCAAAGCTGGTTATTTTCATTTGGGGGGTAACTAGAATAAAATATTAAAGTTATAATTTGATTAAATGAGTTAAACACATCACTGACAGATGGATTGAGCAAAACTTGAGGTATGCAACATGGCTATTATAAAGACTAAGATGATGGAATCTCCTTTTGAATGCCTCTGAATGCGGTGTATTAGATGGCTCTCAATACTGTGTATTATGATGATTTTTTTCTTGACTCATTCTGTTTGGAGAATGAAGGTGAACTAGTAATAAAATAATTGCATAATGATGGATTTACACCAGGGTTTTTTCCAACAACTTTAATCCACAACTTTATTCTGGAAACATATTGAGACTATTATACGGTAGTATTTGTAACTAAGCTGAAAGTCGGTTATTGTAGGTGACAGAAGCTGTCAGATCAAAGTTGCGGAAAAAGTTTATAGGAAAATACGGTTGTGTTTATCCGCCTTAAGAGTGCATCAGCTACAAGTAGGTAATTATTGTGTAGAGTAGCTACTCCAGACTTAAGGTAACTATTTTGATTGGAGTTATTTCTTTAGTTATGGAGTGACTGCTGTGCCATTCGCTAGTTTCTTCCATCACTGTCCTTTACTGTTTATTTATTCAATAGATTTTAATATTTTGAAGTTTTCAGCGAGATGTTATGAGGGGCATTTTCTTTGCAACATGTTTCCTCCATTGTTACTAGACAGTTTATTATTCTCTAGATTATCCATTTCCTCAGCATTCCACTGGGAGTGTCGGCGTTAGTACTGTGGATGTTGCTTGTTTTATAATATTATTATTGCTTACCATCAGATGATGCCAAATTTAATATTTTATCAGCTACCAAGAGACAAATTTATTCAACCTAGGAATACGTCTTGGAGGTAGAGGGATAAATATGGTGATTTTTAACCCGTTCATTGACCACTTATAAGTTTTACGCCATAAGGAAATGCAAACTGTAGATATGAATATTTACCAAAAATATAGAAAAGCAATATGTTTCTGGTGGATTATAAAGAAGTTGAATTGTATTTATTATGCACTACACATATATTTGATATATGTGTATCGCTATTAAATATTGATATCTAAAACTTGAAGTTAGACCAAAATTTTGTAAGTGGTCAGTTCCTAGTGGGCCTTCTCATGCTGAAATAAAGTAATTTGTATGTAGTCATGAAATATTGTACAAGTGTTCATCTGATTGAGAGGGTTATTCTCTAGCGGAGGATATCAATAGAATGGAACGGAATGAGAAGAGAATGGTGAGATAGATATGTGGAGTTAACCTCAGGGATGGGGTATCGAGGAATTAAGAAGGTGTTTGGGCATTAGGAGTGTCAGCGAAGTGATGCGCACAAGCCGACTTGGTTGATTTGGACACGTGGAGAGAATGGATGATCAGAACTAGTTAAAGAAATGCTGGACTGTGAATGTGGGGGGAGCTGCGCGTAGGAGTAGACATGGAATGACGTGGGATTAGGTACTCTGGTCCGATCTCAAAATATAGAAGTTGACAACGGAGGCAGCCCTCGACAGGGCCGCCTGGAAAGCCGCCATATAGGACGCGAGACTGTAACCACATTCTCTGTAGACGAAAAGATCTTTAAACTTGTATGAATGTAGCTTCCTCCTGTTATCCCACTTACCCCATTCCATCAGACCTCACTCTAGTTTATTTATGCTACTACTATAGTCTGTACATTTTCAGCTGATGGTAAATTACAATGTTCTCAACTTGTTTACTCAGTTATTATGAAGATTTTGTGTTGAAATTTGTAGTTAAATAGAACAATTTAGCTTATTATGATGCAGAGATAAGGTAGTTTCATATTTTCTCAATAGATATCGTTAAATCAGTTGCTGAGGGTTTCAGTTTACCGACAGCTGAAATATATATGACTATAAGTGATTTTATTCCACTTAGGAATGACCACATCGACTAAAATAATCTGTGGGTGGCTAAAATATAAATAAAACTGGCATTCTCTGATTGATTTGGTTAACCCCGACAATGTAATGACTTTATTTATTCTATATCTTGGCTAACTTCAGACAATCTTCATATTCAGCCTAGTAAGGATCCCCTGTAGTCTAAGGGTAATATGGATAATGTATTGTCTCTATCTCATCCCACGTCATTGGGCTTATTATGATATTTTGTTTGATTAATATTGAGGGTTTTGTTTGTTATTGCCCTTTTTGAGTAATGTATTATGTATTTTTAGTTTGCCCCCTAAAATAATATATACTCAAAAAATTAAAATACATAAATAAAAATAATGCCCCAGACCTCCTTCAAGCTAATTTTATATAATATTTTGGTAAAAAAGTGTCCCAGGTAAAGGCCAGTTTCTTCTAAATCGCAGGGTCGCTATCTCTCGCCCAGTAAAATTGGACACGTGAATGGGGTGAAGCCAAACTAATTAGGTGAAATGTCTTAAGATCTCCAAACAGATGTAGTGAAACAGGGAGTTTAAAAAAAGATACCCCTTGCATCAGATGTCACGACAAGTTCCAGTCGCTTTATGTCGTAGGTAATATTTTATGTTCCTCGGAAAGATCCTTGCTATTTTGATATAATTTGTCTTGTTATACTGTAGGTTTCAAGTCAAAACTGCCAGTCTCCTAACTCTACAGTACTCAGTTTAACCCCCTGAGGTGCACAGTTACCAGTTTTATTATTTTTCTTTTATTTATTTTCACTTAGGAAAATCTAGTTAAGTTAATTTTCTAAAAATAGTTTTCCTTAAACTACCATTGAAAGAAAACTGAAGAGGTTAGGGGTATTTCAAGGTTTAAAATACGCTACAAACCACGTGAATCGCGTTCCGTGCCTCAGGGGGTTAACCCAACTAAGCCTAATTATTCAAACCTAACCTAACCTTTCCAAATTAACTTACCTAATCAACCCTAGCCTAAACTAACCTCACATGCCGTAACCCAAGCTGCTAGGAGTGCGGCTGTCTTGACCTAGGAAATGTATGCAAAAATGTCATCAGTTTGAAAGTTATTTAGATATGCAGTGTTTGCAGCTGCTGCCCGTTGAAATGTTGAGGCATTAACTGGGGGCCATTGTTTCAGTTGGTTATTATCATGTTTGCTTTACAAAAAATAATGGGTTTTGTGGGTAGTACGGTACACTTTCTGATTAATTATTTAGTGCACAGTTGATTTGTAATAATTTATTGAGAGCTTTGTGAATAATCAGTATAATTTTATTTTAACTGTTTAAATTGCCAATGCAATAAAATAACTTGTTTGATACTCATATTTGTAATGATAGACAAAATGTGTGTGAAAGAATGGCCCTATGCGAGTCTAGATGATATTGACATTGGCATACATTGATGCCAACTAGCATTTCTGATAGTTTCAGCACTTTATTTAAGGAAAGTTATGTGATAAACTACTGTATTATGGCCAGGTGGTTTTTTAAAGGATTAATGCAGTTTTATATGCAATTTACAATTAAGTTCACCGAACAGGGACTTATCAAAAATACAGTATAGTTTAGCCTCTACCAAGTTGTAGTTGATGGTGTATATATGAAAGGAAAAAGGTGGATGCTTTTACTCTGTTATGCACATCATTGCCATGTTGAAGGATTAACTGAAAGGAAGATTATCTCAGTATTCTCACCTTACCTGATAAGCAGATTTCTAACGTGCAGGATAAAAAAAAAAAATAATGATATTATGATTAAACTGTGAACAGGAAACGGCTGTGTATTTATTTTAAGAGTAACCGTAATATGTTAATGTGTAATTTATAGTATTATATGTACAGTAGTAGACTAGTAGTATATGTGAGAGAGGAATAGTGGGATGAATAATGTGAATGTTTGAGAGGAATACTGGGATGAATAATGTGAATGTGTGAAAGGAATAGTGGATGAATTATATGAATGTGTGAGAGGAATAGTGGATGAATTATGTGAATGTGTGAGAGGAATAGTGGGATGAATTATGTGAATGTGTGATGGGAATGATGGATGAATAATGTGAATATGTGAAAGGAATAGTGTGATGAATTATGTGAATGTGTGAAAGGAATAGTGGATGAATTATGTGAATGTGTGAGAAGAATAGTGGATGAATAATGTGAATGTGTGAGGAATAGTGGGATTAATTATGTGAATGTGTGAGAGGAATAGTGGATGAATAATGTGAATGTGTGAGAGGAATAGTGGGATGAATTATGTGAATGTGTGAGAGGAATAGTAGAATGAATTTTGTGAATGTGTGAGGGGAATGATGGATGAATAATGTGAATATGTGAAAGGAATAGTGAGATAAATTATGTGAATGTGTGAAAGGAATAGTGGATGAATAATGTGAATGTGTGAGAGGAATAGTGGGATGAATTATGTGAATGTGTCTTGTCACCATGGCTGCTTAGTATATACATGGATGAAAATATCAGAATATGAATAACATGATACATGACAAGAGGAGCTAGGCTGAGTAGGAGAGAAGGGAGTGGAAGGATTATAACAAGATAGACAACTAATCAAGCCGAGATAGCTAGGAAAGGGCAGGAGGTTAACAAATCTAGGAAGGTGAAGACCCTGCAGATATTTCTCTCCATTTCATCAATTCAGCCAAACCACATGAGCTCCACAGCAGAACTCTTATAGGGCAGAGCCTAAGGATGAGACAAGAACTGCTACACTGCAGCACCAACAACAAAATGACCAAGGGCAAAGAATGAGAATTCAGGATTATGGAAGAAAAAATCACAGCGAGATACAAACAAAAATGCACTACTGAGGGGAATCGAGTCAGCTTGGCCGCACCAGTGACCGAAGAGACAAATCAGGTTTCTGTCTGCCTCTTTTACTGTACTGTACTACTTTTTCTTCTAGGTGCTGGCGAGATTGCCCGATTGGGTGGTACTGCAAGGGGGGCTGCAGACGGTGGGGGCATTGGCCTGGGGGTGTAAGCCTGTGGGCTGATGATTCCCTTCCCCGCTGCCCTCTCGGAGATAGATCTCATATTCTTTTCCCTTGCCCCTCAACTTTCTCTTCATAACTGTTAACCCGGCAAGTGCTGGAAGACTCTTAAGAGTTTCCCCGGGCGACTGCGGAAAGACTCTTAAGAGTCTGGGAAAAAAGAAAATCCATTTAAAACACCCCAACATTTTTTTTTTTTTTTTTTTTTTTTTTTTTTTTTTTTTTTTTTTTTTTTTTTTTTTTTTTTGCCCCTGGGCCATGCCAAATATCACTCTTCCACCTCCCCTCCTTCCCCACTTTCCTCACCTCCTTCAGTTATCACCTATTTTCCCTGTTATTCCCTTATTCTGTGGTCTATTTTCGTGCTAACATTAGCGAGTTGCAAGCAGGGTATTGTCATCACTGTTACCAAGCGAGTGCAAGGGAGAGAGAGAGAGAGAGAGTATCGATCGACAGTCTCTCTCCAGACGTGGGGAAAAGTGGAGGGGAGGGAGGTTGCCTCAGCCATACATTATGTAACTCCCGGCCTATATCGCCGATTTTGACCATCCAAACGCTGTTTCCACTTGTTTTATTGTTGTATTATAATAATAATAATAATAGTTCTTAAAGCTAGCGCATGCTAAGCTAGCTAAGGATAGCTCAATAAGGCCGATTAGGCGTATTTCCATTGGGGTCCTGTACTACTACCCCATCCCTTTGCTCATGAGAGATGGTAACGACTCAGTGCTTGTGAAAAATCTTTAATGCGCCGAGCGTGGGTGCGAACCCGGGCCTTCTGGGTGGAAGTCCGAGACGCTAGTCACTACACCAAGCGAGCCGCTTGGTGCCACAGGTTAATACCTTTATAATCAATCTATAATAGGCGCATATGGATAAGTATTAATGCTATTTATGGTAAAATAACGATGTTAGTGATGGGAACAGCTCAAATACGTGCGCACAGGAGTGTGGTGTCTCATACCCCCCATGCGCACGTCTTATGTTAAGGGGCACAGGGCCCTGGGAGGAGCTTCGGTGTCATGGGCGTTTCCGCACTCTCCTCAGCTCCTTGCCTGGGAGCGTCTTCGGTCACCTAGGCATTCTTTAGTGGTAAAGCTGGGAGGGTTCTGTGGGGGCGCTCGGTTATGTCCTTGGCCTTGCTCGGGACCTTGGGGCTGTTCGGCCAGACAGCCTGGGGATCAACAACAATGACAATAAATGGCTCACAAACTTCATCTCTGGCAGACATGGACATGTCACCTACAATTATTGTACATCCTAAACACGTACACTATCCAACGGAGTCCATCAGAAAGTTGTCCTATCACCAACACTTTTAACCTCTTCCTCCACGATCTCCCACAACCTAACCTGACACATGAAACACACGTCCTCTCATATGCAGACGACCTCGCCAAAACAGCACAACACCCCAATATCAAACAAGCAACAAGCCACCTACAACAATACCTCCTGCAACGGGAACACAGGCCCCTACATAATCGAATGACAGTATCATCCAAAAAATCATCCATCACTATGCTGCCCCCAGACAGACACGAATCGTGCTTTCACCCATGTCTCGCTACTCAACGGAACCCATTAATTACTTGGTGTAACGTATGACACACACATGACATTCACTTCACACATTAAAAAACACTAACAACAGAGCCCTCAGAACCCTCACAGGCAAGGACTTTGGCTAACTAAAGGAAACTGTTCATACTTTACAAACAGTACCTCTGCACTACCATGCATCCTAAGCCTGATCACCCTGTACCTTAACACAAACACAAAGAAACTACAAACCACTCAGAATAAAGCCCTCAAAATCATAATAGGGTGCATAAAAACGATTAAACCAAATCACATACATACAGAAGCACAGATCTTCCTTCTGAAGACCCATTTATACATGATAGGAGCACAGTCCTACTCTTCAGCCCACGATCCACTTCACTCATGCCACTCCCTAACACATCACCCACCCACCCCTCATGACATAAAAGAAAAATACGCCCAATATTACAACCATATTTATACCAACATCCCACGCACACCTCCAAACAGCAACACACACAAGCATACACAAGCATACACTAATACCTCACCCAACAAACAATAAAAAACAACTCGCACAACACAATCGTAAACTCTCCACCTCCCAAGATTGACATCAGAAAACACGCTTCCCCAGTGAAACCCGAGTCACACTCGCACGCCCCAGGTCCGGCCATCACCCGTTACTACAAGATTACAAACACAGAATAGATCTAACTCAAGACCTTTCTTGTCCCTGCTTTCAACATCCCATTGATAACATGGAACATTTATTACTTCACTGCACAGCACTTTCCTCACACAGACGTAACTGCAACATCACCTCGCCCAAAGATCTCTGGACACATATGTAAAAGTGGTAGCAAGTAATGGAGGGGAATTATCTCACCTAATCACAAATTGCTTTGTTTTGAGTGCCACTGGGGTGTTTTCTAAGGATTTTCTTATGCTCAGGATCTATTAACCCGGGAACTGCGGGGAGACTCTTAAGAGTTCCCCCGGCGGACTGCGGGGAGACTCTTAAGAGTGAGTGAAAAAAAAAATCAACTTTTGACATCGAAAAAAAAAATATATATTTTTATTTTTTTATTTTTTTATTTTTTTTTGGCCCCTGGGCCATGCAAAATCTCAGTCCTCTACCTCCCCTCCTTCCCCACTTTCCTCCTCTCCTTCAGTTATCACCTATTTTCCCTGTTATTCCCTTATTCTGAGGTATATTTTCGTGCTAACATTAGAAATCCGGTTGGAGGGTGTGGTCATCACTGATAGCAAGCGAATGCAAGAGAGAGAGAGAGAGTATCGATCGACTGTGTCTCAGTGGCCTTGGGGGAAATTGGCGGGAAAGCAGCTTGCCTCACCCATACATTATACAACTCGCGGGCTATATCTCCGATTTTGACCATCCAAACGCTGTTTTCACTCGTTTTATTGTTGTTTCAGGTTAATACCTTTATAATCAACCCATAATAGGCGCATATGGATAAGTATTAATGCTATTAACCTCTGAAGTGCGCATGGGGGTAATTGGAAACGTCCCCCTGTGCTGACGTATTTGAGGTGTTTCCGCCACTAAAATATTCATTGTGCCATTAATAGCATTAATACTTATCCATATGCGCCTATTATGGGTTGATTATAAAGGTATTAACCTGAAACAACAATAAAACGAGTGAAAACAGCGTTTGGATGGTCAAAATCGGAGATATAGCCCGCGAGTTGTATAATGTATGGGTGAGGCAATCTGCTTTCCCGCCAATTTCCCCCAAGGCCACTGAGACACAGTCGATCGATACTCTCTCTCTCTCTCTTGCACTCGCTTGCTATCAGTGATGACCACACCCTCCAATCGGATTTCTAATGTTAGCACGAAAATATACCTCAGAATAAGGGAATAACAGGGAAAATAGGTGATAACTGAAGGAGAGGAGGAAAGTGGGGAAGGAGGGGAGGTAGAGGACTGAGATTTTGCATGGCCCAGGGGCCAAAAAAAAAATAAAAAATAAAAAAAAAAAAAATATAAAAAAATATTTTTTTTTCGATGTCAAAAGTTGATTTTTATTTTCTCTGACTCTTAAGAGTCTCCCCGCAGTGCGCCGGGGGAACTCTTAAGAGTCTCCCCGCAGCTCCCGGGTTAATGGTACAATGAATATTTTAGTGACGGAAACACCTCAAATACATGCGCACAGGGAGAGGTGTCTAATTACCCCCATGCGCACTTCAGAGGTTAACCCATTAAACGCAAAAATGCCCTAGGGGCAAGGGTACTTATTTGTGAATTTCTAGTCTTGGATTCTGACAGAATTAGTTATATTTATGATGTAAAGCATTATTTTGTTCAATGTGCTTTTATTTTAGATATATGATGAATATATGAACCTAAATTGAAGTGATAAAATAATTGGGAAAGGATTTGGGTGGTGAAAATCGTAAATATTCCCCACCCCGCCGTATTCTCAGGCAAGAGGGAGCGAGTCACACACCCTCCTCTCTCGCCCTCTCTGAGTCAACTGAAGCTAGCAGGACATGTCTCGCTGTTATATAACGATCTTTTATGCAACCCACTTGTGCTACATTACCGCGGGAGAGAAAAATAATCGATAAATGATGAAAATAAGAGGAAAATAGGTGATAATTGAGGAGGGGAGGGGAGGGGGGAATAAGGTGGGGAAGTGGGGTGGGGAGAAACATGGATGAGTGGTAGGAAGTACTAGAGGGGAACTATCTCACCTAATGACATATCCATTGTTTTGAGAGCTCCTGGGGTGTTTATGAAGGTTTTTTTATGGTCTTGCTTCCGTGAGGCCTATCGCGTTCCCTATGGTGACCCTTCTGTGAGGCCTATCGCGTTTGATGGGTTAATAAGGACGGTTGCAGTGCACTAGAAAAACCTCTGTTGAGGACGGTCGCCGTTTTTGCGTTAATTGGTCTAGAACAGACAGTAACATACAACTCTGGCATTTTCTTTACTGCCACTGCACTTGGGCTTACTTCCGCAGAGAGGTGGCGGGGATAAAATGCCATAAAGCTTGGGGGGGGGGGGGCTGTAATCTTCTGTATGGTAAAATCACCAAACATTACCATACACTGCCTAACAATCGCTTCTCTGTACCTTTGTATAGGTAGATGTGCTGGAAAGTGTGAAAAGGAACACATTGAGATAGCCTAGTTCGGCCATATGGAATGTATGGAAAGCGAGAGAATTACTTAGAAGGTATACGAGAGCAAGGTGGAAGGATGAAAGATGTGACGGGTGAAGAAATTAAAAGGAAAGAGAGAGTGGGATACGAGGGAATGGAGAAAATAGATGGAAGAAAAGTCAAGCCTGAGCATCTACAGACAATGGAGAGAAGAGATTGGAGGGCAGGATGGGATTTATGCTAACGGGGAATCTTCAGTTATTCTCTTCAAGTGCCAGACCAATAACCTGAACTTGGGGGATAGGAAGAGGTTCACCATGGAAGATACTGGATGCATCATGTGTAACGGAGAATACGAGGACTTGAAGCACTTTATCCTGCACTGCCCAGCATACAGCGAGGAGAGGGCCACAATTAATGTTGTAGCCTACTACAACAGCCATATCAAGAGGATGAAAATCAACTCATCGGGGAAATTCTTTTTAAGAAGGACAACATTGAAAATGCAAAAATAGTGATTTATAAGTTTTGGTTGAAGAGAAATGAGATATATAAAGAAATAATTATATAGATAAAGAGACCCAGACTGCAAGACCACATACATCAGGGAGAGCCATTTTAAAGGCAAAACTCAACTCAACTCAGGAGTCAGGACAGAGAGGGAGAGGTAAACTGAAAGAGAGGTGGAAGGATGGAGTGAGGAAGTAAATGGATGAAGGCGGTGCTGGTTGGGAGGAGGGGCGTCGACTGACTGGGGACAGAGGTGCATGGGGGCGGTTTGTTCGTGGCCAACCCTTCGGGGATCACGGCGTCAGATAATAGATAGATAAATAGATAGACCTTTGAAAATTTTGCTTTGTGTGACTCCGTCCATGGGGTATACTGTGGCAGTCAGACTCACTGGCAGGGTTTATTGGGATTTGTGTCTGGCCAAACAGCTGAGCTCTTCAATCAAGAATTATATTCCTCATTCTATGATTTTCCCCTTCTATTCTTATTCTGTCCCATCTAAACGCCTGTGCAGTAATCTGGAGACAACCCTCCAAGCAAACTGCACATTTAAACAATAAGAAGAAGAAGAAGCCTATACAGTAGGCTACGTGCGTTTACCCAACAAATTATCTCATCCTTCAACTTTCCTGTCATCTCGTTGGGTGTGTATGTTGGTCCTAGCATGGGTACCATTCAAGACAACTAGAGCAGCGTTAGAGCAGCCTTATAGTTGGTGGAGGTAACATAATAATAGGCCTATCAAGTTTTCTTTATATTTTTTTTCAAGGAATAGCCTAGGCCTAGCCTAGCCTAAGCCTAACCTAGCCTAGGTCTAGCCTAGTGTTTTTTTTTTTTTTTTTTCATGGTTTGAGTAGCCTAGGCCTAGAGGCTAGAGGATTTGTGGTAGGCTATTTATCAAGGAAACTGGCCACAAATTTTCCTGGAAATTTGGAAGTCGCCCATCGAATGAACATAACCTAGGCCTTAGTCTAGGCCTAGGCCTATAGGCCTACTTCATATTAATATATATTTCAACCTTCGGTAAAACCTACTTAAAAAGCGGTAACAACATGTCCTCCTACCTTTAAATGTTGTCAAGACTCCTATTCCTATAGGCCTAGCCTAGGCCCTAGACGGCGCGGGTTTTTTTTCAGCCATACGATAGCATAGCCTAATTAGGTTACGTTTTTGGTAACATTCAAGACAGCTAGAGCCGCCTTATTTACCAAGTTTCTTTATATTTTTTCCAGGGAATAGGCTATAGCCTAGTGTTTAATTGTTGTTTATCATGGTTTGAGTGGAGGATTTGCATTAACTTACCCATTATTCATTAATCTGAAGATACTCCGTCAAATGGCGCCATTTATTGGGTGAATCGCGCTTTTACAGTAGGTAAGGAAAATTGTGGGGAGGCCATGCACGCTTCCAAAATGTACAAATATTATATTAGATTAGATTAACCTAACCTTGGGGGGAGGGGCGTGGGGGCGGTTCGTTCGTGGCCACCCCTTCGGGGATCGCGGCGTCAGGCTCAGGCAATAGATAGATAGATAGATAGATAGATTAACCTAACCTAACCTAACCTAACCCTAATATAATATAATATAATATCGTTTTTGTGAGTAACGTTCAAGCCATTTATTGGGTGAATCGCACTCACCGCATCTTTCAAAACAAGAAGAAGAGGACCCAGGTCGAAGGATTCATTGGGTGCAATGCTTTGTTTACGTTCGGGATATTATTTTTGTGTTATTTTTCGGTCTAATCGGGTTTTTTCAAGCGTCGATAACGAAATTCCTCCATGCGGACTATAATGAGAAAAATATGGCAAGTCTATTGGTCCCTATTTTCCCTAATAAATTATTTCTAATAAGGCGGCGAAAGAGGTCTTGAATGTTATCACGTTTTTTTGTTAGTTTGTTGTTTAATTAGGTTAGGTTAGGTTAAGTTGTTGTTGTTGTTGTTGTTGTTGTTGTTGTTCTTCCCCAAGCTGCCTGGCCGAACAGCCCCAAGGCCCCGAGCAAGGCCAAGGCCATAACCGAGCGCCCCCACAGAACCCTCCCCGCCGACCACAATAAAGCCTGGGTGACCGAAGCCACTCCATGGCGGGGAGCTGAGGAGGGTGCGGAAATGCCAGGGAAACCATAGCCCCACCCAGGGCCCTGTGTCCCTCAGCAATTATGAAGAGAAAGTTGAGGGGCAAGGGAAAAATGTGACGCTTTGGCTTCCAATCTTGGTAGATTGGGAGGTCAATCCACGTTAGAGACGCCGTCACTTGAGATCTAGAAAATATATAAGTAAAAGGAACAGTCAGAGTAAGCTATGGGTATGGCAGAGATTGCTCAGTTCTCACTCTGATAGACCAGCCCATCACCACATGACTAGAACCCAATCCTCTCAGCATCAGCTAGGAAAGGCCCTAGAAAGCCGCCTTTGGCGGGGGGATAGCTCCCCTATTTCAACCCTTTTCGGGGTTGGGCACCCGCCCGGTTAGGTTAAGTTAAGTTAAGTTAAGTTAATTTAATTTAATTTTTGCCAAATATTGGCTCGGGTTTTGCACATTTTGGGTTTTATGGGTTTAATAAACATGAAACCCCGAGCCAACTTTCGAAATTCAATTAGGCCTAGCCTACTGCCTTTTTTTTCTTTTGCAAAATGCAAAAACCCGAGCCAACTTTCGCCAAAACTTGCTCGGGTTTTTCCATTTTAAGGTTTATTAAATTTTCAATATTTTAAATTCAGAGTTCTTCCAATATTACCCCTTAATTTCGCCTTTTACCCCTCAATTTCCATGTACTTCATAGCCCTCCCCACTATTGGGGGCCGTATCTTAAGATTGTTGGATAATGGGGAAAACGTTTTTTCCGGAGATTCTAATTAATGACAACCACTGTATAGGCCTAGGCCTAATGATGAAAACTAGCAAGCCTAAAACCAAAAAAAAAAATCACGAAATAAAAGTTGGCCAGTTTCCTTTATATTTTCCGGATTTGCATTAACTTACCCATTATCCATCAATCTAAAGATACGGTGTCAAATTATTCAAATAGCACCATTTATTGGGTGAATCTCGCTTTTACAGTAGGTAAGGGAAATTGTGGGGTAGGTTAAAGGTGAATTACATAAGCTGCATACCATGTAAGATGTAGGCTATATTTTGTATGCATCAAAACATAGCCTATTAAGGATGCTCAGGTTTGTGTATAATAACGTAAATTTACGTCAGTAAAGAAAACAAATATTATTTTTTTTTTATATCTGGCGGCGTCTGGTAGTTGACCGTCTTGCAAAGTTCGCGCCTAACAGTATTGTGATGACGTCATAGATTCCGATAGTTGTCAGGCAACAGAAATTTACCTTTAACTTGACCCAATTTATGTTATGTGTTAGGGGCAAATTTAAGGATATTCCCAATAATGGTATATTACTAGAGCATTTAATGTTCTGCTGAATAACTTATCTCACTTTTTGTTCATCTTTGTGTAATTCACCTTTAAATTGGAAATTTGGATAGCCTACATGATGGCTATCATGTAGCCTACATGACTAGGCTAGGCCTAGTCTAGGCCTAGTCTAGGCTAGGCCTAGCCTATATCAGGATCTCAGGATCTGTAACTTCTGTAAGGGGCAAAAACAGGTTGCTGGCAGCTGGGGCTTTGTCTTGGCGAGTACTGTATAGCCTAACAGGGTGACCGTGGTGTTATCACCCAATGGTGATGGGCTGGTCTATCAGAGTGAGAACTAAGCGATCTCTGCCATACCCATAGCTTACTCTGACTTTTCCTTTTACTTATATATTTTCTAGATCTCAAGTGACGGCGTCTCTTCCGTGGATTGACCTCCCAATCTACCAAGATTGGAAGCCAAAGCGTCACATTTTTCCTTTGCCCCTCAACTTTCTCTTCATAATTGCTGAGGGGCACAGGGCCCTGGGTGGGGCTTTGGTTTCCCGGGCGTTTCCGCACCCTCCTCAGCTCCCCGCCATGGAGTGGCTTCGGTCACCCAGGCTTTATTGTGGTCGGCAGGGAGGGTTCTGTGGGGGCGCTCGGTTATGGCCTTGGCCTTGCTCGGGGCCTTGGGGCTGTTCGGCCAGGCAGCTTGGGGAACAGCAACAACAAAAAAACAACAGGGTGACCGTTCAACTCAACCAGTAGACCATTTCAACTAGTTACTAGTAGCCTAGCTCTCAACCAGTACCAAATCAACCAATACGGTTAGGTTAGGTTAGGTTAGTACTATATTTTGGCACTGGTTTTCTTACAGTTTCTTACAGTAGATCCTCTGGAAAAAGGCAAACTAGGCCTGTGTATCCAGCTCAGTACCAGTACTTGCACTGCTGCGGTCGTTCACGGTGTTGGCGGCGGCGGTAGCAGACGCAACATTTTTACTATTCTGTATTTTTGTTTTATAATCAAACTTCAAATCTTGTCTTCCCCATGCTTTATCAAGATTACTTTCAAACTCCCTTATTGATTCGGAATCGACTACATACTGGGGCAGTGCGTTCCACTCATTTACCACTCTATCACAAAATGAGTTCTTTGCCTTCTCAAGCCTATTTCTTTCTTTGTAAATTTTGGTTGGTCTGGGTTAATTTGGCAATGGTTGAGAGCTACTGGTTGTCGAGATGACATGGAACCCATAACAGGTATAACGCTCGCGCCATATATTGGATGAATAGCGCGCCGACTCCTACAAAACAAGGAGAAGGAGGTCAAGTTGATGGAATGCTTTGTAGGCTATATGCCTAGGCCTACTTTCGGGGCGCGCATTTGACAGGTAGGCCTACCACCACGTATTTAGGCCTATTAGAGATTTAGGTGCAATTTAGGTTGCCATGCAATCGCATCCATTAACCCGGGAACTGCGGGAAGACTCTTAACCCTCCAGCCCCGGGGGCTATAGCTTGCGACTGTGCTGCGGTACCGGGTGTTTTGACGATCTTTGGGCTATGTTAACTACTCTGTAAGTCAATGAATATGGCATGTAATGTTGTGAATAAAAAAGAATAATGTTCCACAAACCTTCCTCTGTCGAATGGCGTTGAGTAGAGGTCTCTAGCCCCTCTGGTTGCATAATGGTGAGCGCGGGAAGACGAGTGCTTTTCGGCGGCAAATTCTTCCTGCGTTCGGACGCGTCGCCCCGGCCATGGCTACGACGCACCTAGCCGCTCGTCGCGCCAAAGTATTTATCTCCCTTAGACGATTTTAGTGTTTGATATTGAGAATGTGATGTTTATTTGATATTTTTCTAGTTATTTTGAGGCCAATTATATAAAATATGTTTATTAGGGTATCACTGTCACTGATATTGCTAATTTTCACTCGATACCGTACATTTTATTAGTAATTGAGGTAGGTTATTGTTGTATTAGGCACTGATTATTCGTTATCACAGGTGTTTATTATACTTTGGCCATCAAATATTAGGTCTTATGTCACTTTCACTTTGACAAATATGCTTTAGAGAGTGTCACTGTCACTGATAATGCTCATTTTCACTCGATACCGTACATTTTATTAGTAATTGAGGTAGGTTATTGTTGTATTAGGCACTGATTATTCGTTATCACAGGTGTTTATTATACTTTGGCCATCAAATATTAGGTCTTGTGTCACTTTCACTTTGACAAATATGCTTTAGAGAGTGTCACTGTCACTGATAATGCTCATTTTCACTCGATACCGTACATTTATTAGTAATTGAGGTAGGTTATTGTTGTATTAGGCACTGATTATTCGTTATCACAGGTGTTTATTATACTTTGGCCATCAAATATTAGGTCTTGTGTCACTTTCACTTTGACAAATATGCTTTAGAGAGTGTCACTGTCACTGATAATGCTCATTTTCACTCGATACCGTACATTTTATTAGTAATTGAGGCAGGTTATTGTTGTATTAGGCACTGATTATTCGTTATCACAGGTGTTTATTATACTTTGGCCATCAAATATTAGGTCTTGTGTCACTTTCACTTAGTTATATGATTTGTAAACGTTTTATATACAATTTATTGTGTCTTTTTTCACTGATTTATATATTTCTATAGGTTCTAATCATATGAATGTCACTTGGTATATACATATGTGTCACTTTCACATATTATTATGGTGTAATTGTATTTGTATAAATGTTTTCATAATACATGACTTTTGTATAACAATAAATTGGTTTACTTCCACTTTTTGCCTATATATATACTGTACATATTGTCATTATCTTTGGCACTTTCACTATGATTATTAGAACTCCAGCTTGGAGTGGTAATCAAAGAAGCACTCTAAAGCACAGAGTGCCACCTTGCACTCCACACACTCCATGGTTGACTTTTTACCTGGCCTCGGCCTCACCCTGCTGTTGTAGCAGACATGGCACCGCTTCTGCTGTGTTCTTCCTGATTCATTCTAAGGCAGGGAACCAAGCCTGTGCCTAATCAAGTATTGAGCACACTGCAAGCGGTCAATAACGGCGGGCCCAGGATGTGCCACTGCCCTCTGTGGCGTAGCATACTTCTCCAGGAGCTCCGTCAACACCTGCTTTTGGAACCTCCGCAGGCTATTGAACTTCATGGGTGTGTTCACATTCCGAAGCTTGTATATATTGTAGGCATTCAGAACTGACATGTCCACCATATGCAGAAAGAACTTTTTGTACCATCTGCACGAGGTACGCAGGCAGTCAATGAAGCCTATCTGCATGTCGGACTTGTCCACCAGCCTCATGTTGATGTTGTAGTCCAGGACAGCATCGGGCTTGGTCACCCTGGCCTGGGTGCGGCGATCCACCTTGCCAGTCTCCACCATTTCCCCCTTGTGGATGGTGGTCAGGAGGTTGACCTTCCGCTGGTCGTGCCAGTGGATAGCCAGAATGGGCCCCGACTTCTTCTTCAACACATCACCTTTTTTGGTCTTTGGAGGGAAAGGTGGCATGCCCTTCCTTTTCCCTCGTACTGTGCCTACAGTCCCCGTCTTGCGCTCATGCAGGTACTGTGAGAGAGTGGGGGACGTGTAATAATTGTCCGTGTAGAGGACGTGATTCTTGTGAAAGTAGCGGTCCATCATGGCTTGCACCACTGCTCCGCCAAAGCCAATGAGGGGGTCCACAAGCAAGTCCCCTTCCTTCCCACTGTAGACCAGGAAGTCCAGGACATAGCCAGTTTGGCAGTCGCACAGCACAAAGAATTTTATGCCAAAGCGATGTCTTTTTGAGGGGATGTACTGCCGGAAGCTGAGTTTTCCCCGGAACAGCACAAGAGACTCGTCAATGAAGACCTTGCGGAAGGGCTTGAAGTAGGAGGTGAAGCGTTCTCGCATCATCTCGTACAACGTCCTAATCTTCCACAGCTTGTCACCGAGGTGGACGTCGGTGTTGGTGACAAGATGGAGCGCTGCGAGGATATCAAGGTACCGGTCGCGAGACATATATTTCCCGAAGGCAGGGGTGGATATCAGATCATTGGTGATCCAATAGTCAGGCAACCTATGCTTCTTGACATGAGGCATTAGCATGGTGAGTGCCAGGAACACCATGAACTCTTTATGAGTCACTGGGGTCCACTGCCTCATGTGGCCCTTGGTCACCTTGCTCAAAAAGTGGACCTGGAATTGGTGCTGCTTATTTGTCTCTTTGACAACATAGCCTACCACCTCCTCATCAAAGAAGGCCTCAAATAGTTCGTGTGGTGGAGCATTGGGGCCTGCAGGAAAATTGGGGGTAATGCCTGAACCCTCCAGTACCTCATCAAAAGCTGGCACATCAGGGTTGTATCCATCCCCATCAACTACGTCTTGCCACTGAAAAACGTAGAATGGGTCTTGTCTACGCTGACGAGGAGCTTCAGCTGGTGGCCCAGCACGCCCACGGCCAACTCGGGAGGCGCGCGGCGAGGGCGTCGGCCAGGGCGGCGGGCAGCACGACAGGCAGCACGACGCCGGGCCAAGCGGATGGGTCGAGGGTCGTCGATGTCCATATAGTCATCGTCAGAGTGGTCATCTTGCCCTGACGGTGGACCTATGTAATCATGGCCAGAGTCTTCAGAGAGGTGCCCTTCATCATCAGTGGCCCCCACATAATCTGGCGGGGAACCAGTGATGCGTGGGCAGCGTGCGGGTGGGCGAGGTGGGGAAGGAGTGGCAGGTGAGGCTGTGTCCCCCGAGGTCCTGGGCTCCTTGGCCTGCGACGAGTGACAGAAAGCAATGTTTCACTGTCACTAGGCCCAGGTATTGGTGATGCGAGCTCAAAGACTTCTTCAGGAAGACATGTTGAAGGCGGGAGAGGTGGGGAAAGTTGCGGGGACGTATGGCTGGGGCCGGCAGGGGTGGACGCCGCGGGAGCCTCGAACAAAACTCTCTTACTTTTCTTAATTTTTTTGGTATATTTCCTACCTTTCCCCTTTTCGGCAGCAGTATGTCTCCTGTCGGGGGACCTAGGAGGCAAATAGGCCGAAAGTGGGGGGTCCTCAACCCTTGGCAATGGTGGGGGTGGTGGGGAAGAATGCGGGGCATCCGGGTCATCTTGGGTGGCGTGGGTAGATAAGGGAGACAATGGCGGACGAGAAGGGTCACCACGCTGACCCTCACTCACAGCCTCATCCTCACCAAGTATTTTGCTTGTTCCCTAGCTGCCGCGGCCGCCTTCTCAAGTATTTTCTGCTTATACAAGTGTAGCTTGAAAGGCGATTTACCTGGGGAAGGGCTTGGAGTCGTGTCACTTATGCGAAATTTGGTGAGTGACCTTGAACTCTCCCACTCACTCACTCTCAAGTTCACTGTCTTTAGGTAAACCAGCTTCCTCAACAACTGGTACATCACCTTCATCACTCTCATCACTGTCATGTTCTCTCGCAAATCCCAGGAATTGCTCTTCTTTCTCACTCTCATGGCCATAATCACTCGACTTATAATTACTGGAGTCGTCACTGACTATATCATCAACAATATACTTGGCATCAGCACGCTCATATAGTCTCAATGTCGTCTCAATACCTCCGGGAGATAACACATTTAGGCGATGGCGTCGGGGTAAGGCGCGACGAACTAGCAAGGGCGTCGTAGGAAGCACGGTATCGGACACAGCGGAATCACTATTTGGCGTACTGTCCATGATGGCGTCGGGGTAGATACTGTTGCTGTGGCGTCGTTTACGCCTGGTGGCGCCACCTACCGTCCCATGATACCAAAAATGTACGCGCGGCATTCGAAAGCACGCACGCAAGCAATGGGCGTTCAAGAGCCCTTCCGGGTTGCGCGGGACGAGGTTGTTATGGGCGTTCAAGAGCCCTTCCGGGTTGGAGGGGTTAAGAGTTCCCCCGGCGGACTGCGGGAAGACTCTTAACCCGTGGAGCCCCGGCTAGTTTTGTATTGTTTGTTCACCAGAACCCGGCCGGTTTAAAGAAAATTGTTTTATTCCAGAAACAATAGCGAATGGGTTAGGAATGAAGGAAAAACCACGAAAAACCGCTCAAAAAGCTTAAAGAATGGTCCTACAGAGCCCCCGAAAACGTATTTTACAAGAGTAAAAAATTGAAGGCAATTACCCCAAAAAAACAGGTTATTGCGCGCTCACGAGCACGCACGTGGACTTTGAGAGTTTTCAACCATCGGCACGGTTGCGTGGGATACGAACACAGTTCCCATACAAATCTGAGCCCTCTCGAGTGGCTACACCTGAGGTTACGGTCGGAGCAATTAGGGTGACTCGTCAGCCGCATCGCTGGGGCTGTGCGTTACATACATCGCCGACGCGCCAGACGCGTCGCTGGTGCTGGACGGGTTAAGAGTCAGAGAAAAAAAAAATCAATTTTAACCCTCCAGCCCCGGCTATTGTATTCTATAATTTCCCCGAAACCCGGTGGTTTGGAACTTCTACGCCTAGGCTACCGTATCTTTGTTATTTTGACTGCTTCCGCATTCCCGCGCATCCCCAAGCGTAGATGTGTTTTGTACCTGTAGAATGGCATTGAGTAGAGCTCTCTAAGTCAACTGGTTCAGTTGTGATGATGATTTCCGTGGAGATAACTTTGTGGCGATATCAGCCACTTATCATTACTTTTCACTACTTAACAATAACATACAGGCACACATGAACAAGGACGCCTCTCCTTCTTGTGGTCGGAGATGCGCGGCGTCAGTCCAACCGGCTGTTGTTTACATGCGTCGGACGGACGGCTTTCAAAACGAGCTTACAGGCTTTCAAGCTGCCGGAGCCTCAGAGCCCTACCGGGTTCCGCGGGGGGTATTTGTTATGGGTGCCTCAGAGCCCTACCGGGTCTGAGGGGTTAAACATCGAAAAAAAAAAAAAAAAAAAAAACAATTTTGCCCCTGGGCCATGCAAAATATCACTCCTCTACCTCCCCTCCTTCAGTTATCACCTATTTTCCCTGTTATTCCCTTATTCTGAGGTATATTTTCGTGCTAACATTAGCGAGTTGCAAGCAGGGCATTGTCATCACTGTTAGCAAGCGAGTGCAAGAGAGAGAGAGAGAGAGAGAGAGTATCGATCGACAGTGTCTCTCCAGCCTTGGGGGAAATTGGCGGGAAAGGAGGTTGCCTCACCCATACATTATGTATTATTGTAACTCCCGCCCTGTATCGCCGATTTTGACCATCCAAACGCTGTTTTCACTTGTTTTATTGTTGTAACAGGTTAATACCTTTATAATCAACCTATAATAGGCGCATATGGATAAGTATTAATGCTATTTATGGTAAAATGAATATTTTAGTGATGGAAACAGCTCAAATACATGCGCACAGGCAGAGGTGTATAATTACCCCCATGCGCACTTCAGAGGTTAACAAGCTACACCCTTTTCTGGTCTGATACTAGGCCTAGGCTAGTAATAGAAACGAATATATGTATTAAATCGTTGGCGGTACCTGTCAAATAGGTGTCCAGAAACTAAAATCGTACCAACGATACAGTTTTTAATGTGATTTTTGACGAAAAGCGCATTAGGCCTAGGGCCGAAAATCGGGAGTATACCGCCTCTTCCGATCGTCGGTTTGTTGACATGACGCTCGACGTCAGTTACGTTTGTTGTTTTTTTGCTCCCTGCTGGCACTATATATGATGATGACAATAAATCTAGGGGTGGTGAGAGGGGGAAAAGCCCCCCCTCAACACATACTGTAGGAAAGAGTTGTGTTATCGGGCGTACCACTACCGACATACAGCATAACTCGGCAAGAATGTAGTTACCGGTTGTACCGCCCGTCTTGTTTACACTATGCGGACGGCGGCGCCGGACGCTCACCATCATGTGAGAAAGTGAGAAAGTGCAGAGGAGAGCTAGCAAGCTAGTACCAATGTTGAAGAACGCGGGCTATGAGCAGAGGTTGAGGACACTGGGACTTCCGACACTGGCATATAGGAGAAAGAGAGGGGATATGATAGAGACTTTTAAGATAGTGTCAGAAAAGTATGATGAGGATGTGTGTGAAGGTATCTTCTTGATGCTGGAGGGAACAAGAACGAGAGGACACTCTAAGAAAATTTACAAAGAAAGAAATAGGCTTGAGAAGGCAAAGAACTCATTTTGTGATAGAGTGGTAAATGAGTGGAACGCACTGCCCCAGTATGTAGTCGATTCCGAGTCAATGAGGGAGTTTGAAAGTAATCTTGATAAAGCATGGGGAAGACAAGATTTGAAGTTTGATTATAAAGCAAAAATACAGAATAGTAAAAATGTTGCGTCTGCTACCGCCGCCGCCAACACCATGAACGACCGCAGCAGTGCAAGTACTGGTACTGAGCTGGATACACAGGCCTAGTTTGCCTTTTTCCAGAGGATCTACTGTAAGAAACTGTAAGAATAGATGATTTATGTTGTATGTCGGTAGTGGTACACCCGAGAACACAACTCTTACCGTACTGTATCCCGCAGCTTAAGTTTTTAATTGAATCGCTAATTTGGGAAATTAGTTAGATGCGCGAAGTAGCCTACCCTACTAGCCTAACCTCGAATGCAATGTAAACAAACTATCGACGTTACTCCCGCGAACGCAAATTTTCCACCGAGTTATCTTTATATTTTGACTAAAATTATTAATATTAAAGTGTCCCCATTCATTGTTTTTTTAGTGTTTCGTACACCAGAAAAGGGTGCAGCTTGGTGTTGGATGCGTGGAAACCGAACACAAATCTGTATTAAATCCTTGGTGGTACCTGTCAAATGCGTGCCCCTATAGTAAAATCGCACCGTAACCTTAATTATTTTTGGTGTTTTTTTTTCTGTGAAATTAGTGTTTTTCAAGTTGTCAATAATGAAATTCGTCCATGCGGACTAAAATGAGAAAAATATGTTGGAGTCTATAGCCTAGTTCACTATTTTCCTTAATAAATTATTTCTAATAGAGTGGTACAAGATGCCTTTAATGATATCCTAGCATATACAGTACAGTATATACTGTACAGTACCGTACTTCATTAATAAGTTCATTGCTATTGGCCTAGATATAATTAAAGATATCGGGATGGATGTAGTGTTCGGGCGTACGGTCGTCATGTTTACATTGGTCGATCGCCGCTGTTAAGTGATATATACTGTATATATTATTAGGCCCTATATATAAATACTGTATAGCCTACCGTATATATACAGTCTATACAGTTGGTCCTCCGGTAACGCGAGTTTTAGAAACGCGGATTTGGTGGCACGCGGTACACCCCAAATATCTAAAATGTTACTAACGCGGTCAATACTTACAATGACGCGGGGTCCAGCTGGTCAGTTTTCTCTCTCCTGGGCCTGGCGAGGCTGTTCCGTCTCCCTCCCTGGTCCAGTGACATCACTTGCGGCTCGTCCGGGTATGTTATTCCCTCCCCAGCGTCCTTCCCCAATTCCACCATTGTTCGCCTCACGTACCAACCCCCCCCCACCGCGTGTATTGTAACACAGGCCGTGGTTCTCAAAGTGCCTTTTTTTCTGTGACCTAACCTCGCCGCCATGCCGCCCAAGAAGCGCCGTATCTTTACGTACGCACAGAAATATGACATCGTGAAGCAGTTAGAGAAGGGGAAGAGACAAGCTGAGTTGGCAAGACGACATGAAGTTAACGAGAGTACAATTCGCACCATTTGGAGAAGGGAGAAGATTGCCAACATTATGAAGGGAAACCCTGCAGAGGGTACTCAGGCGTCGATAAAAGTGGGAAATGTCATCCTAAAGAAGACAGAGAAGCTAATGGTGCGGTATTTGGCGAGGCAAAACAAGAATCATGTGCCGACAGACGGACGGATGATCAGAGAAAAAGACAAGAAATATTATGCAGCAGTGGCTCGAATGAACAATGTACAGAACCCCAAACCCTTTAAGGCATCTGCTGGGTGGTTGATGTCCTTCAATAAACGAAACAAAATGAAAAGTGTTCGGATAACAGGAGAGACAGCAAGCGCCGACAATGCTGCAGCCAACGAATACCCTGCTTTCTTACGTGAGGTTATTGTGGCCGATGGCTACAACTTGGATCTGATTTTTAACTGCGATGAGTCGGTAGTCAACTGGAAGAAAATGCCTAAAAGGTCTTACATTTCTCACAAGGAGAAGGCAGCAATGGGCTACAAAATGGCCAAAGAACGTGTAACCATCTTGTTGACTTGCAATGCTTCCGGCACCTGCAAGATGAAGCCTCTAATCATCCATAAGGCAAAGCGGCCAAGGCCTTATCGCAATATGGACATGGCCAAGTTGAATGTGCATTGGATGAGCAACAAGAAGGCCTGGATGTCGTCAGCGTTGAGCCTCGAATGGTTCGATAATCATTTTGTGAAGGACTTGGAAACATTTTGTGCCTGCCAAAACATTGCTTTTAACCCTCCAGCCCCGGCTATGTATTATATATATATTCCTCGAAACCCAGGTGTTTTGGCCGAAAAACATCTAGGCTAGGCTACCGTATATTCGTTAATCAGACTGCTTCCCGCATTCCCGCGCATCCCCAAGCGTAGCTGTGTTATTTACCTGTAGAATGGCATTAAGTAGAGCTCTCTAAGTCAACTGGTTGAGCTGTGATGATGATTTCATTGGAGATAACTTTATGGCCAAAACAGCCACTTTACACCACTTTTCGATACTTAACAACAACATACAGGCACACACGAACAAGCGACGCTCTCCTTCTTGTGGCCGGAGATTCGGGGCGTCGGTCCAGCCGGCTGTTGTTTACATGCGTCGGACCGACGCCTCGCACACGAAGCTCACAGGCTTTCAACCACTGGGCGTTCAAGAGGCCTTCCGGGTACCTGTTATATGCTTTTTTATGGGCGTTCAAGAGCCCTTCCGTGGTGAGAGGGTTAAAGCACTGTTATTGCTTGACAACGCACACAGACATTCCCGATTGTTGGTTGATCGGCACCCTAACGTAAAAGTGATGTTCATGCCCCCGAATACTACGTCTCTCCTACAGCCCCTGGACCAGGAGGTGATAGCGTGCTTTAAGGGTGCGTATGCCACTAAGACTTTCCTGATGCTCGACACTGCCACTGACACCCAAGAAGAACTGCTACAGATGTCAGACGATGAATCAGTCCCTGACTCTCTCCCACCACTCGAAGAACTGTCTGCCCCAGACTCTCCCCCATCACTGAATGAGCAGGCACCAAACGCGCGCCTCCACCACAACAACAACAACAGCCACAACACCAGCAGGAACCCGCCGACGGAGCAGCTATGACAGTGCATGCCTTTTGGAAAAGGTTTCATATTAACACCTTAAGAGCGGCCTATGCGGTTTATTTATATGTACCGCCCAGCGGGGTGTTTTTAGCCAAAATAGGGCTGTTTACGTGATCATTTTCATGCCTAAATAAGACCCAGAACGTAAAACAAGTATCTATCCCTGAAAGGGCATAAACAGAGCTTTCGAATGACACCATAACGATCCTTTTATGATGGCTAGTTTTCTTGCAATAACCGTGCAACGCGAGTGCAAAAAGCATGTAATTAGCCACTTTCCCGATACAATTCCTTATATAGCGAGTGAGAGAGGGAGGAGGGAGCTGGGATTCGTGTCAGTATGTTCGCCGCGGTGGTCTGGAGCAGTCATACGCTCGCTACTCTCCTGCCACCACTTGTCTCTCTCTCTCAGCAACATTACGTGCTGAAATTGCCACTCGACCTATGTCGAGCGCCGCCACATAGTCCAGCTTTATTAAATACGACTTATGTGGTGAGCCGCTAATTAAGGGTTAAGAATGCAGTGGATACGATGGTGGAAGCATGGGCTGATGTGACAAGAGCTACAATCCACCATGCCTGGAGGATTGTTCTAGAGGGGTTACCTGGGCACAAGCTGGATTTACCTGATCAGCCAGTCAGGCTTGAGGCAGTGGTGGAGAGACGAATAAGGAATAGTGAAACGGGAACAAACTTCAGCCGGGGGCCGAGCTGGCCGTTAACCGGGAAACGGGAGCAAACTTCATGCAACCATGACAACGGAATAAATGCGACCTCGGCATCAACCTAGACAACGGAGGCTACCCTATTCGTACCCTAGATTTCAATATATTAATATAATAGCACATACAGTACTGTATAGTAGTTTATATGGAATTATAAGTAAGGAAACCGGTCCATTCACTGTCATCCACCTCACTCCACTTCTCCACCTCACTGTCCTTCTCCACCTCACTGTCCTTCTTCACCTCACTCGCCTTGACCACCTCACTCCCCTTCTCCATCTCAAGTGATATCGAGGTCACCTTACGCTTTGGGAGGCATGATAAACGGGAATATACACGGAGGAGATGTGTAATACAACACCAGCTAGATCATACTGACACGTCTCGTCCAAGCGGGTGACTCAGTTCAGAGCCTAGCCTTTATACCAGCGCTCCGACAGATCCCCGTTTTGACGGACATTCACCCGGGGACGGGAGCGCGTCACATCTCGGGAACATACGAGATATCAGACGAAGTACATTGGACGGTTATGATGGACATTTGCCCTTATTTTTCCGAAAACTGAGAGAACCTTCCGACACTGTTAGAGACTGTCGGAACGATGACGGAAATGTCCGGCAAACGGAAGTACGTATCCGGGAGGCCGTTGCTGGTCCGGCAAGTACGGGTTTCCGACATTTAGAGGTCCGACGTAGCGAGGGTTTACTGTATTTTGAAAACTTTACTTACGGAACCATAAATTATCAAAAGTTTAAAAATTCCCATGGATTTTAGTTAAATTAATATTTTTTTAATAGGGTAAGACGGGGTAATTTCGCCGCGGGCTAATTTCGCCACGGTGCTAATCATTTGCATTCAAACGCCGATATCTCCGAAACTATTGCATGGATTCGGCTGCAGTTTGGCTTAGGTTGTACTGTAGAGCAGTTTTGGTTTAGGTTGTAGAGCAAGTTTGGTTTAGGTTGTATAGCTAGTTTGGCTTAGGTTGTAGATCTAGTTTGGCTTAGGTTTTGTTGTAGTTTCGCGGGGCCTGGAGCCGGGGCTAGCGGCGCGTCTGACGGTATGGTTGGGTGTTTGTGGGTGGTTTGTATGTGTGTATGTTTGTTTGTATGTTTGCGTGTGACACAGTGTTGGCAGTAGCCGTCAGCTGCTGCCTGGTACTTTGTACTAGCAACCTACACGCCGCACCCACACGAGACACGTCCACACCCGTACTAAATACTTCCACACCCGTAGGCCTAATAAATACGTCCACAACCGCACTAGACATGTCCACACCCGCACTACATGTCCACAACTCCACACCCGCACTAGACACGTCCACACCCGCAATAGACACAGTGGCGCATAGGCCTACACGTGTGACACACCTGCATCTCTGCCCGCCCTGTTCAGTTGTGTGTGTGTGCGTGCAACGTTTTTCTATTGGCATGTTTAGTGTCAGTTTGGGTTTGTGAATGTTTTCATTGCTTTTACCTGTGTGCTAGTGTTTTGTCTGGCCATTAATCATATAATGGTTATCTAGTTTACTAGCTAGATGATGCATAAAATTGGTAAAAAATTACCCCGCCTGGCGGGGTAATTTCGCCGCGAGAGTGACTTTTTTTCAAAAATTCGGCAGCATGACCAAAACATTATATATTTTTGTTTTCGTTTTTTGGGCATCTATAGCAGAAAGGCTGAATGTATAGATAAACAATTTAAATTTAAAAATTCCATATGTGGCAGTTTCTATTTGTCAAAATACGCGATTTTCTTCAAAATTACCCCGTCTTACCCTATAAATTTTTTTCAGAGTTTACACTCTTCGCAGGTAACCAAACAAGCATGATGAGTGGGGACGAGGTGATGCGGGACATGAAAGAGAGGGCTAAGCTGCGGCGACAACTCTTGGCTCAACAGGTAGGTGGTTTGGCGTAATTTTGTGGCTGTGGGTGGTATTGTATTTGTTGTAATTTTCTTGTGTGGATGTGAGTGGTTTTGTGGTTGTAGGTGGTTTTGCAGAGTTCTGTGGTTGTTTGCGTGCTTATATGACCTATACACGACTTCCTCCTATAGCCTACATGACCTTTACGTGACCTCTTGTACATCGGGTTGGGTTGGTTGAGTGGTTTAAATTGCCACCGCTCATCGCCTAAAGGAGGTTGAGGGTTTAAGTCCCCCAGAATTCAAAAGTTTTTTTGACCATCCCGATCGAGAAGGATTGTAGAAGGGTCCCTCCCTAGCCAAGCTGCTCAGCGCAACTACAGTGTCAGCTTGTGTTAGCCGACACATATTTCCACCGTGCATCTGCATAAGTACTATGGTCAGAACTCAGGCACCTCACGGTTGCCAAACATCGCATGTGACCTCGTAGTTAACCCCTTCTGTACGGTGCCCGTCATATGACCGGCGCCATTTTGAGACAATTATTTCTTACAGTTTCTTACAGTTTCTTACAGTAGATCCTCTGGAAAAAGGCAAACTGGGCCTGTGTATCCAGCTCAGTACCAGTACTTGCACTGCTGCGGTCATTCACGGTGTTGGCGGCGGCGGTAGCAGACGCAACATTTTTACTATTCTGTATTTTTGTTTTATAATCAAACTTCAAATCTTGTCTTCCCCATGCTTTATCAAGATTACTTTCAAACTCCCTTATTGATTCGGAATCGACTACATACTGGGGCAGTGCGTGCCACTCATTTACCACTCTATCACAAAATGAGTTCTTTGCCTTCTCAAGCCTATTTCTTTCTTTGTAAATTTTCTTAGTGTCCTCTCGTTCTTGTTCCCTCCCGCATCAAGAAGATACCTTCACACACATCCTCATCGTACTTTCCTGACACTATCTTAAAAGTCTCTATCATATCCCCTCTCTTTCTCGTATATGCCAGTGTCGGAAGCCCCAGTTTCCTCAACCTCTGCTCATAGCCCGCGTTCTTCAACGTTGGTACCAGCTTGCTAGCTCTCCTCTGCACTTTCTCCACTGCTTCTATATCCTTTATCATATATGGAGCCCACACCTGGTTCGCATATTCCAGGTGCGGCCTAACCAGCGCTGTATAGAGATTCCTGAAGATTTCTTCGTCAAGTGACACAAATGTCCTCCTTATCAGCCCTACAATTCTATTGGCTTTGTTTATCTTTTCCGCTAAATGTTCTGAGAAATTTAACTTATTGTCTATCACTACTCCTATATCCTTTTCTGCATTCACTTCCTCCATCGCTTCATACATACTGTATCCTACCTTGTCTATCTTGCTTGTCCCAAACCGCATGTACAGTAGGGTCCCGCATAAAACGAGAAATTGGTCGATAAACGAGGCCGTTCTATGCGATTTCGTTCTATGTGAACACAGCATTTTGGTGGCCCAATATGGTCAATGTTCACTGTAAGCGTAAATTTCCGTCAGGAGCGTACGATATTTTGTACGTTTTGTACGATATTTCGGCGCTCTATATGAGAACTCCTCGGATTTGCTCCACTTTGGCGGCGGACTCGTTTTATGTGATCACATTCGTTCTTATCGAAAATTAAATATTTATATTTTAGGTCGCTCGTTTTAATCAAGACTCATTTTATCTGAACACGTTTTATGTGGGACCCTACTGTACTTGCATTTTTTTGGATGAAAAGGCATTAACCAATGCTCAGACCATCCCTTCATGCCCTCCACATCTCCTTGAAGCAAACCCACATCTTCCTTACTCCTCACTCTTCTATACAGCTTAGTGTCATCCGCATACAGGTATACCTCACTTCCATTAGTTATAACTTCAGGTAAGTCGTTGATAAATATAACGAACAACAGTGGTCCCAACACAGATCCCTGAGGTACCCCACTTGTAATTTCCCTCCACCCCGAGCCTATTCCATTCACCAGTACCCTCTGTCTCCGATCTTTCAGGAAGGCTTCTATCCATTTCACACATTTCTCCCCTATATTATAGCTTCTAACTTTCTCTATTAACCTTTTATGTGGGACCTTATCGAAGGCCTTCATAAAATCGCAATATACCACGTCTATTACATCACCATCTTCTAGAATTTGCATCCAATCATCTACCACCTTAATTAGCTGTAGTACCGTCGATTATGAGCCCTGAGAGAGAGGCCAGCTGTTGGAGGGAGCGTAGAGGGGCTCCAACCGCTCGCCACAGGCAGCGTGCACACACTGAGTGTGAGAGAAGACTGGCTCACTTATGTGCAGTCACACATAGGAAAAACAGAAAAATTGCCCCGTTTTTTTACCAATTTTGGCCTTTGTTTGCAAGATTGTTGCAAGATAACCAGATGATTCAGGTGTCATTGGAAAGCTCTATCATTGTACTTTCACAGATACATTATATAATTATATTACGTTCTGGCTTTTGCTTATGCATGACGAAGAGCATGGAATGAAGGTAATTTCGGCAGCGTGGGTGTAAAGGCAGAATAAGCATTGAACTGTACTTAGGTTGAGAACAACTTTGTAGCTGAAAATCTCAGTGCTGCAAATTAATGAAATATCAAAAATTATTATAATTACTGTATTATTATTATTATTATTATTATTATTATTATTATTATTATGATGTCATCTTCCTATAAATGACCCCATAATTACATGACCATCTCTTAGTGTCTACCTCCTGTACAGTGGTGATGGGCTGGTCTATCAGAGTGAGAACTGAGCGATCTCTGCCATACCCATAGCTTACTCTGACTGTTCCTTTAACTTATATATTTTCTAGATCTCAAGTGACGGCGTCTTTTCCGTGGATTGACCTCCCAATCTACCAAGATTGGAAGCCAAAGCGTCACATTTTTCCCTTGCCCCTCAACTTTCTCTTCATAATTGCTGAGGGGCACAGGGCCCTGGGTGGGGCTTTGGTTTCCCGGGCGTTTCCGCACCCTCCTCAGCTCCCCGCCATGGAGTGGCTTCGGTCACCCAGGCTTTATTGTGGTCGGCAGGGAGGGTTCTGTGGGGGCGCTCGGTTATGGCCTTGGAATTGCTCGGGGCCTTGGGGCTGTTCGGCCAGGCAGCTTGGGGAACAACAACAACAACAACAACAACAACAACAACCTCCTGTACATATCCTTCTGCACTTGAATTGCATGTGACTTCTTGCACATGACATTCTGTATATGACCCTTTTACATGACCTCCCATTTATAACTTCCCATACTGTATATGTCCTCCTCTACATGTCCTATGTGTTTGTGAAGTATAGAAAAAAACTCAGCAAGAGCGGCCAGGTAGAAGAAAACGGGAGTTCCAGTAATTCCTTGCCATATGTTTGATTCGTGCGTACAATGTATCTCCACCCTATATGATGCTTAATTTAGTCTTTAAATTACCGTTTAAGGCTTTTACCACTCCACGGGGTAAGGCGCCGTCATCTTACAGTGGAGGAAAAAAAGAATATGCTTCGCACATCCTGTTGCATGTCGTTCAATACAACTAATAGGGGGGGAGTGGCGGTTGACTTGTGGACCATCAACCATTACTCTACAATAAAGCCTTCCTATTGGTGGTGTCTTGGTGTGGCACTGCAAAGGCTGGTGGTGTACTCTACTTGAATCTTAGCTGGGTGCTGTTTGGCACCATGCCAGTGTCAGCCACAGTGTTTAGATGGTGGGGCAGTGTTGTGGGAAAACTTTGTTGTTCAATAGTCTAAATTGACTAATGTACAGTAAAGTGTTGTTATGGAACTGTTGGTCGTAGCACTGTTAAGGTTGGTGTGGTTGTAGATACTGCAGGTGCTTCAACGGGACTTTGTCGAGTTTTACGGTCACCACTATGCCAACATTAGCCAAACTGAATACTGTACATAATGGGACAGTGTTATGGTGAAATTTGTTTGTATTACTGTACATTTTAGTTGCTGAAAGGCAACCCTGCCTGTGCTGTTACAAACTATGTACTGTAATAGAAACGATGCTATCTTTGTTTTCCTATTTTTCAATATGTGTAAGAAAGAGACAAATGTCAAGGCAAAGCTGCCTATATCGAGTCCCCCCCATGGAAAGAGTGACAGAGAGCCAAAGTCAAGGTACTTATAATCAAAATGTCTGGACACATGAAGCATGATTCAGTTTAAGTCGTAGGATGAGGGAGAGACTACCATAATTTACTTATTGACTTGAGTGCATGTGGAGAATGAACAGAACATACATACATACATACATACATACATACATACATACATACTGTACATACTGTACATACATACAGACAGTACATACACAAATTTAAAGGCTGAGTGAAGTCAGTCACAGAGTGTGAGGTGAAGCTGAACGGTCAGGCTATGGAGATCGTCAACTCTTTTAAGTATCTGGGCAGTGTGTTGAGTAAAGATGGGACTATGGATGAAGAAGTGCGGGAGAGGGTACAACAGGGGAAGAGGGTTGTAGGAACGCTGAAAGCAGTAAAAAGAAATAGGGTGGTCAGTATGGAAGTGAAGAAGTCCTTGCATGACAGTGTGGTAATCCCGACACTGACTTACGGAAGCGAAGCTTGGACGTTGGTTGAGAGACTCAGACCAAGAGTGAGAGCAGTGGAAATTAATTACTTAACAAGTGCGTGCGGAGTTACATGGAGGGATAGACAGACTAATGAGGAAGTAAGAAGGAGGTGTGGTGTGGAGGTAGATGTGCTGGAAAGTGTGAAAAGGAACAACTTGAGATGGTTCGGCCATATGGAACGTATGGAAAGCGAGAGAATGACTAAGAGGGTGTACGAGAGCGAGGTGGAGGGACAGAGAGGGAGAGGTAGACCGAAAGAGAGGTGGAAGGATGGAGTGAGGAAGTATATGAACGAAGGCGGTGCTGGTTGGGGGGAGGGGCGTCGACTGAATGGGGACAGAGGTGCATGGGGGCGGTTCGTTCGTGGCCACCCCTTCGGGGATCACGGCGTCGGGCAATAAATAGATAGATAGATAGTGCTCTACACGAAGTGCGGTTCTGGTCTCACGTCCTAAGGGCGGCATTCCAGGCAACCCTGTTAACCTTTGAAGTGCGAAGCTATGGTATTTGAAACGTCCCGCCAGGCGAAGGTTTTTTGGTTGATTCCTGACGAAAATTGTAATTTTACCCTATATATCATAATTATTTATCCATATGCACCTATTTTACTTTTAATATGAACATATGAACATTGAAAAGCAATAAAACAAGTGGTAACAGCAATTGGCTTGTGAAAATCGTATATTTTAGCCCCGCTGTCGTATTCTGAGCCAGACCGGCGAGAGAGAAACACCCTCCCTCTATCATGTCCCGTATGGTACTGAAAGACAAGGGGAGGTCTGAGACTGGCTTAGAGGGTCGGAGATACACTCCCCCATTCTCCCCCCTCTCTCCCAGCCGTCCTCGCACGAAAATACTTGATAAATGTCGGGAATAGGGAAAATATCGGATAATTGTGAGGAGGGGGGAAAAGGGGGGGGGGGGGGGTGGACACATGTGGAGGAGTGATAGAAGGCATGGAGGGGAATTACCTCACCTAATCACATATTGCTTTGTTTTGAGTGCCAGTGGGGTGTTTTAAAAGGCATTCTTTATGCCTAAACTCCTAAGAGTCCCGGCGCCTTCACCCAGTAAAACCTCTTTAAAAGTCCTGGCGCCTTTCCTGGAATGTGTGAAAAGGAACAACTTGAGATGGTTCGGCCATATGGAACGTATGGAAAGCGAGAGAATGACTAAGAGGGTGTACGAGAGCGAGGTGGAGGGACAGAAGGGGAGAGGTAGACCGAATATGAGGTGGAAGGATGGAGTGAGGAACTACATGAACGAAGGCGGTGCTGGTTGGGGGGAGGGGCGTCGACTGACTGGGGACAGAGGTGCATGGGGGCGGTTCGTTCGTGGCCACCCCTTCGGGGATCACGGCGTCAGGCAATAGATAGATAGATAGATAGCCTTTCCTGGGTTAAGAGCTGCCTCACTTGTCAGGTTCCTTGATTTAAGATCAGACCGCAAAGTCCGATCCCACATCTTTCTTGGTGCAGCTCCCTCCACATTCATGGACTTGCATCTTTTCACCCAGCTTTGTTCATCCATCCTCTCCACGTGTCCAAACCATCCAAGCCTGCTAGTATGCATCTCATCACTGATACTCTTGATACCTAACCTCCTTAGCTCTTCACTTGATCTCCTATCTTGCAGTTTGGCACTATACATCCATCTCAACATTCTCATCTCATTGCATTCCATTCTATTGATATCATCCTATTTGACAGGCCATGTTTCTGAAGCATTTTCAGGCCCCTATAATTTCCCCTATCCAATGAATCCGCCTTGCCCTTATATATGTTTACACTTTTGTGCCATTCATCAGGGAATACTTCCTCTCTAATGAAGGAGTTAATTAGCTCTGTGACCAAACTCACTCCTATATCACCTTAGGCTTTAATCATCTCAGCTACAATGCCAGAGCATCCTGTAGCTTTTCCATCCTTCATTTTATTTATTGCACTGCTTACAACAGCTGGCGCTATCAAAGGGGGGGGGGGGGGCAGTATTGGCATTTTGTTACTAAGCTGCTCTCTATTCCACTCAAATTTAACGTTGAGTAATCTTTCGTAGTGTACCTTCCAAGCATCTCTAATTTCTTTGTCAGTGTATACAATTGTCCCATTATCATTCCTGACAACTGTTCTCAAACAACATCTCTACTGTCATCCTTAACTTGCTTAGCTAAATTGAAGATCCCATTGGGATTTTCTGCATAACTCACTTGGTATAAGGGCAGGTTCTGTGTATGATTTTCTTTGCCTTGTATATCTCTCTTTTTTTTTTTTTTTTTTTTTTTTTTTTTTTTTCCAGTTCGCTTAGCCGCCAAATATACCTCTATGCTGCCTCCTTTCTTCCATGCTTTGAAACATCTTCTTTTCTCCTTTATTGCATTTTCAACCTCGTCATTCCACCACCAGGACATTATATGCATTATCATTCCTGACAACTGTTATATTATCATTCCTGACAACTGTTCTCAAACAACATCTTAGTTATATCAGTGGTGGCAAGAAAGCTACGTTCAAGGAAGTTCCATTGTCTATTTACCTAATTTGGCTTAGTGCCCCTATTCCTATCCATTTCCTCCAGTTCGCTGCAAAACCTATCCTTGTATTCAGATTTATTCGGCAGCCATACTTTCCTTTTGGGTATGTAGACCTATACTTTCTTTCGCACAGGATCTCGCCTTAAGCTCAAGTCACAGACTAGGAGCTTATGTTGGGAGATACATTCTTCGCTCGGGATTACCTTTACATCCCGATCAAACTTCCAGTCTTTCCTGTTCACTAAGAAGTAATCTATCTAGGGGCCGACAACCACTGCCAATGTGCCGCCATTAGGCAACTTGGACTAGAACAATGAAGTTCTGTCACAGCGCTGCCCACCATGTAAACACTATGGCTGACTCAGGCGTGGTGCCAAAACAGCGCCCAGGTAGGAGTTCTTTGATCTGAATGCTGGGTTAAAGTAAGGGTGTGTGATGTCCCCATGGTTGTTCCAATATATATATGGATGAAGTCATGAAATAAATTCAAGGAAGAGCAGTTTATGTAAACCCCTGATAAGGAAAGGAAATGAGGGGAATTTGCCTGTACACTCAACCCTCAGCTTTCACGCACTTAGCTATCGCGTTCCACAGCTATCGCCTGCTCCCCAAAAGCTGTCAGACCAGGGCTTTCACGCCTATGAACTGGCTATCACGCACAAATTCCCGGGCTTGGAAATTCCCAGGCGGGCGGCAAGCATACGTTTACGCTACTCGCTCCCTGATTGGGCGTGACGTCATGGGAAGCAAGCGCTGTGATTGGCCGCCACCCATCCTCCTACCCTCCCGCCGTCCCGCCATACTTACAATTTCTCAGTCTTACTTGTACCCCCATTGTTGTCTGGTGAAAGCTGTGAAAAGTGTTTTTATACCTGTGAACAATGGCTACTAACCCACCCCAACGGCCACCGAATCCCCCTACCTTCGCTCAGCGTAATATGACCGCACCAAATCGAGACATTAAGAAGAGAAAGAACCTTACATATGCTCAGAAACAGGAAATTGTGGACTTAATAGGCAAGGGTGAAACAAAAAGGAGTGTGGCAAAGAAGTTTGGAGTGAATGAATCGACAGTGAGGGGGATTTATCAAAAGCGAGAAAACATAAAGACTCGCATGAAACTTGCCCCATCAATTGCTGCATCGAATGCCTTTCGAAGTTCTAATAAAGTGCTACTTAAGACGGAACAAGTGTTGGGGCGATACTTGAATAAGCAGGCAAAGCGGAACTTGCCCGTGGACACACGTGAGATTACGGTCACAGCCAAGGAGATTTATCAAAGTGTGGCTCGTAAGCTTGGTGTGGATAACCCCCAAGCATTTCAGGCTTCCAAAGGGTGGGTTAGCAAGTTCATGAGCCGCCATACAATTAAGAGTGCTAAAGTATCGGGTGAGGCGGCTAGTGGGGACAGGCCTGCCGCTCGTGCATATCCAGAGGCCCTGAAAAACATCATAGAAGCGGGACAATACATTCCAGACCAAATATTTAACATGGACGAAACAAACTTCTATTGGAAGACAATGCCCAAACGTACATTTATCACCAACAAGTCAGCCAAAATTAGGGATAGAAAAGCAATAAAAGAACGCTTCACCCTGCTCTTCGCCATGAATGCTTCAGGTACCTGCTGCTTGAAACCTACCATCATTCATCGCGCCAAGAGGCCTAGGGCTTACAAGGGGCATGATATGAACAACCTAAATGTCCACTGGCTATCTTCCAAGAAAGGATACATGTCTGCCAAGCTCTCCCTGGACTGGTTTAAGGAAGCATTCGTCGCGGAAGTTAAGGAGTACTGCAAGGCCAACAACGTTAGAATTAACATTCTACTCCTGCTGGATAATGCCCCTGGCCATTCACCCCTTATGAGGACGGAGAACCCTAACGTGAAAGTGGAATTCTTGCCTCCCAACACAACCTCCCTAATCCAGCCCCTCGACCAGGAGGTGATTGCGGTAGTGAAGGCTGCATATACTCGACGGCAGTTTCGTCAGATGCGGCAGGCAACACAAGACAATCAACTTATTCAGCAGTTGGTGGATAGTGAGTACAAAGTACAAAGGAGTACAAAGGAAATCAAGCAACAACAGATCTAGTGACCCTTCTAGGCTGCTTGTCCTCCAAAACACTGAGGATCAAGTGTCCAAACAGTGGTTTAGAGTGGGTAAGGGAACATTGGAAAGGGAACTACTGCCCTGCCACTAATGTGGCAGGACTAGGAAGTTAGTAGGGGACATATGGGTTAGTAACTGAGGGGAGGATAAAATATAGTTATTTATTTACAAACGCAGTCAGTCGCGGGTTTGATGCGAGATATTTGTCTAGGCGGAATTTAAATGAATCAACGGTGCTGCAGTCTATAACGTCTCGGGGAAGCCCATTCCACAAGTTGACAACTCGATTGAAGAAGAAATTCTTAGATTCGTGTGAGTTAAAAGATTTACCAATAATTTTGCAACCGTTTCCCCGCGTGTAATTAGATTGGTCGATAGTGAAGTACTTACTACAGTTCATATTGTCGATGCCTTTGATGATTTTGAACACTTGAATTAAGTCACCTCTTAATCTGCGCTGGGTTAAAGGAAATAGATTTAATTATCTAAGACGCTCTTCGTATGGTTTGTTCTTTAGGCTAGGTATCATTTTGGTAACTCTACGTTGAACTCGTTCTAGCTTGTTTATGTCTTTTTGGTAATAAGGGCACCAGCATTGAACGCAGTATTCCAGAAGAGGGCGGACTAAGGAATTGTAAAGGGTTAGGATTACGTCTTTGGATTTATGCTCAAATGATCTGCCTATAAAGCCAATTATTTTGTTTGCCTTCTTAACAACTTCTGAACATTGTTGACTCGGTTTTAGGTTACTCGATATTGTTACTCCCAGATCGGTTTCTCTGTTTACATTCTTAAGCTGAGTGCCATTCATCGAATACTGTAGTTTGCTTTCTCATTTAGGTATCCGATATGTAGTACTTTACATTTATCCGCATTGAAACTCATTTGCCAAATTTGGGCCCAATGTGACAATTTATCTAGATTGTGTTGCATATCGTCAACTTGATCTTTTGAGAGTACGCTATTTGCAATTTTTGTATCGTCAGCAAATTTTGAGATTGTACAGGTGAGACCCTCATCTATGTCGTTGATGTAAATTAGAAAGAGAATTGGTCCTAGTACCGATCCCTGTGGTACCCCGCTACTTACATTGGTCCATTTAGATGCCTTACCGTTTATGACTACTCTTTGCTTTCTGTCGCTGAGCCAATTTTCTATCCATTTCAACACACCGTCTTGTATTCCATGCGCTTTTAGTTTTAGCAGTAAACGTTTGTGGGGAACTTTGTCAAAGGCCTTTTGAAAATCAAGGTATATAATATCTACAGCTTTACTCTCATCGTAGAGGTTGAGGATATCGTGGAAGAAGTCTAAGAGGTTTGTTAAACAGGAACGTTTTTTACGAAAGCCGTGTTGAGTATCTTTAAGTATGTTATTTTCCTCTAAGTGATTTACGAGTCTGTCTCTTATGACCGTTTCTAGCATTTTACATACAACTGAGGTTAAGCTAATTGGACGATAGTTACTGGGTAGGGATTTGCTGCCTTTTTTGAATATCGGTGTTACGTTGGCTATCTTCCACTGATCAGGCATAGTTCCAGACTGCAAGGATTTATTGAATAGTAATGTCAGTGGTTTGGAGAGCTCATCCTTAGCTTCCTTTAGAACTCTAGGCGAGATTGTATCAGGTCCAGGCGTTTTATTTACCTTGAGTTTATCTAAACAATTCAATACTTCTCTCTCTGTAACGGTGATATTGCTTAGAACATCTGAATTATCAATCTGAATCGGCGATGGTGTAGGGATATCACTGAGGTCTTCTGTTGTAAAAACTGATGCAAAGAAGGTATTGCGGGCATTACTCATTTGTACTTCGTCTTTGGTGTATTCTCCATTTTCATCGACTAACGGTCCAACAGTTGAAGTAACTACTTTTTTTTTTCTGATATAACTATAGAATTCTTTCGGGTTTGTTTGACTTTGATTCGCAATATGTAACTCTAGGGTCTTTTTACTTTGCTTAATTAACTTTTTGGCTTTGCGTCGTAGCTCTACAAATTTCACCCGTTCTTCGTCATTTTGTGAGGATTTTAATCTATCATTAGCAAATTTTTTAGCAAGCAGGCAGTTTGAAATATCTTTATTCCACCATTTGGGCTTATTATTATGGCCTGGACGCCGTATTTTCGATGGTATGCAGTCTTGCACTGCTTTTAGGTAAGTGGTTTCGAATAACTTCCAAGATGTATTTATGTCGTTATTGTTAATTAAAAAGCTCCAGTCAGTTTTTTTAAACATAGCTCTAAGTTTATGAAAGTTTGCTTTCTGAAATTAGGGACTTTTTCGATGCTACTATTTGGTTCGTTACTAGTAAAATTTAAAGTGAAAGTTATCGTACGATGGTCGCTGTTACTGAATTCATCACCAACATTCAAATTCTCTATTAATTCTTCTTTTGTTGCAAGTACAATGTCAAGAACGTTATTACCACGGGTCGGTGTTCGAACAAATTGATAAAGCGAACTCTCTTGCAAGTTCGTATACAAGTCATGTCCGGAGTGTGAAGTAAGAGTATCGCCCCACTTGGTCACAGGTAAATTAAAGTCGCCAAAAAATACGGTATCTTGTGAGTTACTTACATCTGCAATTTGTTCATAAATTTCTCGGTCAGTTTGCACTGATTGAGCTGGAGGTCTGTATATTAATGCAAGTATTATTTTTGTACCTTTATTATTCTTTATTAGCACAAAAGATGTGTCGACGTTCACAATTTGAGGTTTTGACAAGAGGGTCGGGTTAAGACTTTCTTTGATATAAAATAAAACGCCACCTCCATTTTTATGAGGATGAAGGAGAGGACGAGGAAGCTGAAGCAAATACCGAATCTGAAAAAAAAGTGATTCGGTATTGGAAGAATTACAATGTCAAAAAGGCAATAGACTTGGTGGTAGATTGCTGGAAGAATGTAACCCCGGCTACAATCAACCATGCATGGCGCAACATTTTGGGAGGGTCTACCAGAGTACAGTACTGTACTGCTGTTTGCTGACGATACAGTTCTGATGAGTGATAATGAGTGGGAGTTACAGGGTCTGGTAAATATGTTTGGAACCGAGTGTGAGAAATAGAACCTGAAGATAAATGCGGGGGAGAGTAAGGTAATGGTCTTTTAATGGGGTGCTATCACAGAGTGTGAGGTGAGCTCACGTTGAATGTTCATGTAATGGAGAATGGGACAATATGCATTTTAGGTAACGTAGGGGATATAATTCTATAAGTGTTTTCTATAGCTTTCTCTTACAGTATTAGTCACCGCAATATATGTACAGTATTTACCTCTGCAAATTAAATTATTTTTCCTTAGACTTTGTGGGTTAAATAAGGGTGGAAGGAAAAATGGTGGCCATCTTGGATCAGTGAACTATTATTTTTCACTTATCCACCGTATTTTTAGTATTTTGTCATCTTCTATATCAATGCTAACCCAGCGGGGGTCTGGGGGCCGCAGCCCCCAGGTTATGTTAGGTTAGGGTAATGACAAAATATGATTTTCGGTGGGGCATGTTTGAATATTGCTATATAATGGGTAAAATGCATTTGCAGCAGGAAAAATACCTTAACCCTTTGGCGCACCTATAGTTTCATATCAAGTTTTTTTCCACTCCCTAAGTATATCTCAGCTCACTCAGAGCCAGTTTTGTGCCCGGCGATAATTTGTTTCTGTGACGTTTTTATCCACCAAAAAATCCTTGTATTTGGATAAATGAGGTACCATCGGCTTCGTTATTGATTGAACTTGAAGATAAGCAAATAAAAACATAGAATAAATACAAAACAACCACATTGGGGCACTCTGAAAAAAGAATTGTAAAAAAAAAATCGAAATACCTTATTTCCAACTCGCGCTAGCTCAAAATTTTGCCCACAACATTTTTGATTTGCATACATATATGGAAGCGGAATTTAATGAGGATTCCACTGGTAACTTCAGAATTACTATAAATCAAATAGTTACTGAGATACATAAATAAACGTGAAAGTATCGAAAAACAGACTGAGCTGTACTCTGCTCCCTTCCCAGCCAGCCGTGAGTAAACCGTTAAACTGAGGGAGTTGCCAATTGTACCCATTGAACTAGACTTAATACTTAATATCTATGTCAAATATGAGGCGCGTCAGACGAAAACTTAATTTTTGGCGAATATTTTTAAGTTTAATGACGCTAAACGAGTCATCGTGCGCTTAGGGGGTAAATACCCTAATGACGCACATAGAGTCATCGTGCGCCTAAGGGTTAAAACACACTAGTCAATGAAGGAACTGATGAGGAAAATGATAATTATACAAAAAACACATACGTGACCTAAATTGCATATTGACTGGAGAATGTAAGGTCATTTAACCCTCTCACCACGGAAGGGCTCTTGAACGCCCATAAAAAAGCATATAACAGGTACCCGGATGGTCTCTTGAACGCCCAGTGGTTGAAAGCCTGTGAGCTTCGTGTGCGAGGCGTCGGTCCGACGCATGTAAACAACAGCCGGCTGGACCGTCGCCCCGCATCTCCGGCCACAAGAAGGAGAGCGTCGCTTGTTCGTGTGTGCCTGTATGTTGTTGTTAAGTATCGAAAAGTGGTGTAAAGTGGCTGTTTTGGCCATAAAGTTATCTCCAATGAAATCATCATCACAGCTCAACCAGTTGACTTAGAGAGCTCTACTTAATGCCATTCTACAGGTAAATAACACAGCTACGCTTGGGGATGCGCGGGAATGCGGGAAGCAGTCTGATTAACGAATATACGGTAGCCTAGCCTAGACGTTTTTCGGCCAAAACACCCGGGTTTCGAGGAATATATATATAATACATAGCCGGGGCTGGAGGGTTAAGTATATGGGCAGTGTGATAAGGAGAATGGAGGATGAAGTGCGGGAGAGGGTGCAACTGGAGAAGAGGGTTAAAGGAATGCTGAAAGTAGTGACAAGGCATAGGGTGGTGAGCATTGAAGTAAAGAAGTCATTGCTGATAGTGTGGTAATCCCGACATTGACATATGGGAGTGAAGCATGGACGTTGTTGGAGAGACACAAGTCAAGAGTGAGAGAGGTGGAAATTATTTATTTTATATCATTCTTTCCCCACAACAGCTAGGAGTGTCGAGTGCAGACAAACTTGGTCAAGCTCTGGGTAACGTGAGAAAGTTGCAGGATGACCAGGAGCGCATCAAGAAGCTGCGGCGCTCTCGGCAGCAGGAAGAACTGGAAGGGGAAGAGGCCGCCAATATGGTCTACACCGATTCTTCCACATTTCTCAAGGTTAGGGAATAGCCTAGCATAGCAGGAATAATCTGATTGCTGAAAAACTAGACAATTATCATATACAGTACAGTATATACAGTACAATAGATTGTACCATTATAGTTTTCAAGCAAGATTCCTTATACAGGCATCTCCCCTATATAAGAAGAGGTTACATTGCTCTAACCCATTTGCAAAGTGAGATTTCGTTGCGTGAGCCCCTCATAACATGGGTTCAATGGGGTGTGGGGTAAGATCCTGTCTAGCGAGAGTAACCGTATTTCATATTCCCATTTAACTAGGAATCTATATTTATATCCACATACAGTATCTCTATTAATTATTTTCTTCACCTTTCACCTACCTCAACAATATTAGTCCTGAAAGGTGGGGAGGGCATGAAGTATACAGTATCAGGGAAAAAACTGGGTTGAAAAACGGCGATGAACTAGAATAAAGCCATGTAAAGACAGGCAATATGTCTTATATCTTTCCTTGTGATTGGTTGAATATAGTGATGTTATCTACCAAAGTAACGATGACGTCATTACACCCCGCTCAGCAATAAGGCAGTGATGATGTCATCACACCTGCTTAATTTTACACCCGATTAATCTTAAACCAGCGGTGTATAATTTTCACACGTTTATTATAATGTAATTAGTGCACTGTGTAATTCGCATCTTGATATTCAAACCGTTTCTATTTATCCATATTTAATATTCCAGCCACCTCCTACATGAGCCGTGAGGTCCAATCCGCAAGGGCAGTATTGTCTAAGGATGGACTGATCCATTTGCACCCTACCTCACTAGACTCGTTAGCGGTAAGGTTCAATCTGCGAGGGCGTTTTTTTTTTTATTCGGAAGGGAATACCAGCGGTCGAGTTCATGACTCCTACCCCCTGTCAATGTTAAGACAGACACTAGATTTTCAGTGTTCTTATATTCTTAAATTGTCAATAACTTAACTAAATAACCTAACCTAACCTAGTGTCCCTAGTGGAGGTTGCCGCCCCCACACCCCCGCTATTAGCACGTACATTTTAGACTAACCTTGGAAGTTTCATGGTCAGCGGCATGTAAAAATCAGATTAATTCTCGAAGATTTCATGGTCAGCAGGTAACATTCAGACTAACCTCCGAGATTTCATGGACAGCATGTAAAATTCAGACTAACCTTGGAGATTTAATCGTTACCATGTTAAATTCCGACTAACCTTGGAGATTTAATCGTTACCATGTTAAATTCCGACTAACCATGGACATTAAATTATGGTTTGCATTTAAAAATGCAAATTAGTGCGCTAATCAAATAGTAATCACGTCATAATACACATCCTGTGTGAAAAATATAGCCTGCAAATCCACAAATGGGAACCACCTCCTAAAATATTCTAAACCATTATCACAATTACAAGTAAGAGTTTATCAACATGGCTAAATTGCAGATAATGTTTCAACATAAATTTTTCTTTGAAATACTCCATGCCCTCTGCACCTATAGTATATGGGTTATCATTGTCGAAGTAAGTGAAGGAAAAAAATCTATATCGAGGATAAATTGTCTAGATTCGGTAAATGTAGCCAATTTGTTACTATATTTTAACATTTTCAACTTATGACCAGGGTACCCAGTCAGCCAACCCTCACAATGACTACTGCCAGCACTTTGTGGACACAGGACAGCGGCCTCAGAACTTCATCAGAGACGTGGGTCTGGCCGACAGGTTTGAAGAGTACCCCAAGCTCAGAGAACTCATCAAATTAAAGGTATTGTCTTTTTATATATATATATATATAATATATATATATATGGAATGGTAGTGCACTTGTGGACGTATGTGTGGGGAGGAGGCTGTGGATAGCCAACACCTTCTTCTGACACAGAATGATACACAGGTACACATGGAAAGTGGTGTGGGAGATGAAGGATAAGGATAAGACAGTGGCGGAACGAAAGGCACTGATTGATTATATATGTGTGGATGAGCGAATGAAGTCATCTGTGCTGGATGGCCGGGGTCTGAGAGTTAAGTTAGTCTGTGATAATGAGGATTTGATGCTAAATGGTATATATGTCCACATAGGGCAGACACTATGAGATAATACATTAGCAATACTTTCAATATTTTTGTGGACCATTAGGTGTTAGGATTAAGAGTGGTTGGAGTTATGAGAAGCAAAAGCCACCAATATACAACTGTATCTAATAATTACACATATACCTCTAATTACTTAATTTGAGGGCAACAATAAAATGCACTTTGTAGTTTCTGGTCACATTATAATCTCCTCCTCCCAGGATGACCTGATAGCAGCGACGGCTACTCCCCCCATGTACTTAAAAACGGACCTCCAAACCTTTGACTTGCGAGAGTTGCCCACCAAGTTTGACGTAATTTTAGTTGAGCCGCCCCTGGAGGAATACCAGCACACGGGCGTCAACAATGTGCAGTTCTGGGACTGGCAGAAAATTATGGATCTGGATATTGCTCAGGTATGAGTGAGTGTGAAGGTGCAGGATTGTCCTTTTCTTACATTTGCTCTTTACAGTGTGCATTATTTTTTGTTGGTATTTTGAGTTTCTGCAGGCCACCTTATGCAAGTGGGATATACTGTACAGCTAATTTATTAAAAATATATATATTAATAATAATATACAGGGTGGCACATAATCCGGTTACACATCTGGTATAAATTGACAATATTGTCTTTCTATACAATTGTGTAGCCAAGCAGCAGGCTGCGTGTATTGTTCTATGGATATTTAGTTTAAACCAGCAATATCTTCACAACCATTTTATACATTGCAGTACAGCATAATTATGATACCTCATTAAATGCAAAATAGGTAGTACTGTAGAAGCTACTGGTATATTTAAGTTGCAATACAAATAAACATGTGAATGATGATGAACATTAGACAAATTATGCACAATAATAGTTTATTAACTTCTTATTTTAGGTGTATTTTTTATTATTTCTTTAATTTTTCTATAGCTGACAATACTTGCATGAAGTAGATACATACGTCCAGATGACGATGATACTGTACTGGATTTTCAAAATTGTTGTAAGTTCTATCTATCTATCCATCTATAGTCCATTCATTATAGGTAGGCCAAAAATGTTGACCACTAACCTCTATAATTAATAAATTACTTAAGTAATCGAACTATTATTTAATAGGGCCCCTTCATCATTGACGACTTCGCCTATTAGTAATAATAGTCTACATTCAACGTCCTGCGCCAGCATTTTGAATAGCCCGCACGGAAGTATCATGGAGTACTCGTCATAAGTGCACGCTTAATTCCCTCATGGGATCGTCATTTTGATCGGGTACCCTACAGAAAAAAACTCTGTATTTAAAAAAATAAAAAATAACTTAATGTCTGTTATCATATGACTTGCCATATTCGTGGATTTCTCATGCTTTGCTTCCCCGACACCAGGCCCCCTAGCGGCCATCTTCGTCCTTCCAACTTCCGCGTCCCTCCCGTCAACAGGGCTCGCGCCGTGTCCGCTTCATTCGACGTTCGCAGAGCTTCTAGTGAGTCCTTACTCATTTGTATATATCTGTGTTGTAGTAACAGGGTTTAGATTAGCTAGCACGGCTGCCAGATTGGTAGGTCCGCAGGAAGTGTGTGTTAAATTACGGTACCATTGTCACAGGCGTCTACGAGTCCCGGATTGTCGTACCGCGTGTGTTGTTGTTGTGATACGCCTTTAGCTGTTATGTTTACTTAGCTAGAAGGCGACCACTCTACGAGGCATGATACAGACTTGTCAATATTGAGGAAAGTACATGCCATTGTCTTCAGATATCAGCAAAAGCTCGGGTTTAAGGGTGTCTGCACGTGGTGCTCCGCCTTCCAGGGTTCGTGTTTTGCTTGGGCCCCTTGGGTGGGCCTCCCTCTTCATTGTGCTGCTGCTGGGTGCCGGAGCGTCGCCTGCCGGGATGTTCTTCGGACCACGTGGTCGGCCTAGTTAGGGGTCTCCGGCATAGGCTTCAAGTAATTTAGATTTCTAAATTTTCTGCCATTATGTTATGCCTATGTATGCCCCCTTTTTTTGGTTCATGCATGCGGGGTTGTTCATTTGGGGTAAGGGAGACGTCCCTATATGTCATTATGTATAATTTTATATGTGTGGGACTTCTGGAAAGGGGCTGTGCCAACCCTGTTTCCCGGTAGTTTTTGTCTGTTCCGGCGGCCCCGTGCGGTGGGTCCAAGTTATCCGTCTCTAATGGGTAGGAACGTTCAAAAGATCCCGGCGTGGTTTAGCTGAACCACACTCTCCCGGCGGAATTGCATTCCTAGCAGGGCTACAAACTCGGCCCGCCGGGTAAACTCGCCCTGACTGGCCCCGTGACACGTTAAGACTTTATCGCCTGCGGCGCCACCAGTCGAGTGTACACGAAGTGATAAGATTAGTTTTGCAAATTTGTTCAGTATGATCAGACACTAAAAGGGTCAAGGGACCTGTGGCTCTTGTCACAGGTAAGTTATTGAAAGTCAGCTAGACAGATCTGGCGGAAGGTTAGAGTAGTGGTGCGCTATAGCTAACTTTCCGGCGGATTTGGGTTAGGATGTTTAATACCTCGCAGGTTATCCTTATGAGCATTGATTCCTGGAAAAAAAAATCCAGGCCCCCGAGACTGCTTCTCCGGCGGAGTTGGACACCTATCCCGGCGGAGGGGGGGACCCTCTCATTACGGCAACATGCTTAGGTTTGAACTTTGCATCACGCCCACTTGCTCCCTTTTACCCATTTTTGCTCACAAACTTTGCATCAAGTGTGTCAAGTGTTTGGATCGCTCTCGAGGCGTGTGGTTGTCTAAAAGATGCGCCATCTCCTCTGAATTAAAAACCGCCTTGCTGGCGAAGAAAGACTTATCATGTTTAGCACCCCTATACGAGATTAAAGCCACATTTAATTCTTATGCTAAGGACACTGCCCATAAGGCGCTTCAGTGTGATGACGAAGTCCTTTGGGAAAATCTCATTATTAGGTCACCTTTAGTGAAACCCGGCTCCTCCATATCTGTCAGACCCAAAGTCAAAACAAAAGCCCTCCGCAATGAGGTAGTGAGTAGTAGCAGTGAGAGCGAAGTCACCGAGGTCCCCTCCTCTGCCCGTACCAAGAGACGCTCGCCCTCTCCGCGGCGGAAGTCAAGGTCTAGGTCTAAGTCTACCCGGAAACACTCTCGCCACTCCGCCTCGGACTCTTCCCGGTCTCACAAGCGCCGGAGAGAGGAATATGAGGACACGTCTAGCAGCCGGCAGGACACTCCTCAGCCGCCTCCTCCCACACCTCCCTCTGACACACCTACACGTGATTCAGGGGAGTCGGAAATAGGATCTGAATTATTGGCATCTACACCTAGTCAGGAACATTCGGTGCGGGTACCTCCTAATGTGATTTTTGCCATACCAAAATTGAATGTTGTTCCCCGGGGTGTTAGGTCGACAGGCCCGAGTAGGGTACTAGCCGACCAATATAGAAGTTATCCGGCGGGGACCCAGTTATGCTCACAGGTGACTCATGACTCCCAGCCCATAGCGGCAGGGGGTTTGGCGTCACTCAGAACCATCTCTCTCTCTCCTAAACGTCATTCCAGAACGGACTGAGAACGGAAACATAAACGTGTTACCGTCGTCAGTGCCAGATTTGTCTTGGCCCCCGGTGGATAATGAGTTAGAATCACAAAAGACCTTGGAGCAGAGTGAGGAGCCGGCGGACGGAGTATTCTCCCCGGCTCCTCAGTCTATCCCTAGTAATTATTCTGAGGCTAGTAAACATTCATCCAAAGATCCCTATAGGAAATGGATGACTTCTGATCAGGTAAATGAGTTATTACACAAAGTGATACAGCATTATCAAGTCCCTGCCTCGTCGGATCCCCCGGTTACTCTCTCAGCTGCGCCCCCTAGCACCTCTGTTATCAGACCTCTAGAACTCCCAGCATTCACTCCTTCTTGTCTGACCCCGGTGGTAGCAGCTGCCCCAGGCCCTACAGTGCCGGCGACGCTAGCTATGTCCACCCTCAGGGTTGTTACTCATGTCCAACCTCCTCCTTTAGATAAGGCGCCTCTGAGGAAGGGCCCCATGCCCCTCCTCTATGGTACTGACTGCTCTTGGGTACCTGTGGTACCAGAGAACCCCCTTTTAGCTCAACCTTCGGTATCAGGGGACCCCCCAGTTCCCGGCGAGTGGTCAATTGAGATCAATAAGAACCGTAAATTTAGGGCCAAAGACGAGGCAGGGAGGGTTTTGGATGTACTGATTAAGGGTGTACCAAGTTCACTTAACCCAGTTTACTTTGTTTATTCAGCCGCGCCGGCCGTTCCTTCCGCCGCATCTGCAAGACTATTTGCTGACTGGTCGAAGGCTGATTGCATCAATGATGTCAAAGCTTTGAATGCTCTTACGCCGGAGTTGGCTACAACTCCGGCCCTGGACCAAGCTCAGACTCCGGTACTGCAGATGGGGCAGGTAGGAGTAGGCCCTTGGGTAGATTGGGAGTTAGAAGCTCAGGTTTTTGCCACTACTATCACCTCCAAATCTTCTCATCAGATTCCTCCGGATAACCATACTTACTTTTCCCTGCCGGTATCCAAAGCAGAAGGGGTGTCCCCAGCCTTACTAACATTTCTGGCGGCCCCCAAAGTGTCATTACATGCCCTTGATGAACCTTCCCCCCCCCCCACCCCCGGGCTGCTCACTTGGAGCAGGATTTTAAGTTATGCAATAAAGCCTACCGGATGTTCTCTCAGTACTTGGTGAGTCATCAAATAGCCGCCTCTCTTGCACGCACTATCTCGGCCATAGCTGACCCCCAAATTAGAAAAGCTACTGAGCTGTCTCGTAAACTCTTGCTACAAAATGCCATTCAGTCACTAGGAGACATTAGAATTGCAATTTTGGAAGCGGTTCGAGCCCGCTAAGATCTGAGAGTCCATCTGGTGAGGAAGTTGCCGGCGGACATAGGTCGCCATGTAACTCTCTCCCCGGTTCTTACTGCCACCCTGCTTAACTCTGAGACGTGGAGTCTAGTTTTTAATATGGTGAGTGGGTGGAAGCAGGTTACCTCCCAAGCTAGGAAGGACCCACCTAAGAAACCCTTTCATAAATCAAAGGGCGGTAACAAACCGTACCAACCCCAACCTAAGCAGTCACCAAGAGACCCCAGACCACCTCCTCAGCAGGGAGGTAATCAGCACAAACCCAAACAAGGTAAACAGCACGGGTATAAGGTTAAGGCCCCATACAAAGGTCATCAGGGCACTGCACCAGCCAAAACTAGTCAAGCGTCCGATGCCAACCCACCTCCCCCTCCAAAAAACTAGCCACTCATACTCTCCACATCCCAGGGCCAAGCTCCAAGGACCAGGATTGGAGAGTTGCCTTGAAGGACGAACCCCGGTTGCACCTGGGTTCGTTCCGATCATTCCGCTCAGCCTGGCCCAAGCATACCTGGGCCAGGAAGGTAGTGAGCAAAGGAATCACATGGCGGTGGCGCCGGCGGCCTCGACTGCGTCGGCCGCAGGAATATACCCCGGTATCTCAGGAGGAGACATTACTCAGGAGTCCTATTACAGGAAATTATTGCCAAACGGGTCCTTATTCAAGTCAATGCCTGTCAGCCAGTATTCACGTCAAGACTCTATTTAGTGCCAAAAAGGGACAGTGTGCAGATGCGACCAGTTCTAGATCTTTCGCACCTGAACACCTTTATAGAGAATTCACCCTTCAGGATGTTGACTCTACAGCAACTCGGACTCGCACTTCCGCCGCAAGGTTGGATGTGCTCGATCGATCTCAAAGATGCCTATTGGCATGTCCCTATAAACAAGAGGTTCCAAAATGTTCTCGCTCTGAGGATCCGGCACAAGACTTATGTCTTTCAAAGGATGCCGTTCGGGTTGAACCTAGCACCGAGAGTATTTACTAAACTCGTCCGGTAAGCTCTTTTACCCCTGTTAGTTCGAGGCATACAGGTGTTTTGGTATCTGGACGATTGGCTAGTAGTGGCGAACTCTTTAGAATTATGTCAAGACCATGTAAATCAAGTGTTAGCTTATGTACAAACCCTAGGGTACAAGGTGAACTTGGCAAAGTCGCACCTTGTCCCCTCAAGGACTATTCAGTGGATAGGGCTGGTCTGGGACACCTACGCTCTGACTCTTACTCAGAGTGTGGACAACCGCAGCAGGTTTCGCAGGAAACTGTTCCGGTTCCTCCACAGTCTGGATATGACCAGGAAAACTTGGGATTCCCTGATCGGTTCTCTCAACTGGGTACAATTAACTGTCAAGTTGGGCCGATTGAAAGCCAAGAGATTAATCCTGGAAGGCAACAAAGTGTTCCCTCTCTTGCCAGAGAAGAAATTATGGCCAATTCCTCCATTAATCCACAACTTACTATCGGCCTGGACCAAGCACGAAGTCCTCTACTCGGTCGTAACATGGGTTTCTCCCACACCTACGGTATGGGTAGACACAGACACCTCGGGGACCCTAAGTTGGGGGTATCAGTCAAGCCTAGGCTACCAGGGTCAGGGCATCTGGGTGGCAGACAGCCAATCACATATCAACAAGCAAGAGCTTTTAGTCCCCCTGTTCTTTCTCCAAATTCACGGCAGGACATTGAAGAACAAATCAATAGCGTTCAGAATGGACAATCAAACCGCAGTTTTTTGTATTCAGAAACAAGGCTCAGTGAGGTCACGAGAGTTGTTGAACGTTTCAGAACAAATTTTTACCCTAGCCGACTCGCTAGGGATTTCCCTGCATGCCACCTACCTCCCCGGCATGGCGAACGTGAGCAGACGCTCTCTCTCGCCGGCGGAGCACTCTAGTAGAATGGACAATCAAACAGGCTATCTTCAACAAGATGATTGCAAAGCCGGCCCGTCCACAGGTGGACTTGTTTGCGTCAGTAGAGAACCACAGACTCCCACTCTTTCTTACACGTCACGGGGTAACCCCGGCGGGGGGATCCGATGCATTGCTGGTGGACTGGAACAGGTGGACCTCAATCTATCTGTTTCCGCCGCCAGACTCTGTGTTAATGTGCAAAGTCATTCACAAACTGAGGGATTACCGGGGCCGGGTAGCTTTGATCGCGCCGCTTTGGCCGGCCCAGGTTTTGTACCACCAATTGCAACAGTGGTGCAGGACCCCGGTGTCCCTCCCAGTCTCCGTTTTCCACTTGGAAACGATTGGCAACCTTCGGACCTCGCTCAGTTTTGCCTTATGGATATTTACTATGCCAAATGGTTACATCAATTTGGGCCAAGTGTCACTAAGAAACTAATGAATCAGTACACACCGTCTACCAGGAGACAATATCAATCTCATTGGAAAACTTTTACAACCTGGATTGTTGAGTCAGGGCAAACGACTGCCTCGGGAGCCTTAATTTTCAAGTACTTGGACTATCTCTTTGAGCAGAAACATTTTTCGGTCATAACTGCTTTGGCTTTGGTTCCGGTTAACAAGTTAACTAGAACTGATTCAGGTGTACTGGTGGTACGACTTCCATCCAAGAAAGCGAAAGAAGATGCAGGAAGGGCCATCAATCAGTGTTTGGGGGTGGACAGTGCCTTCAGTGTCTCCGAACCAAAGAAGATGATGCCAAAAATGACTCTGGTAGGCATTGCTAATGACGCTGAGGATAATGAGATCATTCCCAGCATCCTCAACAAGAACCCAAGAATAAAGTCCCTGGTCGACGATGGCTTAGCTATGAATTTGCTATTCACCAAGCAAAAGAGTGATGCACACACAAAGACTGCGGTAGTAAAAATGTCACCTGAAATACGCTCTTCCATTGTGGATGATGGCAATTCTGTGTATGTTGGACTTGTGAGATGTCGTGCATACGATCGCTTCTGGGTAACACAATGTTACCATTGCCAGGGCTTTGGTCATACCAGTGACAGGTGTTATCGGAAAAATGAGGATCCAAAATGCAACTTCTGTGCCGGTACTCATAACTCAAAAGACTGCACCAACAAGACTTCCCCCAAATGTATAAATTGTATGAGCTCCACATCAGTTACGGAGCCGCCAAATCATTTCGCCTCAAGTAGAAATTGTCCTCTAATGACAGCTCAGAGAAATAAAGTTATTGAGAACACCAATTTTGTAGGTTCAAAAAACTGAAAAATGCACATGGGAGCCGGTTGAAACTGGGTCTGTTGAATGTTCGTTCCTTGCGTAACAAAATGGATCATATTTGCGAGATCTTGGATGAACGTAACCTTGATGTATTATGTCTCACTGAGACCTGGTTGTTCGAGTCAGATCTGAATATTATCCAGGCGGCATTGCCTAAAACCCATTCCATAATAAATGTTCCTAGGCCTAGGGGAGATCATCCGGGTGGTGGAGTGGCAGTTGTCTACTCCACATCTCTGGTGAATATCTTGCAAATAAGCCATAACCCAGCCCCTCTTTACTATGAACTGTTGGAAGTGGAAATAAAACTCCATCAACAAATTCTAAGAATGACAGTTGTCTATAGGCCTGGCCATCGTGGCACAGATAGGGGTTTTATGGAAGAGTTTGGGCAGTTTCTCGAGGAATTTTCTGCTAAAACCGGAAGACTTTTGATATGTGGAGATTTTAATTACTGGGTTGACAGCCCTCATCTGAAGCCATTCTCTCCTGAGTTCCTTGAGTTGACTGATCAGAACAATTTTGTAAACCATGTGTCCCACCCAACTCATATCTTAGGACACACCCTTGACTTGGTTTTCTCTCCTGTGGGTTGTGGTGGTGTTCTGGATGTTGATGTTGAGAATGCTGACCCTAATACCTCTGATCATGCTTTGATTACTTTCAGCTTTGATTTCCCTAAGCCACTCACACATGAAAAAGTAATCAGATTTAGAAATTATAAAAATGCAGACCAAAATTTGGCTAGCAGTGAAGTAAAACAGTACTTGGGAAGTATTGATACTTCCAACCTTACTTCAGATGAGCTGGTGGAGGTACATGGAAATGCACTTAAATTAGTGTTCGATCATCACTGTCCAGAAGTAGAGAAGAAAATCATAGTACGAGATGATTCACCCTGGTATAGCACTCGAGTTAAATTTCTTAGAAGAGCGCGTAGAAGAGCTGAACGTGAATGGCGGAAAAATAAAACAGACTCTACATGGTTGCAATATCTGTCAGCCAGAAGAGCTGTGGTCCACACAATCAAAGATGAAAAGAAAGTGTATTATCAGGGAAAAGTTGACTCGTGTGGTAATGACCAGAGGAGGTTGGCTTCAATTGTAAACAGTTTACTTGGAAAAACAAGAGTCAGCTTAAGACCTTCTGTACCCGATGCCGAGTTGGCTGCCAACTTTGTGGCATTTTTTGCTGGCAAGATAACTCGCATAAGACAGGAACTGGATGATGCTTCTGTTGGTGAAGAACTTTCAGTTGTACTCCAACCCCGACACATTCCTAATAATGTCCTCTCATCCTTTCACTCAGTAGAGGTGGACATGATCTCGTCCTACATAAGAAACCTCAATAAAACATTTTGCCCGTTGGATCCCATAAATGTTTCCAAGCTACCAAGAGTCTATGATCACACAGTTGAGTTTATTTCCAAAATAATTAATAAGTGCTTCTCTGAAGGTAGCTTCCCACATTCTGAAAAGCATGCACTACTCCGACCTACTCTAAAGAAACCTGGACTTGATGTTGAGAACATGTTGAACTATTGTCCTGTCTCCAACCTGTCCTTCATATCAAAGATATTAGAGCGTGCAATACTTGACCAATTACAACCACTACTTCAGCAGAATGAAACTATCCCAATTTTTCAGTCTGCTTACCGACAGCATCATTCAACTGAAACAGCATTGATTAGAGTACATAATGATCTAGTTGAGAACATTTGCAATGGTGTGGCCTCACTATTGGTCTTGCTTGATCTCTCTGCGGCCTTTGACACAGTGGATCACGAGTTGTTATTGAGTGATCTTTATGATTGTGGTGTGCGTGACTCCGCTCTCTTGCTTCTTGGGTCGTACTTGTCAGGTAGATCCCAGAGTGTGATGGTAAATCAAGTGGTCTCGGACTCGACACCCCTGCAGTATGGTGTTCCGCAGGGATCAGTTTTAGGTCCTATCCTATTTATAATTTATATTAGCAGTTTGTCTCTTCTGCTTCGTGCACATAATGTCACCTTTCACTTTTATGCAGATGACACCCAGATTTATGTGAGAATCACAAATATAGTTGATATACGGAGTAAGATGGAATTGTTGATGTCTGATATCAAGAAGTGGATGAGAGCGAGAAAACTTAAACTAAATGATGGTAAAACTGATATTCTCATCATCCGAGGAAATAGAAGAGCTGATGATATAGTGGGTGCTCTCTCCATCAATGTGGGTGGATCTCAGCTGCGACCGGCCAACTCTGTTCGAAATCTGGGTGTATATGTGAACTCCCGATTAGATTTCAAAGAGCATGTAAACCAGATAGTTAAAAGTTGTTACTTGCACATCAGAAATCTCTATTTGGTGAAGCCGTTTTTAACCAGACGTTGCCTCCTGACGTTGGTTCACTCATTGGTCTTCTCTCGTGTTGATTATTGCAATGCCCTGTTGGTGGGTCTTCCAAATTATATTTTGAAGAAAGTTCAGTCTGTTCTTAACAGGGCCGCAAGACTAATTTTTGGTGTTCTACCTAGAACTCCTACTACATCTCTTCACATAGAACTGCACTGGCTGCCAGTAAGAGCAAGAATAGAATTTAAGTTGTGTTTGGTGACTTTTAAGGTTCTCAAATTTGGTGAGCCTAGGTACCTTGCGGAGCTTCTCAGGCGCCCACCGGCACACCATGGTGTAGTTGTGCGTCATGACAATGACCCTTTTCGTCTTGATGAACCAAGGGCTTTCCAGCAGTCTTCTTTCTTTGAGAGGTCATTCTCCTACATGGCTCCGAGGTTGTATAACAGGTTGCCGCTGTCCATGAGACAACTGAGTTCTGTTGAATGCTTCAAGAGACAACTTAAGACTTTTCTCTTTGAGAGAAGCTATGATCTTGAGAGAGGTGTCATGACGGATGGCTATAGAGTTTAGGCTATTTTGCCACTGCTAGTGATTGTTAAATGTGTGTTGTATATAAGCCTTCTTTTGATGCATTGATTTTTGTTCTTTTTTCTTTCTCTTTTCGAGCGCTAGTGAATTCTTCGGAAAAATTGGCGCTTATGAGAAATAAGTAACATGCTTATTATTATTATTATTATTATAACGTTAAAAAATCATCTGTCTGCCATTAGGACCCCCTTCCTTGATCTCACCGGCCTTTCCATACCGCAGGCGGAGGAGAAAGGTTTTATGAGGGCGTGTTTCAAGCTTTGTCCACCTCCCCGCCAGCTCATGCCCACCTGGTCTCTTGATAAAGCCTTAAAATTGCTTCAATCGCGCAAGTATAATAATGCGCCGGATTTTGACTCACTTTTAAAAAAGGCTGTCTTTCTCATGGCACTTGCCACCGGAAACCGGGTGTCTGAGCTGGCGGCGATGAGCAACGAACCAAACTGTCTCAGGTTTGGGAGACTGCACGACCATGTTCAAATCGCGCCGTCTCCCTCCTTTATTGCTAAGAACGAACATTCGGACCATGTTTTTTCTGAATTTTCCGTCCCGGCCTTAAAGAGAGGCCTCATTCATCACATTTTATGTCCTGTGCAAGCACTCACAAAGTTTATGAGGGCTGCGCAATCTCGCCAACCAGGTGCTTTATGGGTTAACCGGACAGGTAAACGTGTTACAAAATGGTGATGGGCTGGTCTATCAGAGTGAGAACTGAGCGATCTCTGCCATACCCATAGCTTACTCTGTCTGTTCCTTTTACTTATATGTTTTCTAGATCTCAAGTGACGGCGTCTTTTCCGTGGATTGACCTCCCAATCTACCAAGATTGGAAGTCAAAGCGTCACATTTTTCCTTTGCCTTTCAACTTTCTCTTCATAATTGCTGAGGGGCACAGGGTCCTGGGTAGGACTTTGGTTTCCCGGGCGTTTCCGCACCCTCCTCAGCTCCCCGCCATGGAGTGGCTTCGGTCACCCAGGCTTTATTGTGGTCGGCAGGGAGGGTTCTGTGGGGGCGCTCGGTTATGGCCTTGGCCTTGCTCGAGGCCTTGGGGCTGTTCGGCCGGCAGCTTGGGGAACAACAACAACAACAACGTGTTACAAAACGGAAGTTAGCTTCCTTGCTTGTCGACGTTATCAGGGAAAGCAATCCCGGCGTGATAGGCAGGGCTCACGATATTAGGAAATGGGCAGTATCCCTCAGATTTTTGCAATTTTTTTCGATTGATGATATTGCTAAAACCCAACTTTGGGCTTCCAATCATACATTCCTTACACGCTACCTGTCTGTTGCTCTAGATAAACCAAAGCGTACCTGTGTAGCTTTACGGCAACGGGTACAGTAGGTATTGTTATATTATATGTTGTGTTGTTTTAAAAAGGGGGGGGGGGGTGCGGAATAGTCCATATCCCCCCTGTACCCTTGGAGATTGTGATACATCACAAGCTGTGATAGAACGGGTTCTACAGTCCAGTATGAGTTTTATTTGTTTTTAAATTTTAAGAAGATATATCGCATAGTTGCAACTATGTCTGTTTTACCAAAGTGTACAAAAAATATTACTGTACAATTAGTTTAAGGAGAGAACGAATAACTACTGCAGAGTTATAGTTCTACAGGACACATGCGTGTCAACCCTTTTTTTCATGCATACGATCGATTGCAACGATCTGACCATGAGCAAGCAGTTTCTTAACCCTCTGTTCCCGGAAGGGCTCTTGAACGCCCATAAAAAAGCATACACGAGCTGCCCGGAAGGGCTCTTAAACACCCATGAGCTCAAAGCCTGTGAGCTTGGTGTGCGAGGCGTCGGTCCGACGCATGTAAACAACAGCCGGCTGGACCGACGCCCCGCATCTCCGGCCACAAGAAGGAGAGCGTCGCTTGTTCGTGTGTGCCTGTATGTTGTTGTTAAGTATCGAAAAGTAGTGTAAAGTGGCTGTTTTTGCCATAAAGTTATCTCCAATGAAATCATCATCACAACTCAACCAGTTGACTTAGAGAGCTCTACTTAACGCCATTCTACAGGTAAATAACACAGCTACGCTTGGGGATGCGTGGGAATGCGGGAAGTAGTCAGAATAACAAATATACGGTAGCCTAGCCTAGACGTTTTTCGGCCAAAACACCCGGGTTTCGGGGAATATTTATGTAATGCGTAGCCGGGGCTGGAGGGTTAATGCCACGCACTGCTAGCAAATCTTTTATACCTTTTTCTATTTTTTTATTGCATACAATAAAACTTAAGAAAATGTTATCCGGATTCTTCCTCCCTAAGGTTAGGATATTTTGCGAATGTCCTGCCTCCAGTCTTGATATTCAGGCGAAGTCGTCAATGATGAAGGGGCCCTATTAAATTATAGGTTTGATTCCCGAAAGGAAGTAGAGAAAACCTAATATTTAGTAGGGCCCCGTAATCATTGACGACTCGGGCCCTCCCAACCATCCCACTTCCCATTCGCTGATTTCTATAGTTTATTCTTGGTATATCAGTGAAGGACGAAGATGGCCGCTAGGGGGCCTGGTGTCGGGGAAGCAAAGCATGAGAAATCCACGAATATGGCAAGTCATATGATAACAGACATTAAGTTATTATTTATCTTTTATTTTTTATTTTTTATTTTTTACAGAGTTTTTTCTGTAGGGTACCCGATCAAAATGACGATCCCATGAGGGAATTAAGCGTGCACTTATGACGAGTATTCCATGATACTTCCGCGCGGGCTATTCAAAATGCTGGCGCAGGATGTTGAATGGAGACTATTATTACTAATAGGCGAAGTCGTCAATGATTACGGGGCCCTACTAAATATTAGGTTTTCTCTACTTCCCTTTGAGAATCAAACCTATAATCTCTACCAATTAGAAAGGGTCAGCATGGAAATATGTGTGGAAATTTACAGCCCATTTTCTCTAGTGCTTTTTTAGTTACAGCAGTTAGGTGCCAGGATTTCTGGCCTACCTATAATGAATGTACCGTAAAGTGGGGTAACTTCGGACTTGGGTCATAACTTCGGACATCGGCGATAATAAGTAATTAGACATTGTCATTATATAATGGAAAATATATATATATATTTTTTTTGTGGGGTCCGTTTAGAGAAATGGCAAAGGAAGAGCATGTAAAAGTCCTAGGGAACTGACATGAGTATATGTACACGAAAAAAATATTATATATGTGACGAAAATATGTACATTTTTCGCTACCCTGCCAAACTTCTATCACCCTGAAGAAATTTGTTTGTATGAATGATGTTGTGACTGATATAATTTTGTAGTAACATTACCAGAGACAACATCTACCAAAGGAAATTTGTTACACTTGTATAACGCTCTAGCTAGAACAGTATCATTTAACCGATTGTGTTTAAAAAAAAAACATGGTAACTTCGGACATGGAACAAAACAATCGTTTGTTATTATTTGCCCTATGAAAATCATTCATAATACTTGTACATCATTAACACGGTGGTAAAAGATCAAATCATCATTCTCTGAGTCCAAAAACCCATAAAAATATGATACTATGCTAACCGATTTATGTATTTCGGATAATTCTGGATATATAATATATATAAATTAGGAGAGGCATATATCTTGTCCAAAAAAAATGTATCTGCCGAAAGAAACACCAACAAATACGTTATACCTATAAAAATGCTCAAATTCATAAAAGTGAATATGCATTGATATATTATACATACCTATATATTTTCACTAGGCCTAGTTAATTTTCGAGTTATTGATTTGACAGCATTGGTTATTTTTCCTGCTCAATATTTTCTAGGAGTGAGCTCGATGCCTAACGAGAACAGATCCAAACAGAATATATGTTAAACATCGTATATATCCCCCTCCTATACTGATTATACAGGCCTAAAAGTATTGACTGTGCATTTTCCACTATAACATCGGACAAGAATAAGCAGCAATAATTAAATATTCATATAAAATAGTAGGAGCCGAAAAATGAATGAAATAAGGCCACGAACGTAGGTCCGAAGTTCTCCTCCGTTCGTCCGAAGTTATCTCAGCTTTCTTGGCAACCATTTTCCATAAGAAATCACCTATGTCCGAAGTTAGCCATACAGGTCCGAAGTTATCAACTTTTCAAGCAAACTTCGGACATCATTTAGGATAAGGATAGCTCTCTTCTTATGGGGGATAATTTTAGAAGGCCTCCTGGATTATGGCGCACTATCACCATACATCACTTGACCTAGTTAAATCTCTATACAGTAGGCTCACATATCTCGATCAATCTCATCTCGATATTTCGCATCTCGATGCCACCTTCAAGCTCTCCCCAATCACAAATCTCGATGAAAAAACGTTAATCTCGATAGCTAATAGCTAAATATCGATGCTAGATGCTTATATACTAATATAAACAGATTAATCTTGACCAAATCGATGTGTGAACTCACAGTCATTGTGTTTGTTCACTGTATATAATGTACCGCTAGTATCGATCGTCTCAAGCGGTAGTCTAACCTGTCTCTGCCGCTTTCATTTACGTAGTAATAAAAAATGACTTTACCATGTTTTAATATACATTATTATTTGTATGAGGAAAATCTAATATATAATAATAGTAAAGACAAAAGAAAACTTGATTAAATTTATACCATGGAAAATTTATTGAAGTCGGTAGATCTAGCGGCCACTTGGTGTACCAGTCACACATCCGCCATTCGCTTGAAAACTTGTATTGTGAAGTCGTCTACCTGGACCTTTTTTTTATCGCATTCATAAAATGCGGTACTAGTGGTGACAGGGTGAGGGAAGCAATTGCAAGAATGATGACGGTGACTGTGCGCCGGGTGCGGAGACGCAGTAACCTAACTGCGTTCGTCTCGGAACCAACAATCAACCACACAAACCTCTTTATCAATAAATATAAGGTAAAAATAAAACTCTTTCATTATTAATTTTATCTATTTTAACATATTATATATATTGCATGTGATTGTGGGGGGCAAATGTGAAAATTGACAGATTTGATGTAGGTTAGTCGGCAAGTGGCTGGAACCGATTGTATTTTTTCCCATAAGAAGTTAACTTCGCATCTCGATATTTCGAATCTCGATCGGTATTTGTGGGAACCAATTATGATCGAGATTGGAGATTCCACTGTAATGTGTTTACACTCAGGAGAAATTGTTAAAAAACATCGAAAAATGTCCGAAGTTACAGCATTTTACGGTACTGTAGATTGCTAGACGCCTTAATGCCCAGAGTGGGTGGCTACGAATGAAGTACTATCATATGCTGCCATATACTGAGGCAACTTTTTTTATTCTCTAGCTTGTTCCTGTTCACGGGGGAGGGTCTCTCAAGCCCAACTGCCCATCGGTGTGTGTAGTGTGTGGGAGTGCATGTGGAATACTATTGTACTGTTCAAATGGCTGTGGATATGAATTTAGTTCATATATTGTAAGCTGTGTTTATCAGCTCACCCAAGCTGATGAGGTGCTAGCATATACTTGTGTACATGTGATGCTGGTGTATCACATCTCTAATGTCCGCCATTGAAGTGAGTAGTGTGGAAGTCTATGCCCTCAGGTTAATAAACCTTTTTGAGCAGAGTGGGGAGGCAAACTCCGGACTGTAGCCAAGGAGCAAGAAAATTTATTTGAAGTTGGTGATATTCAGGATTACAGTGGAATGGTAATTATTTCATAAATGTTTATACATATTTTAATAATGCATCACTTAGCTCTACTCCCACTAGTTCTGTATATTTTGATAGAACTAAACTTAAAGATGCCCTTAAATTCCTCCTTTTCAATACTTATGTTAGATTCGGGCCGTACATTTTCAAACAAATATTAGGAATTCCTATGGGTGGAAATGCTAGCCCTTTAATTGCAGACTTATTCTTGCTTGCTTTAGAATTTAAATATATAAAAGAATTAGTTGACAGTAGCAAGAAAAATAAAATTCCAGAAAAATTAGCACTTGCTAAACTGTTAAGTAATAATAGTAGATATTGATGATATTCTTGTTTGCAATTTGTTAAATTTTAATCAAGTTGCTAAACTTATTTACCCTAATTCTATTCCCCTCACACAATGTAACGTAAATTATAAAGTTGAAAATTTTCTAGATATAAATATAGAGATTGTTAATGAACAGTGCATACTTAAAGTATATCACAAAGTTGATGATTTTAATTTTAACGTAATAAACTTTCCTTTCCCTAGTAGTAATATCGATAGTAAAATCACTTATAATTGTTTTTATTCCCAATTAATAAGATTTTGTAAAATCTGCACTAAAGTAGATGACTTTTGGGCTAGAGCTAGGTTACTATACAGACTCTTAGTGGACAGAGGTTTTGAGGCAAGTAAATTGTTCCATAAATTTAATCTTTTTAGGGTCAATTATTGTGACTGTATTCTAAAATTTGACATCAATAATTTTAATCAAGCATTTTTAACTTGAAGTTTCTTGTATAACCTCTGCTTACTTTTTGTCTGTATTTATTGTTTATCTTTTTCTTTTTCTTTTTCTATTATTATTAATATTATTATTAATATTGATGATTTTTTAAATTTATTGTTCTTGTTAAAAGAGTACTCTTTGTTTAAATCTGTTGTTACTTCATATTTTGCAATTATTTCTCTTTATATTATATGTATTCATTGTCGATAGTATCAATTGCTTACTTTTGCGATTTCCTTAGTTTATTTGTGCTATAAATGTAGGTTATTTGTAGGGTAGTTATTGATAGGGGTCACTTGAGGCATGCTATGCTTACAGGTACCTACCCGATAGCACTATCGTTAGTGAGTGCTGTACTGTATTTTATATATTATTTTGTAATAGTATAGATATCTTATCAATATTTGTATTTTTTACTATTGTTAATGTCTTGTCATGTTGCAAATTTGATTTTAAATAATATTTTGACATTTAACATGTAGTTCTTTATTCATGCAGAGTTTAGTAAAATTTGCCAGAACGTCCCGGACTTCCCAAACTTGACTACTTCCTTTAACGTGACGATAGTGCGTTGTTATATGTGCGATTGGTTTGCTTGGGAAACAGATTAACTTGCTCATGTAGTGATGTACACCCTATGTGGTGGATTGTGTTCTTTTATTTAATAATTTTCATTTTAGTAAGCGTTGTTTCCACATAGCGATTTTGATAATTTAATTTGACTTTATATTGTCCTTGTCCCAATTTTGGTTTGTTTAGTTTGCAAGTTTTACATTTTAATATAAGATATAGACTGTACTGTAGAGCCAAACATTTCGAAAATAGGGCCAAAAATGTCGAAAATAGGCCATAATTGAGAGATGTCACCCAATCTAATTATTCCCATTTAAAGTTAGTTCCACAATACACGACTTCACAATATGCGATGCCTCCTGTCACCCCTATTCTCGCGAATTGGGGGTCCTGACTGTACTATACTTACTATATCTCTTTAGTTGTGATTTCAAAACATCAAGTATAATTTTAGTATCATTTTTCCTACATTATGGTGTTTAACCCATCAGACCCGGCTATGTATTCCATACCGAAACCCGGGGGTTTTGGCCGAAAAACGTCTACGCCTAGGCTACCGTATCTTTGTTATTTTGACTGCTTCCGCATTCCCGCGCATCCTCAAGCATAGATGTGTTTCGTACTTGTAGAATGGCGTTGAGTAGAGCTCTCTAAGTCAATTGGTTCAGTTGTGATGACGATTTCCGTGGAGATAACTTTGTGGCGATATCAGCCACTTATCATTACTTTTCACTACTTAACAATAACACATACGAACAAGGACGCCTCTCCTTCTTGTGGTCAGAGATGCGCGGCGTCGGTCCAACCGGCTGTTGTTTACATGCGTCGGACGGACGGCTTTCAAAACAAGCTTACAGGCTTTCAAGCTGCCGGTGCCTCAGAGCCCTTCCGGGTTCCGTGGGGGTGTTTTTTATGGATGCCTCAGAGCCCAACCGGGTCTGAGGGGTTAAAAGATACATCTAATGGATATGTATTTTATAAAGTACATTTCTATTTTTCATTGTAGAGTAGAATATTGTATACAGAAGATGCTGATTGGTTGTTGATTGATTTGTGTTGATAAAGTTGTGATAGCTTCATTATTCCATATATATTATTGAAACTCTAAACTTGTAAGCAATTTTAATGATAATGTGATAATCTAAAGTGATATACGAACCCTGAGAGCTACAATATATCACATATAACACATTAATAACATAGATATTATAAAGTGAACACAAGCGAAATACAAATTGCTAAAGCCAACAAGTAAGCGAGATTTGTAGACTGACCGAGCCTCGGCTTACATGTCACCTGCCTTAGCCAATCACAAGCCTCTGTATTTTTAACATATGCACTGGCTTCCTAACACCAGAGTAAGTCAACATGGTGGTGGTAAGTTAGAATATCAGTCCCTGATTGGCTGATAGCCTCGAGAACTCCGCTCTCTCGTCAGGCAGTCTACTCTCTCGCTTAGCGATTTTTCTCATACCATTTTATTTTGTCTGTGTTCACTTTATAATATTTACGTTAATAGTGTATTTTATGTGACATATTTTATACCACGGTGTTCGGATATCACTCTAGAACATGACTCAATTGTTGAAATTGCTTGTAATTAAAGTATTTAAAAATTATATATGAAATAATGAAGATATCTTGATTTACTACTCATACTCTTATCCATTAGCCAATCAACAGCCTTATATACAAAATTAGCTGCTTCTCAAGTCCGGCAGTTCTGTTCAGAGAATAATAAGTAACTGAATGAAATGTCAATTTAATTATAAAAGCGTTGTTTAATTTAGATACCACTATTATAAATATATCATTAGCATACAAAAGAAGGTATATCATATACTATTTATTTTTTGCAACCAGTATTTACCATTTTGTAATGGATTTATTTCACAACACAATATTTTTTCTTGCTCTCTTATTTTAAATATACGATATAATAGTGAGCTAAAATATATAAGAGATTATTATTATATATATATGAAGAATATATGAGATTAAAACCGCTTGTCATAAGGAAAAATCAACAAATAATTTAGAAACTGACACCCTTCTTAGTCTTGTTCACATTTTATTACAATAATTGGAGAATCTGGTGACATCTGGCAAGCTTGTCTACAGATTGAACACTCCTATTGTTGCCTGCTTATGTTGAAGTGTTAATTTCCTTCAGTTGAAGAGTTAATACGTGCTTATGTTGAAGAGTTAACACTTGCTTATGTTGAAGATTTAATTCTTGCTTATGTTAAAGCGTTAATCCTTGCTTATGTTGAAGAGTTAATACCTATCTATCTATCTACAGTATTGCCTGACGCCGTGATCCCCGAAGGGGTGGCCACGAACAAACCACCCCCATGCACCTCTGTCCCCAGTCAGTCGACGCCCCTCCCCCCAACCAGCACCGCCTTTGTTCATGTACTTCCTCACTCCATCCTTCCACCTCTCATTCGGTCTACCTCTCCCTCTCTGCCCCTCCACCTTGCTCTCGTACACCCTCTTAGTCATTCTCTCGCTTTCCATACGTTCCATATGGCCGAACCATCTCAAGTTGTTCCTTTTCACACTTTCCAGCACATCTACCTTCACACCACACCTCCTTCTTACTTCCTCATTAGTCTGTCTATCCCTCCATGTAACTCTGCATGCACTCCTTAAGTAATTTATTTCCACTGCTCTCACTCTTGGTCCGAGTCTCTCAACCAACGTCCATGCTTCGCTTCCGTAAGTCAGTGTCGGGATTACCACACTGTCATGCAAGGACTTCTTCACTTCCATACTGACCACCCTATTTCTTGTTATTGCTTTTAGCGTTCCTACAACCCTGTTGTACCCTCTCCCGCACTTCTTCATCCATAGTCCCATCTTTACTCAACACACTGCCCAGATACTTAAAAGAGTTGATGATCTCCATAGCCTGACCGTTCAGCTTCACCTCACACTCTGTGACTTCACCCCTTTCGAAGACCATAACCTTGCTCTTCCCCGCATTTACCTTCAAATTCCGTTTTTTGCACACTGTTCCAAACTCATTTACCAGACCCTGCAACTCCCATTCATTATCACTCATCAGAACTGTATCATCCGCAAACAGCAGTATAGGTAACTTCCACTCAATTCCCTCCCTTTTCAGCGATACACCAACATCCACTGCTCTTGATAGTATTTCTTTCATGACTCCATCCATATATACAGTAAGCAACCACGGGGACATCACACACCCCTGTTTCAAACCAACATGCAGGTCAAAGAACTCGCTCTGCTCACTCTCCACACGTACTGCCGCCTTTGCACCCTCATACATGCTCTTCACTGCTTTCAGCAACTTGCCCTCTACTCCGTATATTCTAAGTACTTTCCACAAACCTTCTCTATCCACTCTGTCATAGGCCTTCTCCAAGTCCATAAAGGCAACATACACCTTTTGTTTCTTCTCCAGATATTCTCCACAACACAATTCAGGGTAAAAATCTGATCTACACATCCTCTTCCCTTCCTAAAACCTCCCTGCTCGTCGCCTATCCATTTCTCTGTTCTCACTCTCACTCTCTCAATCACTACCCTACTGTATACCTTCCCTACTACGCTTAGAAGACATATTCCTCGGTGGTTACCACACACTCCTCTTTCCCCTTTGCCCTTTTATAGGGGGACTATTATGCCAGTCTTCCAGTCATCGGGTGCACTCCCCTTCTCCCATGCTAGTTTGCACATTTTCCATACCCATTCTATCACTATCTCACCACCATACCTGCTTACATGAAATGAAAGAGTTAAACCTTGCTTATGTGTACGAGTTAATGATATTAACTGTGATCTGATAGGTCCAGCATTATATATATAAACTTGAGGATTCTCTATTGTATACTATTATTGTGCCATGTATTTCTATTTCTTGTGTTTGTGTATTATGTGCCTATAATCTTTATGTGAATTAAAACTTATTGTATATCTGTGTTACCATATGTTTGCATTATCCAGCTGAGCATGCATTAAACCCAAACATTAAAATAATTGCATAATAATATGTAAAGCAAAAATGTAGTGATTCTGTACAGTATTCCTGCCACCCCATATGCTAACTTTCAGAATTCATATTATGCTTCTGTCAAAAAATATAAAGTCCTTTATAATTTCTCAGGTGGCTGCCCCGCGAAGCTTCATCTTCCTGTGGTGTGGGTCGTCGGAAGGGTTGGATCTGGGTCGTCAGTGTCTCCGCAAGTGGGGCTTTCGGCGTTGTGAGGACATTTGCTGGATACGCACCAACATCAACAATCCTGGACACTTGAAGAATCTCGAGCCGAAAGCAGTTTTCCAGCGAACAAAGGTATTCTACAAGTAAAAGGGCACTCGGGAGATTGCATACTTCTGCCTATGCTGGCAGAGCTATGCACTTTACTGGTCTCCTCTTAAATGGAATCACTTCTTCCTTGGTGCATATCCTATCTGCCCACCAAATTTAGTAAACATTGATTCATAGCTTTGTGAGCCGCCTACGCTGGTGGAGGCATGCACTCTACCGATCACCTACTAAGATAAGTCGCTTCTTCCTTGGCGCATATCCTATCTGCCCACCAATATTCGTGAAAATTGGTTCATAACTTTATTAGATATCTTGTCAACAGACTAACAAACAGTCAAACAGAGGCATTTTCAAGACAAAGGTTTGTGCTACATTTAAATTATGCCAGTTAGGCCATTCCATTGCAGAGATAAATAGAGTTGAAATAAGAAATCCCCTCACCTTGGAGAGAAGAGGTGCAAAAGTTCAAATCACCCCTGCCATGGGTTAAATATCTGTCTGTACAGTAAACCCTCGCTATCTCGGACTAATTGGGGGGAGACCCAGTCCGAGATGACCGAAAATCCGAGATGTCCGAAGTCCGACTTATGTCCGACTTAAGAGAGGAAAATGTCCGAATTGGAAGAGGGAGTCCGAGCCACCAGAGAAAACGGAGACTTCCCTATCACTAACAACGTTGATTCAAGATAAATTACAGTACCTGTACAGTATCCAGCAGACATATATTATAAATATCACTTTCCTTCTCCATTTCACTGTCCTTCTCCACCTCACTGTAGCCTTAGATCTCGGAATTTTCCGAGATATATGACACCTGTCCGACAGACCATGTGGGCCCTCGGAGTTTTCCCCTTACATCTCGGAATTTTCCGAGATATACGGCGAACTTTCCGAGAGGCCGATGCCAGTCCGAGTAGTCCGGGTTTCCGACTTCTAGAGGTCCGAGATAGCGAGGGTTTACTGTATGTATATATTTTGTCTTTCCAGGAGCATTGTCTAATGGGGATCAAAGGCACGGTGCGACGGTCGACTGACGGAGACTTTATACATGCCAACGTGGACATTGACCTCATCATCTCTGAGGAAGCTGAGTATGGGTCATTGGAGAAGCCCGTCGAGATATTCCACATTATCGAGCACTTCTGCCTTGGTCGTCGCAGGTCAGGAACTTTTGTCTTAATTGTAACTTTGAGTCTTTTGGAATGCAAGAGCAAGCACTAGGCATTATATGCAGAGTGGTTGAATATACTTTGTGGTAGTACAACCACATACAAAGAATGGTTGAGGACTGAGTGGGTCAAGTGAGACTGGTAGCTGGCAATGGAAGTCTACCATTGGCTTGGGAAAAGAAAGTGGAAAGTATAGCCATTGAACAAAAACTTCCATATAGTGGAAGGAGCATTGTGGTATGAGCATGTTTGGAAAATTAGCATAGGGCATTTCTGCCTTGGCCCTCCTTTAATCCATACTGTACCAGAGGGTATTACCATAAATGTACCCTTTAGTATCAGGCAGTGTTGTGGCCAAAATGGCTTCAGAGGCAAGAGAGAACACCCTCCCACCTCAAAAGTTGGAAAAGCACTGACCCAGCCAGCCTGTGGAAGCTTGCAACTAAGCTGAGAAATGTTGCCAATGCCTCAGAGCAGCGCCTACAAGTCATGGTAGCAGCTACCGCTCGTTACTGAAAGTTACAAGGACTGCATATTATGGACAGACGTCGTCCGACGCTAGTACTGGCAAGTCACTTTTTTACTGACGGCCAACGCCCGTCGCTGGTATCGTAAGGGTTAACTGGGGTTTCACAGGAGGAAGCAGGCCACAGGCCATAGAGCAGTTGGTAGAGCACTCACCTGCAAAATGAGAGGTCAAGGGTTCGCTGCTTCTTTCTATAGTTCTGTGCCCTACTCCACTGATCATGACCTTTGTTTTATCTATAATAACTTGAGTGAAGGCTGGTTCTATCCAGAGTGAGGTTTGGCATCCTTTACCCAACCTTAGCCATTTCTGTCTGTCTCTTTTATTGACCTAATTTTCCTTTTAGGGCAGGGGGCTAGGAATCCTCCTCCCCTTGTAAAATTCACCTACTAGACGAGACAGAGAAAGGGGCAAGGGACTGCGAAAGTGGTCCCAGACCCCAAGAATTAGAACTTTAAATATTGTTTCTGTTCGGGCTCTGTCCCGAGTCGGCCACCCCGAGCTATGGGCTATGTGCCTGAGTATATACATATGTAATAACTCTTAGGCCCTTGTTTGCCATACCCTCCCTCCATCTATTGAACTTTACCTTTGATTTCTGCGCACTATCTGTGATAAGAACTAGGTCATCTGCATGTAACAACTCCCATGGGAGTCCTGTTCTTAAGCCCCTTGACAGAGCCTCGGGGACCAAAACAAACAGTAATAGTCTCAGCACTGAACCTTTGTGAAATTCCATTTTCACTGGAAACTCTTCGCTCAGACCCCCATTTACTGTAACTGCTGCTACTCTGAGTTTTCTCATAGCCCACTGCATTACTTCTCTTAGCACCCGGTCAAAGGCCTTCTCCAGGTCTATAAAAACTAGGTATAACTCCCTATTTTTCTCTAAGAACTTCTCTTACAGTTGCCTAAGAATGAAGATAGCATCAGTTTTGCCATACCCTGGCATAAATCCAAACTGCATGTCACTGATGGCAAAAATTTTCCTGATCATGCATTCAAATACCCTTTCGCTGACTTCTTACAGTTTCTTACAGTAGATCCTCTGGAAAAAGGCAAACTATGCCTGTGTATCCAGCTCAGTACCAGTACTTGCACTGCTGCGGTGTTGGCGGCGGCGGTAGCAGACACAACATTTTTACTATTCTGTATTTTTGTTTTATAATCAAACTTCAAATCTTGTCTTCCCCATGCTTTATCAAGATTACTTTCAAACTCCCTTATTGATTCGGAATCGACTACATACTGGGGCAGTGCGTTCCACTCATTTATCACTCTATCACAAAATGAGTTCTTTGCCTTCTCAAGCCTATTTCTTTCTTTGTAAATTTTCTTAGAGTGTCCTCTCGTTCTTGTTCCCTCCCGCATCAAGAAGATACCTTCACACACATCCTCATCGTACTTTCCTGACACTATCTTAAAAGTCTCTATCATATCCCCTCTCTTTCTCCTATATGCCAGTGTCGGAAGCCCAGTGTCCTCAACCTCTGCTCATAGCCCGCGTTCTTCAACGTTGGTACCAGCTTGCTAGCTCTCCTCTGCACTTTCTCCACTGCTTCTATATCCTTTACCATATATGGAGCCCACACCTGGTTCGCATATTCCAGGTGCGGCCTAACCAGCGCTGTATAGAGATTCCTGAAGATTTCTTCGTCAAGTGACACAAATGTCCTCCTTATCAGCCCTACAATTCTATTGGCTTTGTTTATCTTTTCCGCTAAATGTTCTGAGAAATTTAACTTATTGTCTATCACTACTCCTATATTCTTTTCTGCACTCACTTCCTCCATCGCTTCATACATACTGTATCCTACCTTGTCTATCTTGCTGGTCCCAATCCGCATGTACTTGCATTTTTTTGGATGAAAAGGCATTAACCAATGCTCAGACCATCCCTTCATGCCCTCCACATCTCCTTGAAGCAAACCCATATCTTCCTTACTCCTCACTCTTCTATACAGTTTAGTATCATCCGCATACAGGTATACCTCACTTCCATTAGTTATAACTTCAGGCAAGTCATTGATAAATATAACGAACAGCAGTGGTCCCAACACAGATCCCTGAGGTACCCCACTTGTAATTTCCCTCTACCCCGAGCCTATTCCATTCACCAGTACCCTCTGTCTCCGATCTTTCAGGAAGGCTTCTATCCATTTCACACATTTCTCCCCTATATTATAGCTTCTAACTTTCTCTATTAACCTTTTATGTGGGACCTTATCGAAGGCCTTCATAAAATCGCAATATACCACGTCTATTACATCACCATCTTCTAGAATTTGCATCCAATCATCTACCACCTTAATTAGCTGTAGTACCGTCGACCTCCCCGGCAAGAATCCGAACTGTCTCCCACTGAAAAGTTGGTTTGACTTCATATGATCCATTATTCCTTCTCTAATTACCGTTTCCATTAGTTTACACACAACACTTGTCAAACTGACTGGTCTATAATTCCCTGGGTCATTTCTCTTTCCCTTCTTAAATATAGCTGTTATGTTCGCCTCTCTCCAGTCCATCGGGATTTGTCCTGTATTAAACGATACCTCAAATAACATTTTCAATGGCTCTACTAACATCTCCCCTCCTTCCTTTATGATTCTTGGGTGTATCCCATCTGGTCCCGGTGACTTACTTCTGTTCATTTTTTCTATAGCCCTTCTTATTCTAGCATGGGAAAACTCTATTAGTTCTAGTGCCGGTGCCTGTTTGGTGGGAATAGTAGGCACTGCATCCTCCGACTCCACTGTTAGTACCCCCCCAAAGTATTTCCCCAGCACCTCTGCTTTCTCCTTATCAGTCTCCGCTACTCCCATCATTCAACCCCCCTACCAGCTCTGGGATCCCTACTCTTCTTGTTAACTTTTCCTGAATGTACTTCCAGAATATTTTTGGATTATCCTTCACATTTCTAGCTATCTCTCTCTCCCTCTCCTTCACCCCTCTCCTTGTTTCCCACCTTATTTTATTGTTTATTTGTCTGCGTTCCAGATCCACTTCCTTAGCCTCTATACTAGTCCCCCTGTTCTTTTTTAACAATTTTAATCTTTCCCACAATCGTTTCTTTCTTCTAATCAATATCCAAAGCTTTCTTTTCATTGGCAATTCTGGGTTAGTTCTTTTCCTCAATTTTGTTTTATCCTTATATTCCCTTACTGGTACACTTTTGGATACAGCATTCTCCAGTTTGGCTCTAATTTTCCTCCACATTCCTTCAGCATCTTCACCGTTCAAGTATTCCCCCAGTCAATGTCCAAACACCGTCTCAGCAGCTCATAATCTGCTCTATCATACATGTATATTTTTCTATTGCTTCTATTATCCCTCTCTGATTTAATGTTACAACTAAAGCTTATACAGGCATGGTCACTACAACCTATAGGGCTATCCACATTAACATGTTCCACTATATCCTCTTCATTGCTAAAAATCAAATCAAGTACACTCCCCTGTGTCCCATCTCTATATCTTGTCATCTCTACAATATGTTGCGTTAAAAAACAATCTCTCACTTTCTCTATAAACTTATTTTCCAGGCTACCCTGTCCCGCTGGAGTAGTACAATTTGCCCAGTTGATCCTTGGCAAATTGAAATCTCCAATCAAAATTTTATATTTGTTCTCTCTATTATCTATCTCCTCCATTGCTTTCAGTAGGTTATCATCCTCTCCCCTGCTATTATTTGGGCTTCTATATATAGAGGCAATTAGAATTGATCCTCTTACACATTTTACTTCAATACACAAATACTCACAATACTGCTGTCTCATATCCACCTCATTAACCTTGAGCTCTTTTCTTACATAAATAAACAGTCCTCTTCCAACCTCTGCTCTAATAGCATTTCTCTCATATAACTCAAAACCCTCCAAACTATATTCCACCAGTTCCCTTTCAATTCTAACATTTTTTGGTCTTACTTCCTGTGACATCTATGGTGCTATGGGCTATGACATCAGGTGTTTCCTCTTCATCCTGCAACCTACATATCAGTTCTCTTTTCTTGTCCTGGGTAAACACATCCACATTACTAAACATAATCCTTAATCCATCTACCATTCCTTCAGCAATTACACCATCCCGCTCCTCCAGTCCGTACCCTACACCCCTGTTAGCACTACTGGGTCTGCCTCTTTGTCTCCTGTCTCTCCCTGTGACACCTCCACCCCGTTCTCCTCCTCCGTCACAACTCCCATCACATTCTCTCCCCTCCCTGATCTCCCCCTCCCTTCTACTCTTATAAACCACTTCCTCACTTTTCCGTCCCTCACTCTCCAGTAAAAATTTCTCTTATCCTCCTCATCCAACTTCCCATTATTTTCATCAGCCTTTTCTTGTAATTCCTTATTTTTTTTCCTTTGTTCTATACTCAAATCCTTCTTTAGTCTTATGTGTTTCAGTTTATCATTTGTATTTAGCCTCCAACTAAAATTTGTCACAGTCTCCGCCACTACCCTAGTTTTAAACTGTACCCTTATAGATCTCATCTCTCCCCTTTTATATCTACCTATCCTACTGACCTCCTCCACCTGCCCTTCCCATCCATATTCGTCCTCATCCACACCTTTCAAGACCTCCTTCACTGTCTCCATATCCCTCACTTTTCTCACTCCATTATCATTCATATGACTTTCATGACTTGGTCGAGCATTTTCAAACCCCTATAATTTCCCTGGTCTTTGTATATATTTACTTTCACACTTTTCTGCGATGCATCAGGATTGTTTCCCTCCTTTATGATAGCATTAACCCCTTCTGTACCGCTGACATCTTTGTATTATATTTCGGCTAGACTTAGACGATGTTATGTAGCTTAGGAAGGACATAATATGATGGCTAAAAGGATTAATTGAGATAGTCTATAGCTTTTTAATTGGTAGACATCCTTCCTAAGCTGAATAAAATTGTCTAATAGTAGCCAAAATAAAATTAAAAGTACGTCGTCGGTAGTGGTGGGCGTATCGATACCAAAATATCGATACTTTCGATACCAGGCTGGTATCGAAAGTATCGATACTTTAGGCAAAGTATCGAGTATTATGAGTACTTGAAAATTGAGTGTAATGGAACATTTCGTAATAACAAAAGTTATCCCTAATATCAAAATACTGTTATCGAGCGTCTGGCAATCCTGTGCATTGCAGCAAAGTTAGCTAACTGAGATGAAAAAAAAGCAGCAGATGGCACCTCTGCAAGAATGAGTAGCTTTGGACGAGATTCTTCTGTTGTTGCTAACGTGCTAAATCTAACATAATTAAAAAAACGTTTTGCGATTTTTACCGTTTTTTCACTTTAATTCATCAGTTATCTCGGTGACGCTGTGTTTTCGGATTATCTTTATTATAGTTAACATTTTTTACCAGTGTAGTTACCGGTATCAGTAATTTTACTTAAGAGATGCAATTTATTTTCGTATTCTTTTACATTCGCTCTTTGTTTACGTTAGCGTTTTGAAATACATATAATAAAGAATCTGTAAAATACATATAAGTGCACATTACTCTCCTTTAATTATAATACTGTATAGTACTCATATTAACCGATACTGACTACAAAAGTACTTGGTATCAGTACTCGATACTACCGATACTGGGTGAAAAAATACTTGTTATCGTATCGAAAGAAAATCCTTGGTATCGCCCACACTAGTCGTCGGTATAGAAGGGGTTAATCATCTCTCTGACCAATTTTACCCCAATATCTCCAGATGCCTTTAGCATCTCAGCGACAATGCCAGAGCTTCCAGCGGCTTTCCTGGACTTCATTCTATCTGTAGTACTTTTAACGGCGGCATACCCTATTTTGTGGCAACCAAATAAAAATACTAGCAATGTGGTCACCGGGGATATATGGTAAGCATGACGTGCTTGTACAGTTGTGGACAGATGAAACAGATACAGCTTTGGTCTGTCCAAGACCTCAATAGAGGGCAGCACAATTAGTGCCCATAAATTATCTGGTAACAGTGATGGTGTGGGGGTAGGAGGTGAAGGTATGGGGTGGAGGGAGGGGGAAGGCGGGTACAGGAGTGGGAGGGGTAACCAGCGGCAAGTGGGAGCAGGTGGGGGTGGAGGGATGTGGGTGACCAAATACTTTACTGTGAAAAAATTATTAATTTTGTGTTTTGAACATTATGTGGGATTATGATTGCAAAATATTGGAGTCGTGAGGTGTGTGTAGCATAATGAACGGGCTACAGGCTGCTAACCTGCTCTCTCTCTCTCTCTCTCTCTCTCTCTCTCTCTCTCTCTTCTCTCTCTCTCTCTCTCTCTCTCTCTCTCTCTCTCTCTCTCTCTCTCTCTCTTCTCTCTCCTCTCTCTCTCTCTCTCTCTCTCTCTCTCTCTCTCCTCTCTCTCTCTCTCTCTCTCTCTCTCTCTCTCTCTCTCTCTCTCTCTCTCTCTCTCTCTCTCTCTCTCTCTCTCTCTCTCTCTCTCTCTCTCTCTCTCTCTCTCTCTCTCTCTCTCTATATATATATATATATACAGTATAGGCATTCAAATATATATCTTAAATCTATAACGTAATACTACTTCATTTTTGTTCTCTGCTTAGAGCGCCTACTGAGTTTTGATATCGGGAATGTGGTATTGTTCAAACATGGGAGCGTCAGATACAACTGAACTACCTGTTGGTTAGCCTACCTAACAAAGGGAAATATAGTAATTGTTATTATTTGTCAGTTGGTGAGTCAGTCAAACTTCAAATATTATAGTTAGTGTTTCAGCATAATGGTGAGTGTATAGGTCATAGTAGTAACGAAAGTATGTAATGCTTATATGGTGTATATAATACGGTATCAATGACACGCCAGGTAAAGTGTTTTCCAAGTGTACCGTAGGTGTTATCAGTGTTGACATTGCCACGGGTATATAATCGCTTTTCATTATATACGTCCATCAAAATGTAAACAATATATTATTATAAGTTAATAAAAAATTATTCAATGTACTGTATCTATAAATAATCGATTGTTATTAATTTCACTCCAAAGCAGAAACCAGGAAACAAAGGATGACCAATATATATTTACATGGCAATACGACTGTTCAAGAAAAGCAACCAGTTATATATAGTGCCTCAATACAATCCTCAAAGTTTCGGTAGAGAGGCGCAAAAGACCATGTTATAAAATAATATCCGCACATTAAAAACTAAGTTACATTTATTGGTCAAACCTCTTGGTAGATATGCTCAACAACACTAACGCAAGGGTGGTGTAAGCTTAATTAATATCAAATGAAAACACGATTATGCAGAACCTTTCCGGTATATCAGGTATTTTTTGTTACGTTTTGATGGCATCAGTAGAAGTGTAAGCGATAAATGAGATAGCGTTAGGGGTATTCCTTGCTACGGGTTCTAAGCTGTATACAGTTGGTTAATGCCTCAGAGATATGAGGATACGCTTCTTCACTTATTATGGCATATAGTAGATGAGTTCATTAATTTTTGGTGGGACGTCCTGTAGTTGGAGGAGTAATATAAGGTCCATTGATTTCTTAATATATTTAGTTACAAACCGACTTTACAATAACATTATTAGTAACTAGATTTTATACATCCTTATTTACCAATACAGAGGGTAATCTTAATCTTACTAAATAATTGACTCGCACAAAACCTGTAGAGCGAGACTGAAATATAAGCATGGTCATATTATAGTTAGTAGATAATTTTTTTATGCGAGTTAGTGAGACAATAGGCAGAACTGTCTGTGACGAGTTCCTTCCCCATAGTTGAAAGAGTGACAGGGCCAAAATCAAGGAATGTTCGAGCCAAAATGCCTTGATACACAGAGTTTAAAGTAATTAATGTCATAGGATGAGGGGAAAATGGATTCAGGGTAGAGCGTTCCAGAGCTCAGCTGTTGAATAGGGGAAAGATTGGGAATATCTTTTCACTCTTGGGTTGGAGAGTTGCAAAGAATAGGGGTGGGATTGTATTGGAAGATAGGTTCTACGTACTCTTCGTAAAGGAGGTGGTATACATTAAAATGTAAAACTTGCAAACTAAACAAACCAAAATTGGGACAAGGACAATATAAAGTAAAATTAAATTATCAAAATCGCTATGTGGAAACAATGCTTACTAATTTCTCTTTTTCTAATTTCTAATTTCTAATTTAATAATTACTAATTAATAATAATAATAAAGTGAATAATATTGAGAGAGGGTGAGGAACACTGATTATTGTAATATCAGTAGAATAGCGAGAGAGATGCAACTTTGCGGCGAAGAGAGAGAAATCGCAGAGAGTCAGGGAGTGGACATCAGTTAATGAGACGAAAGGTTTTCTTTTCTACCTTGTCAAGAAATGCTGTGTGAGAGGATCTTCCCCACACATGTGAACAATACTCAATACATGGACGCACTGTGCCTCTGTACAGAGCAAGAAGCTGTGCCGGGGTAAAGAACCCCCGGAGACGATTGAGCATACCCAGCTTCTGGAAAGCTGTTTTAGCAAGGGTGGTAATATGATCTTTCCAAATGAGATCAGGAGAACAGGAGATACTGAGAGAAGATGAAGGGTTGATTTGTGTATTGTTGAAGTATAAGGGAAAGTCCTGTGGGAGTTCTTGATGGGTAGATAAATGGAAAAATGGGTTTTGGAAGCACCAAAAGCAACAATATATTTTCTGCCCCAAATTGGAATTGTTGATAGGTCAGAAGATATGGCATCGTCACGTGACTTTTTGAGAGATTGCTTACGAGGGGGTTTTGAAAAACTAATTGAATAGTGTAAGGTAGAGTCATCAGCATATGAATGAATATCTGATAGTTGATAGGTTGAGGAAGTGAAAGATGGCCGTCCACAACTGCAGCCATGGAACGGCCAGGAAGGGAAATAGAGATAAAGGCACAAAATGAGGGACAAAAACTAAAGGTGGGTAGTTTAGAAGTTAGAGATTTGTGCCAGACTCTATTAAAGGACTTATAGATATGTCTTAGAACAATAGAAAAGCTTTCACCGAAATCATGAAAGGAGAATGACCAAAAGTTAGTAAGATATGAATAAGATATGAGAGAATATCGCCAGTAGAGCGACCCCTAAGGAAGCCATACTGGCGATCTGAAAGTAGATTATATGGGCAGAGAGATACTTAAGAAATTTTGAAGTAAGAATAGTTAACAAAAACTTTGAAGATGCAAGAAATGAGAGCAATTGGACGATAGTTGGAGGGTTGAGAGCGATCATTCCTTCTTTGGGATAGGTTGAATGAGAGCAAACTTCCAGCAAGAAGGAAAGACATTAGAGGAGAGACAGAGAAGAAAGAGTTTGCCTAGGCAGGGAGTCAGCACGGAAGCAAAGTTTTTTTTTTAGTACAACAGGTGGAACACCATCACGCCTTCTTTTATTAAGCCCAGAGATGGTAGAGAGCACATATTTAAAAGAGATTAGGATATTAGGTATAAGTAGGAGAGAGGGGGTTGGAGGGGAGGAATAACACCGGAATCATCTAAGGTGGGGTTTTTAGTGAAAGTTTGGGTGAAGAGTTTAGCTTTGTCAGAGGAAGAAGTGACGGTAGTGCTGTCAGAGTGGAAAAGAGGAGGGAAAGACGAAGAAGACCAATTGCTGGAGAGGTTTTGGCTAGATACCAGAAAGCTTGGGAAGAGCTTAGAGTTGGATAGTTAAAAGAGAGGTAACCTGACCAAGATTCGAACCCACTCACTGCAGGTATATTTGGAAGAGGTGGGCAACATAACCACTCGGCCATGAGCATATGGATGATTGCTTATGGTGCTCAGCCCTTCCAAATATACCTGCAGTGAGTGAGGTGGAATCCTGGTCAAGATACCTCTCTCCCAGCCTGTCCGACATTATCATTAGATATTGGATAGTTCAGTGCATTTAATATAGAATCGATGAAAGAGTGTTTGGTGAGTCAAAGAACAGATTTGGCTTGATTCTGGGCAGAAACATAGGAAGAATAAGATTCTTGAGTTTGGTGTCAGTACCGTTTGAATGCTTCATCCTTATTGCGGACAGAAGTTGAACAAGCGTGAGTAAACCATTTTTTTTTTACATTAGTCTGAGGGAAAGAAAATGGAATGTATGCCTCCATGCCTGAGAGGATTACCTCGGTAATGAGTTCAGCACTCTTCGAGGGTCCCTGGCAACGGAAGAAAAAGTCATTCTATGAGAAATCAAAGAAGTACTGTACTACCAGAGAGCCTCCCAGTCGGCAGTGCCAAAGTGCTACAAGTGCCGCCGACTGGCTAGTTCGGCTCAATCGGATGGCCGTACTGGAGAGATAGGACAGGTAAGAGAGATAGGTAAGAGGAGCCCAAATGAGGGAAAAGATCGACAGTATAAAAAGAAGGGTTAGAAGTTAGAAACAAGTCAAGATTGTTAGGCTGATCTCCGAAGCAATCTGGGATACGGGTGGGTTGCTGAACCAACTGCTGTAGGTCATTTATGATAGAAAATATATAGATTGTTCACCAGGTTAGTCAGTGGAATGAGAGGAGAGCAATTGGTGGTGGTGAGGCTTAAAATCTCCTAAGATGGTGATCTCTGAGAAAGGAGAGATGGCTAGGATGTGTTCCAGTTAAGAGTTTAGATACTCAAAGAATTTGGGAAAGTCAGTAGAGTTAAGGGAAAGATAGACAAAGCAGAAGTATTTAGTATGAGAATGACAGGATAATTTGAGCCATAAAGTGGAGAATTCAGAGTCTAAATCGGGAACATGGGAGCCTGTGAGTTTGCTGCATCCACCTTTGGCTTTGAAAGTAGGATAGAGAAAGTAGGAGGATACAGAGAAGGGGCTGCTGTCAGTTGCATACAATTATGTCTAAACAAATATGGTAGTATTTATTTTACAAAATCAAGGAACTGCACTGCAAATATATATAGTGTAGTGTGTAAATATTATCACAGTCGACCCAGTTTGCTATAACAGTAAAACTGCAGACTAAAACATAATGAATATAGCAAAGATAAATAGGTAGATAAAGCTTGCTTCATTTACTGTAATACTGTAATACTGTCTATATATACCGGTATATATATATATATATATATATATTATATATATAATGTTTCAAAGTAAATTAGATATACAACCGACAAACGGTGTGTGGTTATGTACCAATAGCGAGAGAGAGAGAGAGAGAGCTATCGAGAGCAAGTTACCTATAGCGGGTTTATCATGCTACACACACCTATACCTAATCTTATCAAGGCTTATGTTAATTATATGAGGCTCTGCGAAGATGTTTTTCATAGTTGAATATTTAACGCATAAGAATTCGTTATATTACCATCACAATCGAAGGTGGGTAAGTGAGATGTTAGACAATGTATTTATTATGACATTACCAAAGTTTAAATTAATTGTTCTTCATAAAATAATTCACGCTCCAGCCACAGGTTTCTTTGTAATCCACCACCACCTACCCCTATCCTGCACTACTGCTAGGTGCCCTCTATAATTTGTCACTCCGCACTTTGTATCTGGATCTCTTTATGCATTTTCTGTCTCGTGCTCGTCTTTTAAATTTCTGTAATGTTTTTTCCCATAGCTTTGTATCATTCCTGAATTTGCCTAGCTTACCTCTGCCGTTTTAATCATGAGTTTTAGTGCCGCAGTTTTCATAGGCTTGGTACTAGTCTTTATAATAATAATACTTTCTCCCCTCCCCCATCTATGATTCTCGAGGTAGAAACACACAGTTTCTTATTGGAGGGTGTCTTTTTTCAATTTCCTACAACTTTAGCAGTATTATAGGTTTCATTAATACCAGCAATCCAATATTTTGCAATCATAATACCACATAATGATCAAAACACAAAATTAATAATTCTTTCACAGTAAAGTATTTGGTCACCCACATCCCTCCACCCCCACCTGCCGCTGGTTACCCCTCCCACTCCTGTACCCGCCTTCCCCCTCCCTCGCCTCCCTCCCTCCACCCCATACCTTTACCTCCTACCCCCACACCATCACTGTTACCAGATAATTTATGGGCACTAATTGTGCTGCCCTCTATTGAGGTCTTGGACAGACCAAGGCTGTATCTGTTTCATCTGTCCACAACTGTACATTATTAGTTGGGTCTGTTTGGCCTGGCTGCCCAGGGAGCTAGTTAAGACAAGGTTGGGTTAACTAGTGAGTAAGAAAATGCTCATCTGCCTCTGAACACTATTGAAATGAAGAAGTCTTCATCCGCAGCCAGTGCCGATGAATCCTTCCCTAGCAGCTCGTGTAAAGCAGGGACACTACCTCTTGAGATTGTTAAGTAACAACCTGCTACCCAATTTATTTGATTATCATTAACTTGTAGTTGTTAATTAGTTAACAGTTTCCAAAAGTTTATACAGTACAGTACAGTACTTGTTTTTGTTTCCAGGCTACATGTGTTTGGTCGAGACAGCACCATCCGGCCTGGGTGGCTTACCCTAGGCCCCGATCTGACCAGCAGCAACTTTGACCCTGATGTATATGCTGGCTACTTTACCTCTGGCCAGATCACCACAGGCTGCACAGAACGTATCGAGGCGCTCCGACCCAAGTCCCCACCGCCCAAAGTCAAGGGGGGTCCGGGGGGCCGGGGCAGGGGGGGCATGTCATCCCGGGCGGGGTTCACCAGGGGACGGGGGAGAGCCAGATAAGGGTTTCAGGTATTGATGTTAGTACAATAATTGTCTACTGTAAGTTGTAGTTATGTTCCTAAGAAACAAGACTATAAGTGAAACAACTTTAAACAAAGCAATTGTTTTTGTGAATGTTCCCAAGAATATGTATTATTTTAATCGTACTGTATTTACAGCTTAATAATGAAACTAACTGTAACAACTATAAGAGGAATTTGGTGACCGGTCACTTCAACCAGTAGACATTTCAACCAGTAGCTCTCAACCAGTACCAAATCAACCAATACAGTTAGGTTAGGTTAGTACTATATTTTGGCACTGGTTTGGTTGGTCTGGGTTAATTTGGCACTGGTTGAGAGCTACTGGTTGAAGTGACATGGAACCGAGGAATTTGTTTACTGATTAATGAACAATGTATTGTAATACTGAAACCACTTAAAATTAAGAAACATGTAAGTTATGAGTGCATGTAGTTTACCCGCTTCGGTACATGACGTCTCTTTCATTTATATTCTGGCTAATGTTTGACGACAATATGTAGTATTGGGAAATATTGCTGGTGAATGAAAGCAATGTTTTTATCCTTTTGGTTTTAAAAATGCCTTCCTAAGTTAAATAAAATTCCTTAGGGGTAGTTACAATAATCTAAATAATATGTGGCTAGAATGGATGAGCATTACTGGGTTAAGCTTTTAGGAGTATGTAAGTGGCAGGAAGGATGATTAGAAATCCTTGAATGAGGTCATCAGGAAGGATCTCAAGGTAAGGGGAACTGATACAAAAGCTGTAGGGGTGTGTGTAGCATGGAGAGTGGCCATCAGGTGACAAACTTAATAGGGCATATCCGTGTTAAGACAGTGTCAAAGAAGTGCTTTTCCGTCAATTTTTACGGGCAATTGTAGTCTGGCAGTTTCAATTTTTAAGTGTTATCAAAACTCAACCACCTAACATAACCTACATTAAGGCTGGTCCTATCCAGAGAGGGGTTTGGCATCCTCTACCCAACCTTTACCATTTCTGTCTGTCTCTTTTACGGTACTACTTTTCCTTCTTGGTGCTGGTGAGATCGCCCATTGGATGGCATTGCAAGGGGGGCTGCGACCCAGGGGTGCAAACCCATGGGCTGATGATCCCTTCTGCTCGCTGCCCTCTCAGAGACAGATCTCATCTCACCCTGGCCACCTCGGGGGCCCGAGCATCTGGAGTGGCTTCGGTATACCAAACTCAGGACTGTTCGGCCAGACAGTTTGGGAACTATAACAACTTACATTAAGTCTAGTTACTGATTCCAGTGCGAAAGAGCCTCAACATATTTAAAAAAACAAAAACTTGCTTATTGAAATTTGCCGGAAAAAGTGTTCGTGTGACACTGGCTTTAAATGCGGTATAGCTTGATTTGAAGAAAATTTCATTACTGTACACTGATGGAAGGCTGTAATGAATTTGTATGATGACCTTTTATTTTGGTTAAGCTGACTTAACCACACTTCAGTAGTTGAGGTATTGTATCCTGTGACCACATTAGTGAATTGAATCAGCAAAAGTCCTCTGATCCCCATTTGCAAGTTGGTTGGGGTTGCTTTTATCTATTTATATTGTAAGTTTATTCTCAAACCATCAATGGCAATCGGCTATACAAGATGGTACTGTATTTTACATACATGTATTTTCTTGGTTCCATGGCTAAATTAATTTTACCCTTTGTCAAATTAATTCACAATGTAATCAGAAAAAAACCCATATATGTTATCCAGTATTGAATACAAAAAAAAAATGTACAAAATAGTTACAGTATAAACTTGAAAAGTCAAACTGTGTATTATTATAGCATTGATTTTCTTTCTCTCTCTCTCTCTCTCTCTCTCTCTCTCTCTCTCTCTCTCTCTCTCTATATATATATATATATATATATATATATATATATATATATATATATATATATATATATATATATATACACAGTATATATATAATCATCATCATCAATCAAATCTGACGCCCCCGCTACCAGAGGAAGCGCCCCAAAATAAATGGCCATGGCAGAAACTGCCTCCAGGCTCCCAGACATGCCCCGACTGACCCGCTCCACAGTGCCACTTCCACTAAATGGATTATGACCATGAACACTGAAGGAGCAGACCCAGAGCAGTCCCTCACCCAGATGGCAGTTCCACCACTGTTTTGCTATTTTATTTACCCCGGTGGGGCCCTGGCTGGAAGCATACCAAGCACAGGAATTTTTTGAAGATAGGAACCAGAGGTCCACTGCTCCAGAAGCTGATTGCACCACCAAAGTGGCGGGCGGTGAGGTCGCCACATCCCTACGCCAGAGAGAGAAAGGCCAACTTGTACCAATGGGCTGTGAGAGTAAGACACTAGGGAACCATGGGGCACACCATTATGGCCCCACTGCCTTCACTACTCTCAAGAAAAAAGTTAGAAATAAGAATGCTGATAAAGATACAGTCCTCTACTTCCCATAGCCGGTTTCGGACTGTATCTTTATCATCATTCTTATTATCAACTGAAAGTTGCCAAGGAACATCTTAAGGTAGCTCAGGGGAAAATGAAATTGCAGTATGATTCCAAAGCACAACCCAGGGAGTTTGCAGTGGGTGATGAAGTATTAGTGTTACTTCCTGTTCAAGGGCAACCTCTGGCTGCCAGGTTCAGTGGTCCGTAGTTAGCAAGAGAGTGGGGCCTCTTTACTATCTCATAAGTACCCCAGACAGACGTAAGACCCATCAGCTCTGCCATATTAACATGTTGAAGAGGTACTATCGTGCGGCGGGCACACAGGCTATGTCACCTAAAGGGGCTAGCCGAGAGAGTTGCCTGGGCACCGATCAGTCACCTGCTGGTGTTAACGGGGAGTTGTCTGAGGCAGTTTGTGCTACTGTATCCGCTCAGAACGGGTCAGTGGGGAAAGTTGAGTCAGATACGGTCAATTTCTTGCCTATGTTATTGACTGGAGAGTTGGAGTCGGAGGTGCAGGGTAAGCCCGGGCCTGGTGGATGGTGGTTGGATAACCCAGGTCCCGTGGCTAGCGGTTCATGCACTGTGGGAACGCCAGGCAAGGCTCCTGCAGTGCCTCTCAACCCCCCTCTGCACTCTCCCCAATTCTCCGGTCCCAGGGACCAGGATGCCGTGTCTCGTTGCCCTGTCCTGGTTGTAGAAGGCACGAAGGAGGAGCAGGAGGAGGAGAGGGAGCTTTTCCCAGGTGAGGCTGTGCCGGCTGGGACATGGGCCGAGAACGGGTACCTGGCCCTGCGGGAGAAATTGAGCCATTTACCTCCGGAAAGGGTTGAGGAGATGTTTACTACCTTGTGGGCTTATCCACACGTGTTCGGGGATGCACCAGGTTTGACATCTTGGGCGGTGCATGACATCGATGTGGGGGAGAATAAGCCTATAAAATTACCACCTTATAGAGTTAATCCACAGAAGCAGCTCGCTCTTGACGCTGAGCTGAGGTATATGGTTGACAAGGGCCTCATCAAGAAATGCTGGAGTGAGTGGTCAAGCCCAGTAAATTTGCAGCCTAAGCCTGATGGTAAGATCCGTTTCTGTGTGATTTTCGCAAAGTAAATTTACTCTCCAAGACAGATACCTACCCTTTACCGAGAGTTGATGACTCGGTAGACAAGATTGGGGCAGCCACGTTCATCACAAAAGTGGACTTAGTTAAAGGCTATTGGCAAGTCCCACTAACTGAACATGCCAAGAAAATCGCTAGTTTTGTGGTGGGTGGAGGAGTGTATCAGTGCCAGGTAATGCCGTATGGCTTGAAGAATGCTCCCGCCACATTTCAGCGGTTAATGGACAGGGTTGTGCATGATGTCCCCAATTGTTTAGTCTACATAGATGATGTTGTTGTTTATGACACAAATTGGACCGACCATTTGGCCAATGTGGGTGAGCTTTTCCGGAAGTTGTCTGAGGCTGGTTTAGTGGTCAACCTGGCAAAGTGCGAGTTCGTGCAGGCTTGAGTGCAATATCTGGGTTATGTTGTTGGCCACGGCCAGGTCTGTCCCCCTCGGGCGAAGGTGGAGGCTATCCAGAGTTTCCGAGCACCTCATAATAAGAAAGCTGTGCAACGTTTCCTTGGCATGATAGGCTATTATCGCCGGTTCATCCAAGGATACTCCACCGTCCTTGTCCCATTGACAAATTTGCTACAAAAGAACAAACCATTTAAATGGACAACACAGTGTGAGCAGGCTTTCAAAGATGTCAAAAGCCTCCTCTGTTGCCATCCTATATTACGTGCCCCAGATTTCAACAGGCCTTTCGTCTTGGCAGTAGACGCGAGCGATGTGGGTGCCGGCTCTGTGTTGATGCAAGAGTTCGGAGATGATGTTGAGCACCCCATTTCCTACTTTTCAAAAAAGTTTAACCGAGCACTAAAGAATTATTCTGTGATCGAAAGGGAGTTGCTAGCTATTATTTTGAGTTTACACCATTTTGCTGTTTATTTGCCACCCTATGGGCCCGTGCTCAGAATCTACTCTGACCATCATCCTCTGCAGTTTCTTAATAGGCTCAAGGACAAAAACCAGAGACTTACTCGCTGGAGTTTGATGTTGCAAGAATATCATCTCGATGTTAGGCACATCCGTGGTGTTGATAATTTCCTGGCAGACCGTTTGTCCCGTGAGTCCTCTGAGGAATGATAGGAGAGCACGAGGCTATTTAGTTAGTAAGTCATATTTACTCATGTTAAAAAAATCTATAAAATGTAAAAATACAAAAGACTGTCAATGTACATATTTTGCAGTTGTAAAGTAATGATGAAAGTTTTGTTTCAAAGCTTCAAAAACTCCCCCCCCCCCCCGTGTGAGGGTGTCACAATGACCAGGGTCTATAGGGTCTTTTAGGAGTAGCTAGACGGTAGTGGCGCCTAGCTGTTTTTAGATGCAGCTGTGCCAAGTCTATTTGAAAGACCTGGTATTGTGAGTTTCACTCCGATACCCTTCCAATTACACATGACTAGTTTTGCCGTGCCTCTAAGCATTTTTGTCTCAATAAACATTTGTGTAGAATAGCCCATAGAGTGTTATCAGTTTCGTCTAACCAGTTGTTAGTTAAGCGGCAATGTGTAGTTTGCTAGCTAGTGTGGCTGGCGAGGGAGGTGTTGAAAGATTGTTGCTCTTGCCTCGCGGGAGGTAAGGTTGCTAAGCAACATGAGTTTAAGTAATTATTTGATGATTGCAAGTTCAGTTGTGTTACAATATATAGATATGCTTTATTTTATCTGCCACACTGTTTTAGTTAAGTTGTTAACACAGGAATACTTTAGTATAAGTTATTCTTGTGAAGTGTCTTTTCTTATCATATCGTGTGGTGAGATATTGCAACTTCTTCGTTTGAGGCTGGCCTCCGCGGTGCTCTGCAATATCCGGTCCCCTCACTCTCTGCTCAGCGGTCAGACTAGATGGGTGTTATTTTTTCTCTCTTGTGACCCATCAGTCGGCCCCCTTTTGTTTGTCCTTGCGTGCATAATAGTAACGTAATGTAATTAACAGAGAATCCTAGACATTCATTTCTTCTTTTAACTATCCTTTTCCTCTGATCAGCATTTTATTATCTTTCCCTTTGTTTTATATATTCAGTACCTCCGGTGGCTACGTCGGAATCCGTGATAGGGGAGAGCTGGGAGGCTTGTCGGGGTCCTTAATACTAAGCACCGTTAATCCCATACAGTCCACACACACACACATCCATAATCCCTACATAATTTCCCCGTGTTTGTGCTTAGGACCCGATAGCAACCTTGATGGTTCTGCCCCCGCAATTGTGTGTTCCCTATCTTGGGTTTCGAACTGAGGCAACGGAGTGTTTAATATTAATTAGGAATCCAGCTTCAGTCTGGACCCCCATAGTTAAGTGAGTGTGGGAGGTGGACTCTAAGAGTTCATTGTTTCGGGCGGAAACTCACTGGGGGTCCCAGGTTGAAGCAGGATATATTGGTGTGATATTAGAGGGGGTCAGGGCAACTTGTTAACACTAATATCACCCCGAGGTTAGTAGTCATATTAGGACACTGCCTTGTATTGTTAGACCATTATTATATGTATAAAATATTATGTGCAACTCTCTTGGGTTGAGAGTGAATTACTGGTGGCTGGTTTGCGCACGGTTTAGTATTGTCGAGGGTGCGCATAGCCTGTTTTGCTCGAAGTACATCTGCACTTTTTACTTTTCTTTCTTTGATGTCTGCTGGTAGCCTATGTATTTAACTGTTTTGATTATCCAACCCAGCAATGCTAATCCCGGTGTTGGTTTAGAGTTCTTGTAGCTAGTAAGTTACATGATTATTTCTGTTCTACATATTATTCAGAATAGGAGCAGGGCAGTGTGCACCTTAAGCCCTGAGAAGAGCCTGGAAGCGTTTATAGTGCTCTTACCTGTTGTGTCGTGGTGTTGCTTGGTAAAGAGACAAGGTGCATTTGGTTTAGTAATTATTTTTGTATACCGTCTCTAAGCAACTGAGGTCCAGATGCGTAACAATATATATATATACTGTATATATATATATATATATATATATATATATATATATATATATATATATATATATATATAACATTAAAAGTTACTTAACCTTTTCTTATTTATAATAAGGGTTAATCCTACTTGAAGAATGTACTTCAATTTCCTACATCAGTCGTAGGATCCATATTCCAGGATTTTGTTTTTTGTTTTATAAAATTAGTTTAACCAGACCACTGAGTTCCACAAAAGAACTCTCATAGGGGTGGCCCGAAGGATTAGATCAAGATGGACAACTAATCAAGTCAAGATAGATAAGGAAGAGCAGGAGGTGAACAAATCTAGGAAGGCGAAGTCACGCAGACATTTCATCAGTTCAGCCGGACCACATGAGCTCCACAACAGAGCTCTTATGGGGCAGGGCCGAAGGATGAGGCAAGAATTGCTACACTGCAACACCAACCAAGAAGTGATCAAGGGCGAAGAATGAAAGATCAGGACTAAGGTAGAAAAAAATCACAGAGAGATGCAAAAAATGCATTACCAAAGGAAATCAAGTCAGTTCGGCCACATTAGCAACCAAAGAGACAAATCAGGTCAGGAGTCTACTACCTAGCCAGGCCAGGGAGACAGGATATATAGGCTGCCCGAGGACAACCGAATGGGACAGAATAAGAATAGAAGGGGAAAAAACATAGAAAGAGGAATACAAAACTACTCAAAATTAGTCAAGCTGATGACGAAAGCTCGAGGAAAGAGGAAGGGAAATAACCCCAACCCTCCCCCATCAAGCCCCAGTCACCGGCTCCAAAGCCCCCCCAACCGCGCCAAGGAGAGTAGTACCAGGGGGTCATATTCCAGGATACCATACAGGGATTTTTACAAGTACCCACTTCACTCACGTCCATGAAGCCAGTGAAATCTGTGACAGTCACTCCACAGCTTCTTCCAGCACCCATTCATGGCCTTTTCAGTGACCTCTTTCCAGAACTCGTCGATGTTGTCGATGGCCTTCTTTATGTTATAATTTTTCCAGAACTCTTTGATGGTGGTTTTGTCGACGATCCACCCTCACCTCGAAACATTCGCAACCCCATTAATTCAACCCTACCTGCTCAACAATCCCCATACCTTCCTAAATATACCGCCTATAGTGCCGGCACCAACCAAGAACAACAAATACCCCCTCAGCCCTCAGTTCTCAATAATATCCACCAAGAGGGAGAGGCACCACCACACGTGGACACAGCCGCTGCATTAACCCTTTTAATCCCAGTTTCCCTTGCAACCAGTCCAAAACCCTAACCTCAGCACCTGCAGAAATAGTGGGTAAAGTGAATGAAATAGTGCAACCCCCTGTAATAAATCAGGTAAACCTACTAGACGAACCACCAACCAGAGTTGTGCCCTTCATGCCCTCACCAAGACATCCGTGTCAGAAGAGACACAACCTCAGCTAGACCAACCATTGTCAAGCATTCAGCCTGCTGGCTTAAAACCAATTTTTGATTCTTACACAAACAGTCCTAAGGTTGGAAAGGACAAAACTAAGTCTAAGGTGGGAAAGGCTTGTCGAAGTACCAACTGGGGATTAGGGCATGTAACCTATAATGCTTGCTGCCGTAACCTTAACTCAGTGCAACCCCGCGTAACCTATAATGTTTGCTGGGGTAGCAAGGGACTCGACTTAGACTCAGGAACCAACTGGAGATTAGGGCACGTAACCTATAACGTTTGCTGCCATAACCTTAACGCAGTGCAACCCCGCGTAACCTATAATGCTTGCCGGGGAAGTGCGGTGAATGAATCTGGCTCAGTAACATCTGGTGTTGTTGGCGAGACTGTTGCCCTTGTCTGGCACGGAGATCCCTGGGAACATCCCATCTGTAGTGAAGACCACCCCCGACTCCCTGAGCAGTCACTCTCCTGCCCCTCTCTTGTCTGTCCCTGACGAGAAGTGGCTAGAGCGTGTCGGCTTACCAGTCACACCCCAGGTGAGCTTACCTTCAACCCCTGGAAAGACATTGATCAATCCAGTGGTTGTGGATAAGCTGCCTCCATTCCCCAGAGACTGTGTGAGAGAGGACCAGGAGCGAAGCCGAGGACCCCGGAGGAAGCGCCCCATCGCTGAATGCCTGCTGCAACTCTTTGGCCCGGATCCAAACTCGTGAAGAAGCCGGGACTGTGTGTGAATCAGTCCGGAAGTTAGACGAGTTCTTTGGATCCTCAAGAAGGCCTTGCAGTGTCGGCTGGGACTCTTCGGCTTTTACCCAAACTTATAAAGAAGCCAGGACTGTGTGTGAATCAGTCCGGAAGTTAGAAGAGTTCTTTGGGTCGGTTAAGGACTTGTACCTAGCCGGCTCGCGGTTGGGCAGCCGGGACCTCGGCTCCTCGTCGACCTCCAGTGCCAGTGCTCCTCTCTCCCCCAATATAAGTGCTTTATGTGTTTCTGGGTGGATGGGACTCGTTAGCCTTGGTCGGCAACCCATCTAGGGGAGACAACCTTATAAAAATCCGGGTGGATGGGACTCGTCAGCCTTGGTCGGCAACCTCTCTAGGGGAGTAAACCTGATACAAATCCGTACTACTTACCTAATGGCAAGACAGGTTAGTGGATGAACTAGCCGAACACTACTGTAGAAAAATAGTGCTAAAAAGATACACAGAGTGCCTCGGAGTCGGACGGATCCTAAATTGAATGGTCAATCCTGTAAGTCCTTCAGTAAACTGGCTTGGGTTGTCCCTCTTACAGGGAATAGGTCCGCTTGGGGGTATTCTGTGTATGGCCACCCTCATTTAGGGGAGTAAGGCGTCCGGCAATAGATAGATATAGATAGATGTGGTTCTATCGTGGTGACAGTTTTTATAGTGAGGCTTAGACTTAGATGTGCCAGGACTCTTTACCAGTGTTAACGTATGAGACTCAAAGTCGTGCTTTACGTCTTCCCTTGTACTGTACTTGCTTCACGTTACCCCGGCTGTTAGGGAACAAAACACACCTGTCCTACACCGACTTTGTGTATAGATACTTCCTCGGGCCCGGGCACCGTGACCCCCTGAAGAGGAAATATAGATATAACATTACCACTCTATTTATTACACACACTCTACAGTCTACACGTCACCCGAGAGTTCCTGCCGCATATCTGAATTTATGCACTTCTGTCACTTAGGTTTAGGTATAATAGCGTATTTTTTCTCAGAGTTAATCTTTGCAATTCAAGCTTTACAGTCTTCTTCGTGCAGACTCTTTGTTGTCTCAGACTTGATCTTTGCAGTTCATGCTTTTAGAGTCTAGCCCATTTTAGACTCTTTGTACAGTTGGTCCTCCGGTAACGCGTGTTTTGGAGGCATGCGGTACACCCCAAATATCCAAAATTTTGCTAGCACGGTCAGTACTTACACTGGCGCGGGGTCCAGCTGGGCAGTTTTCTCTCTCCTGGGCCAGGCGAGGCTGTTCCGTCTCCCTCCCTGGTCCAGTGACGTCACTTGCGGCTCGTCCGGGTATGTCATTCCCTCCCCAGCGTCTTTCTCCAGTTCCACCATTGTTCGCCTTAGGTACCGACCCCCCACACCGCGTGTGTTTTAACACAGACCGTGGTTCTCAAAGTGCCTTTTTTTCTGTGACTTAACCTCGCCGCCATGCCGCCCAAGAAGCGCCGTATCTTTACGTACGCACAGAAATATGACATCGTGAAGGAGTTAGAGAAGGGAAAGAGACAAGCTGAGTTGGCAAGACAACACGATGTTAACGAGAGTACAATTCGCACCATTTGGAAAGACAGGGAGAAGATTGCTAACAATATGAAGGGAAACCCCGCAGAGGGTACTCAGGCGTCGGTTAAAGTGAGAAATGTCATCCTAAAGAAGACAGAAGCTACTGGTGCGTTATTTGGGGAGGCAACAGAAGAATCATGTGCCGACAGACGGACGGATGATCAGAGAAAAGGCAAAGAAATATTATGCAGCAGTGGCTCGAATGAACAATATACAGAACCCCAAACCCTTTAAGGCATCTGCTGGGTGGTTGGTGTCCTTCAATAAACGAAACAAAATTAAAAGTGTTCGTATAACAGGAGAGACAGCAAGCGCCGACCATGCTGCAGCCAATGAATTCCCTGCAAGCCATGTATGTGAGGTTATTGTGGCCGATGGTTACAAATTGGATCAAATTTTCAACTGCGATGAGTCTGGAGTCAACTGGAAGAAAATGCCTAAAAGGTCTTACATTTCTCGCAAGGAGAAGGCAGCAAGGGGCTACAAAATGGCCAAAGAATGTGTAACCATCTTGTTGACCTGCAATGCTTCCGGCACCTGCAAGATGAAGCCTTTAATCATCCATAAGGCAAAGTGCCCAAGGCCTTATCACAATATGGACATGGCCAAGTTGAATGTTCATTGGATGAGCAACAAGAAGGCCTGGATGTCATCAGCGCTGAGCCTCGAATGGTTCGATAATTATTTTGTGAAGGACTTAGAAACATTTTGTACCCGCCAAAACATTGCTTTTAACACGTAACGAGCGGCCTAGGCGGTAATTTATATGTACCGCCCAGCGGGGTGTTTTTACCCTAAATAGGGTTGTTTACGTGATCATTTTCATGCCTAAATAAGACCCAGAGTGTAAAACAAGTACCTATCCCTGAAAGGGCATAAACAGAGCTTTCCAATGACACCCCAACCATCCTTGTACGACAGCTAGTTTTCTTGCAACGATCGCGCAACACGAGTGCAAAAACCATGTAATTAGGTACTTTCCCTACATAATTCCCTGTGTAGCGAGTGTGAGGGGGGAAGGAAGGGTGGTTTTCACTTCAGTTGGCCCACCGCGGTGGTGTGCGACGGTCATAGCCTTACTACGCTTCTCACACCGCTCAGCTCTCTCTCTCTGCAACATTACGTGCTGAAAGTGGCACACGACATAAGTTGTGAACCGCCACTTAGTCCAAATTTCTTTCACACGACATAAGTTGCGCGCCGCCAATAAAGGGTTAAAGCACTGTTATTGCTTGACAACGCACCAGGATATTCCAGATTGTTGGTTGATCGGCACTCAAACGTAAAAGTGATGTTCATGCCCCCCAACACTACGTCCCTGCTACATCCCCTTGACCAGGAGGTGATAGCGTGCTTTAAGGGTGCGTACGCCACTAAAACTTTCTGATGCTCGACACTGCCACTGACACCCAAGAAGAACTGCTACAGATATCGGACGATGAATCAGTCCCTGACTCTCTCCCACCACTCGAAGAACTGTCTGCCCCTGACTCTCCCCCACCACTCAATGAGCCTGCACCAAACTCGCCTCCACAACAACGACAACAACAGCAACAGGAACCCGCCGACGGAGCAGCTATGACAGTTCATGCCTTTTGGAAAAGGTTTCATATTAAGAACGCAGTGGATACGATGGTGGAAGCGTGGGCTGATGTCACAAGAGCTACAATCCACCATGCCTGGAGGAATGTTCTAGAGGGTTACCTGGGCACAAGCTGGATTTACCTGATGAGCCAGTCAGGCTTGAAGCAGTGGTGGAGAGAGCAGTCGAGGTTGCCAGACGTGTGCCCGGGATGGATGAAGTGGGGCCAGAAGATATTCAAGGTTTGATTCAGCCAACACAGGAGCTTGATGCCGAGGACCTACTGCAGGATTTGGAAGAGGATGAGCAGGCAGAGGAAGAATTATTATGTTACCTCCACCAACTGACTTTACTCCTAAACTCAATTAATGAAATCAACAAATACATGTGGCAGTCCAGGGATTCGAACCTAGGATGCTCACACCAAAATTCAGTGCATTTATCCATTGCGCTATGAAGACAGTTAAAGAAAGGTGGACAAGCCTATGATTTATTATGCAGTTTCAAATCCTGCATATCAATATAAGCATGTACACACTTTCCAACTGCACTATCATAGGCTATGTATAGATGAAAGGAAGGAGTAATTAATGGGGCCTTAACTCTTAGGAAGGCCTCTCTATAAACTACCCCTGAACCTGAATGAATTATTATGTTACCTCCACCAACCGACTTTACTCCTAAACTCAATTAATGAAATCAACAAATACATGTGGCAGTCCAGGGATTCGAAGCTAGGATGCTCACACCGAAATTCAGTGCATTTATCCATTGCGCTATGAAGACAGTTAAAGAAAGGTGGACAAGCCTACGATTTATTATGCAGTTTCGAATCCTGCATATCAATCTAAGCATGTACACACTTTCCAACTGCGCTATCATAGGCTATGTATAGATGAAAGCAAGGAGTAATTAATGGGGCCTTAACCCTTAGGAAGGCCTCTCTATAAACTACCCCTGAACCTGAATGAATTATTATGTTACCTCCACCAACCGACTTTACTCCTAAACTCAATTAATGAAATCAACAATTACATGTGGCAGTCCAGGGATTCGAACCTAGGATGCTCACACCGAAATTCAGTGCATTTATCCATTGCGCTATGAAGACAGTTAAAGAAAGGTGGACAAGCCAACGATTTATTATGCAGTTTCGAATCCTGCATATCAATCTAAGCATGTACACACTTTCCAACTGCGCTATCATAGGCTATGTATAGATGAAAGGAAGGAGTAATTAATGGGACCTTAACCCTTAGGAAGGCCTCTCTATAAACTACCCCTGAACCTGAATGAATTATTATGTTACCTCCACCAACCGACTTTACTCCTAAACTCAATTACTGAACACAGAGAAGAAGACGAACCCCAGGAAGAGCCGAACACTCCTGGTCTACGGAATTTTGTAGAATTGTCACAACGCCTCAGCCATCACATGAACAACTTTAATCCCAAACATGACCGTTCAGCACAGATAATAGCAAGCTTTACTGCTGCCATCCAGCCGTACTTTGATATGTTTCACGACAGGATAAATGCACGCCAGCAGACACGAATAACAGATTTCTTTCGCCAACGAGCACAGCAACAGGAAAAAGTGGCGTCGAGTGACTCCGACCCTCAGCCACCAGACGATTTACTGTCGGTTGTATCAGACGCCGACTACAGTGGCTTCGAGGACTCTGATGCTGAAGCTGGGGAGGGACCACGCCTTATCAAGGAATGGCTGGCGGCGAGAGCTAACCGACCAACTTCATCGCAGTGACGGCGATGGATCCGGGGGGGGGGGGGGGATGCAACACTTCATTTATTCAGAGGTAAGAGTTGCAATGGGCAAATCAACCCAATGCACATGTAAAATAACCTATATAATTGAATTTATTATTATAACATAGGCTTCTATGGAGAAAAAGTGGACTTTGTGGAAATCCCCAGAACACCAAGGTACCTTTAACTTGTAAACATATGGGTTCGGTAACGCGGATTTTGCTAACACGGGAGGTAACCAGAACACATTAGCCGCGTTACCGAAGGACCAACTGTATTTATCTTTTTGAGAGCTTTCGCTCTTTGTCTTTAATCTTTGTTAGCAGTCATCCTTGTTTTATTTATCAACTTATGATTATTACTTTGCCGTACCTTTAGGACGATCTGCTTGTGTTGAGGCCCATTGCCTCTTTTATTACTAATTAATATCCTATGTACGAGCCTTGTGAGACCACCTTGTGTATGCTATCAACATTTCTATGTGCTTATCCACTGGTATAAATAAAACCATTGTAATCTACCATTGTGTTCCTAGACAAAGTAGAAAGGAAAGCCTTTCGTATCATTAACTCCCGTCCACTCACCAACTCTCTGCAACCTCTCTCTCTTCGCCGCAATATTGCATCTCTCTCGCTATTCTATCGCTACTACAATAATCAGTGTTCCTCAGAGCTCTCCCAGTGTATACCACCTCCTCTCCAAGACGGGTATGTAGTACCCGTCTTGCAACACAATCCCACCCCTACTCTCTGTGCAACTCTCTAACTCAAGAGTGAAACGATACTACCAATCCTTCTTCTATTCAACAGCTGAGCTCTGGAACTCTCTCCCAGAATCAGTCTTTCCCTCAAATTGCTTCAAACTCTGTGTGTCCAGGCATTTTGGCTCGAACGTCCTTTGATTTTGGCCCTGTCACTCTTTCAATGCTGGAGGAGGCACTCGATACAGGCAGTTCTGTCTTTTGTCTCCCTCACTCACATAGAAAAAAAAAAAATAGAGTTAAGGTCAGTCCTCGCCCAGTCGAGAACACCCTAAGTTGAAGATTACTACATAATTCCCAGCGGGAAGTGTGACCAGAATATACCTCGCTTCTCGAAAGCGTGGCATAACAAGATGTTTCAGAGAAGGGTATTCGGAAAACTCAACATTATCAATAACATATCTCAATTTTATACGTAGGGAAGCAGAATCAAAGGTGGATAATAAAGAGTAAAGGATACAGTATTGAAGATGTCTCACAATATTGACAAATTATTACAGGAAGATTTTATAACTATTTTTAGAGTAGTTTCACATTTCAGTTTATTAATATACTCTGAAGTGCAGAGGTAGTTGTAGAGAGCTCCTGGCAGTTGGAAAATTAACCTTGTTAGATAGAACATGATATAGACCCTATTATGAATTCATATAGTACTGGTATTGCTTCAACATAATGCATATGGTATTATTAAAGCTTAAATAAGACTTAGCAACAAAAATATATTAAATAAGCTTTTTCATAATACATTTCTAAATTTATATGTTTTTGTTCTTATACTCAAATTCAAATACTTAAAATACAATGCAGATATCTAGGTAGATAATAATAATAACAATAAATTTAGTTCACTCGGTAAAGATGCTAACACTCCCCTATGGTACTTACAAAGAAGGTGGTCCCTAAACTCTTGTACACCCTGTCAATCACCCAGCATACACCTGAAGTGGACATCACCATTATATTTGATGAACACACACACACACACATTCCGCCAGGTTAAACAAAAATTTAGTATAATCACTTGTCAATATGAATTGGCCACAGTCACATAACAAAATCTATTCTAAGTTTTCCCGTTTAAAAACCACATAGTAAATTGAGGGGCAAGCATTAACCTATTCTGTACCGGTGACGTCCTTTTCATTATATTCTGGTTACTATTAGACAGTTGTATTCAGCTTAGGAAGGACTTATACCCCTTAAAAGGTTACAGACTATCTCAATTAATCCTTTCTTAGGTACCATATATCCCCCCTAAGCTTCATGAAATCGTCTAAATGTTGTTGTTGTTCCCCAAGCTGTCTGGTCGAACAGCCCCAAGGTCCTGAGCAACGCCAAGGCCATAAACGAGCGGCCCCACAAAACCCTCCTTGCTTACCACTAATAAAGCCAGGGTGACCGAAACCACTCCAAGGCAGGGAGCTGAGGAGGGTGCGGAAACGCCCGGGAAACCCAAGCCCCACCCAAGGCCCTGTGCCCCTCAGCAATTATGAAGGGAAAGTTGAGGGGCAAAGGAAAAATGTGACGCTTTGGCTCCCAATCTGCCAGCCTCTAGATTGGCAGTAGGGAGGTCAATCCACGGAAAAGACGCCGTCACTTGAGATCTAGAAAATATATAAGTAAAAGGAACAGTCAGAGTAAGCTATGGGTATGGCAGAGATCGCTCAGCTCTCACTCTGATAGACCAGCCCATCACCACTAAATGTAGTTGAAATATAATACAAAATACATCACTGGCACTGTATGGGTTAACTATACTCGGTTTCATCTCATCTGACTGTAAATTGCAAAGTTCCCACCAAGATTTCTCCGTTATTTTGCTTATTTTGTAGTGAAATATGGTGCTAAATATATAAACTTGGTCGCAATATGATGCAGAGACATAGCGGTTTCATATTTTGTCCATTATCTATCGAAAAATTAGCTGCTAAGGGATTCAATTTACCGTCAGATGAAATGAAACACAGTATAGTGTCACAATAAACATAATAATCACAATTTCCTCAACTTATCCTAATAGAGCTCATTAATATTGGTAATAAATGTTGATCGTAGTACAGTTTCCAAAATAGGAACCTGGGACGAGTGCTGTGAAGCCGGTTTTCAAGCAATTTTTACGGGCAATTATGGACAGAAAGCTTTAAAAATTACACTTTATCAAAATTCAGCTGGTTATCATAATCTACCTTCAGTCTAGTTACCGATACCAGTGCGAAAAAGTCCCGAAATACTACGAGAACAAACTTGCTCATGGAAAATGACGGGAAAAGTGCTTGCGTGACAGCGGCTTGAATGAGTGTCAAGATTTATTGCTCTCACAAGTAGGGTGTCACATGAGAGACCTCATCCCGTCTTTTCAGTCAATTGTTAATAAATATACAGTTATATTTATGCTTTTTCTGTGTCTAACCCTTTCCCTGCGGGAGATGTTCCCAAACGTCATGGCAATTTACATCAATCAACAGGCTTTTAAAGCCTCTTAAAGCCTGTAAAATCAAGTGCAAGGGAGCGGGAGCACAACAGGCCACACATCCTTCTCCCAGCCAGGCAGCTGTGGCACTGAAAGTTCTTGAGTCAGAGTCTCGCTAGATATACAGTGCTGCCAAAGGCAAATTTAGAGAGAAATTGGCGAGAATTGCTCATTTTAGCTAATGTCTATGGTAGCGCTGCGGGTGAACCCCGCAAGCTACGAAGCTCGTTCTGGCGTCATTTTGAAGCTATTTTCTAGTTTTCGGCTGAATAGGCTTACATTTTATTTCATTCAGACACTTGCCTAATCAATCAGGAGTGCCTGAATGAGCCCTAATATGGCGGAAATATGCCCGCAGCGTAAGTGTTAAAAGTTATAAAATAGCACAAACAATGCAACTTTACATCAATTTTCATATATTCTTTCTCATAATCACTCCAATCTTAAAACAAAATTGATAGGTTTGACACACTGCTCACAGGTTTATATAGTTTAATGGAGAGTTTATGAGTTTACCCTTTTGTAATAATGATTGTTGAATTAGGTAAGACAATTTGTTTTCATTAATACTATGTACTGTACATTATCAGCATGATAAAGTGGCTATAGCCTACAGTTAGTTAACTAAATTTGTCCCAAGTTCTTGTCTTGACAACTATATCAGCGACAGGATCACACTGAAGGTAGGAAGAACCTGTAGAAGTTGAAGGAGTAAAAATATCACAATTAGTGCTTTGACTCCCACATAACCTTACTGAACTGCATAAACTAAACTAAAAATAGCAAAAATAAAATGAAAAATACATTATCCTTACTGATAGAGTTAATACAGAAGTACGTAGATTAAATCCTTCAGTCCAGTAATACCTTGTTGTCTAGTATTCTGGCTAACACTAGATATTTTTATTTAGCATAGGAAAGGCCTCTCGTAGTCAAAGTGTAACCTATTCTATTGGAATGACTAATTTTCTAAATGTTCTAGCAACCTTCAGATGTTTTTATTCAATTTACCCAGTAGGATTGTGGTAATTAAATATTTTAACCAGACCACTGCAATCAACTTAGTAAGGACCTATCAGAGTTAGAGGGTTATTAATTATGATAGTGTCAAGTCTTTTGAAATTTAGAGGTCCTTATTAAACTGAGCAAATCATCTGGTAGTAGGGTGAATAAAGCAAAGAAATCATCATCTGCTAGAAAGGGTCGAGTATCTTGTCCTAATCCAGTTTATGTTTGGATCCAGAAGAGCAGAGGCAGTGGATGATAGTCTTGAGCATTTATAGTCATCTGTTTAATATGGTTGAGTATCTTATCCTAATCGAGTTTGCGTTTGGATCCAAAAGAGTAGAGGCAGTGGATGAGAGCTTTGAGCGTCTACAGTATAGTCATCTGCTAGAAAGGGTTGAGTATCTTGTCCTAGTCCAGTTTGCGTTTGGATTCAGAAGAGCAGAGGCAGTGGATGAGAGCTTTGAGCGTCTACAGTATAGTCCTCTACTAGAAAGGGTTGAGTATCTTATCCTAATCCTGTTTACGTTTGGATTCAGAAGACCAGAGGCAGTGGATGAGAGCCTTGAGTATAGTCATCTGCTAGAAAGGGTTGAGTATCTTATCCTAATCCTGTTTACGTTTGGATTCAGAAGACTAGAGGCAGTGGATGAGAGCCTTGAGTATAGTCATCTGCTAGAAAGGGTTGAGTATCTTATCCTAATCCTGTTTACGTTTGGATCCAGAAGAGCAGAGGCAGCGGATGAGAGCCTTGGACATCTTGACCGTGAGCCAGAGTATCACCAGAACCATCACTACCAAGATCACCCACACGTCCACGTTGTACAATTTCACCCTGCGGCATGAGCGAGAGGGAAAATCAGCATTTATTTATATATATATATTTTTTCTAACTTTGCCCCCTAGACCCACTTTTAACTAACAAAAAACATTTCACCAGATCCTCCTTCAAGATAAAAATAAATAAATATATATATGCCCCCCAGATCCCCCTTCAAGCTTGATTTGCATATTTAGCCTGTTTCTCCAATATTTACAAGCTTGCTTTCGTTCTTCATAAAATATAAAACACCTGAATGGGGCGAAACATCTTATAATTGCCAAACCTATGAGTACCACAGTCCCCTACATGTCAACGTGATATACCTTTATCCTGTATTGCTATTGATAGGAAATTTCATCATTGGATAGGTATAAACTGTACATAAATGTATTAATAGATAGAAAAGATATATAGCTAGATCTATAGATAGATATATAAAATATATATAGATATATCTATTTACTCGTTTATTTTTGTCATTACCAGTTTATGTAACATTGAAATACTCAGTATGGAAAAAATTAATAATTATTAAAAGTTCTCTATAAATTTATATTGTCCCATAGACAAATGTATTCACTGTGTCAATAATTAATAATGAGGATAGTATCCAATATGCTCGCAATATACTGTATTACCATATTGAATGAACACAGAGAAATTTTTGGGATATGATAATTACAGGTATTAATAAACCTTTCATGATCATAGTAGGGCAGACATACTATAGAATAATGATCAAGAGAGTGAGAGAGCAAACAGAGGAGACGGTAGGTGGAAATGAGTTACTTGAGAAGTGCATATGGAATCACATGGAGAGATAGACAACATAATGATGAAGTGCAAGGGGGATGTGCTGGAGAGTGTGAAGAACACCTTGAAATTACTTGGTCATTTGGAGTGTATGGAGAGTGAGACTAACCTAAAAAAGTGTAAGAAAGTGAGGTAGAAGGGCAGAGAAAGAGAGGCAGACCGAGAGTGAGATGGAGGGATGAAATTGAGAAGTTTATGAATGAAAGTGGTGTTGGGTGGGAGGAGCACTGACTGACAGATGGCAAAGGAGCATGAAGGTGATTCCAACGTGGCCACCCCTTTGGGTATCAAGATGTCTGGCAATTGGTAGATATATAGATGGATGTAATAAATTGGAGATTATATATCAAAGCTAAATATTCCAGCAGATGCACTATGATGTATCTATTGTTTGAAAGACAGTTGTATGCTTAGCAAGAGTACAAAGGAGTATAAAGGAAATCAAGCAACAACAGATCTAGTGACTCTTCTAGGCTGCTTGTCCTCCAAAACACTTAGGATCAAGTGTCCAAACAGTGGTTTAGAGTGGGTAAGGGAACATTGGAAAGGGAACTACTGCCCTGGAACTAATATCCGTGGCAGGATTAGGAAGTTAGTAGGGGACAGATGGGTTAGTAACTGAGGGGAGGATAAAATAAAGTTATTCATTTACAAACGCAGTCAGTCGCGGGTTTGATGCGAGATATTTGTCTAGGCGAAGTTTAAATGAATCAACGGTGCTGCAGTCTATAACATCTCGGGGAAGCCCATTCCATAAGTTGACAACTCGATTGAAGAAGAAATTTTTAGCTTCGTGTGAGTTAAAAGATTTACCAATAATTTTGCACCTGTTTCCCCGCGTGTAATTAGATTGGTCGATAGTGAAGTACTTGCTACAGTTCATATTGTCGATGCTTTTGATGATTTTGAACACTTGAATTAAGTCGCCTCTTAATCTGCGCTGGGTTAAAGGAAATAGATTTAATTCTCTAAGACGCTCCTCGTATGGTTTGTTCTTTAGGCTAGGTATCATTTTGGTAACTCTACGTTGAACTCGTTCTAGCTTGTCTATATCTTTTTGGTAATAAGGGCACCAGGATTGAACGCAGTATTCCAGAAGAGGGCGGACTAAGGAATTGTAAAGGGTTAGGATAACGTCTTTGGATTTATGCTCAAATGACCTGCCTATAAAGCCAATTATTTTGTTTGCCTTCTTAACAACTTCTGAACATTGTTGACTCGGTTTTAGGTTACTCGATATTGTTACTCCCAGATCGGTTTCTCTGTTTACATTCTTAAGCTGAGTGCCATTCATCAAATAGTTTGCTTCTCATTTTGGTATCTGTTATGCCCTGTTTTTCTACAGGTTTAACTTGGGTAATGTGAGTTCTGAATGACTGGGTATAGAAGGCTGCATGCACAATACAAGGTATGAGGAATAGAGAACACAAAATAAACACACAGTAACACGACACAAGTTCACGTTTATTGAAATAAAGAAATAAAGAGCATAGAAAGATAGTTATATTTGCACAAAACAAATGATAGAAGGGAACTGCTAGCATTTGCGGATTTGGATGGAGCCTAGTCTCCCACTTCCAACGTTCAGGTATATTCTTCTGATCACGGGTTTAATTAGCAAGTTTATATTTTACTGGAAGACCTCAATATATTCGTATAATTCACTGTCACTGATTTTACCTCTTGCTGGCTGGTCGCGTGCCCACGTAGCAACTCACAGTTAGGATTAGACGCGTATATTATAGAACACGGAAATCTCTAGCAACCTCATGGGGTACTGAACTAAGTTTGATATTCTTAAGGCAGAAATATGTAGAACACGAATCAGTGGGCGAACGTTAGATATCACTAGAGTTTTAATATCTGAATAAGGTAATTACGAGAGTCAAGGTCGCCTGTTAATAAAAAAACACTGATCGCTTAGTACGTCCCAAATGGAATGGTTAAATATGAATTACACTGGGCAAGGTCTTAGCCACTTTATAGAAAGTTAATAGGTGCGTATCAAGCTAGTACTATAACACTTAGTACTAGTAACATGAATCTTGAATAGTATGGTAGATCTGGTCCTGGTTATCTTGGCTTCCGGTGATGTTGGGGGCTAACGACTGGTTCCTCGGCCGTCCAGATGGTCCAAAATGTAGGAAGTTCTCAAGTCGGATCTCTTGATGATCGTTGCTGGCTACACACTTATATACCCACGAATTTGTGCGAAGGTTATAAGGTGCACGTTAGGACTTGTACATGGACAGATGCTTCTATCAGTCTTCTCTGCCACGGAGTCTGCCGGATCTGGAATCTCTCAACTCCGGAACAACACAAGGGCAGAGCTAGAGGTAAACTGCAGGGTAGTGACCACTGGTTGGTGTCTAGCTTTCAACTGATTTGACTGGGGGCGGGAGGTAGATTTATAGGCTCGGTTCTGGACCCTGCAGACAGTAGGGATCTCGAGTCTTATGGACTTAATTGAGCTCTCAATAGATATGGGGACTAGGTAAGATGGTATTTACTGTTGTGGCACAGGGCGATAGGAAGCCTTTATATTTTCATATAACTGAGCCTTAGTAAGAGGTACTATTTTGGCTATACTGGACGTATTTAGGGGAGAGAGACTGGATCTACTTTGCGAGGAGGATGGGGACAGCTGTGATAGGAGTGTCTCTCTAGATTGTTCAATCTTCATTCTATGGTATAGCTGAGGTGCTAATTTAGTGATCAGAGCATGCAAGAAAGGTAAATGGTTTATTGTGAGGTAATAGAGGTTAGTAAAGGTGTTAGTCATTCATGGTTAGTTCATTGATAGGAAGAATTCCTGTGCTACCTGGCAATGACTCGAGAGTCAAAACAGGGGCCAGGTATACCTCCGCGGGGGTGGGGGTCTCCCTCCTCGGGTGGGCAAAAAGGGGGAGCTGGGCGCCCTCTCTGATATAGTCGTCCGGCGGCTGTGGCTAGGGGCTTGCCATATCACCAGTGTTTGTAATAACCCTCTGTGTATGAGACAGATGTGAGTGTCTTTAATACCAAAACCGAAGGTGCCTTAGCTAGCTGGTTTTACTCGGCTGGTTGTTAATTGTAGGGTTTGCTGGATATGGTGGAGACTGGGTTGCTAACTCTGCCACATTTATCTGGAAGTATGACAATAGAAGTTAGTTACTGGCGGGGCGGCTAGCCTCGCACCGACGACCATTGGGTGCAGGGTTGTGAATGTGTTGTAAGAGAATAGATGGCATGCAAGGGGCTAGTAAAGTTCTAATGTTGTTCTGGCCTACTAAGTGAAGGTAGGCTGGATAGGAGTATATATATAAAAGGTTGGAGAGCGTTAGTAACGGACAATTCAAGGATCTTCAAGAGGTATGAGAGAGAGGCTAGGTCGGACAAGAGTCGAGAAGCGCGGGTGTCTTAATGAGAGGGGGGGGAGAGTTCAAGGGCTACAGGGAAATTTGGCCCCTAAGGTCCCTGGGCGTGGGGGTGGCATTAGGCTACAATTGATATGGAAGTTTGAAAAGCGAGTAGAATACGTTAGCCAAATGCTACCGGGGAATGCAACTATGGGGTGGTATATGAGTCTGGAAAAGATAGAGTTATGTGATCAGTCAGAGGGTTATGGATACTATTAGTTTGGCCCTGGGAACTGCGTTTTCTATTAAATATAAAATACCAACCACAGTGGCAGTTCGTAGGGGTACTTAGTTATTGTTTCGGGGTACTTATGACAGATACTGATAACCAGGTTATCTTATATATCTCTGGTTGGGGTAAGAGGTGTAAGACACGAAGTAAATTGGCGTAGTGTGGACTGTGGATACGAAGGAGGCAAGGGGAAGACGTATGACAATTGTGGAAAGTAAATGGAAAAAGGTGAACACAATGGCGGATAAAAATACTTAACCTGAGGTTGCATACATAGATTTATGGGGGATGGGTCTTCAGAAGCTTAGTCTGGCAAGACAAGATGTTAGGGAATGTTAATATTAATACTTAGTTACTAGAGGAGCAATGCAAGGGGCGACTGAGCACGGGTTACATATATCTATACTCGTCATGGAAAATGATATAAGAGATCTAGGGACAGCGTGGGTGCTTTAACTTCTAAGATATATAACATCTACTACTCGGATGCAAGAACATACATAGATATAATTATGGCTGTCTGATGTGTTGGCATTGGCTCAACGTCGGGACAGGCATGGGTGTTTTTAATATGAATGTATATTCCTGTTCATCATCTTTGTAGTTAATAAGTGTAGGACACGAGGGGTTAGTGTACGTGAGGTGTGGAAAATGGTCGGTTTTAGAAAAGGTAAATGGGTGTGTCCTGGAGCTGTTTAGCCCTGCGGGCTTGGGCCTGCCTGGAATGGCGGGCTCGGTCAGCTGGTCCTTTCGTTCTGTGGACCTTTCTTCCGGGTGTTTCTGTGTGGTGTTCGCTCGTGGCTTCTGTGGTGGGCTTCTTGTTCTGGGGCATTTTACTTCCCTCTCCTTCATTATAGGCTCGTCCTCGAGCCTCAAGGGTGAAGTTAAAAGAATCATAGTAATGGTGGGTCATTTTCAGGGTATTTAGAAAGTTCCACCAAACACGAGAGCGACGGTCAGGTTTCTTTTGCAGGTCAATGTATACCTGTAAGAATGTGTCCTCTGTGTTGTGGCGGGCGGCTGCCCGGGCTTGGTGTGGGTGTGGTACACGGGCGAAGTGTCCAGTGGGGGTCTTTACTTTAACCTTTCGTATGAATGGTTTGTAGCTTTCCCCCGTGGGGGTCGGAGTGAGGTGTGTGGGTTGACAGGAAGTCTGTTTAGTGTGGTGAATGGGTTACTAACCGAAAGGGGATTCGCGCGTGACAACAGGGCTGGGGACGAAGGGGGAATGCGAGTCTGGGTTGTATTTGGTTTTCTTAGGCGGTGTTGTAGGTTGGGAATATATAGTGAGGCAATGCGCAAAATCGGTGTAGGTAAGGTGGGTGAAGGAGGTGTGTGGGAAGGAGGGGGTGTGTGTGTTGTGTGGCTTGGGTCCTTAGTGTCAGAACGGGGTGTTATTTTTGTATCGCTGTCTTTAAATCTGATGGATCTGTTGATTATTCTACCTCTGGCGGTCCTGGTGGGAAGGTAGATGTTTGTCGTGGGACTTGAGTCGCTCGACGATGTTTTATAGTGAGGGGAAGCATGTTTTATAGGTAAATGACATGTGGGAGTTTTCTCGGGGGTGACTTTGCCGGGGGGGGTTTCTTAGGGCGGGCTTGGGTGGGGGTTCGGTGAGATGAGGAGGTTGGTCGGTGTGTGTGTGGGGGGGGGTGCTGGGGATCGTGGAGGGGAAAGGGGCGGATGCGGGGGGGGCTAGACGGGTGGGTAAGGAGTGTAGATTTAAGTTGGAGGGTTGGGGGTAGGGGCGTGTGTTGTTTGATGAGGTTGGTGATTTGCTGGTGATTATTCGTCTTCTTTCCCTTTGTGGGGGAGAATTCGACGAAGAAGAAGAAGAGGAGGAGGAGGAGGAGGGTAGTGGTCTGGCAGCCCTACGGAACTTGGTTAGTAGGGTGTGTTTTCTGGAGGTTTTTAAACGATGTTTGTCGTGGGCGTAAGTTGTAGCGTGAGGTTTACTGAGGTAGATTGTGTGGTGCGGTTGGGTGTGTACTTGGTTTGGGGTGGCGGTGGTGGTGGTTTTCTCACTGTGGTGCCTGGTGGAGGTATGTCAGGGCTAGACGGGAGGGTTTCTGTTGTGGTCGGGGTTGTGGGTGGAGGTTTTTGTACTTGGATAAGTTGGGGAGGAACTTGACTATCAGAAGTGAAAGAAGGTGTCATGGTGGAAGAGGGTGTGATATTGGGGGCTTGGGGTTTGTGGAGGTTAGTTGGGGGGGTATGGTGAGAAAAGATTTGTCGGTTCGGTGCTGGAGGGCTTAGGTCCTTAGGGGTTTGTATGGGAATATTCGTAGCGTGAGTGAGGGGGTGAGTAGGGGTATTTACTTTAGGGTCGGACGTGTGGGGTGGGGTAATGTCTTGTGGCTTTAGAGGTTTAAACGCTCGGACGAATCTAGTTCGGAGCGTGCGAGTTACGCCGTGATAGTCGATGGTGACTTGAAAGGCATTTGGGACTTGTATTACGGTGTAGGGTCCGACATAGCGAGGGCCTAACTTGTTGGTGATAGGGAGGTTGGCTACCATTACGGTGTCATGGATGGCGAAAGGGTTTTTTTCATCGATGTTGTCAGTTTTGGTGTCTTGACAGATCTGGGCGGTATGGAGGGTGTTTTTGCAGATGTTGCAATGGGTCAATTGTGGAGGTGGTGGAGGGAAGGTGAGCGTGGTGGTGGAATGGCAGTAACAGGGGGGGTACACCGTCAACACGTTCATGAGGGGAAATACCGTCTTCCCGAGGACAGGTGTTCATACCCCACTGTATCATTTTTAGTTGTGATGGCCAGTCTGAGGTATTAAGAGCAATCATTCTTGTACGTAACTGGTTGTTGATGGTGCGATGGCTGCGTTCGCAGATAGCATTTCCTTGAGGCCAGTACGGGGATGATGTGTTTAATCTTGATACCGCATTGTTGGGTGAATTGTTGCCAAACGTGTCCACTAAACTCGGGGGCATTGTCCGATAGAAGAGCAAGGGGAAGGCCGAATATAGGGAACACTTCGGTGGCAAGCAGTGTGGCGACTGTGGTGGCTGTGTGGTCTTTAACTGGGCAGGCTATTAGAAATTTTGAATATACGTCTACAAATGTGACGATATAGCGGTTGCCAGCGTAAGAAGGGAACGGGCCCATGATGTCGAGGGATAGGACTTGGAACGGTTTGTTGGCAGAAATGGTACCAGCTGGGCCTGGGGTGCGTGATCTATCCTTTCCCAATAAACACGGTTTGCAGGATTCTGTCACTCGTTGTGCAATTTTGGAGGGGTTGGGGGTCCAGTATTGGTCTGTGAAGATCTTTAACATTTTCTTTTGTCCAAGGTGTATGCCGTTTCCCTCGTGGATGGCAATCATGTAGTCGTGGGCTATGGTGGGGTCCAAGATTATGTGACCAGTGTCTGTGGCAAGTTGATCTCCCCAGCGAGTCAGTCTCCTGAAGACGTTTAACGGTATCCAGGGGGGTCTGATTCGTGCTTCCCAAGATTGAATTAGGGAGGGGGCTGGGGGGGCATTCTGTCGGGAGGTGAGGGTAGATACCAATTGAGTGTTTTGTAAGGCGGCTAGGTTGGTGGGGGGGTCTTTTTGGTACTGGCAAACGTGACAGGGCGTCTGCATTAGTATGGAGTTTGCCGGGACGATATTGTATTGTAAAGTCGTAGTCCTCTAGTGTCTCTCTCCAACGTACCAAAATGGCTGAGTTGGTTTCGCACCTACGCAGCCATTGTAATTGATGGTCGGTAATTATTTCGAGTTTTGCGCCTAACACAAATGACCGGAAGTGGCTGAGTGCCCAAATGATCCCTAAGCACTCTCTCTTGGTGGCTGCGTAATTCTGTTGGGGTGGGGTGAGTGTGCAGCTGGCATACGCTATCACATGTTCCTTTCCATCTCTATTTTGAGCTAATACTGCACCTATGGCGTACAGAGATACGTCGGTATAAAGACGGAAAGGTTTCTGGTAGTCAGGGAAAACGACAATAGGGGCTTGGATTAGCTTTTGTTTCAAAGTGTTAAACGCGAGGTCTCTTTCAGGTGTCCAGTCGAACGGGGTGTCTTTGTGGGTAAGTTGGTGGAGGGGTCTGGCTATGGTGGCAAAGTGGGGGACGAAACGTCTGTAGTACGTGGCTAAACCTAGAAACGAACGTACTCCTTTAACCGTGGTGGGTGGGGTTTGGTTTTGTATGGCTTGAAGTTTCTTTGGGTCTGGCGCAATACCATGTTCAGATATCACGTGTCCGAGAAAATCTACCTTATTCCGGCAATCACGCACTTTGAGGGTTTTAATTTCAACCCGGCGGCTCGGATTCTTTGCAGGACTTGTCTCAACCTGAGGAGGTGGTCTTCCCAGGTTGGAGAGTACACAATAATATCGTCCAGCCAGGCTAGGCAGGTTTCCCAGGCTAGGCCATGCAATACCCTTTCCATCAAAGGGGAGAAAGTGGCGGGTCCGTTACAGAGGCCAAAAGGTAGGACGTTAAATTCATAGTGATGGCCACCACTAGTGGAAAATGCTGTTTTCTTTTGGTCCTCGGCCTTGATAGGCACTTGCCAATACCCTGCTTGCAAGTCGAGGGTAGTGAACCATTTGGATCCGTATAGGGAGTCAAGGGAATCGTCTATTCGGGGTAAGGGCGTAGCGTCTTTAATGGTTATGTCATTTAACCTCCTGTAGTCGACGCAAAAACGGGTTGTCCCATCTTTCTTTTTGACTAAGACAACAGGGGAAGACCAGGGGCTAATGGACGGGTGGCAATCCCGGCCTCTAACATTTCCTGGACTTGGCGTTCCTCTTCCTGACGTTGTATGGGGTTCTTTCTACGGGATGGTTGTCGTATGGGGGGGCCTGTGGTGTTAATGATGTGTTGTTCTACATCCGTCTGTCCGATTTCGGTGGGTTGTTGGGCAAAGACGTCACTGAATTCCATCAGTAGGTCGTACATGCCGTTCTTTTGGTGGTCAGATAGTGTCTCAGGAAGAGGGGGCAATTGGAGGCTGGTAGGGGTGTCGTTACAATGTATGGGGAGGTCATCGAAAGTTTCGAGATCTCCTATAATGAGACCTTTCGGTAATGTCAGGGGTTCCTCTGAGATATTAGCCACGAGAATGTGGTTGATACGAGCGGGAATGATGGAGGGTTGTAAGAGGCAGCGATGGGGGTTGGGGGATGTGTTAGTGGGGGAAAATACCATGTGAGTTTGGGGTATGGGCCGCAGGTTCACCCATTTTTGATGGTGGGGGGGAATTTGGCATTTATCCTGAACTACCGCTGGGCTAATGATGGTGGGGGATTGACTGGCGAGCAGGTGCTTGGTACTTATAAGGGGGGCAAGGCCACTTTGGTGGGGGTCACGCGTGAGGGGGGGATTAACGGCGCGTGTGAGAGGATGAGTGGGGGGGTTAGAAAACGGGATTTGTTGGAGGGACTGGGGAGGGTTGGTGGGGGGAGCGTTGTCGGTGGCAGTAACAGTTTGTTTAGAGGTTATCTGGGGTTGGTGGGTTTGTCTGTCATGAGGGGGTGAGTCAAGTGTGGGGTTTTGAAGTTTATTAGGGGTGTGAATTGTGGGGGGGTGGAAGGGAGCTACTGACGAAAAACTGTCACAAGGGGGATTGGGGGGGTGGTGGAATAGCTGGGCATTTCTGGGGCATGGTGGGAACATGGTTGTGTCCCTCGGTCGGCACGCGTGAGGGGGGGATTAACGGCGCGTGCGGGCGGTTCAGAAGGGTGCGAGGTGAGCGAGTTAGAAAACGGGATTTGCTGGGGGGACTGCGGAGGGTTGGTGGGGAAAAAGTTAGGTGTAGAACATGGGTTATTGGTGTAGGACTGGTGTATTGATTTGGGGTTGTTAACATTTCTGGGGGCATGGGGGAAACATTGTTGGGTACATTGGTCGGCATTTTCTCTGGAAACATGTGTACATAAACATTGGATAGAATTAGGGTTACATATATCAGAGTCTGTCCTGAAAACATGGGAGGATTTATTCTGGGCAGAGGTACGAGAATTGAGGGGATTACCGAGGGGGAGTTGCTTGGACTTGTCTTCTTTCGTTTGTTGAGGCATTTTTTACTGAATTGAGTGAGGTTTTGAGAGATCTCGGGGCAAGGGGGGTTTTAGGAGTAACCTTAGTGCTAGCTGCAACTTGGTAACCCTGAATCAGGTTTTGTTGGGGGGGAGGTTGTTTTTTCTTTTTGGGAATGGGTTTCTGCGTGATTGGTTTGTCAGAGGCTTTGGGCTGGAATTTGTTTTTGAATGAGATCAGCCTTTGGCCGCAGTCAATCTGGGCCTCTAGTTTTTGAAGGAGGTCAAGTCCAAGGAAACCATCATAATGTTTACAGTTGGAGGAAAATACTGTAAATGTGTGATAACAACGAGCATGGGGGCCAGGAGTGGTTACTGATAGGGGTAAAGTGTCTCCTAGGAGATTTAAGTAAGTATCAGCAGCTGAGATGAGTTCTGTTTTGGTGTTTAACAAGGGCCAAATCGTCGGGGATGTTTTTCATAGTAAGATTTGAACAAACATGACTTGGCAGCTCCCGTGTCGATTAGCAAGCGGACAGGAATGTCCTTGATTTTGGCCATGTAATAAATGGGGGCAGTGCGACTAGTTATGGCGTCCCCCGCCGAGCCCATCGTGGGCGGGGGATACTTTAAAAATCCTGGGGGTCGGTATCTACCTCTTCCAGGGTTTCCTCGGTATCATCTGAGGTCATGGTATGGGGGGCAATTTCTTCCTCTTGTCCCCACTCCTCTTCATTTACAGAAATGCGAGGAGTAGAGGGGCGAGGTTTGGCAGAGTCACGAATTTGGTGGAGGGCACACTGAGCATTACAGGCAGGGAATTCATATGGGTTGATAATGGCTAAGGTAGGATTTTTACTTTGGTAGGTGTTGTAGTTGCTGTTCCGGTTGGAAGATTCTGCGTGGCTGGGACGGTTTGGAACCGGGGTCTACTGGGTTGGGGCTTGCCGTGAAGGGTAGGTGGGTCTGTTGTTGAAAGATGAGGCTGGGTAGGCATTCTTGGGGTTTTGGTGGTTGGTTTGCTGCGGGTGCGTGGGAAACCTCTTGATTGCAGCGATTTGGGTGGGTGCTTCTGTGCGCACGGCCAAAATACGTCGGATCGTGATGAGGTCTTTTTTGTATTCGACGAAATCGTGCACCCGGAAATGGTCTTTTTACTGCTGAGGGCAATATTGACACAAGGTTGACCAGAATTTGCTGTTCTTGTTGGATTTTGGTCAACGTGGGGAAAGAATTTTTTATGTGTTGGGCAAGCTTACTGACTGTGGCATCTAGATCGCCTTCGAATTTCGTGTCTAGGATACGGGTGTGGGCCACGAAAACGCCCAACGAAGGTTTAATGGCTTCTATCACTATTGTGCGAAATTCGTTCCAGGTGAGATCAGCGCGCACTTGATAGGCCACCAGGGAAACGGCTTTTCCCAGGTGTGGTAATGTTACGGCTATTTTATGTGCGTCCGTGGTATAAGTAATGTCAACTAAGGATTTCACTATGTCCATGAATACTTCGATCCCATAATTTGTTTCCTCATAATTTGGGATGAAAACGTAGTTAGGTTGCGCCATGATGTTCTCGTGTTCTAGCTGTTCCAAACTTGCAATGTAATGCAACCTTTTATCCGAATCAAGAACCACCGCTGCCGCCAATGTTATGCCCTGTTTTTCTACAGGTTTAACTTGGGTAATGTGAGTTCTGAATGACTGGGTATAGAAGGCTGCATGCACAATACAAGGTATGAGGAATAGAGAACACAAAATAAACACACAGTAACACGACACAAGTTCACGTTTATTGAAATAAAGAAATAAAGAGCATAGAAAGATAGTTATATTTGCACAAACACATGATAGAAGGGAACTGCTAGCATTTGCGGATTTGGATGGAGCCTAGTCTCCCACTTCCAACGTTCAGGTATATTCTTCTGATCACGGGTTTAATTAGCAAGTTTATATTTTACTGGAAGACCTCAATATATTCGTATAATTCACTGTCACTGATTTTACCTCTTGCTGGCTGGTCGCGTGCCCACGTAGCAACTCACAGTTAGGATTAGACGCGTATATTATAGAACACGGAAATCTCTAGCAACCTCATGGGGTACTGAACTAAGTTTGATATTCTTAAGGCAGAAATATGTAGAACACGAATCAGTGGGCGAACGTGAGATATCACTAGAGTTTTAATATCTGAATAAGGTAATTACGAGAGTCAAGGTCGCCCTGTTAATAAAAAAACACTGATCGCTTAGTACGTCCCAAATGGAATGGTTAAATATGAATTACACTGGGCAAGGTCTTTAGCCACTTTATAGAAAGTTAATAGGTGCGTATCAAGCTAGTACTATAACACTTAGTACTAGTAACATGAATCTTGAATAGTATGGGTAGATCTGGTCCTGGTTATCTTGCTTCCGGTGATGTTGGGGGCTAACGACTGGTTCCTCGGCCGTCCAGATGGTCCAAAATGTAGGAAGTTCTCAAGTCGGATCTCTTGATGATCGTTGCTGGCTACACACTTATATACCCACGAATTTGTGCGAAGGTTATAAGGTGCACGTTAGGACTTGTACATGGACAGATGCTTCTATCAGTCTTCTCTGCCACGGAGTCTGCCGGATCTGGAATCTCTCAACTCCGGAACAACACAAGGGCAGAGCTAGAGGTAAACTGCAGGGTAGTGACCACTGGTTGGTGTCTAGCTTTCAACTGATTTGACTGGGGGCGGGAGGTAGATTTATAGGCTCGGTTCTGGACCCTGCAGACAGTAGGGATCTCGAGTCTTATGGACTTAATTGAGCTCTCAATAGATATGGGGACTAGGTAAGATGGTATTTACTGTTGTGGCACAGGGCGATAGGAAGCCTTTATATTTTCATATAACTGAGCCTTAGTAAGAGGTACTATTTTGGCTATACTGGACGTATTTAGGGGAGAGAACTGGATCTACTTTGCGAGGAGGATGGTGACAGCTGTGATAGGAGTGTCTCTCTAGATTGTTCAATTCTTCATTCTATGGTATAGCTGAGGTGCTAATTTAGTGATCAGAGCATGCAAGAAAGGTAAATGGTTTATTGTGAGGTAATAGAGGTTAGTAAAGGTGTTAGTCATTCATGGTTAGTTCATTGATAGGAAGAATTCCTGTGCTACCTGGCAATGACTCGAGAGACAAAACAGGGGCCAGGTATACCTCCGCGGGGGTGGGGGTCACCCTCCTGGGGGGGGCAAAAAGGGGGAGCTGGGCGCCCTCTCTGATATAGTCGTCCGGCGGCTGTGGCTAGGGGCTTGCCATATCACCAGTGTTTGTAATAACCCTCTGTGTATGAGACAGATGTGAGTGTCTTTAATACCAAAACCGAAGGTGCCTTAGCTAGCTGGTTTTACTCGGCTGGTTGTTAATTGTAGGGTTTGCTGGATATGGTGGAGACTGGGTTGCTAACTCTGCCACATTTATCTGGAAGTATGACAATAGAAGTTAGTTACTGGCGGGGCGGCTAGGCTCGCACCGACGACCATTGGGTGCAGGGTTGTGAATGTGTTGTAAGAGAATAGATGGCATGCAATGGGCTAGTAAAGTTCTAATGTTGTTCTGGCCTACTAAGTGAAGGTAGGCTGGATAGGAGTATATATATAAAAGGTTGGAGAGCGTTAGTAACGGACAATTCAAGGATCTTCAAGAGGTATGAGAGAGAGGCTAGGTCGGACAAGAGTCGAGAAGCGCGGGTGTCTTAATGAGAGGGGGGGGAGAGTTCAAGGGCTACAGGGAAATTTGGCCCCTAAGGTCCCTGGGCGTGGGGGTGGCATTAGGCTACAATTGATATGGAAGTTTGAAAAGGCAGTAGAATACGTTAGCCAAATGCTACCGGGGAATGCAACTATGGGGTGGTATATTAGTCTGGAAAAGATAGAGTTATGTGATCAGTCAGAGGGTTATGGATACTATTAGTTGGCCCTGGGAACTGCGTTTTCTATTAAATATAAAATACCAACCACAGTGGCAGTTCGTAGGGGTACTTAGTTATTGTTTCGGGGTACTTATGACAGATACTGATAACCAGGTTATCTTATATAATCTCTGGTTGGGGTACGAGGTGTAAGACACGAAGTAAATTGGCGTAGTGTGGACTGTGGATACGAAGGAGGCAAGGGGAAGACGTATGACAATTGTGGAAAGTAAATGGAAAAAGGTGAACACAATGGCGGATAAAAATACTTAACCTGAGGGTTGCATACATAGATTTATGGGGGATGGGTCTTCAGAAGCTTAGTCTGGCAAGACAAGATGTTAGGGAATGTTAATATTAATACTTAGTTACTAGAGGAGCAATGCAAGGGGCGACTGAGCACGGGTTCCATATATCTATACTCGTCATGGGAAATGATATAAGAGATCTAGGGACACCGTGGGTTCTTTTACTTCTAAGATATATAATACCTACTTCTCGGATGCAAGAACATACATAGATATAATTATGGCTGTCTGATGTGTTGGCATTGTCTCAACGTCGGGACAGGCATGGGTGTTTTTAATATGAATGTATATTCCTGTTCATCATCTTTGTAGTTAATAAGTGTAGGACACGAGGGTTAGTGTACGTGAGGTGTGGAAAATGGTCGGTTTTAGAATAGGTAAATGGGTGTGTCCCTGGAGCTGTTTAGCCCTGCTGGGCTTGGGCCTGCCTGGAATGGCGGGCTCGGTCACGAGGGTCCTTTCGTTCGGTGGACCTTTCTTCCGGGTGTTTCTGTGTGGTGTTCGCTCGTGGCTTCTGTGGTGGGCTTCTTGTTCTGGGGCATTTTACTTCCCTCTCCTCTCCTCGCTCCTTTCACTATAAGGTATAGATGCTCGTCCCTCGAGCCTCAAATGGTGAAGTTAACAAAAGAAATTCATAGTAATGTGTGGGTGCATGTTTCAGGGTATTTAGAAAGTTCCGCACCCAAACACGAGAGGCGACGGTCATAGGTTTCTTTTGGTGCAGGTCAAGTGGTAAAGTAATATCCTGTAAGAATGTTCCGTCCTTCTGTGTTGTGGCGTGGCTGCTGCCCGGGCGGTTGGTGTGGGGTGATGGTCTTTGCCGGCTTTGGTGGTGGTGGGAGTAACAGCAAAAAACCAAAAACAACAAAATCTGGGCGAAGTGGTCTCCTCCAGTGGGGGTCTTTACTTTTATAAAAAAACATAAAAAACCTTTCGTATGAATGGTTTGTAGTACCTCTGCTTTTCCACTCCCGTGGTGGGTCGGGAGAATGAAGTGAGGTGTGTGGGGTTGACAAGGAAGTCTGTTTTAGGTTTGTGGTGAATGGGTTACTAAACCGAAAGGGGATTCGCCATAGCGTGACAAACAAGGCTTGGGGACGAAGGGGGAATGCGAGTCTGGGTTGGTAACTTTATTTGGTTTTCTTAGGCGGTGTTGTAGGTTGGGAATATATAATGAGGCAATGCTCAAAATCGGTTGTATGTAAGGTGGGTGAAGGATGTGTGTGGGAAGGAGGGGGTGTGTGTGTTGTGTGGCTTGGGTCATTAGTGTCAGAACGTGTGTGTTATTTTTGTATCGCTGTCTTTAAATCTGATTGGTCTGTTGATTAGTTCTACCTCTTGCGGTCCTGGTGGGAAAGGTAGATGTTTGTCGTGGGAACTTGAGTCTCTCAACCGGGTTTTTTATAGTGAGGTTAAGCATGTTTTATAGGTAAATGGACATGTGGGAGTTTTTCCTTTTCCTTTGATTTTCTCTCTTCTCCGGGGGTGACTTTGGGGGGGGGGGGGTTTCTTAGGGGAGGGTTTGGTTGGGGGTTCGGTGAGAGGAGTAGGTTAGTCCGGGGGTGTGTGGGGGGGGTGGTGTGGGAATCGTGGAGGTGAAAGGGGCGGATGCGGGTGGGGCTAGAATAGAAAACCGGTGGGTAAGGAGTGTAGATTTAAGTTGGAGGGTTTGGGGTAATGGGCGTGTGTTGTTCATTGAATGCGGTTGGTGATTTGCTGGTGATTATTCGTCTTCTTTCCCTTTGTGGGTGAGAATTCGACGAAGAAGAAGAAGAGGAGCAGAAGGAGGAGGAGAGAAGTTCATTAGTACTGCACTATAATTTCAATTATGACAGTACATATACCAGTACAATATACATTACATATACAGTACATGAAGATATAATAGTTAGTCTACTGTATATACAGTTGTTTTGATTAGATCATATAAAGAACAAATTATATCTCCATCTAATATCTTTAGAGAGTAAGTACTGTAAGTTAGTGAACTCTAAATAGCTATAACACCATTAACCCCTTCTGTACCGGCGACGTCTTTCTTACACTTTGTCTTAAGCTTCCTTTATAAACTACGATTTTATTTGCAGTTTTCTTTTGTTTTTCTTAGGAAGGCATATATGGTAGCGAAAAATCATTAATTGCGATTAATTGAGATATTGAGATACTGTGATACGTTATAATATACAAATAAGTGTATCAGTATATACAGTATATAGATATATCATAATATATGATATATATATAGAGATATATCTATACTGTAATATCTCTATCACTAACACCTTAAGCCCTGTATTTCTAACGCCCAACACATTACGAATTGCGTTCCACCCTCTTCCCTGATTACATTCTTTGTGCTCCTTCCTAATAATACATTCCGCAGAGGGGGAGGGGGGGGAGATCTCATTTACGTGGGGGTCTCTCCCTCTTCCTCGTTTGGTGTAATTATTTGCGTATTTGCATTTGGGTATCTTTAATTCCTTGCGGTACCGCGACGTCATTTTTATTTCAGCTACTATAACACGACTTTATTCAGTTTAATAATTATTCCAGCAATTAACAGGCTGCATCAGGGGCATCTCATTTACGCGGCTGCTTGAATTCAGTTTCCCGTCGGTGCGTAATTATTTGCGTATTTGCATTTGCGGGTATCTTTAATTTCTTGCGGTACGGAGAGCTCAGCTGTTGAATAGAAGAATGATTGGCCTATTGGCAGTATCGTTTCACTCTTGAGTTGGAGAGTAGGGTGGGATTGTGTTGCAAGACGGGTGCTACGTGCTCTACGTAGAGGAGGTGGTATATTACACTGAGAGAGCTTGAGGAACACATTATGTAAGAGCGATAGAATAGCGAGAGATTCAACATTGTGGCGGGGGAAGAGAGAGAGAGAGAGAGAGAGAGAGAGAGAGAGAGAGAGAGAGAGAGATATTACAGAAAATCGGTGAGTGGACATGAATTAATGAGACGAAAGGCTTTCTTTTCTATGGGTTGATGTGTCTCTATTATTGAAGGTTTTGCTTGCATTTGCCATTATGAAGCAATGTATTTTAGTGTGTCCCCTAGGCTAACAAAAACGCCATCCCCGACTTCCTTCAACCCACAAAATGCCCACCTTTACCCCCTTCAAACATAATCTGTACATTTGTCTTCCAAATTACAGGCTCACTATTGCTCGCCAGGAAACACAAACGCACTTGAATAGGTTTTCAGTGTCTCATTATCGCCAATCAAATAAGTTTAAACGTCTGAAAATCTCCAAACTACAGGACCGATAGAGGCGAGATTGAAATACTAAACAATGCTCTTACCAAATGGAATTAAGAAAGACTGTACGCTCTTCTATAGTAATGCAGTTCCAAGAAAACCAAAAAGTCATACCTCCCCGAATGTAATTTACTTGTCTTTTCTGAAGGTCAATAGAAGAACTTCACAAATCATGGCTGGACATTCTTTTGTTAATACATATCCTTGGTCTCTTCTGGGCGACCTAGATGTGTGTGAGTATTTTTGTTTCTGCTTTTCTTCTTTTTCTTCTTCTGTTTTTTTCTGTTTCTGTGTTTTCTTTTCTGTGTGTTTTTTTTTTTTTTATTTGAAAGGTCAGTCCTCCATAAATAACGTTACCATATGGCTGGGTTTCTGAATAAACTCCTAAATTACTACCTGGCAATCACCCCAGTAATCACGGCAGTAAAGGTGTATAATCTATGTTCAGTATCGGGCGACCAAATGTATATCAAGTTAGAAACCTTTAGTTTAAATATATTCTGTGTTCTGGGGTATATATAGATGTATAGATATATTTGCTAGTAGAGTATTTTATAAATGTCTGGTATTAGGTGAAATGCTGTAACGTAGCAGTTCAGGAATACTTGGTTAATTCTAATGATAGGATTTCACTTAAGCAATTATTTTGTGTTTTGCTTTTCAAAGTTAGTAATATATATATAATATATATATATATATATATATATATATACTATATATATATATATATATATAATATAATATTTACATCCGTCCATCCTTCAGGCACAGGGTGCCCTGGTACGCTCGGCAGCTGCAGCGGCTGAGAATTCGAGGGCGCCTTGCCCAATCCTTAGCATAACTGAAATGCTAGGTTTTTCCAGGTTAAATAGGAAGGGATATATCCCCAGGCTACCTTTAGGATCAACCGTTCCTTGTACCTGGCACGGGGTACGAACCTATGAAGGGAACTTAACCCTCCTAAAAACCCACAGGTTTTGAGATGCCTTGGGTGGGGTTCGCACCCTGGTTAGTGACGCACCACCATCACCACCAGGCCCGCGCGCTAACCCACTGTACTACCACGGACGTACTAAAAGTATAGCAACCTTAGTCCGATTTTTAAGAACCAGGTGATAGTCTCGTGGTGTTATCACGTGATGAGTTTATTGGACTTACCATCCACGACTATTTTACGCTATACCTGACGTCAACTCGGGTAGTACATTATTGTGGTTGCGGGACATTTTCGAGGGCATTACACCACATTCCTTTTTAGTTAGGCTAGTCCCTAGCCTCGTAAGGTCGTAAGGTATCGTAGCCTTTTTACCTTAGCCATCTCAATTCTTGGTATAGGGTTCGCGTGACGGGTGCTCCAGCACGTAGCTACCAGGTCACGATCCCACCGCTGCCACCAATGAAATGCTAGGTTTTTCCAGGTTAAATAGGAAGGGAAATATCCCCAGGCTACCTTTAGGATCAACCTTTCCTGGTACCTGGCGCGGGGTACGAACCTCTGAAGGGAATTTAACCCTCCTAAAAACCCACAGGTTTTGAGATGCCTTGGGTGGGGTTCGAACCCTGATTAGTGACGCACCACCATCACCACCAGGCCCGCGCGCTAACCCACTGTACTACCACGGACGTACTAAAAGTATAGCAACCTTAGTCCGATTTTTAAGAACCAGGTGATAGTCTCGTGGTGTTATCACGTGATGAGTTTATTGGACTTACCATCCACGACTATTTTACGCTATACCTGACGTCAACTCGGGTAGTACATTATTGTGGTTGCGGGACATTTTCGAGGGCATTACAATAACACTAACCATCTCTCTCTCTCTCTCTCTCTCTCCCTTTCCGTTATAGACTGTGGGCGGGATACTCTAGCGCCCACAACAACCACCTAACCATCTCTCTCTCTCTCTCTCTCTCCCTTTCCGTTATAGACTGTGGGCGGGATACTCTAGCGCCCACAACAACCACCTAACCATCTCTCTCTCTCTCTCTCTCTCCCTTTCCGTTATAGACTGTGGGCGGGATACTCTAGCGCCCACAACAACCACCTAACCATCTCTCTCTCTCTCTCTCTCCTTTCCGTTATAGACTGTGGGCGGGTTACTCTAGCGCCCACAACAACCTAGGCACTGTACTGAACGACACTGCGGAGGCTGAGACCCACTTCCGGTTGGCACTAGCGGCACACCCACAACACGCCCACGCCCATTACAACCTGGCCGTCCTCAGAAAGTAAGGGTGTGTGTGTGTGTGTGTGTGTGTGTCTCTCTCTCTCTCTCTCTCTCTTTCTGTGTTTGTGTGTGTAATAATAATAATAATAATCGGTATATTGCGTGTGTGTGTGTGTGTCTGCGAGAGAGAGAGAGAGAGAGAGAGAGAGAGAGAGAGAGAGAGAGAGAGAGAGAGAGAGAGAATAAAGTGATGAGAATGTGATCCCAATTGGGTCTAAAAGCCTTATTTTCTACACCACATTGTTCTTCGTTTTATCTTTTCCTATCAGAACACAAACAATTAGAACACTGCGTATGTGTTCACTAAAGTGTTAATTTTTACAGTGTTCCCTATAACCCGTTTTTAAAGCTAGCGAGAAATTGACTGCTCCCCATCTTAAGGGAAGATTTTTAGTTTGCTCCCTAGACCTCCATCAAGCTTAAATATCATCCCCAAGAGATACATTTGTAAATTTTTCGGTATCAGAGACTATCGCTCGCCAGGAAGAAAATCAACACCTAAATTGCACGAAAAGGTCTAAGTATTGACAAAATAATGGGTCGACAGATCTAAACATCGGCCAACTAATGGGGCGAACGTCTTAAACTCTCAAAAGCTAATGGGGCTAGACATAAGGGAGAAAGTGAGCCAGAAAAATCCAACCATGCCCCCTTAACAAATGGCTAACCCAACAAGAACCTCATCCATCACTGTATGTCCAATAAATTACTACTGGTGGTGGTGGTGGCTTATTCCGTTCCTGTGTAAATGTTTGCTTCCCGTGATTTATTGACGACACACTAAACCATGGCGAATGTGAAAGCGAAATCCGATATCCTAAAAATATCGCGCGTCAACTGGGGAGACATGTACAGTACAGCTGGAGACGGATGAAGGGGGGATGGGCGTATTTATTTGCTCATTTATATAAATTTTTCTATCCTTTTTAGTTTCCCTCCTAGACCTCCATCAAACACCCCCTTGACCACTTTCAAGATAAATGTGTAAATTTTTTGTTAGAACAATGTCGTGGCCGAAGGACGGTTCCTCCTAAAACTACAGGCTCGCTATCGCTCGCCAGGAACAAATCGACACCTAAATTGCACAAAAGGTTTAAATATTGACACAGAAATGGGGCGAAATGTGTTAAAATCGTCAAACTAATGGGCCGAATGTCTTAAAACATCAAAACTAATGGACGTAAGCATGAGGGAGAAGGGTGGCCAGAAAAACGAACGATCCTCCCCCTAATGGGGTTTGGATGGGTATTTTGTGTTTGAAGGAAGTCCGGGAATGTGTTTTTGTTAGCCTACGGAACAAACTAAGATACATTGCTCGAAAATGGCAAAAGCAAGCATAAACCTCAATATTAATGAAACAAATTATATTAACCGCCTTGACGTCAAATCAGTTGGTATTAACAAAAGACACTCCTCCTCCTCCTCTTACAGACAACAAGGGGAGACTACCGAGGCAGTGCGGCTACTGGAGGAGATCCTACGTCACGACCCCACCAACCGGGAGGCAGTGGCGGCCCTAGCAGCCCTCTACAGCGACTCCGGCAGTATGGTGGCGGAGGGGGAGGCGCTACACTTGGGGTTGTTAGCCTCCAGACCCCAGGACCCCGTCACCCGCACCAACTACGCAGCCTTCTTGCATAAAATAGGTAAGGCTCTGACCAAATTTCAGTCTTCTACTGTACTTCTCACTTCTCAGCTTGTTCTTCCTCTGTCCAATTACTCTGCTTTCCTATTTTACTCTAGCCATCTGGTCTGGTCACGTTTCCAAGAACTTTTTATCTTTTACTATACTTATCGTTTCTCAACTTTTTCTTCCTCTATCCAAATTACTCTACTCTCCTACTTGACTCTAGCCATCGTTCGTTCAAAATGTTCTATTAACCCCTTCTGTACTGGCGACGTCTTTTTCATTTAATTCGGGGTACTATTAGACGATTTTATTCAGTTTAGGAAAGACGTCGACCAAATAAAAGCTTACATACTATCTCAATTCATCCTTTTAGCTACCATATATCCTTCCTAAGCTTCATAAACTTTTAGCTATTCTTCATCTCCATTCTACCTATATCCATTACTTGCTCGTTTATATTTATAACTTTACTCTAGACATCAGTCAGTCAGTCAGTCAAATTTTACAAGGGACTGAAGTTCTCGAAAAGGGGCTCTAGTCCTGACGCTATTCTTGACATATAGTGTGCTGGCTTAATAATCCTGAAGGGTTGATAGCCTCTGAGAGAGATATATATATATATATATATAAAGTACAGTCTGCGTGGGTGGGGGCATGTTACAAAGGAACTACATGTCTTCAGATTCACACGACTCCCTCAGTAATTCTCTTGTTATGTTTTGTTGTTTTTATTACTTAGGCCGGAACCAAGCCGCGGTGGAGCAGTACGAGGCTGTGTTGGTTATGGAGCCACCACCACAACACCAACACCACCTACACCATAACCATCAACAACAACACCACCACCACCAACACCATCAACAACACCACCACCAATACCAACAACAAAAACACCACCACCACCAACAACACCACCACCAATACCACCATCAACATCAACACCAACAACACCACCATCACCAACCCGGGGCCCTGTTTAACGCCACCACTACATCCACCACTTCCTCCACCACCCCCACCACCTCCACCACCCCCAGGGATAAATCTGTGCTCAGCTCGCGGGCCCGGGAACTAGTCAGAAGGTAAGGTACTCTGATATTGGAAGGCTTGAAAAATCACGTTTTGTTTTGTTTTCCTTTTTCTCCAGCTGACGGTAAATCGTAATTCTCCGTCTTGATTACTCGGCTGTTACGACATTTTGTACCGAAAATGTGTGTTATGAAAACTTGGCATACATATAATTTCATATCACCAACCCAGCAATTAACTTACAAATAAACCTAATTAATGAAATCAATGACATTTATGAATACATGTTGTACTCCATGGATTCGATCCTAGGATACTCACACCGAAATTTCGAGCACTAACCATTACGATATTAAGACAGACACATTATAGTTTCAGAAAAATCAGTTGCTAAGGGACACAACTATAATACTATATCATGTAGCTGTTATGGTCATATGGCAAACATTAACGAAACTGAAGTATGCAATCTTCAATAACGAACGAAATTAGTACATTCCATTTCCGTCTCTTTATTAAATAGTAGAATATGTTGGAACCGCAAAGGGATAATTTAACATTGAATGAATTAATTGATAAAATTTAAGCAGAAAGGCCAAACACTGGGACCTGTAGAGATCATTCAGCGCTACTAATTTAACAGTGAGTTAGTTATAGTTTGATGGTTTAGTGGATTATTAATGTCTTGGAGTCCTCCTTACAACGTGGCCAGCTAAAGTTTCTCTCTAAGTCTCTCTCTCTCTCTCTGTCTTTCTTGCTTTCCTTTTTGCTCTCTATTTCTCTTTTTTGTCTTTCTTTCTCTCTTTCATTTCTCTCTCTCTCTCTCTCTCTGTCTTGCTTGCTTTTTTGCTCTTTATTTCTTTTTTCTCTCTCTCTCTCTCTCTCTCTCTCTCTCTCTCTCTCTCTCTCTCTCTCTCTCTCTCTCTCTCTCTCTCTCTCTCCAAACACCCCTCAACAAACCCCCAGAGAATCCTCCAACATAACTACACCCATGTTCGTTGCCGGGAGAAGAAAAAACCTCGGGAGGTAAAAGTAATATTTACCGAGGCCTTCGGAAGTGCAGGTCTTAGGGGAACAGATATTGCCCAACCTCCGTCATTTTGGAGTATCTATATGCTCAAATACTTGCATGCCCCTTATAAAAAATAAATAAATAAATGAAAAATAAAAATTAATATACTGTATATATACTGTATATATATATATATATATATATATATATATATATATATATATATATATATATATATATATATATATATATGTATTACCCCGTTCGAAAATGGCATCTATAGACAAATATAGTAAATTTCTTTTACTACACCTCTAGCTGCAGTAAGGGCGGTGTCACACGAACGAATTTTACGAGAAAAAAAATCGGGCAATTGTAGTCTGACAGCTTCCAAATGCAAGTTGTAGAAGAAGCCAGCCACCTAACATAATCTACCTTCAGTATTGTTGCCGAGTCCAATGCGAAACAGAGCCAAAATTATGCTAGAAAAATAACGTGTTCATCTAAAATTGCCGGAAAAATCGATCGAGTGACACCGGCTCAAAAATGATAAGAAACCCAGGCACGTTTTATGATGGCACAAATATGTTTATAGATTGGTGTCCAAGGGTCAAAAGGTTAAAAGAGGTCAAGTAAATTGACCACTTGTGAGTTTGGGGCTGCAAGGAAGTTGGACTTGTAGACATACAGTATGCATTTTTTTTCTCTTTTTTTTTTCTTTTTTTTTGTATGTGTATGAAGGAAAAACAAAAAAGGCAGATTGCCTGTAGCAAGTGTCTCCCCCAATGCCAAAGGAGTGACCAGGCCAAATTCAAGAGACGTTGGGGTCAAAATGTCTGGACACACGACATTTAAAGCAGTTTAAGTCATAGGATGAAGGAAAGAGCTGGACAGAATAAGATGGGACTGTGTTGAAAGGCGGGTGCCTAGCACTCGCCACAAGGGAAGGGGTATACACAGAGAGCTCTGAAGAACACTGATTCTTGTAATAGCGATAGAAGAGTGAAAGAGATGCAACATTGCAGCGTGTAGAAAGAGATTGTAGGGAACTAGTAAGCGAGTTGATGAGGCGAAATGCTTTGATTCTACTCGTTCGAGAAGTGCGGTATGGGTTGAGCCTCCCCACACATGTGAACAATACTCAATGCAGGGACCTACTGTGCCCTGATACAGAGCAAGAAGCTGTGTGGGGGTGAAGAACCCACAAGAGATAATTGAGCATGCCTAACTTTTGGGAAGCTGTTTTAGCAAGAGTGGTAATATGATCTTTCCAAGAAAGGTCGGATGAAAAAGATACACCTAGAATATTGAGAGAAGATGAAGGGTTGATTTGTGTATTGTTGAAAAGTAATTGATAGTCTTACGGAAGATTGTGATGGAGAGATAGAGGGAAAAATATTATATATATATATATATATATATATATATATATATAGGTGTGTGTGTGTTCTTCAAAATATACGACTACGAAATAAATAAAAAGATATATAAAATATATAAAATAAAAACAACTGGTCTATAACTTCTATGTGTATCATAATTATATCTAACCTTATAGCTAACCCAGAACCCCTAACCCTCATTCTGACAGGGCCTTGGAGGTGGGGTGGGAGGCGGAGGTGGGGGGAGAGGTTAGCCCGACTGTACCTTAGCACTTCTAGGCTCATGGAGGCTGAAGCTACCTTGGCGGCCATATTGGAACTCCAACCACACCGACACTCTGTTATTGTGTTGATGGTGAGTTATTATAGAGATACAGAGAGAGAGAGAGAGAGAGAGAGAGATAATTACAGGCTCGCCACCACTTGCCATGAAAATATCGACACCTTTATGGCGCGAAAGGTCTTTATATTGACAATGAACTGTGACGAAAGATCTTGAAATTGCCAAACTAATGGGCCGTATGTCTTAAAATCTGAAGAAAAAACTAATGGGGCTAAACATAAGGGAGAAAAAGCAACTACCTACCCCTTAACAACCTTATTTAATGGCTTGCCCGTGTTGGATTGACCTGAGCGGCGCCCCGTAACCTCTCTAGGGTAAAGGGTTGACCCCAGGCCCATGTTGACCGGAGAGCCAGCAGGGAGCGAGGTGAATTAATAATGGGCCAGCGTTGTAGGTTGTGTTATGTGGACGGCCGAGGAAATGGTATTGTTGCAGTTTTTGAGTTATACAAGGTCTTTTTAACCTCTTATTTACCTATTTTGTGTAACTTAAGAATGATCTATGGCAGTAAAAAGGGTTAAGTGAGATAGTTCGAAGCCTGTTAATTGCTGTGAACCATTTCTAAACTGCATACAGTCGTCTAATAGTTGCAAGAATATATAAAGAAAAGATGTCACCGGTAATGAAGAGGTTAACAAAAATAAGAAAACAAAAAACAATAAAAAATCTTATAAATTTTGTCTTATACCCCAGGCTCAGGTAACCACGGAACAAAGACGTTACCGAGAGAGTGAGGAACTGCTCCGCGGGGGTGTTACTGAGAGAACCCGCCCATCCTGAAGCCCTACAACAGCTGTCCTTACTATATGCCCACACTAACCGTACGGGCGCCGATCAACAGCCCCCCGCCCTCGACCCACCGACCCCCTGTACCCCCGCCCACGAGTGCACGCCCCCGCTCACCGCCAGGCTTCACGCCCACGGAGGGGAACTGACGAAGGAGGCGTCTTCGGGAGGGGGTTGAAGGTACTGCGATTTTTGTTTTCTGTTCATTCTGGCTATTACTAGATGATTTTGTAAAGTAAAGGAAGTATCTGCCGGAGTCATAAGGTTAATTGAGATCGACTATACCCCTTTGATTGCTAGAGGCCTTTCCTAAGCTGCAAAAACTCGTATAATAATAGCCAGAAGAAACTGTTAAAACGCGTCATATTCCCCAAAGGATAAATATTGTGACCATCTAACCAATAGATATTATTTGATGGGTTTTAGCTAAGCCAGTATCCATAATAAATGACAAAGAGAGTCCCAACGTATTTTTATTTTCACCATAAGTCTTGTTTTTCTTAATATACGTTGTAATATCCAATACAGAAGTACGAACTCACCACCTCCAAGTCCACACCCCCACACACACCCACACACCCGTACATACACCCACACACAAACTCACATCTAAACACAGACCTACACACACACATACACACACACATCACTAAAATCTAGATACAGACCTACACACACGCCTACACACACACACACACACACATACACCCACACACACTCCCCTATCATTAATTATGTCCTGTATGGCTTCCTGTTCCTATCTTCTTCATACACACATACATATATACTGTACACACATACATAATACTGTACACACATACATATATACTGTACACACATACATATATACTGTACACACATACATATAAACACACATCATATTTAACATACATTAGACCTTTCACTGCAATTTATCACACTAGCACCATTTATCACACTAGCACCATTTATCACACTAGCACCATTTATTACACTAGCACCATTATCACACTAGCACCATTATCACACTAGTACCATTATCACACTAGCACCATTATCACACTAGTACCATTTATCACACTAGCACCATTATCACACTAGCACCATTATCACACTATTACCATTATCACACTAGCACCATTTATCACACTAGCCCCATTTATCACACTAGCACCATTATCACACTAGCACCATTTATCACACTAGCACCATTTATCACACTAGCACCATTATCACACTAGCACCATTTATCACACTAGCACCATTTATCACACTAGCACCATTATCACACTAGCACCATTATCACACTAGCACCATTATCACACTAGCACCATTTATCACACTAGCACCATTATCACACTAGCACCATTTATCACACTAGCACCATTTATCACACTAGCACCATTTATTACACTAGCACCATTATCACACTAGCACCATTATCACACTAGCACCATTATCACACTAGTACCATTTATCACACTAGCACCATTATCACACTAGCACCATTTATCACACTAGCACCATTTATCACACTAGCACCATTTATTACACTAGCACCATTATCACACTAGCACCATTTATCACACTAGCACCATTATCACACTAGCACCATTTATCACACTAGCACCATTTATCACACTAGCACCATTATCACACTACCACCATTTATCACACTAGCACCATTTATCACACTAGCACCATTATCACACTAGCACCATTATCACACTAGCACCATTATCACACTAGCACCATTTATCACACTAGCACCATTATCACACTAGCACCATTATCACACTAGCACCATTATCACACTAGCACCATTTATCACACTAGCACCATTTATCACACTAGCACCATTTATTACACTAGCACCATTATCACACTAGCACCATTATCACACTAGTACCATTTATCACACTAGCACCATTTATCACACTAGCACCATTTATAACACTAGCACCATTTACACTAGCACCATTATCACTAGCACCATTTATCACACTAGCACCATTATCACACTAGCACCATTTATCACACTAGCACCATTTATCACACTAGCACCATTATCACACTAGCACCATTATCACACTAGCACCATTTATCACACTAGCACCATTATCACACTAGCACCATTATCACACTAGCACCATTATCACACTAGCACCATTATCACACTAGCACCATTTATCACACTAGCACCATTATCACACTAGCACCATTTATCACACTAGCACCATTTATCACACTAGCATCACAAACATCCTAGACGAAATAGCTCCTCTGAAAGACATACGAATTAAAGCAAGGTCAGACCCATGGATCAACAATGACATACTACACCATCTGGAACACAGAGACAATCTGTTAAAAAGGCTAGTGAAACATAGACAGGATCAAGATCTGAAACATGAGTTCAACAGGGCCAGGAATAAACTAAGTAGGAAAATAAAATCAGCTAAATCTAATTATTTCCACAGTAAGGCAGAGGAATATCAGAATAACCCAAAGAAACTATGGAGGCACCTAAAAACAACAGGCTACAGCAACAAGGCAAGGGATTCGTCTAACACTAATATTGCTCTCAACATTAATGATCAGGTTTGCCACGATAAACGACAAATTTCAACCTACTTCAACTCCTTCTTCACCTCAATAGCAAACACACTTGCACAGAACCTACCGCAACCTCTCAATAAATACACGACAACAACGGCCACCTTTCGAAATTTCTACAGGGATAAAGGCATACACCCGAACACATTTGGATTGCAAAATGTTACACCAAAATACACTCTGGACGAGCTCTCTAACCTAAATGTACACAAAAGCACAGTACCAGACAAAATTCGTGAAAAATTTCTACGAGATGGAGCCATTGGTATAGCAGGTCCCCTAACCCACATCATCAACCTGTCAATCAACACCAACACTGTACCTGCTGAACTGAAGGAAGCTATTGTAATCCCTCTATTCAAGAAAGGAAATAAACTAGATGTTGGCAACAACAGACCAGTTAGCATATTATGTATTGTATCTAAAATCCTTGAAAGAGCGGTATACACCCAAATTGAACACTACCTCAAAAGAAAATTATCTATTCTATAAGTTTCAATCAGGTTTCAGAGGCATGTACTCGACAGACTCCTGTCTCATCCACATAACAGATCACATTCGTAAAGAAATGTCTAAAGGTAACTACACCGGTATGGTTCTTCTTGATCTACAAAAAGCGTTTGATACAGTAGACCATGATATCCTATGTAATAAACTACAGGCAATGGGCATTGGGTCAGTGAACTGGTTTAAATCTTATCTTAGTGGTAGAACACAAAGAGTCAAAATTGATGATAATATATCTGATCCTATGCCAATTAACTGTGGGGTCCCGCAGGGAAGCATCCTTGGTCCCTTACTCTTTCTCCGTTATGTGAACGACATGGAACTGAGCGTCTCGTTTAAAATATTACTGTATGCAGACGACAGCGTGCTTCTGGTTTTAGGAAAAGACCCAATAAGTATTGCCGCTTCACTTTCCAAAGAACTAGAATCATGTAGTGATTGGCTAGTGGACAACAGACTATCTCTTCACCTGGGCAAGACGGAAGCCATCTTATGTGGAACAAAACGCAAACTGAAAGACATTGTGGGCTTCTCGGTCAACTGTAATGATATTCCTATAACAAAAGTGGCACAAGTTAAATATCTCGGACTAAAACTGGACTCGACTTTGTCAGGTGAAACAATTTTGGAATCTATCCTGAGTAAGTGTAGAGCACGTATAAAATACCTGTACAGACAGATGGGATGCTTGCCAGCGGCGACCAAAAAGACCCTTTGCCAAGCGCTTGTTCAATGTCATTTTGACTATTCTGTGTCATCATGGTACTCTGCATCATCTAAATCAGCACAGCACAAACTTCAGGTCACTCAAAATAAAATGGTTAGGTTCATGCTGAACCTAGGACCCAGATCGCATGTTGGCCAGGAATAACTTCAGTCACTAGGTATGCTCAATGTCTCTGACAGGGCCAAACAAATCAGGCTCACTAATGCCTTCAAGATATTCTATGACAGAGCTCCAGAGTATCTAAACAGTTATTTTGTTAAAGCAAATGAGAGGAGTGGACACAATACAAGAAACAGGATGTTTAATTTTACGGTCCCGAGAATCCAAGGACAGGGTAAGCAAACATTCTTCTTCACTGCCATCAAAGACTGGAACGACCTACCCCAGTCAGTCCGTGAAAAGAGAACACTGTATTCCTTCAGACGTAGCCTGAAGGAGCACCTGAACCGGACAGCTGCGAGAAGGGAGCACCAAACTTATGTCTACTACTAAATACGACATAAGAGATAAGCAAAACAAACTGAAATGACTACTGATTACGGATTACTGATATATAATATAGGATGTAAGGTATCTTAAAATAACCCCCTAGAAATACTTTCTCAAAAGTATCTATTTCTTTTATCCTCCCCTTTTCCTCAGCTAACCTAATCCCACAAGGACCCCAATGGAAATACGCCTAACGGCCTTATTGGGCTATCCTTAGTGGGAATTATGCAAGGCTGGTACATGTCATATTTGTAACATATTATGTGGTACCAACTCTGTAAAATGCTAACTGAATAAATATTATTATTATTATTATTATTATTATTATTATTATTATTAGGTTGGCGGGAGGAAGTATCACGAGAACCCACAGGGGGTGAAGTAACTAAAGTCCCTTTCAATAAGTCATCTAAAACCTGGTCATCCAGCTGCAAAGATTTATGGGTGACCGTCTTACAGTACGTTACATAATTTGACCTAATTTGAAGTAAAATAGTTTTACATTGGCTATCAGCATGGGTCAAATAGGCAGTGCGGAAGGCTGAACAATGAGGGCACGATCGGGAAAGCCAACGGTCTCGTGAACGGTCAAGACAAGGAACACACTTCAAACAGAGGGTGTGTCCGATAACTGTTAAATTGTTACAACCTAAAGCCTTACAGAAAGAGAAAGTACTCTTATCCATTGTAACTTCCTCCCGCCAGGGAGATTGCAGAATCCTCCTAGGTGTCCCACATGCGAACCTGGTGTGAGAACATTTCAAGAATCAATGCTCATAAGGACACGCTAGGCTGGCAAAGCTAAAATAGCAATAAATCTCCACATTAAAAGAGAAAGAAGAATTGAATAACACTAAACAATCTTAGTTCCCCTTACATTAATTACATTCCCCAAAAATGTAAGTGAGTATGTAGTAGTCCCATGTTCTACTTAAATAATATAACTTCTTACCCAAGTGACCAACACTGACCTCATCCCGTCTTGTGATGCAAGAACTAACCCCGGCGACCAGCGCAACTATGGATATTAATTCTTACCCCCGGCGGACCAGTCACACAAAAATTAAAGCAAAACAGTCTAACTGAAAGCTACAAGATAGGAATGGGTGAGTTCGTTTCTCGGCTCAGCCATTAATATCCCGGCGGACGTGGCTCCCCACGATGCATCCCCAGGATAAACGTCCGAATGTACCAAGCAACGAACGTTTTTATCTGTTAAGTTTATTTGCAGCGGAGATTAAGTTGTGATAAAGGAGAAGGCATAGCCGGACCTCCGGAACACAATTTTAGTTACATGCCGGCTCAGCCAGAATCAAACTAGACGCCGTAAACAAAATAGATAAAATCCATTACAATCCTGTACCAAACGGCGGATGTTTTTGATTTTAACATAACTCTTAGATGTTTCCCGGCGGAAAAACCACGCGAAACAAATAGAGACACATTGTTATTAACCCGGGAACTGCGGGAAGACTCTTAAGAGTTCCCCCGGCGGACTGCGGGAAGACTCTTAAGAGTCAGAGAAAAAAAAATCAACTTTAAACATCGAAAAAAAAAAATATATTTGTATTCTTTTATTTATTTATTTTTTTTTTTTTGCCCCTGGGCCATGCAAAATATCACTCCTCTACCTCCCCTCCTTCAGTTATCACCTATTTTCCCTGTTATTCCCTTATTCTGAGGTATATTTTTGTGCTAACATTAGCGAGTTGCAAGCAGGGCCTTGTCATCACTGTTAGCAAGCGAGTGCAAGAGAGAGAGAGAGAGTATCGATCGACTGTGTCTCAGTGGCCTTGGGGGAAATTGGCAGGAAAACAGGTTGCCTCACCCATACATTATATAACTCGCGGCCTGTATCTCCGATTTTGACCATCCAAACGCTGTTTTCACTCGTTTTATTGTTGTTTCAGGTTAATACCTTTATAATCAACCCATAATAGGCACGTATGGATAAGTATTAATGCTATATATGGTAAAATGAATATTTTAGTGATGGAAACAGCTCAAGTACGTCAGCACAGGCAGACGTTTCTAATTACCCCCATGCGCACTTCTTAGGTTAAGTCTTACTTTATAAAAATCCCGCCGGAAGGGCCAACCTTCCAATTATGGAATGAACAACGTGTACATACATGGCATGGTTATACATGAATAGTAATCAATACATCAATAATAACACACCCTAACCATATATATAATAACCTACATTAGGCCAACTAGATGGGGGCAGATGGCGATGAATTAGACATTGTAGCACAAACCTGCGATCCACCGAAGACCTCACCAACACGTAGAATCATGAAGAGTAGGTTGAAGAGCAGCATGGCTCCGTGCAGGATCCCTCAGCTAAGCGAGACAATCCACGAGCACTAGCCCACGAGGCATACTTGTTGAACACCCAAAATGGACCGAACAACAGGCCCCATTTCACCCTATAAGAAACCTCATGACTACACAGTGAACTAATAATGCGCTAGGGGAATAAAACACACATGTGGGAGCCTCGCCTTATCACAACGAGGACTCCGCCTAACACGTTTACTATAGACTCTGAAAAACAGTCTCCAGGGCCCGCATTTAACACTCACAACCTACACAAGTCGATAAGCTACCTGACCTCAGCACATAACATGTACAAATGAGCAAAGACTCACTATAAACGAGGGGAGGTGACGAACAAGGGAGGGCAGGAGCGCCAGGGACACACGTCCGATCCACGCGGGCCCGGGAGAACTAAGGAGGAGCAAGCGCTTCAAGGAGGAAAGCGAAGCGTACACAAACAGCAGACGCATGAGAAGCGCAACGCTAAGATCAAAGTTTAATCTTTTTTATTTCATTATTTTTTACTAGTTTTTTCTAGCAGTGATACCCACATCATATAGGACGAGTCCGTGAGTGATTTTTAAGAGCGTTTCGCTCACGATGTGTGGCAATCGTATTTTAATCTCTCCCGGGCGGGAAGTTTGAAAAGCAAGCTTGAGTTCAAAGATTGGTCATTACCAATGTTAAGGCGCATCGTCAATGATGAAGGGGCCACTAATAAATAATATGCCATAAAAAGTTTCACATAACTCAATAATGGTTGTAAAAGTAATAAATGACACAATAACTATGACATTATCTCCATAAAAACATAATATCGTCTCCCGGTACCAAAGCCACCGAAGCGACGAGTGACTTAGTGCGTGCTAGCCAGGGTCGCGGCGAAGCGTTCAGACGCAGGCAAAAATACGCGGAAAACACCTCTATTCCCATCATCATATCTCGGCAACCACTTGTCATAGCGATGTCAACTCAACGCCAGTCTACAGACGAAGGTTCGTTCTACACTATACAATTGAGTTGACTGCTCTAGGTGGTCTCAATCAGTAGATATCGATTTATGAAGATAGCCATTTTTCAGAAATGGCCCCGGACACAGCGATTGGGCTCATATGAGGGCCCCCGGATCCGGAGGGTTAAGAGTGCTAATCTATTTTCTTTTATTATTTTTTATTCTATTTTTTTCGTAGTTGGCAGTCCGTAAGTAATTATGAGCGTACGCTTACGATGTTTGGTCTCTTGCGCTCCGGGGTGGGTGATTTGAACAGCTGACTAGGGTTCAAAGAGTGCCATTACTGTTCAAGGCATATCGTCAATGATGGAGGGGCCACTAATAAATATATATATTCCAGTTACAGTAATAACGCCGCCTCACAACACCCGCTCGCAAATATAACAAACACTCATGGAACTCATTAACTCATCGAGACAAGTTGGTGGACTTCCAAGTTGACCGAGGTGAAGACGCCGAAACTACAACAAGTAAGACAAGTAAGTAAGCCCCAACTCCAGCAAGCTCTTTCCTGTCTATTAAATCAAGTGTATTCTATTTGCCACGTCAGGAATGGTCTCAGTTAATATCCCCCCATGGTGGTTGGGAAGGGTAAGGCAGGTGTCACACTATGCCGATTTAAGTGCCGACGCTCCACGACTTAAGAAGTGGCGATACAAGGGGGAGACTACTGCCGAGTATCGTGGGTGATAGAGGAGCGGGACGCCCACGGCGGGCAGTATGGACGGGCATGCCGCCTAACGGCAACTGGAAGGGGTCGAGAGGCAACCATGCAAGACCTAAGGAAGATAAATGACGCCGCTGGGGCGGCGTCATGCGCCGTAGCACGCAAACTGGTTGGCGACAATGCTCCTGACGAGCGGCGCCTATAGGAGGTAGGGCGGCGCCGATAGATACTACTGCGGCGATGGATAGCCAGCCTGTCACACTGGACCCCTACTCCGTCACACTTGATCCCGACCGAGGCAAACCGGTCCGTCGGAGGCGACGTTTGTGTGTGTGTGGGTGGGGGAGGGGGGGGGGGTTAAGCTTGAGATCTAGGGAGGAAACTAAAAACATAATAAAAAGATCCATAAATGAGCAAACAAATGCGCCCATCTCCCCTTAATTAAGTGTTATTTTGTTTGAGTAATTGGTAAAACAAGGCCATCTATAGTTAACCCTTTCAGTACCGGTGACGTCTTTCTCGTTATAGTCTGGCAACTATTAGGTTATTGTATTATGCTTACAAAGGGCCTGTAGCAATCACAAGACCTCCATTCCTCTCATTTATCTCTCTTAACTCCCACAGACCGTTCTTGAGCTGCATAAAATCGTCTAAGTATGGCAGAACTATGGCAAAACAGACGCCACCGCTATTGCAAGGGTTTATAGATAGTCACTCGTTGATGGGATCGGATTAAGGGGACAGTGGTGATTTTTGGGGTCTATTTATTTATATATTAATTTATTTTTTAGTTTCCTCGCTAAACCTCCATCAAGGTTAAAACAAAAACACCCCCAAAACCATCTATCAACGATGTTCCGTGCGACGTTGCCAGGTCGCGCACTCACGGTATGCCCTCCCCCTATGACAGCGCCGGGTCGCTGCCTGAAGGTGACCTACATTATAAGCGGCGTCTGACACAGACAGGTCGACACCCTTGTACCGTCTGACGCCTACTGGATGCCGCCCGACGCCACCCGCCTACTGTCCCCGTCCCGCCAATTTACTAGCCGCCGACTCAACTCATGGGAGTTGTGCATGTCAAACTTTTCCTGAGGCCCCTGACGACCTCTCCCGATGGCTCTCTTGAGTAGGCGCCCACCCACGTTGCGCGGCGATGTAGGCAAAGGCCTGCTCCCGACCCTTAAGTCATGGAGCGTCGGCACTTAAATGGGCATAGTGTGACACCTGCTTAAGTGGCGAGGTTGGGCTAAGAGATGGCCAGTGTTGCCCAGGCAGGTGCCCCAGTCTGTGTGCCTCTACTGGCCCGCCCACCTCCCTTTACAGGCCCGTAGCCAGACCTGTTTGAGGGGGGGTCCCTTTCCACTAAATTTGGACCTTTCTTGGAGGTGGGGGTGGCGAGCGAAGCGAGCCAAAGCAGATGGGGGGTTCGGATTGGGGGCTGTAAGCCCCCCCCCCCCGAGAATTTTGTTTTAAAACAAGCAGTTCTAGGTTCATTTTGATGCTCTCCAATAGGCTATACATAGGTAAATAACCTGAAGGTTACGGGTTCAATACCCTGGCAAGCCAAGACACGATGGGCATTTTCTTCACTCGGAGTCGCTCAATGCCTCAGTTCACCTAAACAGTAAATTAGGTATACCTAGTTTTAGTGGACAGTAAGTTATAACGTCCCCTCTACTAGGAAAACAAACTGTGGTAACCCACAAAAATGCAGAAGCCCCAGATTTAAAAAAAAAATAAAAAATAATGTAAACGCAAAATTTGTCTTTATCTTTATAAATGTATTGTAAACAAATTACCTCTTAGCCTATTTTATCCCTCAATTTCCCTTATTTTCATAGCCTAACTCGAGACTATTAGATTATATTGGGTAAATATTTAATTCTGACGGAAATGACTATTAAACAACAATAAACAAATATTAAATATATACCATAAATAAATTTAATATAAAATACAATAACAAAGTACACACACCCCACACATCATCCTGGGTGGTGACTTCAATGCCAAGACGTCGGCCTGGTTTGTCGACAACCCCGACACAGACAGAGGGCTGGTACTACAAAACCAAACCGATAACTTCATCATCCTTAACGACATCCATCAACATACCCATATTCCTCACCAAGCCCTCTATAACCCATCATCTCCAGACATCACCTTTTGCTCCCCAGAACTCACCCCCACAACATCCTGGAGGGTGGTCAGAACCTTAGGCTCTGACCACCTCCCGATCATTATCACCACCAAAACCAGACTCACCCCAGCTAGCCACAAACACACATACACCAATTATAAAAGAGCTAACTGGGAAGCATTCACAAATGAGACAGAACAACACTTCACAACTCTAAACAGTACACCCATCACTAACATCAACAATTCTGTACACATACTCAATAAAACTATCCAAAACGCTGACAAGAAACACATTCCAAGAGGTAACAGAAAAAGACACAACCCCAACTTCACACCAGAAATTCAAAACCTCATCAGACAACGCGACATACTGAAACACTCCCCAGCACCCCACACACAAGAAATTACACAACAAATTCAAGCACTCAACACCCAAACTAACAACAAAATACAAGAACAACAAAAACTAAATTGGAATAACTTCCTACAAACACTTGATCACAAAACAAACCCCAAAAAACTCTACAAAACACTAAACAGCATCACACTTTCCAACAGAAACACAACACAATCACATGCTGCAATCACAACAACAGACTCTACTCCTTCATGTAAACAACAAGCAAACACTCTCATCAATCACTTCTCACATGTCAGCCACCTAAAACCTCACAAAGACGACCGACGTGTCATCCGACGTAAGAGACAATTCCCCACAGACCCTGACTATACACCCTTCACCAATCACCAGACAAAGCATATCATCAACAATCTCAAGCACTCACCCGCCTGTGGCCTAGACAACATAAGCAACATACACCTCAGACACCTGGGACCACAAGGCATACAAGCACTCACTAACATATCAAACTACAGCTATTCACACAACACAATACCAGACATTTGGAAGCATGGTATCATCATCACATTCCCCAAACCCAACAAAGACCCCACGCTACCCTCCTCTCACCGCCCCATCACACTCCTTTGCTCCCCCTCCAAAGTCATGGAACGCCTAGTATTACAACTAATTACACCTGACCTACCCCTAGCTCCAACACAACATGGCTTTAGGCCACTGCACTCCACAAACACTCTTCTCACAGACCTTACACAAAGAGCTTTTGACGGCATCAACTCAGCTAGACCACCACACAGATCACTATTAGCCACACTCGACATTAGTAAAGCCTTCGATGCCATCCCCCGCCACAACCTAACAAACAAAATCTACAACACAAACATGCACAACAACACAAAAAGGTGGCTGGCCAACTTCCTAGCAGGCAGATGTGCACACGTATCTTTTGCCGGTCAGTCATCTAAAATCAGAAACTTTCCAAACGGAGTCCCACAAGTATCGCCCGCACTCTTCAATCTGTACTTGCACGATATAACTACACCCAATACGCCCCAAATAAACTTAGCCTCCTATGCAGATGACATAACACTCATATGCACACACCATGACCCAAAAAGAGCAACAGATCTCCTTCAACCCTGTCTCAACACACTACATGGCAGGTGCACTACAAACAGACTTAATCTAGCCCCAGCCAAATCCACCGCAACCCTGCTCACAAGCTGGACAGGAGAACACGAATACATCCCTCAACTCACCATAAACAACACACCCCTAACACGTACACACACACCCAAAATCCTAGGAGTAACATATGATACTCATAATAATAATAATAATAATATTTATTCAGTTAGCAATTTACAGAGTTGGTACCACATAGTTTGTTACAAATATGACATGTACCAGCCTTGCATAATTCCAACTAAGGATAGCCCAATAAGGCCGTTAGGCGTATTTCCATTGGGGTCCTTGTGGGATTAGGTTAGCTGGGGAAAAATGGGGAGGATAAAGAAATGGATACTTTAGAAAAAGTATTTCTAGGGGGTTATTTTAAGATACCTTACATCCTATAGTAAATATCAGTAATCCGTAATCAGTAATCATTTCAGTTTGGTTTGTCTATCTCTTATGTCGCATTTAGTAGTAGACATAAGCTTGGTGCTCCCTTCTCGCAGCTGTCCGGTTCAGGTGTTCCTTCAGGCTACGTCTGAAGGAATACAGTGTTCTCTTTTCACGGACTGACTGGGGTAGGTCGTTCCAGTCTTTGATGGCGGTGAAGAAAAATGTTTGCTTACCCTGTCCTTGGATTCTCGGGACCTTAAAATTAAACATCCTGTTTCTTGTATTATGTCCACTCCTCTCATTTGCTTTAACAAAATCATTCTTTAGGTACTCTGGAGCTCTGTCATAGAAAATTTTGAAGGCATTAGTGAGCCTGATTTGTTTGGCCCTGTCAGCGACATTGAGCATACCTAGTGACTGAAGTTGTTCCTGGCCAACATGTGATCTGGGTCCTAGGTTCAGCATGAACCTAACCATTTTATTTTGAGTGACCTGAAGTTTGTGCTGTGCTGATTTAGATGATGCAGAGTACCAGGATGACACAGAATAGTCAAAATGACATTGAACAAGCGCTTGGCAGAGGGTCTTTTTGGTCGCCGCGGGCAAGCATCCCACCTGTCTATACAGGTATTTTATACGTGCTCTACACTTACTCAGGATAGATTCCAAAATTGTTTCACCTGACAAACTCGCGTCCAGTTTTAGTCCGAGATATTTAACTTGTGACACTGTTGTTATAGGAATATCATTACAGTTGACCGAGAAGCCCACAATGTCTTTCAGTTTGCGTTTTGTTCCACATAAGATGGCTTCCGTCTTGCCCAGGTGAAGAGATAGTCTATTGTCCACTAGCCATTCACTACATGATTCTAGTTCTTTGGAAAGTGAAGCGGCAATACTTATTGGGTCTTTTCCTGAAACCAGGAGCACGCTGTCGTCTGCATACAGTAATAATTTACATGAGACGCTCAGTTCCATGTCGTTCACATAACAGAGAAAGAGTAAGGGACCAAGGATGCTTCCCTGCGGGACCCCACAGTTAATTGGCATAGGATCAGATATATTATCATCAATTTTGACTCTTTGGGTTCTACCACTAAGATAAGATTTAAACCAGTTCACAGATCCTATGCCCATTGCTTGTAGTTTATTACATAGGATATCATGGTCTACTGTGTCAAACGCTTTTTGTAGATCAAGAAGAACCATACCGGTGTAGTTACCTTTAGACATTTCTTTACGAATGTGATCCGTTAAGTGGATGAGACAGGAGTCTGTCGAGTACATGCATCTGAAACCTGATTGAAACTTATAGAATAGATCATTTTGTTTGAGGTAGTGTTCAATTTGGGTGTATACCGCTCTTTCAAGGATTTTAGATACAATACATAATATGCTAACTGGTCTGTAGTTACCAACTTCTAGTTTATTTCCTTTCTTGAATAGAGGGGTTACAATAGCTTCCTTCAGTTCAGCAGGTACAGTGTTGGTGTTAATTGACAAGTTGATGATGTGAGTTAGGGGGCCTGCTATACCAATGGCTCCATCTCGTAGAAATTTGGCAGGAATTTTGTCTGGTCCTGTGCTTTTATGTACATTTAGGTTAGACAGCTCGTCAAAAGTGTATTTTGGTGTAACATTTTGCAATCCAAATGTGTTTGGGTGTATGTCTTTATCTCTGTAGAAATTTCGAAAGGTGGCCGTTGTTGTCGTGTATTTATTGAGAGGTTGAGGTAGGTTCTGTGCAAGTGTGTTTGCTATGGAGGTGAAGAAGGAGTTGAAGTAGGTTAAAATTTGTCGTTTATCGTGGCAAATCTGATCATTAATGGTGAGAGCAATATTAGTGTTAGACGAATCCCTTGTCTTGTTGCTGTAGCCTGTTGTTTTTAGGTGCCTCCATAGTTTCTTTGGGTTATTCTGGTTATATGACATTCAAACAGCACACCACAAACATTAAAAAGAAACTGACACCCAGACTTAACGCCCTCAGGTCACTTGCTCACACAAAATTTGGACACAATAAAGAAACTACCACCACAGTATATAAACAATACATAAGATCAGTGATGGAATACGCAAACCCAGCCTGGGCTTCTAACCTAGCTGAAACACATCATAAGACCTTACAGACTATTCAAAACAAAGCCCTGAAGATCATTACAGGCTGCACAGCTACTGCACCCACAGATCACCTACATCAAGAAACCAAAATCCTCAAAGTCAAAGACCATCTGGACATGAGAGGCACTCAATTCCTGGCAGCAGCCTCCACAAACCAAGACCACCCACTAAACTACATGGCAACACACCCACAGACACCAAGAAATATCAAAACAACACCCAGCACACGGTATCACATACAATTATTGTCCTCTCTCCCTCCCTGCCCACCCCGAACCAACTTCCAGAAGCACATCCATACTCATATCTCTCGCCGATCCATCCACTCACTCACAGACAACACGCAGCTGCATGCACGACCTCCCGAAATCCATCCTTCCGAATCCTCCCTTCCTCGCGAGGACAGAGTCCACCTGGCCAGGCTGAGATGCGGACACCATCCAGCTCTCCTGAGCTATCAGAAGAGACTGGATGACTCCGTTGTCGACGCCTGCCCGGGATGTAACACAGCACCTCATACCATTAAACACATCATAGAAGACTGCATTTCACACAACCACTTACGCCAACAACACAATCTACACTCAATGAGAGCTCTGTGGGAAAGCCCGATCGTGGCCATGGCCTTCCTCAGGGACTCAGGGCTATTCGGCCAGGCAGCTTAGGGAACAACAACAACAACAACAACAAAGTAGAGGAAAACTGGGGCAAGTGCCGGAGTACAATAATAAAAAAGTAACATACTGTACATAGGCTACATACATAATAATAATAATAATAATAATATTTATTCAGTTAGCATTTTACAGAGTTGGTACCACATAGTATGTTACAAATATGACATGTACCAGCTTTGCATAATTCCAACTAAGGATAGCCCAATAAGGCCGTTAGGCGTATTTCCATTGGGGTTCTTGTGGGAGTAGGTTAGCTGGGGAAAAGGGGAGGATAAAAGAAACGGATACTTTAGAGAAAGTATTTCTAGGGGGTTATTTTAAGATACCTTACATCCTATGGTAAATATCAGTAATCCGTAATCAGTTATCATTTCAGTTTGGTTTGCCTATCTCTTATGTCGTATTTAGTAGTAGACATAAGCTTGGTGCTCCCTTCTCGCAGCTCTCCGGTTCAGGTGTTCCTTCAGGCTACGTCTGAAGGAATACAATTTATTAGTGGCCCCTCCATCATTGACGAACATGCCTATTACATAAGGCATCCTCTTCAAACACTAATCCGCCGTAGTTTGAATCTACCGCGCAGAGCATTTAAAATCTGAGGAGCCTTCATCATGAGCGCACGCGACCTCACTCATGGCTTCAGTCATTATGAATTGGGTTCTCACTACGAAAAAACTTCGTAAAAAATAAAAACAAAAAGAAAATAAGAATAACTATCCAATAAGCTTTCCATCATATCGTGGATGTACTTGTGTGGATCTTTGACCAGACGCTGATTCAGGCGTCATTCTTCCTTCTCTGCTCTGCGCTCAACCTGCCCGGACGTGTCTCCCCACGCTCCGCTGGTTCCGCATTTGCTGTGTCCCTAGTGAGTTTTTTCTCATTTGTTTACTCCGGGATGTATCGAGTAAGGTTAGGATATGTGTAGCAGGAGTGTCCTGGGCTGGTTGCCCGCAGTGCAGTGTATTTTGGGTCGTGTGTTTGGGGCATCTATTTCGGATGTACCCTCGTGGTCCTGTTGTGGACATGTGATCTTTTCACAGTTGAGTTAGCTTGTGTTGCAGGCGGCTTTCATTACGCGTTATTTTATGCTGCCTTTTATCTTTCTGATGAGGTAAGCTGTGCTTCTGACGTTCCCAGCGTATTTTTCTTCACTTAGTGAAGTTTTTTCTGGGTCCCGAGTCAGTCTTCCCTTTGTCGGAAGTCTTTACTACAGTGGTGTGTTGGCGGTGGTTCCTGTTGTTATATTTCCAGTGTTTTTGTTTATATTTCAACATTTCTTATGCCGTCTGCTTAGGCCTTGCCAGCCACTCGTAGCTTTGCCACATGTACAAGTGTTATTGTTTATTTCATAAATATGTCCTACTGTGTCATGTGTATCCTGGTTTAGTTGTGTATTGGCTAATTCCACGGACTATGTATGTTTCCTGGTTTAGTTGTGTATTGGCTAATTCCACGGATTATTGTGTGGGCCCTGGGCTAGTCGTGCTTGGCTTGCTCCCAGGTCCGTTGTGCGTTCAGTTGGTTTCTGAACGGGGTGGGTTACTTTCCGGCGGGTTTTTCTCGGTTTCACCATGAAAAACCCGGCCGAGAGCCGTGTTGGGCCACGCGTGGTTTCAACACAGGCTTATGTCCCCGGCGAGGAGGTGTCTGTGGCTCTCCAGGACTGCGTCGCTGTGTTGGTGCCTATTTCAGGCTCCCTATGATCCCCGGCGGTCTGGCTGTACCCATCTAACTTTGTTCATGCGGACAGATGTTATGAAGTTTTTCTACCCGGTTTTACAAACCAAATAGAACAAACCTAGCTGTTGTTTGAGGGCTTTCCTCCCCGGCGATCTTTTACAAAGAAGTGGGGACAGGAACTTATGGGGTTAACGTTGTTTACATCTCACCCGGCGGGTGCACCTTGGTAGGGTGGGATGAACGTCTTGGTCATTCAATTTAGTTAACCGATCCATTTTAAGTGTTACTTTAGGTATCACCGCCTTCAGACTTACAGCGATCGAAGGCTCAATTAGGTTTAACATCTTTTCACAAATTTTTCACACCCGGCGGGTGCTCCTGGGAGGAGGAAATAAGGAATTTACAATTCCATATAGTTAACCAGTTAATTGAGAGATACGTTAATGTATCGCCGCCTTCAAACTTACGGCGATCCTTTGTGACAATTCGTTAGAAATCAGATCTCGTATCAGCCTGCCCTGTGTTATTCTGCTAAATAATTCTGGTGCCGGCGTCTTTGTGGGGGGTTGTTTTTCCAAAATTGAATCTTGAAACAGTCACCACCAGAAAGACTGTTATAAACGCCATACTGGTCCTTTATATTATGTCAGAGGGTATTCTTAACTTTCTTAGGACATGTTTAGATATTCGGAAATCTTTATAGGATCCCGCCGCGTAGCGAGCTGTGATCGTTGTGACATTACGTCTCGTTACCCGGCGGGTTATTGACACATATGTGTGTGTGTGTATGCGATCATGTTGGGTTACCCTTATGAGCATTAACTCCTGGATTTTTTTTTTTTTTGCAGAGCTGGGCCCCGGCGGACCAATACAGACCCTGCAGTAGTTTCCCACCAGTCTCTGTCATGGCTACCTTTGCCCCAGTTTTTGCTTTATACATTACCCCTACCTGTGCCGGTATCCCTATTTTTGCGCACACTCTTTGCATCAAGTGTGTTAAATGTCTAGACCGTTCAAGGGGTCTGTGGGTGATGCGCAAATGTTCCTTTTGCTCCCAATTAAGTGTCAAAGTCCTCCGCGATAATGATAAGACCGCAGCGGTCGCCTTACGAGAGGTTAGGCAACAGATGGCAGCATATACTACGATTGTGGCTCATAAATCACTTCAATGTGACAACGTCCCTCTTTGGGATAGGCTTCTTGTGGAGCACACTCCCCCTAAACGTCCCTCTCGAGTAACTAGTCGTAAGCCGGCAGAGACTGGTCAGGTTTCTGTGTCTTCTCCTACTGCTACTGCGAAACGTCAACGAGAACCTACTCCCCCGGCGGCAGCCTCCTCGTCCCGGGAGAGATCTCGGTCTAGGTCACCTCTCAGACACCAGCCATCTAGTCTTGCCTCTTCACCATCGAGTAAGAAGAGTAAGACAGAAAGTTCCACCAGTGGTCACGGCGATAAATCCTATAAATCGAAGAGTAGTTCACGGTCACACCGCAGCCATAAATCTTCAAAGAGGGATTTCCATGATAAAAAGGCCTCACAACATTCACCAGTTTCTAGTGCTTCTCATCGTACCTCTACCCCAGACAGAGTTTGTGTTCGGGCTCAGGGGTTCAGTATAGTGCCTGTACCTAAAGATGATTTACCCATTAACATTTTAACCCTGGAATTAGAGAATTCAGGGGGCTCAGGGGTTGAGAGTGTTGCGGACTCCCAAGGGAGTGTAGGCCAAGGCCTAGGTGTTTGGGGTTATTCTCAGCCAGGACCTGACCACCCACTTCCGGCTCAAACTATTCACACAGTGGCTGACGTCCACCGGGACGCGGCGATCCCATCCTCTATCCCTGACTTATCTTGGCAACAAGGTGATACCCCAGCTTCGGCGGGATCTTCTCAGGAGGAACAGGATAAAAAAGACGAGGCTTCAATTATCTCAGATATGGAAGGGCAAGAGTCAGGTTCAGGCTTAGACGCCGCACAAGATCCTAATGATTTACTAGTTAGTACATCATCAAGTCAATTTGTCACTGCACAGGAAATTGATGGGCTACTCAGTAATGCTTTATCTAAATTTTTTAGCCAACAGCAGGAAACTCCCACAGTGGACTTGGGAGCTCCCATGACAAGCTCTACGGTACGGCCTCTGATGACTTCTATTGCTTTAACTCAGATCCCTCACCCTCCCCCTCTGTCACCATCAGTGGTTACTAGGCCTGCTACGGCGGCATTGACCACTTCGAATGTAAGGGTTATAACGGATGTCAATCCGCCCCCTCTAGACAGAGCGCCTCTCAGAAAGGTAGCTATGCCCTTGCTTTATGGACCAGACGAGTCATGGGTCCTTTTGACCCCCACTAAACCAGAGATTGCCCAACCTACCTTGTCAGGGGAACTTCCAGTACCGCGTGAGTGGGTCATCCAGGGCAATAAATCTAGGAAATTAAGGGCCTTGGATACTTTAGGCAATGTACTAGATGTCAACATCAAGGCTATACCTAGTTATTATCACCAAGATTATTTTGTTTATGCTGCTAAGCCGGCTTTACCCTCTGCCTCAGCTTCAAAACTTTTTTCAGACTGGTCTAAGCATGACGGATTTAATGACATTAAGACTCTCAGCTCTCACTCCAGAACTCGATTTGCTAACCGTCACAGACACAGCAGCTAATCCAGTCTTGAAGGTGGGGCAGTTGGGTCTAGGACCTTGGGTGGAATGGGAGGCAGAGGCTCAAAACTTTGCGACCACATTTACTTCCAAAACTTCCCACCAGATCCCTCAAGATACTCATTCTTGGTTCTCCATGCCAGTGTGTTCTGCCGGCGGAGTCCCTTCAGCTTTGTTTGCTTTCTTAGCTGCCCCTAAAATTAATCTATGTGAGCTAAAAGAACCTTTCACTACCCCTACCTCAACTCACCTAGAACGAGAATTTAGGCTAAGGGGGAAAGCTTTTCGCCTGTTCTCTCAATACATAGTGTCTCAACAGATAGCAAAGTCTTTGCTCCGGTCCACTCAGGCAATCGCAGACGCGGACGCCAGACGATCGGTTGAATTTTCCCGGCGACTGCTTCTTCAGTCGTCAATCCAATCTTTGGGTGACATCCGCACCGCCTTGCTTGAGGCGGTACGAGCGAGACAAGACCTCAGAATGTCCTTAGTCCGAAAACTGCCTGATCGCATTGCGAATCAGGTTGTAAGGGGGGGTTTTCGTAGTCTTTACTTTTCTTTTCTAATGTTCCTGGAACTTTGCTGTTACCCCCGCCTTATTTATTATTTCCTGTTTGTTGATATAGGTTAAGTGCTCACACAACATATATACAGAGTGTACACATGCCTTAATCATATTGCAACATACACACATGTACTTTCAGGGCAATACTATCATTGTTTAATATCCCATGATAATATACCGTACTCTGTAGTATCGGCAGCGTTGCACCAAATATATCCGGCACCGCTGCACATGTTTTCATCAGTAACATCCGGTCGGCACTCAGCATAGCAGTGCCACCCCAGATCTCTGTATCTTTGGCTAATAAGAACCTATAAACTTATCTCTGGACTTTTATTCTACATCCTTGTGCAAGAAAGGATTATCAAGGTTGTTGTAGCTTCACATGACAACCATACATGGCGCAGTGTGTTAATACAGCCAGGAGATACGAGCCAAGACCGGATTCTCAGCCAGCCATCTTGCAAGACCTCACCTCTCCAGCCCTGGATATATTATTGTGCAGTGCTTTATAGTGCAGGGAAGTACTTAAGAGTGTAGTGCAGTGCCTTTATTATATGTCCCATGTCATTTGTGCCCATTCCCAACTTGCTGTGAGGGTTATAGCCGCCGAAACATTGCTGGACAAGAGCGAGGAATAGCATACCCTCTCCCTCTAACATCTCCAGCAACACTGAAGCTACCACCCCTCACACCCTCCAGCTGTGCCGGTACATGCGCGCACACGGACACACGCACATCGCTGCCAAGTCAACATGGTGGTGCCACGCCTACCGCACTCACTCACTCACTCTAGCACAGATAATTTCTCGCACTATTAAATAAACTGTTCCAGTTGTACTGCACATTTTCATCGTTCCTGCAAGACTACAGTGTGTCAGCTATCAACCAATTATGGAGGGAGATGAGCAGATTCATGGGGAACCCAGAGACACCCCACACGACCATACTGGGGAGGGAGATAATGGTGGAGCTACTGGTGGAGATAGTGGTGGAGATAATGATGGAGATACTGTTGGAGTTGCTGGTAAGGGGTACCAGTCAGTTCATTCCACTCCAACCTCTCCTCCTCTCACCACCCCTCATTTTACTCCACCTCCCCAACCTCCCCCCACTTTACCTCCCCTACACTATAGGGGGATGCCACCCCTGTCACCACACCCTGCAAGTCTACAACCTACCACAAGTGTAGACCTCCTTCAGCTCATACAGTATATGGAGCAATGCAGACAACGGGACGACTATACCAGAAGACAGGAGGAGGACCGCAAAAGACAGGAGGAGGACCGCAGACGACAGGAGGAGGACCGCAGAAGATGGGAAGAGGAAAACCGACGACAGGAGGAGGAAACAAGACGACGCACGGAGGAGGACTACAGGAGACAGATGGACGATGCCAAGTTCTCCGCCCTTGTCCAGGCTCTGGCCCAAATTACCCCACCTGCCGCCGCACCTATACCTACCTCAACGGGGACAACACCCAATTCCACAACATCCTCCACCCCTACAGCTCCACCTCCACCACAGAAGGCTATCACCCAGAACCCGCCGCCCCTTCGTGCTGATGCCACCTTCCAGGTTTTCAGAGAATGGAGGCGTCGGTGGGACGATTACTCTATTATGGTAGACTTATCTAAATTACCGAGGGAGAAACAACTGATCCAGATGCGGATGTGCTTAATCCTGGAGACACAGCAGCTTTTGGAGCACACCTTAAGCATACCCCCTGACACCGACAAGACCGTTGATGCAGTCCTCGATGCACTTCAGAAGCACATCAAGAATTCTCGCAATGAAGCTCTCCGTCGCAGGGACCTGTTCAGTTGCAAGCAAAAACAGGGCGAGTCATTCAACAACTTCTACGTCCGCCTCTGCCACATCGCCGAAGAAATTGACGTCTGCCCAGGGAACTCTTCAGCCTGCAAGGAGACCCAACTCAAGATGGTCATTCTGATGGGGATACATGACGAAGAACTTGTACAGAAGCTGCTTTCCCTCGACGCCACTCCTTCATTACAGGACATCGTCAACACTTGCCGTTCCTACGAGGCCACTCGAAGCGCTACGTCAGCCATACGTGCCCCACCGTCCCAGGTTAACGCCGTGTCAGCGTACAAGCAGAACAAGCAAGTTAAGCAACGCGACAAGTTCTCCACATCGCAACAGTCCTTGGCGTCGGCTGCCGCCTGCCAGCGTTGTGCTCGCCGGCACGACAAGAACAAGTGCCCGGCTGAAGACTACACCTGCACTAACTGCGGCTGTCGTGGTCATAAGCCTAGGACTCCTGCTTGCCCTGCAGCCACCGCCCAGTGTCGTCGCTGCAACCATATGGGCCACTACGACAAATGCTGCAGATCTTCCAAGACGCCCGCCACACAGGACAACGCCGCTTCCTCCCACAACAAGTCTACAGCAAAGAAGACCACAAGTTGTCAACATGTGGGATCACCTGTTCAGGCACCCACACTGACATCCGTGAGTCTCACCTACAGCGGCACCACTAGAAAACTCCACATGCTTCCTGACACAGGTGCAGGCATCACAGTGATCGGCCGACGACACCTCGGCATACTTCGGATTCCTCTCAGCAGCCTACGACCTCCGCCTCCGACAACAACGCTCAACGCGGATGGCTCTGCAATGGCTCCTGCTTTGGGGACGTTTCATGCACAACTCACCATCAGCAAACGCTCCTGTTCGGCCACAATCCAAGTCCGCGAGGGTGTTCAGACGCCGCTTCTGTCCAAACGCCACTGTCAAGAATTGGCCATCATCTCAGCGAAATTCCCCAAGCCAATTCTACAGGTCAAACACATCAACAGGTGTAAGGAGCTACCCTTCACAGCCACCACATCACCTGCACAGGCTGACCCTGGCAAAGTCGGAGCGATCAAGGACTTCCCGACACCAGCCAACATCACCGACCTTCGCTCCTTCATGGGTTTGGTGAACCAGCTGGCGGAGTTCACCCCCGACATCACCACTGCCGCTCAGCCCCTGCGCCCCCTGATGAGCCCGAAGAGGTCGTTTATGTGGACCGCTGACCATGATGAGGCTTTCCGCCGGGTCAAGGCTGCCCTGCTCAGTCCACCCGTCCTGGCCCCATTCGACCCTTCCCTACCAGTGATTCTACAAACTGATGCGTCCCGCCTTAACGGTATTGGATACGCCCTCCTACAGGATCATGGCAACAACCGTCTCCGCTTAGTTCAGTGTGGCTCGAGGTTCCTAAGCGACCCCGAGTCCCGCTATGCCACCATTTTTTTTTTTTTTTTTTTTTTTTTCTATATTCCAACTTACTTCCTCTCGGGCATAGGCTGAGAGCCTTAACATTCACCGCTTTACAATGAACAGTGAAGCCCGTGAGGTCTTGTTCCAGTCTAGGGAGTGAGACATGTGAAGCACGTAGAGTACAACGAGCACCTGCCATCTTGCCTTCACATGAGGCACGGTGCTCACTCATGGCCCGAAACGACCCCATCTCTGAAGCCATCTCGTTCCCATGCTTCACTGTCTCACTACCTACACTCGGACTCTCACACTTACATACACACAACGCCACCTGTTGAGCAGATAACTCACCAGGCATTGCACCCCTATAGCATATTTTGAATATGGGAATATTCATACAGTGCTATTTAATCAGGGAACAACCAGGGTATTTTATTGACGTTTCGGTGGGCTTTGTGGTAATGCACTGATACTAGGTACAGCACAAATTCCATCCCAATAATATCTTCCCATTGATACATCGGGATTTGAACCCGGGACCTTTGGATTACCAGGCCAGTGGCAAGACCACTCCACCACACCTCCCCTAAATTGAGCTGGAGCTAAATTGAGCTAAATTGAGCTGGAGATGCTAGCCGTGGTCTGGGCCATGTCCAAGTGCAAGTTCTACCTCATTGGACTGCAACACTTCACCCTCATGACGGACCATCGCCCCCTCATCCCCATCTTCAACAACTACACCCTTGATGCGGTTGAAAATCCCCGCCTCCAACGTCTGAAGGAGAAAGTCGCACCTTATCTCTTCACAGCCGTCTGGCGCGCTGGCAGGTTGCTCTGCATCCCTGATGCGTTGTCACGGGCCCCTGTCAGCCACCCGACGCCAGAGGATGAGTTAGCATGTGCCGACGCCACGGTTCACCTCAGATCCCTCGTGACTGTCAACGCCGCCGCCGCCGACGTCAACTCTCCTTCACAGGACGCAGACAGGATTCTCCAGGAACTCCGAGACGTAGCCAGAGCGGATACTGTGTACATCCGCCTGCGTGAGTGCGTTACTTCGGGTTTCCCCACCAACCGCTATGACCTGCACAACTCTCTACTCCCATTCTGGAAACTCCGAGACTACCTGTCAGCAGATGGTGAACTCGTCCTGTACGGAGCGAGGGTTGTGGTTCCTGAAGCCCTCCGCCGCCGCACCTTGGCTCGCCTGCATGATAGTCACAGAGGCGTGGAGGCCACTAAGCGTAGGGCGCGACAGGCTGTCTTTTGGCCTGGCATCAACTCTGACATCGCCAATACAGTTCAAGCTTGTGAGCCATGTCAGGTCTTACAGCCTAGTCAGCAGCAGGAACCCATGATCAACGACGACAACCCAACTAGGCCATTCGAGTCTGTTTCAGCCGACTTCTTCGCTGTGGCGGGGAAATCCTTCCTCATCGTAACAGACCGACTCTCAGGCTGGCCCGTTGTCGTACCCTGCAAAGGCGATACTACCGCTTCAAACACCATCAGGATCTTCTGCCGCTACTTCAGGGAAGTTGGTGTACCCCTCCGCCTACGTACAGATGGAGGCCCACAGTTTACTAGCCGTGAGTTCCGGGACTTCATGGAGCGTTGGGGAGTCAATCACTTGGTCTCTTCCCCACACTACCCACAATCCAACGGTCATGCCGAGTCTGCCGTCAAGTCCGTCAAACACCTCATACTGAAGACGGCTCCCTCAGGCAACATCGACTGTGAGGACTTTGACCGTGGACTGTTGGAGCTCCGCAACACCCCGAACTTCACAGGCCGCTCCCCGGCACAAATCTTGTATGGCCACCCACTACGGTCTTGTGTCCCTGCTCATCCCCAGTCCTTTGCAGCAGAGTGGCAAGCCAAGGCCGAGGACTGTGACCGCCGTGCAGCCGCCCACACTGCGCTGGTGCAGAGAAACTATGACCAGCACGCACGCCCCCTTCCCAGGTTGAGAGTCGGCACCACAGTGCGGATCCAAGACCCGACTTCTCACCGCTGGGACAAGGTTGGGGTCGTCATGGGCTGCGGCAGGTCTAGGGATTATGAGGTTCGTCTCCCCAGTGGTAAGATATATTGGCGGAACCGTCGCTTCCTCCGCCCAGTGAATTCCCCTGGTGTTGAACCCCTCCCCCATAACCCTGAGATCCCTGTGTCTTGCACGGACCCAGAAAGAGAGTCCTTCACTTCCCCCATGGCCCCACGTAGGTCTGAACGGCTCCTAGAAAAAGAGTCAGCTCGACAACGTCTTGCGAGCTTGAAGGGGGAGGGAGGTGTTGATATAGGTTAAGTGCACACACAACATATATACAGAGTGTACACATGCCTTAATCATATTGCAACATACACACATGTACTTTCAGGGCAATACTATCATTGTTTAATATCCCATGATAATATACCGTACTCTGTAGTATCGGCAGCGTTGCACCAAATATATCCGGCACCGCTGCACATGTTTTCATCAGTAACATCCGGTCGGCACTCAGCATAGCAGTGCCACCCCAGCTCTCTGTATCTTTGGCTAATAACAACCTATAAACTTATCTCTGGACTTTTATTCTACATCCTTGTGCAAGAAAGGATTATCAAGGTTGTTGTAGCTTCACATGACAACCATACACTGTTCATTCCATTATTGTGTTTCTTCCTTACTTGATGATTGGTCCAACTTATTACTCTGGTAGCTTAATGGCCGTTGCATGCACGGAAATACAGGTGAATGAATGCAAATAGTCTAAATGACACAGGATAAATAAAAACACAATATACCGTTTGGTATTCTTAACTATATTAAAACACTGTAAAGAGAAATACACTTTTCACTGTGATACACAAATCAATACGATTATTACTTTAGTCAACCACGGAATATATCGGTGTTATTGGCGCAATGAACTACTTCTTATCACCACATCAAAGTTAACTAAAACCCTTCAACAGGTGACCCCAAGGCCACTACCCTAGTAAACACACTCGGTCACTAGGTTCATAAGGCGTACAACAGCTCACAATGGGGTGAAGGTTAGCTCAAGGCTCAATAACACCAACAGCATCCTGTCTCAGTACAGCCACTAGGTCATGTCCACTGGGGTGGACACAGGACACTGCACCTGGTACTTCTCCCTGGACTTCGCTCCTGACCTGGGACCTGGTATTAACATTACCATTAATAAAACTGACAACATTCTATATCTTAATTTATATCAACATTACAAAAGTGGTCAAATGTGTCAATTAAGAGACAACAAAAGGAGGATGTACATTATTGGGTTACAGATAAAATTGACTTAGTTGACCCTCAAAAATATATAAAGAAAAATGGTCCAAATAGAAAACGGAGGGTTGGAGATAGATATAATTTACTTAGTTGACCCTCAAAAATAAAATGGTTTAAAATAGAAAACGGAGTGTATACACACACACGACTCAGGAATGTGGGCTTACATTAAGTTACATACATGATATTGAACTCGACATACGGGATCTTATTGCTGTAAGAATACTACACTAACATAATACAATTAACATTATCTTATACATAATTAATAAGGTTGGCAGGACAAATAATATGGAATTTGAAATCTAAATGATTAATTATCAGACGGAATGAATAATTTCACCTTCGACCAAGACAAAGGATGTCGTATAATTTCGTAGTTACATATATAAGAAACTGGGCATAACAAATGGTCTCAAACTTTATCTTAAATACTTCACAATTCACTTCAACTCACCTTCAACTGAAGGTTTTATCTAAACACAACACAAAAGGGAAATTTATACTGAGTTAAGACAAATATTTCCCCTTAGTCCGCCCGAGGCTGGCGACTGGGAGGGAATGACGCTGGCACTCTCGGCTCTAGGCTCTGTAGGACTCGGGTCAGCGTCCTTTGTCACAACAATAACCATACCTTGATTAAATGAGCTCCTCAACTTACTTAGGAGTCTAATAAGACTTTCAAAGGATAATTGAATTACTTTTATATGATGCAATGAATTTCAGGCACAAACATGTTAACTGTTACTTACGATATCCTAGGTAAGACTATAGTTTTTAAGTTGGAGGTAGGACTCATAAATTTCCACCTGTCAAACCCCCTTGAGGTGGGCACTTGTCGCTAAGGCCTCAGAATCAGGGTGTCACACTAGAGACTCGGTACAAGCAATTATTAGGCCAAATATCAGCATTATACTAGATTCACAAAGTTAAAGTTATGCTTTGCAATTAACTTTATACACCTGGAAGTGATTAAATGGCCAAAACAAGTAAATTTCATTTTAATTCCAAAACAAAATTGCTCCGATTGTGACACCCCTTTTCTAAACTTAATATAACAATACCAAACAATTATATTTAATATGTAAAGTTAGAATAATGACCCTCGTACCTATGAGACACCATTGGGCCTTTTTAATTATTTATTTTTTTAGTCATTACAATTTAATATATGTCAACTGATATCTTAATCAAGATAATAACATAATACCGAACATTTCACCTAATCTCAACACTGACTGGGTCATTATTGGGCTTAAAGTGAGTGAACAGAAAAAGTCTTGGTGTAAATATTGCCAAAATTAAGCCTAGTCAATTTAGACCCCTTACACAGCTTTTTTCCCCCCTTAACCCTTAAAAAGCGGCTCACCACATAAGTCGAGTTGAAAAAACTGGCAAAAAACGGGTGAAAAAAGGGTGGAAATCGAGTGAAAATGGGTGGGATAGTAATGATCCATACGTCCGACATCTGTGGCCTCCCGGCCCACACTAACTCCAGTTCCCCCACCGCGCGTGAGGATGACAGTGTAACCAATAGTTCGCTAAAAGTGAGCAAGGTAGCAAAATCAGCTAAACTTCCATCTTCGAGGTAACACTGTCAGTGCTCCACGAGTGCTACGTAGCTGTATGTGGCGTCATTGTGTAGCGATTTCCACCTAGTTTTCGGCGCAATACAGTTCCTTTCATACTGATGGTTGATATAGCAGTCAGAACGGCCCAGAAAGGCCCAAAACGGCCACAGAGCACCCGCTAGAGGAGGGTTAAGACTTTTACTCACTCACTTTCAGCCTAAATTATTACAATACGGTGCCTTACAAGAAAATGGGCACAAACATAACACGATTACACTTAATCAACTGAGCCATAGGAGTCAGAAAGAGCACCATCCTCGTGATCGTCGGACATACCCAATTAAAAAACAAAAATCCAGTAGTACATATAAACAATTAAACCAAAACAACTACAACTGTGTGTGGCCCACCTTTAACTAACCCAATCATTACAGCCCAGAACACCTCCCTCCACCCCTAATACTACTGTGAACCCCAGAAGCCCAGGTGTAGGTAGAGCGCGGGCGTCCACCAGACAAGGTTGCCCTACACACTCGATGAGGTAGACGAGTCCTGGGAGAACCCGTAGGCTCCCCCTTCTACACCGCTACCCCACGTCCTGATGTGATCGGTCTATTCCCTACCCCCGAAAACATCTGTCTGCGTTGTACTAAAGAGCCACCCCATGGAGGCTATACACACGACTTCCCAAAAAGTCCACAGCAGCTCAAGTTACAATGGAGAGATTTACCTGCCACCCAAACACGGGCGACTACCAAGGGCAACAACACGCAAGACTGGCCAACCAAAGAGGGGTCACACACCACCATACAGTACTACAAAATAAGGCTCTAACCCTTTTAAACATTACTCATCCAGTCTACGGGGCTTCCTGTGATGACGAGGTGCTAGTTTCTACTCCTCTACTCCACTTCTCCATTTCCTCCGCACTGTTCCACTAACCATTCCTGCCATCGATCACCTCTCCTTCACCCATGTGGGTGGTGAGAGGATTGTCACTCCAAGCTCCCCCTTCTTCACCCACGTGGATGTTGAGGGAATTGGTTCCTTTATTTTTCGACATTTTACAATACAAACCCATTCCGTACTTATACATAACTATGGTAATCATAACAACTGAAACGTGGTAACGCGACAAAACATTAAACACTTAAAAATTTTGCAATATCTCTTTTCTGAAATGTGGTAGCGTGATAAAGATATATGCAAGGCAATCGGAGTAAAGGATACGGATAATCCCGGGAATAAACAATTAACGTTGTCACTAATTAAACCCAACCTTCCCAGAATTATCCCACCGCTGCCACCACTGTAAGGGGGGGTTTTCGTAGTCTTTACTTTTCTTTTCTAATGTTCCTGGAACTTTGCTGTTACCCCCGCCTTATTTATTATTTCCTGTTCATTCCATTATTGTGTTTCTTCCTTACTTGATGATTGGTCCAACTTATTACTCTGGTAGCTTAATGGCCGTTGCATGCACGGAAATACAGGTGAATGAATGCAAATAGTCTAAATGACACAGGATAAATAAAAACACAATATACCGTTTGGTATTCTTAACTATATTAAAACACTGTAAAGAGAAATACACTTTTCACTGTGATACACAAATCAATACGATTATTACTTTAGTCAACCACGGAATATATCGGTATTATTGGCGCAATGAACTACTTCTTATCACCACATCAAAGTTAACTAAAACCCTTCAACAGGTGACCCCAAGGCCACTACCCTAGTAAACACACACTCGGTCACTAGGTTCATAAGGCGTACAACAGCTCACAATGGGGTGAAGGTTAGCTCAAGGCTCAATAACACCAACAGCATCCTGTCTCAGTACAGCCACTAGGTCATGTCCACTGGGGTGGACACAGGACACTGCACCTGGTACTTCTCCCTGGACTTCGCTCCTGACCTGGGACCTGGTATTAACATTACCATTAATAAAACTGACAACATTCTATATCTTAATTTATATCAACATTACAAAAGTGGTCAAATGTGTCAATTAAGAGACAACAAAAGGAGGATGTACATTATTGGGTTACAGATCTCGTTGGGGGTGGGGGTTTCGCTCTCAGGATTTTCGTTCCTGTGGCTCGTTAGCGGAGGGGGTTTCGCTCTCAGGTTTTTTGTTCCTGTGGTATTTTACTTCCGTCGCCTTTATATGAGGTATGACCTCGTACCTCAAGGTTGGAGTATGTAGGTTTGTTTAGGGGGGCCAGGTCAGGTCGGTGAGGGGGTTAGGTTGGAGGGAAATGGCAGCCTGTAGCTGAGGACGAAGATTACTGTCATCCCGACTAGCAACAGACTGTTCAGAAAAGAGAGACAAAAACTTAAAACATTTTATCCTGGAATGTGAATAATATAATGAAATTAGGAAAAAAAAATAACAAGATTACTCAGGCCATATATCCAAGACACTGAAAACTAATAGGAGAGTTACTATTCAAGAAAGAAGGGAACGAGGGAAGAAAATACATAGATGTTGGAAAAGGAGAGAAAAGATGATAAAAGAGCTTGACGAAAGGACAGATAATTAAGAACACAGGAAAATTAAGAAGAGCTAAAGTGTTTAACAATGTATAAAACAAATTTAAAAGATAGTCAGAAAAGTGTAGGTTAACAAGAAAAGTAGTATGACTAAGGGAAAAAAAATATATAATATATACAGTATATGGAAAACATGTAAATTTATAGAATCATGCCCAATCGCTTAGGAATTGAAAACAATCAAAACAAAAATTTCATGGAAAATTCCAGTACAATAATATCCTCATCATCATCAAGGGGGGTTTATTTAGGGTCGCCGTTAGTCTTGGTGAAGGTCTGGTTTATTTGGTAGGGATGGTGGTGGTGGTTGTGGCTTCGACCTTGGGGGTTCACTTTCACTTTGGAAGGGAGGGGTGGATATACCGTTAGGTCTGTCGTTAGGAATGTGGGTCTGGGTGAGAGCTGGCCCGGGGCCAGTTTTGGAGGGTGGTTTAAATGGTTTCGGTCGGGGGTAGTGATAGGGGGGGTTTAAAGGTGAAACGGGCAGGTCGAGTCGGGGTTGTTGTTGCGGAAGAGGTTGGTGCTGGGGAGGGGTTGAATTGTGTAGAGAGTTGTGGTCGTGAGTGGGGTTGGAGGAAGGGTGAGTAAGGCTGGAGGTTCAGAGTTTACGATGATCGGGTGGTTTGGAGGTTTGGAGTGTGGGGATTTGATAGGGAGATGGTGGGGGGGGGGTCTGGGCAGGCAGGGTTGTGGTTTGAGAGGGGTTGAATTTGGACTGATTTTATTTTCGGGAGAGACGTGAATGGGATTTCGAGGAGTGGTTGAGGTTGAGAGGTTGATTATGTTGTTTGGGGCGAGAGAGAGGGTAGTATTTTGGGAGTTAGCCAAGGTGGAAAAAGTTTTGTGGTTGGATTGGGGTGGGCGTGGTATTTTGTCGAGCGGGATCTTTGGGGGTGGAATTTGGGGCGGATGGGGTAACGGTGAAGAGGGGGGTAAGATAGGGGGGAAAGAGGAGGTAGGGGTTATGTATGGGGGTGATTTTTCGTCCTGAATGTGGTCGTGAGAGGTTAGGCTGGCAGGGTGGGAATTGGTGGAGGTTGAAAGTTTAGCTGGGCTAATGATGGTGGGAGACCGACTGGTGAGCAGGTGTTCGGTACGCATGAGGGGGGGAAAATCACTTTGGTGGGGGTCACGCGTGAGGGGGGGATTAACGGCACGTGTGGGAGGATCAGAGTGGTGAGGTGTGAGTGATCTAGGAAATGGAATTTGTTGGAGGGACTGGGGAGGATTGGTGGGGGAAAAGTTAGGCATAGGACGTGGGTTATTGGGGGAGGACTGATGTACTGATTCGTGGTTGTTAAAAGTACGAATTTGGGGAATTTTCTTGGTGGCAGTCACGGTCTGTTTAGATGTTATCTGGGATTGGTGAGTTTGTCTGTCATGAGAGGGCGAGTCAAGTGTGGTTTTTTGAAGTTTTCTAGGGGTGTGAATTGTGTGGGGGTGGAAGGGAGCTACTGACGGAAAACTGTCACAAGGGGAATTTTGTTGGTTGTGGAATAGCTGAACATTTCTGGGGGCATGGGGAAAACATTGTTGGGTACATAGGTCGGCATTTTCCCTGGAAACATGGGTACATAAATATTTGTTAGAATGGTTGTTACATACATCCGAGTCTGTCCTGGAAAATATGGGAGGATTTATCCTGGACAGATGGGGGTCTGGGTGATTGACAGGTAAATTGTGGGGATGGGGTGAGTAGGTCAGTTTGGAGAGATTGTTGCGGAAGAGATTTGTCTCGGACAACAATGGAATTTGGTAGGATGGATGAAGGAGACATTGATGGAGATTTTGGTTCTGGTGCTGGATTATGGGGCAGGTTGGTGAGCGGGGGTGTTACTGGAGGTGGATTCAAGAGCGGTTCGGGTAATGTTGGAGAGGGTGACAAGGGAGGGGGGGAATAGGAGGTAGGCGGAGCTGTAGCATTCTTGGTTCATGCGGGTGTTTGAAGGGGTTCACCGAGGTTGGGCATGTGGGGAGATGATGGTGGGGGGTGTGAGGTTGACAGTTTTGAGGGGGGGACAGGTGATGAATATGAGGAAGTGAGAGGCGTGACAGGTTGTTGAGGGATTGACGGGGGTGAAGGTTGGTCTTGGGTGACAGGGGCATGTGAGAGAGTGGAGGGGGGGCTCATTTTCTGACCAGCATTTTTTAGGGGTGACATTGAAAGAGAATTGGTTACGGTGGGGGTGACCATTTCTGCGTGCTGTGGTTTGTTGGCAGGCCTAGAAAAAGGATGGGGTTTATGGGGTAACACAATTGATGGAAGATTATCGTTGGTGGATGGCTGGGCAGGGGAAAATTTAGGGATGATCAGAGAGGATAGAGGCAAGGAAGAGTGCACTGGGGTTGGACTTTCACCGGAAGTCATTTTGGAAGGGTGCACAGAGTTTTCTTTAGGGGGATGGAGGGACTTATCGATGATAGTGTTCAGTGGAGGAATACGTTTACTTTCTTGGATAGGGGCTGAAGGGTTGGATAGGGGATTCATCGAACTGAGTAGGCATTTTTCTCTGATGGAGAGCATATGTTCTCCGAATGAGCCGTACGGGTCGAGATGGGCGGTGATGTAGGGTGGGAGGATGTCTAATAATGCGGTGAATAAGAGTTCATTTTGTTGCTCGTCATCTTCAGAGCTATACGTGGTCCTCACGTATCTGTAGAGTTGTATGAGGGTCACATTGATATCCCCTTCATACTTGATCTCGTTGATTTTTATTATTTTGGGGGCGACGAGGGAACCCAAAAGTGGCCCTAAGGTCCGGATCACGAGGGATCGAAACTGGTTCCAGGTAAGCTTTTGCTTTACCTGTTCAGCAATTTGGCAAAGAGAATGGTTCCAGGTAAGCTTATCAACAATTTGGGAAACGGCTTCTCCCAACTGCATAATGTGCAATAATGCAACGGCGATTTTGTCGCGGTCATTTTGAAATGCCACATCGTACAGTGGCTTTATTATGTCTAAGTAAGTGGTGATATCATACGTGTTTACATCATACTCGGGAATGTGTGTGAGTATCATAGCGAGCTGCCATTTTTGCGATGTTCCCATGCTTCTTCTGTTCCAAACTTGCAGTGTAATGCAACCTTTTATCCGAATCAAGAACCACCGCTGCCGCCAATGCTATGCCCTGTTTTTCTACAGGTTTAACTTGGGTAATGTGAGTTCTAACTGACTGGGTATATAAGGCTGCATGCACAATACAAGGTATGAGGAATAGAGAACACAAAAGAAACATACGGTAACAAGACACACGATCACGTTTATTAATATACCACTGCTGAATACTCGTGCAAGACAATATGATAGAAATGAACAATACTAGCATAAGTGGATCTGGATGGAGCCTAGTCTCCCACTTCCAACGTTCAGATTTTAATCTTCTGATCACTGGCTTATTTAACAGGTTTATATACTGGAGACCATCAATGTTACTTATAGATTCATATTCACTGTTAGATTTATTACTGGTAGCTCTGGTGCACAAGTAATAGTTCACAGACTAGATTATACACGCGTATTTTAGAGCACGGAAATTCTAGTAACCTCAGGGGGGTACTGATCTAAGTTTTTTATTCTTATGGCAGAAATACGTAGGACACAAATCAGTGGGCGAACGTTAGATATCACTAGGGTTTTACTCCTATGTAATAATATCTGGATAAAGGTAATTACGAGAGTTAATGTCGCCTGTTAATTAATAAACACTGATACGCTTAGCACTTCCCAACTGGAATGGTTATATATGAATTACACTGGGCAAAGATATAGCCACTTCGTAGAAATATTAATAAGTGAATCTCTAAATAGCACTGTAACAATGTAGTACTAATAGAGTGAATCTTGGGTAGTATCTGATTGGTCTGGTCCTGGTTATCTTGCGTCCATGATGTTGGGGGCTAGCGACTGGTTCCGCGGCCGTCCAGGGTGTCCATATGTAGGAAGTTCTCAAATACGTGGACAGGTCCTTCTATCCAAATCTGCCACGGAGTCTGCCAGCTCTGGAACTCACTTCTCAGCAACTAACAAGGATAGAGCTCAAGGCTAACTCTGGTGACCAACCTGGGTTGGTGTCTATCTTTCAACTGATTTTACTGGGGGCGGGAGCTGGGTTTATAGGCTCGGTTTTGGGCCCTGTAGGCCATAGGGATCTCGAGTCTTATGGACTTATTTGAGTTCTCAATAGATACGGGGACTAGGTAAGGTGGTGATTACTGTTGTGGCACATGGCTATAGGAAGCCTTCATAATATGATATAACTGAGCCTTAGTAAGAGGTACTATTTTGGCTATACTGGAAGTATTTAGGGGAGAGAGACTGGATCTACTTTGCGAGGAGGATGGGGACAGCTGTGATAGGAGCGTCTCTCTTAGATTGTTCAATCTTCATTCTATGGTATAGCTGAGGTGCTAATTTAGTGATCAGAGTATGCAAGAAAGGTAAATGGTTTATTGTGAGTTAATAGAGGTTAGTAAAGGTGTTAGTCATGCATGGTTAGTTCATTGATAGGAAGAATTCCTGTGCTACCTGGCAATGACCCGGAAGTCAAACAAGGGTCAGGTATACCTCCGCAGGGGTGGGGATCTCCCTCCTCGGGTGGGTAATGTTACGAACTGGCACTCAGGTACACAAGGGCTCTCAATCAGGACTCGAATACGGCTCGCTGCCACAACGGAAACACACGATCCCAACCCCTGAGTACTGCCAGCCGAACAAAAAACACCAATACCCTCCGGGGTTCAATCTGCTATAACGGGGTATACAAGAACTCGGTACTAGTGTTCAACAACAGACTAATAAAGAGACAGAAATTATCTAGTCTGGTCAACAATCAAACAATGAAGTAATAAAAACAACACCAAAGAATAGTGTTGGCCGAAGCCGAAGTAATCCACCCTTGACTATGAACTTAAGAAGTCCACCACCCTCTACTTCGGATCGGCACTATTACGTTACGTTAATTAATAGTCCTTAACCCTTAACTGTCGGCGCGCAACATAAGTCGAGTTAAATAAAGCTGGACTATGTGGCGGCGCTCGACATAGGTCGTGTGGCAATTTCAGCACGTAATGTTGCTGAGAGAGAGAGACAAGTGGTGGCAGGAGAGTAGCGAGCGTATGACTGCTCCAGACCACCGCGGCGAACCTACTGACACGAATCCCACCTCCTCCCTCCCTCTCTCACTCGCTATATACGGAATTGTATGGGGAAAGTGCCTAATTACATGCTTTTTGCACTCGCGTTGCACGGTTATTGCAAGAAAACTAGCCATCATAAAAGGATCGTTATGGTGTCATTCGAAAGCTCTGTTTATGCCCTTTCAGGGATAGATACTTGTTTTACGTTCTGGGTCTTATTTAGGCATGAAAATGATCACGTAAACAGCCCTATTTTGGCTAAAAACACCCCGCTGGGCGGTACATATAAATAAACCGCCTAGGCCGCTAATAAGGTGTTAAGCATCGAGCAAGGAATCTTCTGAAAAAAGTTAGATGCTTCTCGGATGCTCGTAAGAAGTACGTATCGGATTTTGAACAGTAATTCAATAAGCAAAGACACTGGCAATTAAATACTATTAAAGGCTTAAATTGGCATAAGAATAATTAAAAGAATATGCAATAGTAAATGGCAAACATTAAAAGGAAGTACTCCGCAAATGCAACGGCAATAGCCTACTCGGATTGTGCTCGTGGGCCACTAATCACTAAAGTAGCCAAGCTTGCAACACATGAAATCAATAGTGCATAAACAATATCATACATAAGGAAAGCTTCAATACTATTCTGTTTCAACTAATCGAGTAAAGTCTAGCTGGGGTACTGTAGGCAAAAAGGTAGCAGTGACTGAGCAAAAACGGCTCATAGCCTAGCGAAGTCCTCACGACTGTTTAAAGTATTACGTTAAAAACTAACAAGTGCACTTTGAGAAATCCAGATCCCTTGTATCTGGTTTTCTCCCGGCTCCTTGACAAAGTAAAAACAAACTGTTAATAAAATACAGGGTGGTTAGGCTCTTGCCCTCACGCACTGTAAATTATTAACTCAACACAGTCAGCCGCGAAGACAACCTAGGCTTCACTGAACCGAAACGAGTATGCAGGTTTATCGCTTAACCACTGCATCAAACAACAACTCGTAACACGGAAAAGCCTTACCCGTCTAGCATTACCTAGACTAGCAGAAAACAGGAATAATAATAACACACAGGGAAATGCATATACAAGTGCAACAAACATAAATCAATCCTATTCTAAGTCAACCCTTCCAAAATAGGCTATCTAATAGGCAAGTATCTCGTGAAAACTCAAGCGATAATACGTTGGCTGACTAGCTCTGCACCAACGGGACCATGGAAGTTAAACAGGGTAGGGAAAAGAGGAGATAAGAATGTAAGGTAGTAGAGAAAGTTCCCATCAGTCAGAAGAATATATATAGTTAGCAAGGGAAATGAGAAGTCGCTCTGCCTAATGAGTTCTGATGAAAAAATGGCTAGACTTCCATTTTATACCCGGCCCTCTAGTGAGCCCAACGTGAACTACTAAGGATCGCCCACTGACAACCATTACGTAATTTCTCTCTCTCCTCTGGGATACACAAAGGCTCCCCCTAGCACTGAGGGAGGGAGGAATGCGAGTGAGTTAGGCCTACCTCCTGCCTGGCGTACCCACTGACCCCTAACTGTGGCTGTTTCTCTTCCCATCATTACAAATAAGTTTTACACACAATACTTATAACTAATGATATAAAATAGAACTCGTTGACTCAGATGAAAACAAAATACATATTCATAATACTTATAGTACAACGGTTCACATGAACTAAGTTAGGAAACTCTACATAGACTACAGCCAAAGTTCCTGCCCTGACGATCCTAGCGAGAGTGGGGCATGACTAGGCGTTCTGTACAGCATGCTCACACGTGGACATGCGTCACACCTCCCCCAAGATTTTACTCGCTCAACCCTGAGCTAAAATCTGACAAACACAGAACCCCATCAAGCCCCTCACACCCAGCGACCGCATGGCACTAAAACAAAGCTGAGTTTATCACCAAAACACATCTTATTATTAAAAAAAAAAAAAATCACATTTTATAACTCCTCCCAACAATAGCAAAAAGACACAATATCATGCTCCCAGAGCGAGCTTACAGCAGCTCAGCCGTTTGATAGTTCTTGGACTACTCAAACTCTATAGGCTATGACAAACTTATACGATTACCTATATCAAAAGAAAGAGTTTTTATATGATTTTTATATTTTAATATGTTTTTCCCGGCTGCACTATAAGGGCAGCCTATTTTCCTCCACTCAAACCCACACACCTGTGATAGCCTACGACTGATCATCCACCCTTGATAAACAATCCGCGATCACATTGTCACATCCAGCAATATGACGGATGTCCAGGTTATACTCCTGCAACATCAAAGACCACCTGGTCAGTCTCATATTGCGATTGTGAAATTGATTCAGGAATCTCAAAGGGTGATGATCAGTGTAGATAACCACGACTGGGCCATAGGCTGGAACATACACCTCGAAGTGCCTGAGCGACAGCACAATCGCCAGTAATTCCTTTTCTATTGTAGAATAGTTCTTTTGTGCAGCATTGAACTTCTTAGAAAAGAAACTTACTGGGTGTTCCACACCTTCATTGTCTGTCTGTAGCAAGACGGCACCAGCCCCTACACCACTAGCATCTGTTGCCAGCTGAAAAGGCCTGTTAAAGTCTGGGGCCCTGAGTATCGGGTGAGTACATAGCAAATGTTTCACCAAAGTGAAAGCCTTTTCACACTCAGGTGCCCACAAAAACTTTTTGTCTTTAGATAACAAATCTGTGAGAGGTGCCAACACCGTTGAGTAACCTTTTATGAAGCGTCTGTAGTAGCCTATCATACCCAAGAATCTCATAATCTGCTTCTTGGTTGTTGGGTGCGGAAATTTATTGATAGCCTGTACCTTGTTCTGAGGAGGGCACACCTGTCCCCTTCCCACTACAAACCCAAGGTACTGCACAGTGGCTTTTACGAAGTCACACTTTGCCAAATTTACTACCAGACCTGCTTCACTAAGTTTCCGGAACAAGGTCTCAAGGTGCTCACAATGGCTCTCAAAGTCGTCATCATAAATGATTACATCGAACAAATATACTGTGCAATTCGGAATGTCCTTTACAATTTCATTCATCAGGTTCTGAAACGTTGCTGGTACATTCTTAAGTCCGTAAGGCATAACATTGCACCGGTAGGTACTCCCGTCCACAACAAAACCACATACCTCTTTAGCACGCTCGGACAAAGGTACTTGCCAGTAACCTTTTACTAAATCTACTTTAGACAAAAAACGAGTATTACCAATTTTGTCAACACTATCATCAACCCGAGGAAGAGGATATGGGTTAGTTGGAGTCAAACCGTTTAACCTACGGAAATCAATACAAAAGCGTACCTTGCCATCTGGCTTAGGCTGCAGTGTTATGGGGGAAGTCCACTTAACTGTGCCTTTCTCTATCAACCCTCTACCGAGCATATACTCCAACTCATCCCTCAGAGCTGGTAGTTTTATGGGGGGCACACGGTACGGGATTGACTTAAAGGGTATATGGTCCCCCACGTCAACATCATGCATAGCCTGAGTAGTGAGGCCTGGGTGTTCAGCAAATACAGTGGGGTATGAACCGAACAACTGACGGATAGCATCAAACTGCGGATCAGGCAAATGAGCTATAGCCTCGTCAGCCCTTAGGCTCGAGTTCCCCGCCCACTGATCCGCTGAAACATGTTGATCCCAGCTATCCTCCTCTGAAGCTTGACTGTCCCCCTCTCCTTCTCCACCACGGCCGCAACAAGCCAACACAGGGACAGTGAGAGGCTCAGAGGGGCGCCTCACATACTCTTTAATAAGGTTCACGTGACATAACTGGTTCTTTTTCCTCCTGTCTGGAGTGGCAACAAGGTAATCTAAGTCTGAAATTTGTTCTACAATTTTATAAGGTCCAGTGTACTTCGCAGAGAGGGGGTTACCAACCAAAGGCAACAAAATTAATACCTCTTGTCCTACAGTGAACTTCCGGAGCCTCACTTTGCGATCATACCTGTCCTTCATCAAAGCTTGTGATTCTGTCAAATTTCTACCTGCCATCTCCAGACTCTTAAGCATGCGCTCACGGCTTTCAAGCACATACTTTAATAATGGACAAGGCTGCACAGTCCCCTCCCAAATTTCTTTCAGCATGTTAAGGGGGCCCCTGACACGGTGTCCAAAAATCAGCTCGTTTGGACTAAATCCCAGGCTCTCACCAGGTACCTCCCGAGCAGCAAACAGCACATAAGGCAATCCAAGATCCCAATCCATACCGTTGTCAGCACAATAACACCTGAGCATGCTTTTAAGTGTAGCATGCCACCGCTCAAGCACCCCTTGACTCTCAGGGTGATACGCTGACGATACTACTGCTCGTATCCCATGCTGTTGCATTGTTTGCTTGAACATGTTGGAGGTGAAATTAGATCCCTGATCAGACTGAATCTCCTCCGGGTACCCGTACCTTGCGAAGTACCACAACAAGTTACTGACTACCGTCTTAGCCATTCCATTTTTCATAGGGTATGCATCGCGGTATCTAGTGGCAACATCCATTATGGTTAACAAAAATTTATTTCCAGCCTTAGTGGGAGGGAGTGGACCAACCATGTCAACAATAATTTTACTAAAGGGTGGCCCAATCACAGGAATAGGGTGTAACGGAGCCTTAGGAATAACTTGGTTCGGTTTCCCGACACGTTGACAAATATCACATGAGTTTATCCATGACTGCACATGAGACTTCATCCCCGGCCACCAAAACAATTTCCCCAAAGCCGCCACCGTTTTCTTGGCACCCAAATGTCCTGATAATGGAGAATCATGAGCCAACCTAAGCAAACTTTCCCTGCAGCCCTCTGGCACGACCAGCTGGTCAACTGTACCTGATCCGCCCTCCCAGTTCCTTTTAGGATCTTGATATCGGTGGTATAAAATTCCATTAAAGAAAAATAAATCCCCTGCCTTTGCATCCCTATCTTCTTCTAACTCCACAGCCCCATTGGTACACTGCAAAACCTCTGGATCCTCTAATTGCAACTTTCGAATGTCTGTGGGAGCCAACATGTCTAACTGCTTGGTCAACAACTCATGCCCTCCCCCAACATCCAACTTAGACATCCGGTTTTCTCGCTGCAGGTAACGGTGCTGTCTCTGAGTCTCTGCCTCCTCCACTACTTTATCAACTGTGTTAGGCACTGGAGTTACAACAGACTCGGTCAAAGGTCCTGCTATTGGGTCTTTTGGGAGAGCCACTGGTTCTAAACTCTTCAAACTTTTCCCAGCCTTCCGCTTCTCCTTAATTCCCTTCCTCCGCTGTTCTGTGGCCTGGGAAATAGGCTGTGATGCCTTAAATGCTTGGGAACGAGTTACCACACATGCCATCTGTTGGTGTTGACAACTCACTACCCACTCTTGTTCCTCCCTACTCACGTCGGCCGGCCTCTCGGCAACGACTAAGGGTGGAACGTCTAAAGTAGGCACCGCAAAGTCGTTGCCGAGAAGAAGGTCGACGCCCTCCACTGGCAATTTCTCAACGATCCCAACATCTAAGTCCTTAATCACACCATCAACTTCCAGCTCCACACGAACCAACGGGTATGACCTGGTCGCATTAATACCCTGAACAACAACCACCCGTGCCGCATTAATTGGTCGCCCCGTGAAATTCTTCAAAAGTGTCTGTGAAGCTCCAGTATCACGCAAAACTTCCACCTCATGCTGGCAACCCGCCCAACTTACCCTACCGGTCCCTCTATGGGCGCAAAAGACATCACGGACAGGGGACGAGCCTTCCTGAGTCTTATACATAGCCTGTGACCCTACCGCTGGCAAACTACCCTGGGTAAATCCAGACGACATTTCAGCCACACCTATGCTGCGCACCAAAGACACGGCTGCAGTTGGCGGCTTACTAGGACAAGATTTTGCATAATGCCCCTTCTTTCTACAATGAAAACATTCCACTTCCCCTATCGGTCTCTTCCGATAAGGGGCGGAGTTCTGACCCTTCTGTAATGGGACGGCTGTAGTCTTTGGTTCAGTCCTGGTATCTTGGCTTTTAAACTGAGGTTTATATCTATAGTGATTGTCCTGAGCTCGAGGGTTTGGAGTATCGCGCCCTTGGGAACTGCATCAACACGCTTTACAGATTCACATCCCCTGATTAGCGACAACCTGAGGTCAGCCATCTCAGCTGCCTCTTGAAGAGTTCTTGGGTTCTTTTCTTTAATATTTAAAGTCATTTCTGCACCAGTACACTTATAAAACTGCTCGAGCAGAAACAGCTCAGTCAACTGTTCTGCCGTCTCAGCTTTCTCAGAACGTGTCCAGTTTTTAAGTGCATCTTTTAAGTCCCGGGCATGTTCAAGAAAGGTCGCCTCCCTAGTCTTTGTAACACCCCGAAACTTCAATCGATATGTTTCCGGTTGCAACTCGTATGCCCGTAGGACAGCTCTCTTCAATTCTGGGTAGTCAATGCAAGACTCTAAAGGCAGTGCATCATAAGCCTTCAGACCCTTACCTGTAAGTCTTGAGGAGACTAGAGCTGCCCACTTCTCTTCAGGCCAATTATGCTCCCTACACTTCTTCTCAAAACGATTAAAAAATTCTGTGACTTCAGTTTCACTAAATACCGGCACCAATTTGACTAAGTGGGCCAAGGACTGTTCTCTTACTTGGCCCTCACGGCCCATCCGAGTCCCTGTCGACTCTGCACGAGTCTTATCTAAATCTAATTTAGCACAATATTTCTCTGAGTCGTACCTAAGCTCAGCCTCATGCCTCCTGGTCTCATCCTCCTGCCTCCTGGTCTCATCCTCTTGCCTCCTAACCTCAATCTCATGCCTCCTAGTCTCATTCTCCTGCTTCCTAGCCTCAATCTTAGCAAGCTCAAGTCTAAATACCATATCTGGAGGCAGGCAGAAAGAGGGAGCTGCCACTACTGAAGGAGGGGGGGCAAAAACTGGGGAACCACCACGTGCACCACCCGAGGGCACTCCAATCTGCCAATTCTCATTCCTCTGTGGGAGAGTGCTAACCTCCGGTAACTGAGTGGACGGCACTGTGGGAGTCGAGTGAGAGGGGATCTGGGGAGGAACCCCCCCAAACGCCCTCTCCTCCGAAACCCCATGTCGCCCACGCAACACCCAGGAAATCAGCTCCCCCTTGGACATCCCTGCTACATTGGAAATGCCCAAAACCTTGGCTATCAGGTGCAAGCCACAAACATCCACCCCAGTCAGCCTCTCCTCCGTCACGTGGTACCGCTTACTCACAAAAACTCTAGCATCCTCCTCACTGGTTACTAACGGCACACCTTCAAATGACATCTCTCGCTCATCGTCAGTGCTAATGCACGACATACTGAATTCCACAAAAAAATTCTCGAGACAAAAGTGTTAAACTTCCTATGCAAGAACTAATTACTAAATTAACTGGAGTCTCTTAAATGCTTTACTAATTGCCATACAAAAAAAATATTCTTCAATATGCACGCTAAAATACAAACAAACAAATGTTGTACAACTCTGCAAAAATTTATACTGTTCACAAAATCCTAAGCAAGGTCGCCATTTGTTACGAACTGGCACTCGGGTACACAAGGGCTCTCAATCAGGACTCGAATACGGCTCGCTGCCACAACGGAAACACACGATCCCAACCCCTGAGTACTGCCAGCCGAACAAAAAACACCAATACCCTCCGGAGTTCAATCTGCTATAACGGGGTATACAAGAACTCGGTACTAGTGTTCAACAACAGACTAATAAAGAGACAGGAATTATCTAGTCTGGTCAACAATCAAACAATGAAGTAAGAAACAACAACACCAAAGAATAGTGTTGGCCGAAGCCGAAGTAATCCACCCTTGACTATGAACTTAAGAAGTCCACCACCCTCTACTTCGGATCGGCACTATTATGTTACGTTAATTAATAGTCCTTAACCCGTTGAGCCCCGGCTAGTTATAATATTTTGTTCACCCCAGTCCCAAGCCATTTTCACTTATTTTTTTTGTTTGCTAAAATGGAAGACAAGGATGAGAAATGAAAAAAAAAACAAAAAAAAATCACCTCTGACATTTTTTTTTGGGGGGGGGGGCCGGTGGGGGGTTGGGGGGGGGGAGCTTCAAAAAAATTTGTTGAGCCAAAATGGAAGAGAATGGTGAGAAATGAACACACAAATAAAAAAAAACTCATTTCGGTCATTTGGGGGGCGGGGGGGGGGGTTTCAATAGTTCGTCTCCCCTGCATGACCACCCGCCCGGGAGCACTAGGGTAAAAACTGAGTATGGCATTGTACGGCATACATCCTAAGGAGTATCTCACATAAATCTCAAGCCTCTAGCTCCCATACGACCGGAGTAATGAAGGTTCAAAGTGGCGGTAAACTAGGGGTGTAAACTATCCCCACTAAGCCCACCACCACCAGCCGCGCGGCTGTCTCGGCCCGCTCACACCTACTGGCCCGGCTCCCCCACACACTACGGTACCGCCCCCTCCTATTCTCCCGCCATTTCCTACCTTACGAGCCACGTAAGTGTTTTTTATATGTCGGACGCACGTGATGCGTCGCTGGGAGTTGGTGATCAAAGACTGCCGACGCAACACGTGCGACGCTGGGTCTCAACGGGTTAAGCATCGAGCAAGGAATCTTCTGAAAAAAGTTAGATGCTTCTCGGATGCTCGTAAGAAGTACGTATCGGATTTTGAACAGTAATTCAATAAGCAAAGACACTGGCAATTAAATACTATTAAAGGCTTAAATTGGCATAAGAATAATTAAAAGAATATGCAATAGTAAATGGCAAACATTAAAAGGAAGTACTCCGCAAATGCAACGGCAATAGCCTACTCGGATTGTGCTCGTGGGCCACTAATCACTAAAGTAGCCAAGCTTGCAACACATGAAATCAATAGTGCATAAACAATATCATACATAAGGAAAGCTTCAATACTATTCTGTATCTACTAATCGAGTAAAGTCTAGCTGGGGTACTGTAGGCAAAAAGGTAGCAGTGACTGAGCAAAAACGGCTCATAGCCTAGCGAAGTCCTCACGACTGTTTAAAGTATTACGTTAAAAACTAACAAGTGCACTTTGAGAAATCCAGATCCCTTGTATCTGGTTTTCTCCCGGCTCCTTGACAAAGTAAAAACAAACTGTTAATAAAATACAGGGTGGTTAGGCTCTTGCCCTCACGCACTGTAAATTATTAACTCAACACAGTCAGCCGCGAAGACAACCTAGGCTTCACTGAACCGAAACGAGTATGCAGGTTTATCGCTTAACCACTGCATCAAACAACAACTCGTAACACAGAAAAGCCTTACCCCAGTCTAGCATTACCTAGACTAGCAGAAAACAGGAATAATAATAATAACACACAGGGAAATGCATATACAAGTGCAACAAACATAAATCAATCCTATTCTAAGTCAACCCTTCCAAAATAGGCTATCTAATAGGCAAGTATCTCGTGAGAACTCAAGCGATAATACGTTGGCTGACTAGCTCTGCACCAACGGGACCATGGAAGTTAAACAGGGTAGGGAAAAGAGGAGATAAGAATGTAAGGTAGTAGAGAAAGTTCCCATCAGTCAGAAGAATATATAGTTAGCAAGGGAAATGAGAAGTCGCTCTGCCTAATGAGTTCTGATGAAAAAATGGATAGACTTCCCTTTTATACCCGGCCCTCTAGTGAGCCCAACGTGAACTACTAAGGACCGCCCACTGACAACCATTACGTAATTTCTCTCTCCTCTGGGATACACAAAGGCTCCCCCTAGCACTGAGGGAGGGAGGAATGCGAGTGAGTTAGGCCTACCTCCTGCCTGGCGTACCCACTGACCCCTAACTGTGGCTGTTTCTCTTCCCATCATTACAAATAAGTTTTACACACAATACTTATAACTAATGATATAAAATAGAACTCGTTGACTCAGATGAAAACAAAATACATATTCATAATACTTATAGTACAACAGCTCACATGAACTAAGTTAGGAAACTCTACATAGACTACAGCCAAAGTTCCTGCCCTGACGATCCTAGCGAGAGTGGGGCATGACTAGGCGTTCTGTACAGCATGCTCACACGTGGACATGCGTCACAGTAAATAAGGGGTAGTTGCGCGCCCTCTCTCTGTGATGGTCGTCCGGCGGCTGTGGCTAGGGCTTGCCATATCACCAGTGTTTGTAATAACCCTCTGTGTATGAGACAGATGTGGGTGTCCTTAATACCAAAACGAAGGTGCCTTGGCTAGCTGGTTTTAATCGGTTGGTTGTTAATTGTATGGTTTGCTGGATGTGGTGGAGACTGGGTTGCTAACTCTGCCACATTTATCTGGAAGTATGGCAATAGAAGTTAGTTACTGGCGAGGCGGCTAGCCTCGCTCTGACGACCATTGGGTGCAGGGTTGTGAATGGGTTGTAAGGGAATAGATGGCATGCAAGGGGTTAGTAAAGTTCTAATGTTGTTCCGGCCTACTAAGGGAAGGTAGGCTGGATAGGAGTATATATATAAAAGGTTGGAGAGCGTTAGCAACGGAAAAATCAAGGATCTTCAAGAGGTATGAGGGAGAGGCTAGGTCGGACAAGAGTCGAGGAGCGCGGGGTGTTAATGAGAGGGGGGGGGAGTTCAGGGGGGCTACGTGGAAATTTGACCCGAAGGTCTCTGGGCGTGGGGGTGGCATTAGGCTACAGTTGATATTGGAGTTTGAAAGGACAGTGAAAGTACGTTATCCAAATGCTACCGGGGCATGCAACTATGGGGTGGTATACAAGTCTGGAAAAGATAGAATCATGTGGACTGTGGGGCTGTGGGGGGAGAAGGAGGTTAACTCTAGGTGTGTGCTTGACTGTGGATAAAGTAGGGAAAAACATGGATGAATGACGACATTATAGCCGTCGTCCTAATAAGATGATGAAACCTGGTTGGTCTGCACGTGGCACAATACGACACAAGGACAGTGCCGCTATGTCGTATCAATACTGGTGGCATACTCCGGTTAATATTATATATACACTTAGTTACTAGAAGAACAAGGCAAGGGGGGGCGACTGAGCACGAGGGTACATATAATTATCTATACTCGTCATGGAAAGGGAGATACGAGGTAGCTTTCCTGCATCTCTCCTGATAATCGTCTGCAGATTGGTCATAGTGAGTTTATCCGAATTAACAGCCCTAAATCAATACAATAGCTGGCATAGGGTTATCGGGTGTATAGAGTCGTGGTTAAAGGTTGGGAATATATAGTTAGTGGATAAAACCACGGAAGGTTAGAGACATAGAATTGTTAGAATTGGGGGGCTATGATTGTTATAACTAAATACAGGGCTGACGTAATCACGATCTGATTTGGTGTGAAATGGAAGTTAAGGTGTCTTAGATCGCCTCAAACCTACACAATGAAAGTATTATAGTCTGCATGGTGGTTACATAATTAAATACATACTTAGGTGGTACATTAACACCTTACGAGCGGCCTATGCGGTTTATTTATATGTACCGCCCAGCGGGGTGTTTTTAGCCAAAATAGGGCTGTTTACGTGATCATTTTCATGCCTAAATAAGACCCAGAACGTAAAACAAGTACCTATCCCTGAAAGGGCATAAACAGAGCTTTCGAATGACACCATAACGATCCTTTTATGATGGCTAGTTTTCTTGCAATAACCGTGCAACGCGAGTGCAAAAAGCATGTAATTAGCCACTTTCCCGATACAATTCCTTATATAGCGAGTGAGAGAGGGAGGAGGGAGTTGGGATTCGTGTCAGTATGTTCGCCGCGGTGGTCTGGAGCAGTCATACGCTCGCTACTCTCCTGCCACCACTTGTCTCTCTCTCTCAGCAACATTACGTGCTGAAATTGCCACTCGACCTATGTCGAGCGCCGCCACATAGTCCAGCTTTATTTAACTCGACTTATGTGGTGAGCCGCTAATTAAGGGTTAAGAATATCAGTGAGTAAAGTATTGTGGTTTGTATATTAGAAGACTGTGATTGAGAGACGTATAATATGTGGAATGAATTGAGAGAGAGGGAGAGAGACCAATTCGGAAAAAGGAAAAGGGGCCTGGGATCTCGTTGGGATGGTAGTTTCGCTCTCAGGATTTTCGTTCCTGTGGCTCGTTAGGGTTGGAGGTTTCGCTCTCAGGATTTTCGTACCACAGCGTTCCTGTGGCATTTTACCTCCCGTGGTTTTATCCACTAACTATAGATTCCCAACCTTTAACCACGACTCTATACACCCGATAACCCTATGCCAGTTATTGTATTGATTTAGGTCTGTTAATTCGGATAAACTCACTATGACCAATCTGCAGACGATTATCAGGAGAGATGCAGTAAAGCTACCTCGTATCTCCCTTTCCATGACGAGTATAGATATATGTACCCCCGTGCTCAGTCGCCCCCTTGTCTTGTTCTTCTAGTAACTAAGTGTATATATAATATTAACCGGAGTATGCCACCAGTATTGATACGACATAGCGGCACTGTCCTTGTGTCGTATTGTGCCACGTGCAGACCAACCAGGTTTCATCATCTTATTAAGACGACGGCTATAATGTCGTCATTCGTGCATGTATTCAATCCTTAGGTTAGTTATTAATATCAACATACCCTAAAATACCTTGTCTTGCCAGACTAAGTTTCTGAAGACCAATCGCCCCCATAAATCTATGTATTCAATCCTTAGGTTAGTTATTAATATCAACATACCCTAAAATACCTTGTCTTGCCAGACTAAGTTTCTGAAGACCAATCACCCCCATAAATCTATGTATTCAATCCTTAGGTTAGTTATTAATATCAACATACCCTAAAATACCTTGTCTTGCCAGACTAAGTTTCTGAAGACCAATCGCCCCCATAAATCTATGTATTCAATCCTTAGGTTAGTTATCTTTATCCGCCATTGTGTTCATCTTTTCCATTTACTTTTCCACAATTGTTATACGTCTTCCAATCACCTCCTTCGTATCCACAGTCCACACTACTCCATTTTGCTTCGTGTCCTACACCTCCTACCCACCAGACTCTCCCTACATGATGATGAACAAGAATACCCATTCATATTAAAACACCCATGCCCTGTCCCTAGGTTGAGCCAATGCCAACCCGCCAGACAGCCATGACTAAAGATGTTAGCCGCCATGCTATAACTTAATGCTTACCCCAACCAGAGATTGTATAGATAACCTTTCTTTTCCATTGTCTATCATAGTACCTCGAAACAATAACGAAGTACCCCTACGAACTGCCGCTTTTCTTTGGTCTATATTTCGTAGAAAACGCAGTTCCCAGGGACAACTAGACGTACAAGAAATCGTGTCAAATAATGTGTCCATAACCCCTCGTATTGACGAGTAATAATACACCATGTTTTTCCCTACTTTATCCACAGTCAAACACACACCTAGAGTTAACCTCCTTCTCCCCCCACAGCCCCACAGTCCACATGATTCTATCTTTTCCAGACTCGTATACCACCCCGTAGTTGCATCCCCCGGTAGCATTTGGCTAACGTACTTTCACTGTCCTTTCAAACTCCAATATCAACTGTAGCCTAATGCCACCCCCACGCCCAGAGACCTTAGGGTCAAATTTCCACGTAGCCCCCCTGAACTCCCCCCCTCTCATTAACACCCCGCGCTCCTCGACTCTTGTCCGACCTAGCCTCTCCCTCATACCTCTTGAAGATCCTTGATTTTTCCGTTGCTAACGCTCTCCAACCTTTTATATATATACTCCTATCCAGCCTACCTTCCCTTAGTAGGCCGGAACAACATTAGAACTTTACTAACCACTTGCATGCCATCTATTCTCTTACAACCCATTCACAACCCTGCACCCAATGGTCGTCGGTGCGAGGCTAGCCGCCTCGCCAGTAACTAACTTCTATTGCCATACTTCCAGATAAATGTGGCAGAGTTAGCAACCCAGTCTCCACCACATCCAGCAAACCATACAATTAACAACCAACCGATTAAAACCAGCTAGCCAAGGCACCTTCGGTTTTGGTATTAAGGAGACCCACATCTGTCTCATACACAGAGGGTTATTACAAACACTGGTGATATGGCAAGCCCCTAGCCACAGCCGCCGGACGACCATCACAGCGCGCAACTACCCCTTTTTTACCCACCCGAGGAGGGAGACCCCCACCCCTGCGGAGGTATACCTGACCCTTGTTTTGACTTCCGGGTCATTGCCAGGTAGCACAGGAATACTTCCTATCAATGAACTAACCATGCGTGACTAACACCTTTACTAACCTCTATTAACTCACAATAAACCATTTACCTTTCTTGCATACTCTGATCACTAAATTAGCACCTCAGCTATACCATAGACTGAAGATTGAACAATCTAAGAGAGACGCTCCTATCACACCTGTCCCCATCCTCCTCGCAAAGTAGATCCAGTCTCTCTCCCCTAAATACTTCCAGTATAGCCAAAATAGTACCTCTTACTAAGGCTCAGTTATATCATATTATGAAGGCTTCCTATAGCCATGTGCCACAACAGTAATCACCACCTTACCTAGTCCCCGTATCTATTGAGAACTCAAATAAGTCCATAAGACTCGAGATCCCTATGGCCTACAGGGCCCAAAACCGAGCCTATAAACCCAGCTCCAGCCCCAAGTAAAATCAGTTGAAAGATAGACACCAACCCAGGTTGGTCACCAGAGTTAACCTCGAGCTCTATCCTTGTTGGTTGCTGAGAATTGAGTTCCAGAGCTGGCAGACTCCGTGGCAGATTTGGATAGAAGGACCTGTCCACATACTTGAGAACTTCCTACATATGGCCCACCTGGACGGCCGCGGAACCAGTTGTTAGCCCCCAACATCACGGACGCAAGATAACCAGGACCAGACCAATCAAATACTACCCAAGATTCACTCTATCAGTACTACAGTGTTACAGTACTATTTAGAGACTCGCTTATTAATATTTCTACGAAGTGGCTATATCTTTGCCCCAGTATAATTCACATATAACCATTCAATTAGGAAGTGCTAAGCGTATCAGTGTTCATTAATTAACAGGCGATATTAACTCTCGTAATTACCCATATATCCAGATATTATTACCTAGAAGAAACCCTAGTGATATCTGATATTCGCCCACTGATTTGCGTTCTACGTGTTTCTGCTATAAGAATATAAAACTTAGATCAGTACCCCCTGAGGTTACTAGAATTCCCGTGCTCTAAAATACGCGTGTCTAATCTAGTCTGTGAACTACTACTTGTGCACCAGAGCTACCAGTAATAAATCTAACAGTGAATATGAATCTATAAGTAACATTGATGGTCTTCGGTATATAAACCTGTTAAATAAGCCAGTGATCAGAAGATTAATACCTGAACATTGGAAGTGGGAGACTAGGCTCCATCCAGACAGGGGCGTATCTAGGGTAGATAGCGCCTAGGGCAAGGACTGGAATTGCGCCCCCTGGTGGCGTGGGGCGAGCGTAGCGAGCGGTGGCGAGCGCAGCGAGCCTCTCCAGCTGGGGGGTTCGGGGTAAGCCCCCCCGAGATTTATATATACATATATATATATATATATATATATATATATATATATATATGTTGTTACGGCTGGATCGGCAATACATATTCGGGATTCTTGATCGTAGGACAGAAATGGCTTAAGTGACAACGACACGCTCGATTCCAGTCCCAAATACTATATGCTCCAGACAACAAAAGCACCAACGCCCTACAGAGTTATCGTCTACGGTAACGAGGTACCTTAACTCGGCGAAAGTGTACAACAGGGGTAGGCTATGAGGCTAAACTCCCTCAGACATTTATAGGTTACGTTATTACTAAAGAAATGCAATACTCAAGAAACTACGTTAATATTAAGCCTCTAATAATGTAGAATAGAAGCAGGCTAAAGGTATGACAGTGAAATGCTAAATGACAAATGTACACGCCTACTTGAAAGCGCGTGCACTACACTAACTGTCCCCTACTAACATGCACTAGCATGTAGCATACAAGATGTTCATGATCCAGTAGATACCTAATAATACACATGGGAGGAACATAAATAGTAGTCACTTATTATAATAATGAATCTATACTTGGAATAACTAAAAGGTTGCAGGCAACAGTACTGCGCCGGTAGCCTACTACCGCATAGGCTACTTCGCTTCTCTCACTCTGTCTCCCCTCCGAGTCCGTATGCGCCCTACGCAACAGAACTCCGGACACAGCAGCAAAACGACAGTGCAGTTAATTGATACATGAAAGTATTAATAGTGTTGTCTTGTGTGTGAGTAATGTGTATTGTAAAGTGTTATAGATATATACTTAAAGAGAGCTGCAATGCATAGTAAAATAAAGATATATCCCACTCATCATCCCCATGTGTTCTAGCTAGCAGGCCAAGTCACAGGAACAACGAGTCCCAGCACCGAAAGCGAGAACCCAGGAGAAGACTGTAGAGAACACAAGGACAGATAAATTACGTTACTCTACTATACCGGCACTACGAGCGAGCTGTAGTCTCGGGTGCTACACTCGCTCCTGGCTCGGTATGCAAATCAAGGCTAAGTCCTCGTCCCTCTACAGACAACTCCTGGGCATGGTCGGGCTCTTACACATGGCACCAGTCTAGTCACAAATGGGATGATGAGCAGGGCATATAACTCGTGAACATGTAGAACGTTCACCAACTATCCTCATCAAGAAGATCGCTGTTCACATTAACCCCTTAAATCTAATACATGTAAATATATGCTTGTCCTAAGAGTAATACGAGAGGTGAGTGCTGAAACTCCTTTAGGACCTCAAGGGAAGGTTATGCATTTAAATAGAGAGAAGAATGAAATGAGAGTAATGTCGTCAGAGAGAAAGAGTGCAACCGTGAGAAGTGGGGAGAGAGAGCAAGGGATGTTAGAATCTCAAAGGTTCTAGGCAACCTGGTCAAGGAACACACAGCCAACCTCCAGGCAGTGTGCTGTACGACAACATGGGCCCAGCCCAGGCAGGCAACAATGGACTACCAACCCTATCGCGCCTAGCTATAAGGGCAAGGCTGCCAACCAGTCCATACGTCTGGCAACCACCCGGCCGGCAGCGCGGCGCGTTGCTACCCTCTTGCTCTGAAGCCTAACTCACTCTCTCTCTCTGAAATCCCATTGTCTCATCTATCAACTTCTCTATTGATACTATATTAAATGGAAGGTCTCGACATGGCTTAAAACAAAACCCACCACTGGTTAGCACATGACGAGACCTTTGCAGAGATACAAAGAACATAGTTATAAGTTGTCACACTCAATATACATTGCGGCTGACGGTAGCCAGATCACGGGCGGTACAGTGGAGTACCAAGGAGTACAATCAGGTTGCGTTGCCCAGCACTGGGGTGCGTCACAGCCCCCCCAAGATTTTAGATAATCGACCTTAGAAGCATTATCAAAATCTGACAGGCAACCAACCGACCTGCTACCCTTAGCTGCCACTAATTGCAAAAGGTGCACAACAACTGAAGTGTGAATTATACATAAAACACAATATCGCATGCATCATGCTACAACAATAAAGAGTTACAAAACTAAAAAAAAGAAAGAGTTTTCTCGTTTATTTTATTGTTTTATAATCTTTTTGGACGGCGTTATGATAGCCTAATTTTACTCCTGCTCAACCCACACACCGTGCACGACTATCTTGGATCATCAACCCTTGATAGACAATCTGCTATCACGTTCTCACTCCCGGCAATATGCTGAATGTTGAGATTATACTCTTGGAGCATTAGGGACCACCTGGTCAACCGCATATTCCGATTGTGAAACTGATTTAGGAATTTCAAGGGATGATGGTCCGTATAAATCGTCACTACCGGGCCGTAGGCTGGAACATAAACTTCGAAATGTTTGAGCGACAAAACGATAGCCAGAAGCTCCTTCTCTATAGTCGAGTAATTCCTTTGTGCCGAATTAAACTTGCGAGAAAAGAAGCTCACTGGGTGTTCCAAGCCCTTGGAATCAGTCTGCAGTAACACTGCCCCGGCACCCACACCGCTGGCATCAGTCGCCAGCTGAAAACTCCTGGAGAAGTCTGGGGCCCTCAAAATCGGATGTGTACACAGCAGGTGCTTGACTAGGTCGAAAGCCCTCTGACACTCCGCAGCCCAACAGAACTTCACTGACTTCGACAGTAGATCAGTTAACGGTGCTAAGACAGTAGAGTATCCCCGGATGAAGCGCCTATAATAGCCTATCATACCTAGGAACCGCATGACCTGGCGCTTAGTGGTGGGCCTGGGAAACATATTGATAGCCTGTATCTTGCTCAGGGGGGGGCACACCCGGCCTAACCCGACCACAAAGCCAAGATACTGCACAGTAGCCTTTACAAACTCGCACTTCCTCAGGTTCACCACCAGCCCAGCATCGTGCAACTTCCCAAACAGGGTCTCTAAGTGCCTTAGGTGATTTTCAAAATCGTCATCATATACTATCACGTCATCAAGGTAGACCGTGCAGTTAGGGATTTCGTCACAAATATCGTTCATCAGGTTCTGAAACGTGGCAGGTGCGTTCTTAAGCCCATAAGGCATTACGTTACATTGGTAGGTCTTGCCATCTACCACAAAACCACAAACTTGCTTAGCTCGGTCCGACAGGGGTACTTGCCAGTAGCCTTTTACAAGATCAATTTTAGTAAGGTACTTTGCATTCCCTATCTTGTCCACGCTGTCGTCAACTCGAGGCAAAGGGTAAGGGTTGGTAGTGGTCAAGCCATTTAGCCTACGAAAATCTATGCAGAACCGCACCTTGCCGTCAGGTTTTGGCTGCAACGTGACGGGTGATGTCCACTTCACATAACCTTCAGTGATCATCCCTCTCTCAACCATGTACTTTAACTCCTCCCGTAAAGCTGGCAACTTTACCGGGGGCACACGGTAGGGCACTGACTTGAAGGGCACATTATCACCGACGTCCACGTCGTGCGTTACCTGAGTAGTGAGACCTGGGTGTTCGGCGAAAACAGAGGGGTATGACCTGAACAGGCCTAGGACAGCAGCACCCTGGTGCTCAGGCAGGTGACTTACAGCTTGCCTAGCCTCTTGTTCAGTATTCCCCGCCCACTGTTCCGCGGAAATGACACAGTCCCAGCTATCCTCCTCAGCAGCATGACTGTCCCCACCTCCTTCTCCACCCTGGCCGCTGCAGGCCAGCACAGGGACAGTGAGAGGCTCTGAGGGGCGTCTCACATACTCTTTCATGAGGTTAACATGACATAACTGATGTTTTTTCCTACGGTCAGGTGTTGCAACGAGATAATCAAGGTCGGACAGTTTCTTAGCCACCACATACGGCCCAATGAACTTGGCAGAAAGAGGGTGTCCAGGCAAAGGTAAAAGCAACATTACCTCCTGACCCACCGAAAACTCCCGAAGCTTCACCTTGGCGTCATACTGGTGCTTCATGACCGCCTGTGCATTAACCAAGTTATTACCTGCCGCTGCCATGCAACCTATAAGTCTCTCCCGGCTCTCAAGGACATATTTAAGTACAGACCCCGGCTTCTCTTCGCCCTCCCAGATCTCTTTCACCATACTTAAAGGTCCTCTCACATTATGGCCAAAGACTAGCTGATTTGGACTGAACCCCAGGCTCTCTCCTGGGACTTCACGTGCAGCGAACAGAACATACGGCAGACCCAAATCCCAATCAGTGTCATGTTCTGCACAGTAACAGCGTAGCATACTCTTCAGGGTCGAGTGCCACCGCTCCAAGACTCCCCGACTCTCGGGATGGTAGGCTGACGACACTACAGAACGTATACCGTGCAACTGAAGGGTTTGCTTGAACAATTTGGATGTAAAATTGCTCCCCTGGTCTGACTGCACCTCACGTGGAAATCCATAGCGGGAACAGAACAATAATAAGTTTTTAACAACTGCCTTTGCCGAGCCGTTTCTCATGGGGTATGCGTCCGGGTATCTCGTAGCCACATCCATGATTGTCAACAGGAATTTATTGCCACTACTAGTAGGCGGGAAAGGGCCAACCAAATCTACTACAACTTTGCTGAACGGAGGCCCGGTGACAGGTATGGGAAACAAAGGTGCCTTCGGGATTGTCTGGTTAGGCTTCCCCGTTGTCTGGCAGGTCGCACACCCAGCCACCCATGCACAGACATCAGCCTTTACCCCAGGCCACCAGAAAAACCTGCCCAATGCCGCCAATGTTTTTGTTACCCCCAAATGACCCGCCACCGGCACATCATGCGCCAGACACAATAAGGACTCTCTATACTTATTTGGAACAACCACCTGGTCTACTACCCTCGCACCGCCCTCCCACTTCGATTTGGGGTCTAAAAATCTGCGGTACAATATCCTGTTGATCCTAAAGAAATCTCCCGGCTTCGCATCCCCATCTTCCTCCAACTCTATGGCACCATTGCTATAACGAGCTAGGCTAGCGTCTTGCAGCTGCTGCTCACTAATGTCCCCGAGCGTCAATGCATCAAGATGGTTTTGTAATAAGACATTACCCCGGCTAGTAGGCTCTACTGCCTTAGTGGCTCTCGCTACAGCTCTTGCCTCACGCGAAGTCTTACCCAACTCTGCCTTGTTACACACCATCTCTGGGCCAGAGTCAACTCCCGTGTTTATTATAGGTCTAAGTACCGAATCACCGAGAAGTGCAGCAGAATCAATGTCCCTTTTCCTGCCCTTAGCAACCTTCTCCTGATCCTTCCTCCACTGTCCCCGAGGTTGAGTGCTAGGCTGTGCAGGAGCCGCAGAGCGAGATCGGGTTACCACACAGGCCATCTCATCCTGTTGGCACCTCCCAACCCATTCCCGATTCTCACCATCCACGTCGGCCGCCCTCTCGGCAACGACTAAGGGTGGAGTCCCGGAAGTGGGCACCGCAAAGTCGTTGCCGAGAAGAAGGTCGACGCCCTCAACTGGCAAAACACTCAACGATCCCTACATCCAGCTCCCTGCACACCTCTCCCACTCTCAACTCCAACCTCACAAGTGGGTATGACCTCGTAGCATTTATACCCTGCACCACAACAACTCTGGCCGCATTTATCGGTTTCCCTGTGAAGTTCCTCAACAAAGTTTGCGAAGCCCCCGTATCCCTCAGCAAGTCAACCCTCCGTAGTTCACTCCCCCAGCTCACAAACCCGTGTCCCAGATGGCTACAGAAAGTGTCCCGGACAGGTGTCGAGCCTTCCGTACGCTTCTTTACCGCGTGTGCCTCAGCTGCTGACAACCTACCCCGGGCAGTTGCTGCAGCCTTCAGAGACACACCGATACTGTGAACCAATGACACCGGCTTAGCGGGAGTGTTACTAGGGCACTCACGTGAATAATGGCCTAGCTTCTGACATTTGTAACATTTCACATCCCCAATGGGCTTCTTCCCTTGTGCGGGCGAAGAAGGGGCCTGACCTTTAGTAAACGGGAGAGGCTTGTGTTTGTAGGTGTTATTAGGTGCAATGCTTTTAGTGTGGTTATGTGTGTCATAGGATTTGTTATTATCGAAAACTCTGGTGGGTGGGGTATAGCGCCCCTTCTGCCCTGACTCAGCCCTCTGAGCGGCACCGCAACCACGAATCAATGATAATCTGAGGTCTGCCATCTTGGCAGCCTCCTCTACTGTCTTGGGACATTTTTCCTTAATGTTCAGCGTTAGATCGGTTCCAGTACATTTGTAAAAATTGTTCCAGATAGAAAAGTTGCTTAATTTCCTCAGCCGACTCTGCGTGCTCGGACCGAAACCAGTTATTACATGCATCTGTTAAGTCCCGTGCGTGCTCCATAAAACTGACGTCGCTCTTCTTATTCACGCCACGGAACTTCAATCTATAAGTTTCGGGTTGCAGTTCGTAGGCCCGGAGCACAGCCTCCTTCACCAGTCCATACACGACACTCTCGTCCAGTGACAGTGCATCGTAGGCTTTCAACCCCTTACCCACTAGACGTGATGAAACTAATGCTGCCCATTTAACTTCCGGCCAGTCATACTCACGACACTTCTTTTCGAAACGAGCAAAAAACTCAGTCACTGCTGTCTCATCAAATGCGGGTACTAACTTAATTAAATGCGAAAGTGAGTCTGTAACCCGGTGCCCACCACCGAGATGACGCCCCGTGGTCTCTACTCTAGACTTCTCGACATCCATTTCAGCCTGGTACCTGGTTGCATCCTGATTGGCTTGGATTCTAGCAACCTCTATGCGTTCTATACTAGCCTGTTGTATCTGAGTCTCCTGCAGCTTAATCCGTTCTATACTAGCCTGTTGTATCCGAGTCTCCTGCAGCTTAATCCGTTCTATACTAGCCTGTTGACTCTCTCGCAACTTAAGCTTAGCTAGTTCTAGCTGAAATAACATCTCAGGAGACAGGCCTGGGGGGGAGAGCACAAAATGGGGGATCCACACCGAGACGTGTTTACGGGTAAGCCAGCTTGCCATTGAGAACCCTCCTGCTGCATCGTGCTAAGACTCGCTGGCTGAGGGCCCAGCTCAGGGGTAGAGTGGAATGGAGGCTTGGAGGGAACCCCCCAAGACCCCACTCCACCCACCGCCCCATCGCCATCACCCAACAAACATGCCACCAAATTCTTCTTGGGCCAACTGTCAGGACAGTCCCGCCCCAAAACCGTGGCTAAACAGCGAAGACCGTAACAATCAATAGCCTGCAGGCGCTGTTCGGTCAAAGGTGTCTGCAAAAATGCCCGGGCATCCCTCTCTCCACTTATAACACTCCCCTCCCTAAATATCTGCTGTACTTGCTGGTCACTAGGCTGTACCGTGTTATCCTCCCCCGTAAATGATGAGTCATTAGACATAGTGCTGGTTATACAATTGCTGTTCATAAACAAAAAAAAGTGCTTATTACTAATTGCAGTCTCGACTCACAAAATGTTAAAGATGCTTGAATGACTCTACTCTAGACACCTAACGAAACAATCTGCAAGTCCACCAATACAATAATGACACAATAAAAATTCCTCCAATATGCAAGAAAATGCTAGCCAGCTCTACTAGGTAGCATAGAATAGTTCTCCAAAAAACATGTGATAGGATACTACTGAATCTTGTGCAAGGTCGCCATTTTGTTACGGCTGGATCGGCAATACATATTCGGGATTCTTGATCGTAGGACAGAAATGGCTTAAGTGACAACGACACGCTCGATTCCAGTCCCAAATACTATATGCTCCAGACAACAAAAGCACCAACGCCCTACAGAGTTATCGTCTACGGTAACGAGGTACCTTAACTCGGCGAAAGTGTACAACAGGGGTAGGCTATGAGGCTAAACTCCCTCAGACATTTATAGGTTACGTTATTACTAAAGAAATGCAATACTCAAGAAACTACACGTTAATATTAAGCCTCTAATAATGTAGAATAGAAGCAGGCTAAAGGTATGACAGTGAAATGCTAAATGACAAATGTACACGCCTACTTGAAAGCGCGTGCACTACACTAACTGTCCCCTACTAACATGCACTAGCATGTAGCATACAAGATGTTCATGATCCAGTAGATACCTAATAATACACATGGGAGGAACATAAATAGTAGTCACTTATTATAATAATGAATCTATACTTGGAATAACTAAAAGGTTGCAGGCCACAGTACTGCGCCGGTAGCCTACTACCGCATAGGCTACTTCGCTTCTCTCACTCTGTCTCCCCTCCGAGTCCGTATGCGCCCTACGCAACAGAACTCCGGACACAGCAGCAAAACGACAGTGCAGTTAATTGATACATGAAAGTATTAATAGTGTTGTCTTGTGTGTGAGTAATGTGTATTGTAAAGTGTTATAGATATATACTTAAAGAGAGCTGCAATGCATAGTAAAATAAAGATATATCCCACTCATCACCCCCATGTGTTCTAGCTAGCAGGCCAAGTCACAGGAACAACGAGTCCCAGCACCGAAAGCGAGAACCCAGGAGAAGACTGTAGAGAACACAAGGACAGATAAATTACGTTACTCTACTATACCGGCACTACGAGCGAGCTGTAGTCTCGGGTGCTACACTCGCTCCTGGCTCGGTATGCAAATCAAGGCTAAGTCCTCGTCCCTCTACAGACAACTCCTGGGCATGGTCGGGCTCTTACACATGGCACCAGTCTAGTCACAAATGGGATGATGAGCAGGGCATATAACTCGTGAACATGTAGAACGTTCACCAACTATCCTCATCAAGAAGATCGCTGTTCACATTAACCCCTTAAATCTAATACATGTAAATATATGCTTGTCCTAAGAGTAATACGAGAGGTGAGTGCTGAAACTCCTTTAGGACCTCAAGGGAAGGTTATGCATTTAAATAGAGAGAAGAATGAAATGAGAGTAATGTCGTCAGAGAGAAAGAGTGCAACCGTGAGAAGTGGGGAGAGAGAGCAAGGGATGTTAGAATCTCAAAGGTTCTAGGCAACCTGGTCAAGGAACACACAGCCAACCTCCAGGCAGTGTGCTGTACGACAACATGGGCCCAGCCCAGGCAGGCAACAATGGACTACCAACCCTATCGCGCCTAGCTATAAGGGCAAGGCTGCCAACCAGTCCATACGTCTGGCAACCACCCGGCCGGCAGCGCGGCGCGTTACTACCCTCTTGCTCTGAAGCCTAACTCACTCTCTCTCTCTGAAATCCCATTGTCTCATCTATCAACTTCTCTATTGATACTATATATTAAATGGAAGGTCTCGACATGGCTTAAAACAAAACCCACCACTGGTTAGCACATGACGAGACCTTTGCAGAGATACAAAGAACATAGTTATAAGTTGTCACACTCAATATACATTGCGGCTGACGGTAGCCAGATCACGGGCGGTACAGTGGAGTACCAAGGAGTACAATCAGGTTGCGTTGCCCAGCACTGGGGTGCGTCACAATGTATATGTATATATATATATATATATATATATATATATATATATATATATATATATATATATTGTTATGCCCTGTTTTTCTACAGGATTAACTTGGGTAATGTGAGTTCTAACTGACTGGGTATATAAGGCTGCATGCACAAAACAAGGTATGAGGAATAGAGAACACAAAATAAATACACGGTAACAAGACACACGATCACGTTTATTGAGGATGGTTAATAGGAAGCATAAGAAGGTATGAATACTCGTACAAGACAAATTATAGAATTGAACAACTAGCATTAGTGGATCTGGATGGAGCCTAGTCTCCCACTTCCAACGTTCAGGTATACTCTTCTGATCACTGGCTTTGTTCGCAAGTTTATTACTGGAAGCCATCAATGTTACTTATAGATTCAATTTCACTATTAGATTTATTACTGGCAGTTCTGGTGCACGAGTAGTAGTTCACAGACCAGATTACACATGCGTATATTTAGAGCACGAGAATTCTAGTAACCTCAGGGGGTTACTGATCTAAGTTTTATATTCTTATAGCAGAAATACGTAGAACGCAAATCAGTGGGCGAACGTTAGATATCACTAGGGCTTTATTTCTATGGAATAATATCTGGATCGGGGTAATTACGAGAGTTAATGTCGCCTGTTAATTAATTAACACTGCTACGCTTAGCACTTCCTGATGGAATGGTTATATATGAATTATACTGGGGCAAAGATATAGCCACTTCATAGAAATATTAATAAGTGAGTGTCTAAATAGTACTGTAACACTGTAGTACTTATAAAGTGAATCTTGGGTAGTATTTGGTTGGTCTGGTCCTGGTTATCTTGCGTCCGTGATGTTGGGGGCTAACGACTGGTTCCGCGGCCGTCCAGGGGGTCCATATGTAGGAAGTTCTCAAGACGGATCTCTTGGCGATCGTTGCTGGCTACACGCTTATATACCCACTGGTGTGTGAAGGTTTTAAGGTGCATGTAGATTTCTTGTACGTGGACAGATGCTTCTATCTCAAATCTGCCACGGAGTCTGCCGGCTCTGGAACTCAATTCTCAGGAACAACACAAGGGCAGAGCTAGAGGTCAACTTAAGGGGGCCAGCCACTGGTTGGTGTCTATCTTTCAACTGATTTTACTGGGGGCTGGAGCTGGGTTTATAGGCTCGGTTTTGGACCCTGTAGGCCATAGGGATCTCGAGTCTTATGGAATTATTTGAGCTCTCAATATATACGGGGACTAGGTAAGGTGGTGATTACTGTTGTGGCACATGGCTATAGGGGGCCTTCATAATGTGATATAACTGAGCCTTAGTAAGAGGTACTATTTTGGCTATACTGGAAGTATTGAGGGGAGGGAGACTGGATCTACTTTGCGAGGAGGACTGGGACAGCTGTGATAGGAGCGTCTCTCTTACATTGCTCAGTCTTCATTCTATGGTATAGCGGAGGTGCTAATTTGGTTATCAGAGTATGCAAGAAAGGTGAATGGGTTATTGTGGGTTAATAGAGGTTAGTAAAGGGGTTAGTCATGCATGGTTAGTTCATTGATAGGAAGAATTCCTGTGCTACCTGGCAATGACCCGGAAGTCAAAACAGGGGTCAGGTATACTTCCGCAGGGGTGGGGGTCTCCCTCCTCGGGTGGGTAAAAAGGGTAGGTGCGCGCCCTCTCTCTGTGATGGTCGTCCGGCGGCTGTGGCTAGGGGCTTGCCATATCACAAGTGTTTGTAATAACCCTCTGTTTATGAGACAGATGTGGGTGTTCGTAATACCAAAACCGAAGGTGCCTTGACTAGCTGGTTTAATCGGTTGGGTTGTTAATTGCATTGTTTGCTGGATGTGGTGGAGACTGGGTTGCTAACTCTGCCACATTTATCTGGAAGTATGGCAATAGAAGTTAGTCACTGGCGAGGCGGCTAGCCTCGCACTGACGACCATTTGGTACAGGGTTGTGAAGGGGTTGTGAGGGAATAGATGGCATGCAAAGGGTTAGTAAAGTTCTAATGTTGTTCCGTCCTACTAAGGGAAGGTAGGCTGGATAGGAGTATATATTTTAAAGGTTTGAGAATGTTAGCAACGGAAAAATCAAGGATATTCAGGAGGTATGGTGGAGAGGCTAGGTCAGAAAGGAGTCGAGGAGCGTGGGGGGTTAACGAGAGGGAGAGGGTTAAGGGGGCTACGTGGAAGTTTGACCCTAAGGTCTCTGGGCGTAGGGGTGGCATTAGACTACAGTTGGTATCGGAGCTTGGGGGTTAATGACAGGGAAAGTATGTTAGCCAAACGCTACCGGGAGATGAGCAATATGGGGTGGTATTTGAGTCTGGAAAGGATAGAATCATGTGGACTGTGGGGCTGTGGGGAAGAGGAGGTTAACTGTAGGTGTGTGCTTGACTGTGGATGAAAGTAGGGAAAAACATGGTGTATTATTACTCGTCAATACGATGGTTATGGACACTGTTAATCTGACACTATTTCATGCTGATCTAGTTGTTCCTGGGAACTGCGTTTTCTATGACATATTCACCAAAGAAAACGGCAGTTTATAGGGGTAGCTTCGGTATTGTTTCGTGGTGAAAATGCGTCGAGACAATGGTAAAAGAGGGTTGTATATACAATCTCTGGTTGGGGTAAGAATTAAAGTTACTGCATGGTGGCTAACATCTTCAGTCATTTCTGTCTAGGTCTTACAGGAACAATGGTTCTATATATACTGGTGTACCCGTGGGTATCATAGTTTCTTATCAATTAGGACATGGGGTTTTAACATACTACTTCTCGGATGGAAGAACATATATAGATTTATGGGGGCGGTTGGTCTTCAGAAACTGAGTCTGGCAAGACAGGGGGTTAACATATTACTTCTTGGATGGGAAAAAACATACATAGATTTAGGCCTGTCTGAACTGGTTGGCATTGGCTCAACCTAGGGACAGGGCATGGGTGTTTTAACCGGTGAAGAACATACATAGATTTATGGGGGCGGTTGGTCTTCAGAAACTTAGTCTGGCAAAACAGGGGTTAACATATTACTTCTCGGATGGAAGAACATACATAGATTTATGGGGCGATTGGTCTTCAGAAACATAGTCTGGCAAGACAAGGTATTTTAGGGTATGTTGATATTTATATCCTAACTTAGGGACAGGGCATAGGTGTATTAACTTAAGGTGTATTTATGTTCATCATCATGTAGGTAGAGGTGTAGGACACGAGGGGTAGTGTATACGCGAGGTGGGAGAAAGGTCAGTGTTTAGAAGGGGTAGGCAGGTGTGGTTTGGAGCTGCTTAGCCCTGCAGGCTTCGGCCTGTCTTAACTGGTTGGCTCGGTCACCTGGTCCTTTCGTTCTGTGGGCCTTTCTTTCGGGTGTTTCTGTGTGGTGTTCGCTCGTGGCTTCCGTGGTGGGCTTCTCGTTCTGGGGCAAAATAACTTCCCTCTCCTTCATTGTAGGCTCGTCCCCGAGCCTCAAGGGTGAAGTAAAAAGAAGCATAGTCATGGTGGGTAATTTTGAGTGTATTGAGAAGGTCCCACCAAGCAAGAGAGCGAGGGTCAGGTTTCTTTTGCAGGTCTATGTAGACCTGTAGGAATGTGTCCTCGGTGTTGTGGAGGGCGGTTGCCCGGGCTTGATGTGGGCGCTGTAGACGGGCTAAGCTTCCTGTGGACGTTTTTACTTTAACCTTTCGTATGAATGGTGTGTAGTGTTCCCCCGTGGAGGTAGGGACGGGGGCGACGAAGGGTGTGGATTTGTTCATGGTGGAGGTCATGTATCGAGTGAAGTGTGTGGGACTGACAGGAGGCCTCTTCAGTGTGGTGAATGGGTTACTAACTGAAGGGGAGGGATTAACGCGTGAAAACGGAGCTGGGGGTGAAGGGGGGATATGAGTCTGGGGTTTTTGGGGTTTTCTTGGGTGGTGTTGCAGGCTGGGAAAATATATGGAGGCAATGTGCAATATCGGTTTAGGTAAGGTGCGTGAGGGAGGTGTGTGAGAAAGAGGGGGTGTGTGTGTTGTGTGGCTTGGGTCTTTAGTGTAAGAACGGGGTGTTGTTTTTGTATAACTGTCTTCAAATCTGATGGGTCTGTTGATTATTCTACCTTAGGAGGTCCTGGTGGGAAGGTAGATGTTTGTAGTGGGACTTGAGTCGCTCGACGATGTTTTATATTGAGGGGAAGAACGCTTTACAGGTGGAGGGCATTTAATGGGGGTGAGGTAAGGGGTTATTTGAGAGGTAGATGTGTGTGGAGGTTTTTGTCGAGTGAGGGTGGTAGGCGGAATGGGAGAGGATTTGGTGGGGGTATGTATGGGGGTTCTCTCAGGGGCGACTTTGTGGGGGGATTCAAGTGGGGGTGTGGAGGTCGGGTCCGTCAGTTTGGAGGGGCTTTGGTGAGGAGTTAGTTGTGTGTTAGACGTGGTGTGAGAGGAGGGGTTGGTCGTTGGCATAGTGTACTTTTTAGGGGTTGGTTGGTTGGGGGTTTGATGAGATGAGGAGGTTGGTTGATGTGTGGGTGGGGTCGCAGGGATAGTGGAGGGGAAAGGGGTGGATGCGGGGGGGGCTAGACGGGTGGGTAGGGAGTGGAGATTTAATTTGGAGGGTTGGGGGTAGGAACATGTGTTGGGTGTGTTCTTTGGTGGGGTCGGTGATTTGCTGGTGGTGGAAATAGGTGGTTTTATGGGAGTTTGGTGGGGGGTAGATCTAGCAGGTAATTCGGGGTGATGAGGTGGGGGTTGAGAGGGGATGAGGTTGAAGAGGAAGGTATGTGTTTTCGTGGGAGGGTGGGGGTTGTTATTTTTGGAATATAGTTAGAGGGGTTATGGTGTTTACTTGTGATTATTCGTCTTCTTTCCCTTTGTGGAGGAGAATGCGACGAAGAAGAAGAGGAGGAGGAGGATAGTGGTCTGGCAGCCCTACGGAACTGAGTTAGCAGGGTGTGTTTTCTGGAGGTTTTAAAAGATTTTAGTCGTGGGCGTAAGTTGTAGCGTGAGGTTACTGAGGTAGATTGTGTGGTGCGGTTGGGTGTGTACTTGGTTTTGGGTGGGGGTGGTGGTTTTCTCACTGTGGTGCCTGGGGGAGGTATGTCAGGGCTAGACGGGAGGGTTTCCGTTGTGGTCGGGGTTGTGGGTGGAGGTTTTCGTACTTGGATAAGTTGGGGAGGTACTTGACTATCAGAAGTGAAGGAAGGTGTAATGGTGGAGGAAGGTGTGATAGTGGGGGCTTGGGGTTTGTGGAGGTTAGTTTGGGGGGTATGTTGAGGAATGATTGGTCGGTTCGGTGCTGGAGGGTTTAGGCCCTTAGGGGTTTGTATGGGAATATTCATAGCCTGAGTGGAAGGGTTAGTAGGGGTGTTTAATTCAGGGTCGGAAGTGTGGGGTGGGGTAATGTATTGTGGTTTTAGAGGTTTAAACGCTCGGACGAATTTAGTTCGGAACGTGCGAGTCACGCCGTGATAATCAATGGTGACTTGATAGGCATTTGGGACTTGTATGATGGTGTAGGGCCCGACATAGCGAGGGCCTAATTTATTGGTGACAGGGAGGTTGGCTACCATTACGGTGTCGTGGATGGCGAAAGGGTTTTTATCATCGGGGTTATCAGTTTTGGTGTCTTGACAGGTTTGGGCAGTATGGAGGGTGTTTTGCAGATGTTGCAATGGGTCAATTGTGGAGGTGTTGGAGGGGAGGTGAGCGTGATGGTGGAACGGCAGTAACAGGGGGGGTACGCCGTAAACACGTTCATGAGGGGAAATACCGTCTTCTCGGGGACAGGTGTTCATGCCCCATTGTATCATCTTTATTTGTGATGGCCAGTCTGAGGTGTTAAGAGCAATCATTTTTGTACGTAACTGGTTGTTGATGGTGCGATGGCTGCGTTCGCATATAGCATTTCCTTGAGGCCAGTACGGGGATGAGTGTTTGATCTTAATACCGCATTGTTGGGTGAACTGGTGCCAAACGTGTCCACTAAATTCGGGGGCATTGTCGGATAGAAGAGCAAGGGGAAGGCCGAATATAGGGAACACTTCTGTGGCAAGCAGTGTGGCGACTGTGGTGGCTGTGTGGTCTTTAACTGGGCAGGCTATTAAAAATTTTGAATATACGTCAACAAATGTGACGATATAGCGGTTGCCAGCGTAAGAAGGAAACGGGCCCATGATGTCGAGGGATAGGACTTGGAAAGGTTTGTTGGCAGAAATGGTACCAGCTGGGCCTGGGGTGCGTGATATATCCTTCCCCAATAAACAAGGTTTGCAGGATTCTGTCACTCGTTGTGCAATTTTGGAGGGGTTGGGGGTCCAGTATTGATCTGCGAAGATTTTTAACATCTTCTTTTGTCCAAGGTGTATGCCGTTTCCCTCGTGGATGGCAATCATGTAGTCGTGGGCAATGGTGGGGTCTAAGACTATGTGACCGGAGTCTGTGGCAAGTTGATCTCCCCAGCAAGTCAGTTTCCTGAAGACATTTAACGGTATCCAGGGTGGTCGGATTCTTGTTTCCAAAGATTGAATTAGTGAGGGGGCTGGGGGGGAATTATGTTGGTGGATGGGGGTAGATAAAAGCTCAGTGTTTTGTAAGGCGGCTAGGTTGGTGGGGGGGTCTTTTGGTACTGGCAAACGTGACAGGGTGTCTGCATTGGTTTGAAGTTTGCCTGGACGATTATAGGTTTGACTCCTGTAAGGAGATAAAGAAAACCTAATATTTAGTAGTGGCCCCGTAATCATTGACGAACATGCCTATTACATAAGGCATCCTCTTCAAACACTAAACCGCCGTAGTTTGAATCTACCGCGCAGAGCATTTAAAAACTGAGGAGCCTTCATCATGAGCGCACGCGACCTCACTCATGGCTTCAGTCATTATGAATTGGGTTCTCACTACGAAAAAACTTCGTAAAAAATAAAAACAAAAAGAAAATAAGAATAACTATCCAATAAGCTTTCCATCATATCGTGGATGTACTTGTGTGGATTTCTGACCAGACGCTGAATCAGGCGTCATTCCTCCTTCACTGACATATCAAGTAAACCAAAATCCTTAATACATCAACGAATGGGAAGGGGACGGTCGGGAGGGCCCCAGTCGTCAATGATTACGGGGCCACTACTAAATATTAGGTTTTCTTTATCTCCTTACAGGAGTCAAACCTATAATTTATTAGTGGCCCCTCCATCATTGACGAACATGCCTGATATCTAAGACTGGAGGGGGACATTCGTAATCATATCATAACTCTAGAAAAGTAGATAATAAAAACAACCACATAGTATTCTTACTTTTGAAAAATGTATTTAATACGGCGTAGGCCGGAAATATACAAGAAAAAGGGGTTCAGGCAGGTGCGTGCTTCAAAGAAGCCTGCCCGATAAAAATGGGTAACCCTGAAGATTCTGAACACAGATCTGTAGTTACAAAAGGCACCCCACTCAACGAGTGGTGACAAAAATAATAAGTTATAAGTTTATATGTGCACATCATAAACCCCAAAATACATGTGGAGATCAATTGCCTAATGAACTCCATTGAACTAATATTACACCGCTTTCGCAGCTAAAACTACTATAACAACACCGTTGTTTTGTACTAAACCTTGTACTAGCACAAATTCTCGCAGAGAAATTTTCATATCACATTTTAACCTTAAATTGTATCACAGCTCTCATACTCCGGCGGGGTCTAGGGTGTCCTATGTCAACTGACTGCACCCCCCCCCCCCCCCCCTTCCGTGAAAATAAACATAAGTGACTGCAGGGCCACCTAGACCCTCTGCCTTAAAGCTATACATGGTAAGGAAGGTTTGTCTAGAGCAACTGACAAGTATCTAGAGAGAAACGTATGATTAGACGCCCACAACTGTGTGGACGCAATATCTTCAACTGAAAAGTTTTTCAGGAAACGTAAAGAGGCCGCCCACTTGCGTAAATCGTGGGCCCTACCCACAACGCCGGGATTACTCTCTTTAATGACTTCTACCAGAAGAGAGGCTAATCGCCGTTTAAGTAAGCGTTTACCCGTACTCGCTACCCATAAAGCACCTTGGGGGTTATGAGGAGCTATTCTCAAATATTTGGTTAGAGCTTGCACTGGACATAAATTATGATGCACCTTTCCCCTTTTTAACGCCGGCACCGTGAACTCAGAAAACACGTGTGCACTATGCTCATTCTTGGCTACAAACGCCGGGGAGGGTGCAATGGAAATTGAATCATTAAGTCTACCAAACCTAAGACAATTAGGTGTGTTGCTCATCGCCGCCAGCTCAGACACTCTGTTTCCGGTGGCCAAAGCCAAAAGGAAAACTGCCTTCTTTAAGATTAAAGCAAAGTCTGCAGTATTTTGATACAGACGAGAATGAAGTAAAGACAAAGCTTTGTCCAGAGACCAAGTAGGCATGAGCTGACGGGGAGGTGGGCGGAGTTTAAAACACGCTCTCATAAATCCTGTTTCCTCCGCCACCGGTATGGATAGACCTGTAAGGTCGAAAAAGGGCACTCTAATCGCAGTTAAGTGATTCTTCAAAGTAACCACAGATAAACGTTTCTGCTCAAACAGATAGTTCAAGTAATTAAAAACCAATGCCACTGAGGGTACAGTTTGTTCCGTTCTAACAATCCAAGAAGTAAAAGCTTTCCAATGAGATTGATATTGTCGCTTAGTAGACTGAGTATATTGATTGAGCAATTTATTGGTCACATCCCTACCGTATGGTGCTAGCCACTTGGCCTCCTGAATGTCCATAATGCAAAAGTCAGCGAGGTCGCTAGGTTGCCAATCGTGTCTAAGTGGAAGTACCCGACCGGGAGCGATACCGGGTCCGGGCACCACATTATTAACTGCTGGTACCACACCTGCGCCGGCCACAGGGGCGCGATTAGCGAGACTAAGCCTCGATAAACTCGTAGTTTGTTCACTACGTGGCACATTAGTGACGCATCTGGCGGCGGAAACAGATAGATGGAGCTCCATCTGTTCCAGTCTGTCACTAGGGCGTCTGGCCCCCCTGCCGGCGTTATCGTCCGGCGGGTGAGGTATAGAGGGAGCTTGTGAGTCTCCTCGGACGCAAAAAGATCCACTTGTGGATGGGAGAGCTCCGCAATCATTAGGTCGAAAATGGGTTGCTTGAGCTCCCATTCTACTGTCGTGCTCTGTCTCCGGGACAGAGCGTCTGCCCAGACGTTCGCTACGCCTGGGAGATAAGATGCGTGAAGATAAATATCTAGACTGGTGGCTAGAACAAAAATCTCTTCCGACACGAGTAGCAACTTCCTTGACCTCGTTGACCCTTGTTTCTGAATACAGTGAACTGCATTCAGATTGTCCATTCTGAAGGCCACCGACTTGCCCCGTAACGCCGGGCCGTGAGCCTGAAGGAAATACAATGGGACTAGTAACTCTTTGACATTTATGTGAGAGATTTCTAAGTGGGACCAAAGTCCCTGACCCTGGTGCCCCTGATTTGACTGAAATCCCCACCCTATGGTGCCTGACGCATCCGTGTCTACCCATACCGTTGGAGGAGGAGAGGTCCATGACATGATTGAGTGCAATGTTTCCCTCTTCGCCCAGACCGCTAGTAAGGTGTGGATTAATTTTGGTATGGGCCATAATTTTCCCGCCGGTAAGAGTGGGAAATATTTGTTGCCCTCCAATATTAATCGTTTTACTTTCAACCGGCCCAACTTGACAGTTAGCTGAATCCAGTTGAGAGAGCCGACCAGAGACTCCCAGACTCTTCGTGTCGTAGTCAGACTGTGAAGAAACCTGAACAGTTTCCTGCGAAACCTGTTGCGATTGTCCACACTCTGACTCAGAGTGAGAGCGGCGGTGTCCCAGACCAGCCCTATCCACTGAATTACTCTTGAGGGAACAAGGTTTGACTTTACCAGATTTACCTTGAAGCCTAGAGTTTTGACATGATTTAAAATGATATTGACATGTTTTATGCATAATTGTTGTGTCTCTGCCACCACCAGCCAGTCGTCTAGATACCACAACACTCTGATTCCCTGTTTTAACAATGGCATCAGGGCTTGCCGGACTAGTTTCGTGAATAATCGAGGTGCTAGGTTCAAACCGAACGGCATCCTCTGAAAAACAAAATTTTGGTGCCTGATCCTCAAGGCCAGAAACCTTTGAAATCTTTTGTTGACCGACACGTGCCAATAGGCGTCTGTCAGGTCTAGGGAACACATCCAGCCACCCGGCGGAAGTGTTAGCCTGATTTGATGAACTGTTAACATTCTGAAAGACTCGTTGTAAATGTGAAGATTCAGATACGACAGGTCTACGACCGGCCTCATCTGAACACTGTCCCGTTTGGGAACCAAAAACAGTTTTGACGTGAATACAGGGTAATCTGGGGGTACCGGGATGATGACATTCTTGGCAATCATCTCCTGGACCAGCAACTCCACCTCTAATGAAACACAATTTGCCGTTGTCGGCTGACGTATGCGAGGTCGCCGGAGCCACTGCCAAGTGATGCCTTTGCGTGCCACCATCCGTGCCCAGGTTTTTAACGGCCATGCTTGGTGACACGTTCGGAACGACCCAGTTAGCAGACAAGGGTTCGCCGGCTGTACTTCCCTCGGTTCCTCCGGCTCTAAGGTAGGCACTGGGAGTGAGAAAGACTTTAGTTTTTTGATGGTGGGTTTGGTGGTGTTGGACGCTTCGCCGGCTGGCTGGTGTGGGCCGAAGACTGGCCCTGCCCCGGCTTATACTGGCCGCGTCCCCTCTGTCCTGAAAACCCTCTCTGTCTATGCCTGAACTGACCCAGGGGGATTGGGAGGACTTAGGCGGAAGAAACGGCTTAGAACCCCCTGGCTGAGCTTTAGTAGGAGGCTTAGGTTTGGGGAAGTTAAATGCGGGTTTCTTAGCCTGTGCGGGACTGTGCTTCACGGCCTGTGCCATGTTAAACACTGTTCGCCATACATCAGGGGACATTAAAGAAGGTGTAAGTACTGGGGACATTACCACCTGGTTAGCAATGCGATCAGGCAGCTTGCGAACTAATGACATCCTAAGATCCTGTCGTGCTCGCACCGCCTCAAGTAAGGCTGTGCGTATGTCACCTAAGGATTGAATTGACGACTGAAGAATCAGACGCCGGGATAATTCAACTGATCTTCGAGCATCCGCGTCTGCGATTGCCTGAGTAGACCTGAGTAAAGACTTAGCCACCTGTTGAGAAACTATGTACTGTGAAAACAGGCGGAAAGCTTTTCCCCTTAGCCTAAATTCTCTGTCTAGGTGAGAAGGGGTAGGGGTAATGAATGGTTCCTTTAGTTCACAAAGATTAATCTTAGGGGCAGCTAAAAAGAAAATAAAGCTGACGGAACTCCGCCGGCAGAACCTACCGGCATTGAGAACCATGAATGTGTATCCTGAGGGATCTGGTGGGAAGATTTAGAAGTGAAAGTGGTTGCAAAGTTTTGAGCCTCTACCTCCCAATCCACCCAAGGTCCTGGTCCCAACTGTCCCACCTTCAACACTGGATTAGCTGTCTCGTCTGTGACGGTCTGTAAATCTAGTTCAGGAGTAATAGCCAACAGAGCCTTAATATCATTAAACCCATCCAGCTTAGACCAGTCTGAAAAAAGTTTTGAAGCTGAGGCAGGGGGTAAAGCAGGCTTAGATGCATAAACAAAATAATCCTGATGATAATAACTAGGTATAGCCTTGATATTTACGTCCAAAACATTACCCAAGGCATCCAATGCCCTTAATTTCTTAGACTTATTTCCCTGGATAAACCACTCACGTGGTACCGGGAGTTCCCCTGACAAGGTAGGCTGGGCAAGCTCTGGCTTCGAGGGGTTCAAAGGGACCCATGACTCGTCTGGCCCATAAAGCAGGGGCATAGCTACCTTTCTAAGAGGCGCTTTGTCTAGAGGGGGTGGATTAACATCCGTAATGACCCTGACATTTGACGTAGTGAATGCCGCCGTAGCTGGCTTAGAGCTCCCTGCCGGTGACAGAGTAGGAGGGTTAGGAATCTTAGATAAATCGATTGACGTTATCAGAGGCCGTACCGCAGAACCTGTCAAGGGAGCCCCCAAGTCCATTGTGGGGTTTTCTCGTTGTTGATTAAAGAATTTTGATAGAGCATGAGTAAGTAACCCATCAATTTCTTGTGCTGTAACAAACTGGTTAGGTGCAGAACTTTCAGGTGAATTAGTATTATCATGGGCGGCGTCCAGGCCTGAGCCTGACCCTTGTCCTTCCCTATCTGAAATTAATGACACTTCATCTTGTTCCTCCCGATCCTCCTGAGAAGACCCCGCCGAGGCAGGGGCACCTTGTTTCCAAGATAAATCAGGGATAGAGGATGGGGTCGCCGCGTCCCTGTGGACATCGGCTACTGTGTGACTCGTATGAGTCGGACGTGGATGGTCAGACCCTGGCTGAGCAAATCGCCAAACACCGAGGCTCTGGCCTACGCTCTCTTGAGAGTCTGAAACATTCTCAATTATTGAATATCCTGAACTCTCCATTTCTAGGGTTAAAATATCAATAGGTAAATCTTGTTTAGGGACAGGCGCTTCACTATACTCTGAGGCTGTAACAGAAACATTGTCAGGTGTAGAGGTACGATGAGATGCACTAGACTTAGTAGAATGTCGAGAGGACTTCTTATGGGAATCCTTTTTGGAGGATTTGTGGCTACGGTGTGACCGCGAACTGGACCTAGGTTTGGAAGAATCACCACCATGGCCACTGGGGGAAGCTTCAGTCTTGCACTTCTTACTAGCCGGGGAAGAGGCCCGACTTGAAGACCGTTGTCTGAGGGGTGACCTTGACCTCGATCTCGCCTGCGACGAGGAGGTGGCTGCCGGGGGAGTAGGCTCTCTCGGGCGTTTAAACGTCTCCACAGACGATACAGAACCCTGGCTAGTCTCTGTCGGCTTAAAACCCCTTACTCTAGAGGTACGTTTAGGGGGAGGGTGCTCTGACAGCAACTTATCCCAAAGTGGGACGTTGTCACATTGAAGTGACTTATGTGCGACAATGGTAGTGTAGGCCGACATTTGTTGTCTGACCTCTCTCAACGCTACCGCCGCGGTTTTGTCATTGTCACACAGGACTTTATTGGTTAATTGGGAGCAAAAAGAACAATTACGTGTAACCCAGAGACCCCTTGAACGGTCTAGACATCTAACACACCTTATGCAAAGGGTATGTGCAAAAATTGGGATACCCGCGCAAGTAGGGGTAATGCACAGGGCAAAAACTGGGGTCACATTAGCCATGACAGAGACTGGTGTGAGGAACTACCGCCGGGTCTGTATTGGTCCGCCGGAGCTCAGCTCTGGAAAAATAAAGAAAAATTTCCAGGAATTAATGCTCATAAGGTTAACCCAAGTGTTCGCATACAAGTGTTAATAACCCGCCGGGTAACGGGATGCAAAGACACAGCTAACACATCTCGCCACGCGGCTGGGTATAAAGAGGCTAAACAAGTCTTCTTAGCTAAGAACATGAAGAATACCCTCTGATATAATGGTCCAGTATGGCACTAATAGTCTGTAGGAGGTGGTGACTGTCTCAAGATTCAATTTTGTAACAAAGCCCCCCCTCATAAAGACGCCGGCCCTTGAAATATTTTAGTAGAATAGCCCAGGGCAGGAATATACGAGATCTGATTTTTTAACGAATTGTCCCAAACGATCGTCGTAAAAATAGAAGGCGGCGATACTGAAAGTATCACCCAATTAAGGTTAATCGAAATTGAATTTGTTTATAAATTCCTTAGTTCCTTTACTTAGGGGCACCCGCCGGGTGTGGAAATCGATTTGGTTAAACCTCACTGATCCTTCAAATGCCGTAAGAGTAAAGGCAGCGATACACAGAGTATCACTCACATGGATTGGTTAACTATAAGAGACCTAAGTCGTTTTATCCCACCCTGCTAAGGTGCACCCGCCGGGTGAGAAGTCTAAAAGTTAACCCCACAAGTTCCTGACCCCACTACTTTGTAAAAGATCGCCGGGGAGGAACGCCTAAACAACAGCTAGGTTTTCCCCGTGGTTTGTCGTAAACCAGGTAGAAAAACCTATAAAAAACGAGTGTTCTCACGAACGTCGTTTCTTTATATATAACTAAATATATATGTAAGGATGGGTACAGCCATCCCGCCGGGAATTATAAAGGAGGCCTGAAACCAGGCACCCACAGATACGCAGTCCTGGAGAGCCACAGACACCTCCCCTCGCCGGGGAACCAGCCAGTGTTAAAAACCACGTGTGGCCTAACACTGCTCATCGGTCAGGATTTTTCACGGTGAAACCGAGAAAAACCCGCCGGAAGGCCGACCCCACCCTGAACAGACACCATCTGAACAATACGACACGAGGAGAGACACGCACGACTAACCAAGGTCACAACATAATCCGTGGAATTAGCCAATACACAACTAACCAGGAAACAAATATAGTCCGAGGAATTAGCCAATACACAACTAAAACCCGGATACACATGACACAGTAGGGCATATTTATAAAATAAATAATAACACTAGACATGTGGCAAAGCTACGAGCGGCTGGCTAGGCCTAGGTAGACGGCATGAAAATAGTTGAAATATAAACACACACTGGAATATCACAACAGGAACCACCGCCAACACACCACCGAAGCGATAACTTCCCAACCCGGGAAGCCTGACACGGACCCAGAAAAAACTTCACTAAGTGAAGAAAAATACGCTGGGAACGTCAGCAAACACACAGCTTACCTCATCAGAAGGATAAAAGGCAGCAATTATTAACGCGTAATGAAAGCCGCCTGCATCACCAACTAAACCAAACTGTGAAAAGTTCACGTGTCCACAACAGGACCACGAGGGTACATCCGAAATAGATGCCCCATACATACGACCCAAAATACATTGCACTGCGGGCAACCAGCCCAGGACACTCCTGCTACGCCTATCCTAACCTTACTCGATACATCCCAGAGTAAACAAATGAGAAAAAACTCACTAGGGACGCCACGAATGCGGAACCAGCGGAGCCTGAAAGGTACGTACCGTCCGGGCAGGCTGAGCGCAGAGCAAAGAAGGAGGAATGACGCCTGATTCAGCGTCTGGTCAGAAATCCACACAAGTACATCCACGATATGATGGAAAGCTTATTGGATAGTTATTCTTATTTTCTTTTTGTTTTTATTTTTTACGAAGTTTTTTCGTAGTGAGAACCCAATTCATAATGACTGAAGCCATGAGTGAGGTCGCGTGCGCTCATGATGAAGGCTCCTCAGTTTTTAAATGCTCTGCGCGGTAGATTCAAACTACGGCGGATTAGTGTTTGAAGAGGATGCCTTATGTAATAGGCATGTTCGTCAATGATGGAGGGGCCACTAATAAATACTGTATTGTAAAATCGTAGTCCTCTAGTGTCTCTCTCCAGCGTACCAAGATGGCTGAGTTGGTTTCGCACTTACGTAACCATTGCAAAGATTGATGGTCGGTTATTATATCGAGTTTTGAGCCCAACACAAATGACCTGAAGTGGTTGAGTGCCCAAATGATCCCTAAGCACTCTCTCTTGGTGGCTGCATAATTCTGTTGGGCTTGGTTGAGTGTGGAGCTGGCATACGCTATCACATGTTCCTCTCCGTCTCTTACTTGAGCTAAAACTGCACCAATGGCGTACAGAGATACGTCGGTATAAAGACGGAAAGGTTTATGGTAATCAGGGAAAGCGACAATAGGGGCTTGGATTAGCTTTTGTTTCAAAGTGTTAAAAGCGAGGTCTCTTTCAGGTGTGCAGGTGAATGTGGTGTGTCCTTGTGGGTGAGTTGGTGGAGGGGTCTGGCTATTGTGGCAAAGTGGGGGACGAAACGTCTGTTGTATGTGGCTAAACCTAGAAAAGAACGTACTCCTTTAACCCTTTATTAGCGGGGTCGGACTTAAGTCCGGTACGAGATAATTGGACTAAATGGCGGGGTCGGACTTAAGTCCGTGGGTGTATTCCCACCCTAATTTAGGTGGAAAGCGGAACCTGGTGGTCAGGCGGTATACTACAAGGGCCCACCCACATATCCCCACTGCGTGACCGTGACTCAGTGACCCTCAAGCAGCCATAATGGAAGGTCAAGATTTGCCCGGTGTTCGATTCGGTGGCCGCCATCCCTAGTGCGTCGCGCCACCCTACTAACCACGCCCGGCTTACCACCCAGGAACTAGATATCATGCTGAACTCTTCAGAACTTTCTAATAAGCTGTTGGATGAAAACCGTCGAATGTCTGGGTGAGAGTTTTGGTAGTGTGGATGACTCGGAAGACGAAAATAACCCGATCATAGGCTTTCATCCCAAGCATAATTTGCGTGGGGTTGATGTTGAGGTTGATGTTGGACAGACCGTTGACCATATTGAAGACGTTCCTGACGAAGAACATACTGGTGTGGGTGTTGGTAAGTACAATTTATATTTTATAATTGCTTGAAAGTTTGATTGCAAGCATTTTATCACCTTACGAGCGGGTGGTGGAGTATATTTCCCTGTGCCGCCCAGCGGGTTTTTTTTTTTACCCTAAATGGGGTTGTTTCGTGCTCTTTTTCATGGATAAACAAGACCCAGAGCGTAATACAAGTATGTATCCCTGAAAGGGCGTAAATTGAGCTTTCCAATGACACCCGAACCATCCTTCTACGATCATTGGTTGTCTTTCAACGATCGTGCAACACGAGTGCAAAACCCTAAACTACGGTAATTTCCTTATATAATTCCCTGTAGTAGGTCCACGGCGGCTGTGACGAGCGGTCAGGAGGTACATTATGCTCTAATCACCGCTCCGCTCTCTCTCAGAGCACATTACGTCCTCAAAATTGCACTCTACAAGAAATGTCCTTTGCATTTTATAGCGTATTATTTGCAGGCGTTCGGTAAATTTCTCACGATAACCAGGGTATACGGTACATTTCTCACGATAATATAAGCAACAACGAAGCTTGGCGAAGATTGTGGTCTACAATATTCCTTTTTATAATTGCATGTGACCTTGTAATTGCTTGAAAGTTTGATTGCAAGCATTTTATAGCGTATTATTTGCAGGCGTTCAGTACATTTCTTACGGTAATACAAACAACGAAAGATTGAATATTTGTGCTTGGCATTATATGATTGTGGGGAACAGATGTAGGCCTACCGTATATATTATTTTATCATAATATATGATACATATGTAACATTGTTATATTATCACGACACTCTCTCTCTCTCTCTGTCTCACTCTCTTTGTTTCTACACCTTTGTACTCCTTGGTACTCTCTTTCTCTGATGTAGGCCAGGGCACGCCCCTAACTAATCTTCTCTTCCCTCCCAGGGAAAAATCACACCTAGCAGATGTTCTTGACCTCTCTCTCTCTGTCTGTCTCTCTACCTATATATACATTTATAATTGCATGTGACATTGAAATTGCTTGAGAGTTTGATTGCAAGCATTTTATAGCGTATTATTTGCAGGCGTTCGGTAAATTCTCACGATAACCAGGGTATACACCTGTACGGTACATTTTTCACGATAATATAAGCAACAACGAAGCTTGGCGAAGATTGTGGTCTACAATATACCTTTTTATAATTGCATGTGACATTGAAATTGCTTGAGAGTTTGATTGCAAGCATTTTATAGCGTATTATTTGCAGGCGTTCAGTAAATTTCTTACGGTAATACAAACAACGAAAAATTTAATATTTGTGCTTGGCATTATATGATTGTGGGGAACAGATGTAGGCCTACCGTATATATTATTTTGTCATATATATGATACATATGTAACATTGTTATATTATCACAACACTCTCTCTCTGTCTGTCTAATCCTCTCTGGGTCTACCTATATATACTTGTATAAGGCATGTGACATTGAAAGTGCTTGAGAGTTTGATTGCAAGCATTTGATAGCATATCATTTGCAGGCGTTCAGTAAATTTGATAAATATATCAAAATAAGTCCTGTGGGACTATGAAATAGCTATTATTGGACAAGGAAAATATTTTGTTCATCCCTCCACTGGAACATCAACAACAATGTCAACAACGTATCGCAGTCGGCAGTGTGCAGTACTGCCAATACGTATAGCGACTTCCGCTAGATCTAGAGACCTTTACTTCGATCTAGCAGCAATGACTTACACTAGCGGTTTTGTTTTGAAATTTCAGAACAATTTCGAAGTGATATTATATGGATTTTGCCAATTCATATTTCTAGTGGTATTTATCATGTCTTACATCTAACAATATATGCTAGCGGATTTAACTTCAATTGGAAACCCTCCCGCTCCATTCGGCTCGAAGAAAATCGATAATGGTGGCACTTTAGTAAACAGGTGATAAACATAACCGCATGCGTATCGGTTTGGTGTATCGGTATTATGGTAAGTTGGCTACCTACTATTGTTTATACGATATAGTAAGTAATGATAAGTAAATTATTATATATTATATATAAAACAAAAACAAAATTCCTGCAAAGCAAGCGAAACAGAGAGAGAGAGAGAGAGAGAGAGAGACAATGCAGAAACTGAACTGAAGAAAGAGTGAAAAAGATATAATAATATAGAAATTTTTACAAGCAAATAAAGAAAGGGATTATAGAAAATAATAATGAGAATTACATATACGGATGAGGAAGAGAGAGAGAGAGAAAGAGAGAGAATACAGAAACTGAACTGAAGAAAGAGAGTGAAACAAATATAATAATACAGAAATATTACAAGCAAATAAATGAAATAGACGGATTAGTTAGAGAAAATAATAATGAGAAATACATATACGGATGAGGAAGAGGGAAAGCGAGCGAGCCAGAGAGAGAGAGAGAGACAGGAGGCGTGAGAGAGATTAGAGAAAATAGAGAGATTGCAAGCATTTTATAGCGTATTATTTGCAGGTGATCAGTAAATTTCTTACGGTAATACAAACAACGAAAGATTGAATATTTGTGCTTGGCATTATATGATTGTGGGGAACATATGTAGGCCTACAGTATATATTATTTTTTCATATATACGATACATATGTAACATTGTTATTATCACGACACTCTCTCTCTCTCTCTCTTGTCTCTTCCTCTCTGGGTCTACCTATACATATATAATTGCATGTGACCTTCAAATTGTTTGAAATTTTGATTGCAAGCATTTTTTAGCGTATTATTTGCAGGCGTTCAGTAAATTTCTTACGGTAAGGTAGGCAAAAGGCAGTTATGAGATTGAGGTAGGGAAAAGGCAGAACTGCCTATAGCGAGTGTATGAATGGGATTGAGGTAGACAAAAGGCAGAACTGCCTATAGCGAGTGTATGAATGTGATTGAGGTAGACAAAAGGCAGAACTGTCTATAGCGAGTGTATGAATGTATGTATGAATGAATTACATGGATGTATGAGGTGGACCAAGAACCAGATGGACGGATGAGATTCGAAACTTTGATAGACGTATATATCACGGTATACGGTAGAAGTAATTCCTTACAATGTACCGTACATCGTGATATATACGCCTATCAAATGATTGCCATCAATATACGGTATATATATATATATATATATATATCTATATCTCTATATATATATATATATATATATATATATATATATATATATATATATATATATTATATATATATATATATATATATATATATATATATATATATATATATATATATATATGTATATATATATATTATATATTATATATATACCGTATATTGATTGCAATCATTTGATAGGCGTATATATCACGATGTACGGTACATTGTAAGGAATTACTTCTACCGTATACCGTGATATATACGTCTATCAAAGTTTCGAATTTCATCCATCCATCTGGTTCCTGGTCCACCTCATACATCCATGTCATTCATTCATACATACATTCATACACTCGCTATAGGCAGTTCTGCCTTTTGTCTACCTCAATCACATTCATAACACTCGCTATAGGCAGTTCTGCCTTTTGTCTACCTCAATCACATTCATACACTCGCTATAGGCAGTTCTGCCTTTTCCCTACCTCAATCACATAACTGCCTTTTGCCTACCTCAATCACATGTGGATAACACCTCCTGGGAACACCACAAACAAAAAATGAGTCTTCAACACTACCCCATAGGGTGATTTGGAAATGTGTTGTGAAATAATATTATATATAAAACAAAAACAAAAACCTGCAAAGCAAGCGAGAGAGAGAGAGAGAGAGAGAGAGAGAGAGAGAATGCAGAAAACTGAACTGAAGAAAGAGTGAAAAAGATATAATACAGAAATATTACAAGCAAATAAATGAAATAGAGGGATTAGTTAGAGAAAATAATAATGAGAATTACATATACGGATGAGAAGAGAAAGAGAGAATACAGAAACTGAACTGAAGAAAGAGTGAAAAAGATATAATAATACAGAAATATTACAAGCAAATAAATGAAATAGAGGGATTAGTTAGAGAAAATGATAATGAGAATTACATATACGGATGAGAAGAGAAAGAGAGAATACAGAAACTGAACTGAAGAAAGAGTGAACAAGATATAATAATACAGAAATATTACAAGCAAATAAATGAAATAGAGGGATTAGTTAGAGAAAATAATAATGAGAATTACATATACGGATGAGGAAGAGAGAAAGGGAGCGCGAGAGAGGGAAAGCGAGCGAGCCAGAGAGAGAGAGAGAGAGACAGACAGACAGGAGTGAGAGAGAGAAAGAAAGAGAGAGAGAGAGAGAGAGAGAGATAATACAGAGAATACAGAAATAAGGAGAAATAAGAGAAAAATAAGACCGATTACCGAAGGAATAGTAGACGCGCGAGAGGCCGAAGTCAGGCCAAAGGGAACGCATCCGAACGCGGCCCGGGAAAATAGCCAAAAAAGTACCTCCTCTTCCTCACCTCTTCCCACCCTCCACACTCATTCATAACATCCATTCATAGACTTATATGGGGAGACGAAGAGTTGCTCTTTTCCAAAAATGATGCTTTCGTTCGCATTGGAGCCAGAGTAACAGCGCTAGGGAGAGTGAAATTGAGCGAATATTTCGGGATTATGCCCGCTGAGCAGTACAGTGTAAAATACCTTACCACCCGCTAAATAAGGGTTAACGGTGGTGGGTGGGGGTTTGTTTTGTATGGCTTGAAGTTTCTTTGGGTCTGGTGCAATACCATGTTCAGATATTACGTGGCCGAGGAAATCTACCTTATTTCGTGCAATCTCGCACTTTGAGGGTTTTAATTTCAACCCGGCGGCTCGGATTCTTTGAAGAACTTGTCTCAACCTGAGGAGGTGTTCTTCCCAGGTTTGTGAGTACACAATGATATCATCTAGATACGCTAGGCAGGTTTCCCAGGTCAGGCCATGTAATACCGCTTCCATCAAACAGGAGAAAGTGGCGGGTCCGATACAGAGGCCAAAAGGTAGGACGTTAAATTCGTAGTGGTGGCCACCACTAGTGGAAAATGCTGTTTTTTCTTGGTCCTCTGCCTTGATAGGCACTTGCCAATACCCTGCTTGCAAGTCGAGGGTAGTGAACCATCTGGATCCGTATAGGGAGTCAAGGGAATCGTCTATCCTGGGTAATGGCGTAGCGTCCTTAACGGTTACGTCATTCAATCTCCTGTAATCGACGCAAAAATGGGTTGACCCATCTTTCTTTTTTACTAGGACAACAGGGGAAGACCAGGGGCTAATGGACGGGGTAGCAATTCCGGCCTCTAACATCTCTTGGACTTGGCGTTCCTCTTCCTGGCGTTGTATGGGATTTTTTCTACGGGATGGTTGTCTTATGGGGGGGCCTGTGGTGTTAATGATGTGTTGTTCCACATTGGTCTGTCCGATTTCAGTGGGTTGTTGGGCAAACACATCACTGAACTCTAGCAATAGTTCGTACATGCTGTGTTTTTGGTGGTCGGATAGGGAGAGGGGGCAATTTGAGGCTGGTAGGGGTGTCATTGGAATCTATGGGGAGGTCATCAAAAGTTTCGAGGTCTCCTATGATGAGGCCTTTTGGTAATGTTAGGGATTCCTCAGAGATATTTGCCACGAGAATGTGGTTGATGCGAGTGGAAATGATGGAGGGTTGTAAGAGGCAACGATTGGGGTTGGTGAACGTGGTAGTGGGGGAAAATATCATGTGAGTTTGGGGTATGGGTCGAAGGTTAACCCATTTTTGATGGCGGGGGGGAATTTGACATTTATCTTGAACTACAGCTGGGCTAATGATAGTGGGGGATCGACTGGCGAGCAGGTGCTCGGTACGCATAAGGGAAGGGAATCACTTTGGTGGGGGTCACGCGTGAGGGGGGGATTAACGGCGCGTGTGGGAGGATCAGCGTGGCGAGGTGTGAGTGATTTAGAAAACAGAATTTGTTGGTGGGACTGCGGAGGGTTGGTGGGGGAAGAGTTAGGTGTAGAACATGGGTTATTGGTGGAGGACTGATGTATTGATTTGTGGTTGTTAACAGGACGAATTTGGGGAATTTTCTTGGTGGCAGTCACGGTCTGTTTAGAGGTTATCTGGGATTGGTGAGTTTGTCTGTCATGAGAGGGCGAGTCAAGTGTGGGGTTTTGAACTTTTCTAGGGGTGTGAATTGTGTGGGGGTGGAAGGGATCTACTGACGGAAAACTGTCAAAAGGGGAATTTTGTTGGTTGTGGAATTGCTGAACATTTCTGGGGGCATGGGGGAAACATTGTTGGGTACATAGGTCGGCATTTTCCCTGGAAACACGTGTACATAAATATTTGGTAGAATAGTTGATACATACATCAGAGTCTGTCCTGGAAACATGGGAGGATTTATCCTGGACAGAGTTAGGAGAATTGAGGGGATTACCGAGAGGGAGTTGCTTGGACTTGTCTTCTTTCGTTTGTTGAGGCATTTTTTCAACGAATTGAGTGATATTTTGAGAGAACTCGGGGCAAGGGGAGGGGTTAGGAGTTACCTTAGTGCTAGCTGCAACTTGGTAATCCTGACTCAGAGTTTGTTGAGGGGGGAGGTGTTTTTTCGTTTTGTGAACTGGTTTCTGCGTGATTGGTTTGTCAGAGGCTTTGGGTTGGATTTTTTTTTTGAATGAGATCAGCCTCTGGCCGCAGTCAACCTGGGCCTGGAGTTTTTGAAGGAGGTCAAGTCCAAGGAAACCATCGTAATGTTTACAGTGGGAGGAAAATACTGTGAACAGGTGATAACAACGAGCATGGGGGGCAGTAGTAGTTACTGACAGGGGCAAAGTGTCTCCTAGGAGATTTAAGTAGGTATCAGCAGCTGAGATTAGTTCTGCTTTGGTAGGTAACAAGGGGCCAAATAGTCGGTGGTGTTGATCATAATAAGACTTGAACAAACATGACTTGGCAGCTCCCGTGTCGATTAACAAGCGGACAGGAATGTCCTTGATTTTGGCCATGTAATAAATGGGGGCAGTGCGGTCAGTTATGGCGTCCCCCGCCCAGGCCATCGTGGGCGGGGGGGGCTTTAAAAATCCTGGGGGTCGGTATCTACCTCCTCCAGGGTTTCCTCGGTATCATCTGAGGTCATGATAGGGGCTATTTCTCCGGTGTGCATTTCCTCCATTTCTTCCTCTTGTCCCAACTCCTCTTCATTTACAGAAATGCGAGGAGTAAAGGGGCGAGGTTTGGCAGAGTCACGAATTTCATGGAGGGCACACTGAGCACTACAGGCAGGGAAATCATATGGGTTGATAATTACTAATGTAGGGTTTTTACTTTGGTAGGTGTTGTAGGTTTTGTTCCGGTTGAAGATTCTGCATGGCTGGGTAGGTTGGAACCGGGGCCTACTGGGTTGGGGCTTGCCGGAAGGGTAGGTGGGTCTGTTGTGGAAGGATGAGGATGGGTAGGCATTCTTGGAGTTGAAGGTTTGAGCCTTGGGGTTTTGGTGGTCGAGGTGCTGCGGGTGCGTGGGAAACCTCTTTATTACAGCGATTTGGGTGGGTGTTTCTGTGGCGCACGGCCAAAATACGTCGGATCGTGATGAGATCTTTTTGATATCCGACGAAATCGTGCACACGGAAATTATCTTTTACTGCTGAGGGCAATAGTGATACAAGGTTGACCAGAATCTGCTGCTCTTGCTGGATTTCTGGTCAATGTGGGGAAAGAAACTTTTATATGTTGGGCGATCTTATTCACTGTGGCATCTAGATCGCCTTCGAATTTAATGTCTTGGATACGGGTGTGGGCCACGAAAACGCCCAACGAAGGCTTAATGGCTTCCATCACTATTGGGCGAAATTCGTCCCATGTGAGAGCAGGGTGCACTTGGTAGGCAACCAGGGAAACGGCTTTTCCCAGGTGCGTTAATGTCACGGCTATCTTTTCTGCGTCCGTGGTATAAACTAGGTCAAGTACGGGTTTCACTATGTCCATGAACGTTTCGATCTCGTAAGTTTCTCCATCATAATGTGGGATGGGAATGTGAGAACGGTGCGCCATGATGTTATCGTGTTCTGGCTGTTCCAAACTTGCAATGTAATGCAACCTTTTATCCGAATCAAGAACCACCGCTGCCGTCAATGTTATGCCCTGTTTTTCTACAGGATTAACTTGGGTAATGTGAGTTCTAACTGACTGGGTATATAAGGCTGCATGCACAAAACAAGGTATGAGGAATAGAGAACACAAAATAAACACACGGTAACAAGACACACGATCACGTTTATTGAGGATGATTAATAGGAAGCATAAGAAGGTATGAATACTCGTACAAGACAAATGATAGAATTGAACAACTAGCATTAAGTGGATCTGGATGGAGCCTAGTCTCCCACTTCCAACGTTCAGGTATACTCTTCTGATCACTGGCTTTGTTCGCAAGTTTATATACTGGAAGCCATCAATGTTACTTATAGATTCAATTTCACTATTTAGATTTATTACTGGCAGTTCTGGTGCACGAGTAGTAGTTCACAGACTAGATTAGACACGCGTATATTTAGAGCACGAGAATTCTAGTAACCTCAGGGGGTACTGATCTAAGTTTTATATTCTTATAGCAGAAATACGTAGAACGCAAATCAGTGGGCGAACGTTAGATATCACTAGGGTTTTACTTCTATGTAATAATATCTGGATATGGGTAATTACGAGAGTTAATGTCGCCTGTTAATTAATGAACACTGATATGCTTAGCACTTCCTGATGGAATGGTTATATATGAATTATACTGGGGCAAAGATATAGCCACTTCATAGAAATATTAATAAGTGAGTCTCTAAATAG
>CM064496.1:46376548-46571809 GCA_032716605.1 Paralithodes platypus | reverse complement strand
GGGTCTGGCGCAATACCATGTTCAGATATCACGTGTCCGAGAAAATCTACCTTATTCCGGGCAATCACGCACTTTGAGGGTTTTAATTTCAACCCGGCGGCTCGGATTCTTTGCAGGACTTGTCTCAACCTGAGGAGGTGTTCTTCCCAGGTTGGAGAGTACACAATAATATCGTCCAGATAGGCTAGGCAGGTTTCCCAGGTTAGGCCATGTAATACCGTTTCCATCAAACGGGAGAAAGTGGCGGGTCCGTTACAGAGGCCAAAAGGTAGGACGTTAAATTCATAGTGATGGCCACCACTAGTGGAAAATGCTGTTTTCTTTTGGTCCTCGGCCTTGATAGGCACTTGCCAATACCCTGCTTGCAAGTCGAGGGTAGTGAACCATTTGGATCCGTATAGGGAGTCAAGGGAATCGTCTATTCGGGGTAAGGGCGTAGCGTCTTTAATGGTTATGTCATTTAACCTCCTGTAATCGACGCAAAAACGGGTTGTCCCATCTTTCTTTTTGACTAAGACAACAGGGGAAGACCAGGGGCTAATGGACGGGGTGGCAATCCCGGCCTCTAACATTTCCTGGACTTGGCGTTCCTCTTCCTGACGTTGTATGGGGTTCTTTCTACGGGATGGTTGTCGTATGGGGGGGCCTGTGGTGTTAATGATGTGTTGTTCTACATCCGTCTGTCCGATTTCGGTGGGTTGTTGGGCAAAGACGTCACTGAATTCCAGCAGTAGGTCGTACATGCCGTTCTTTTGGTGCTCAGATAGTGTCTCAGGAAGAGGGGGCAATTGGAGGCTGGTAGGGGTGTCGTTACAATGTATGGGGAGGTCATCGAAAGTTTCGAGATCTCCTATAATGAGACCTTTCGGTAATGTCAGGGGTTCCTCTGAGATATTAGCCACGAGAATGTGGTTGATACGAGCGGGAATGATGGCGGGTTGTAAGAGGCAGCGATGGGGGTTGGGGGATGTGTTAGTGGGGGAAAATACCATGTGAGTTTGGGGTATGGGCCGCAGGTTCACCCATTTTTGATGGTGGGGGGGAATTTGGCATTTATCCTGAACTACCGCTGGGCTAATGATGGTGGGGGATTGACTGGCGAGCAGGTGCTTGGTACTTATAAGGGGGGCAAGGTCACTTTGGTGGGGGTCACGCGTGAGGGGGGGATTAACGGCGCGTGTGAGAGGATCAGTGAGGGGGTTAGAAAACGGGATTTGTTGGAGGGACTGGGGAGGGTTGGTGGGGGAAGCGTTGTCGGTGGCAGTAACGGTTTGTTTAGAAGTTATGTGGGGTTGGTGGTTTTGTCTGTCATGAGGGGGTGAGTCAAGTGTGGGGTTTTGAAGTTTATTAGGGGTGTGAATTGTGGGGGGGTGGAAGGGAGCTACTGACGAAAAACTGTCACAAGGGGGATTGGGGGGGTGGTGGAATAGCTGGGCATTTCTGGGGGCATGGTGGGAACATGGTTGTGTCCCTCGGTCGGCACGCGTGAGGGGGGGATTAACGGCGCGTGCGGGCGGTTCAGAAGGGTGCGAGGTGAGCGAGTTAGAAAACGGGATTTGCTGGGGGGACTGCGGAGGGTTGGTGGGGAAAAAGTTAGGTGTAGAACATGGGTTATTGGTGTAGGACTGGTGTATTGATTTGGGGTTGTTAACATTTCTGGGGGCATGGGGGAAACATTGTTGGGTACATTGGTCGGCATTTTCTCTGGAAACATGTGTACATAAACATTGGATAGAATTAGGGTTACATATATCAGAGTCTGTCCTGAAAACATGGGAGGATTTATTCTGGGCAGAGTTACGAGAATTGAGGGGATTACCGAGGGGGAGTTGCTTGGACTTGTCTTCTTTCGTTTGTTGAGGCATTTTTTTACTGAATTGAGTGAGGTTTTGAGAGATCTCGGGGCAAGGGGAGGTTTTAGGAGTAACCTTAGTGCTAGCTGCAACTTGGTAACCCTGAATCAGGTTTTGTTGAGGGGAGGTTGTTTTTTCTTTTTGGGAATGGGTTTCTGCGTGATTGGTTTGTCAGAGGCTTTGGGCTGGAATTTGTTTTTGAATAAGATCAGCCTTTGGCCGCAGTCAATCTGGGCCTCGAGTTTTTGAAGGAGGTCAAGTCCAAGGAAACCATCATAATGTTTACAGTTGGAGGAAAATACTGTAAATGTGTGATAACAACGAGCATGGGGGCCAGGAGTGGTTACTGATAGGGGTAAAGTGTCTCCTAGGAGATTTAAGTAAGTATCAGCAGCTGAGATGAGTTCTGTTTTGGTGTTTAACAAAGGGCCAAATCGTCGGGGATGTTTTTCATAGTAAGATTTGAACAAACATGACTTGGCAGCTCCCGTGTCGATTAGCAAGCGGACAGGAATGTCCTTGATTTTGGCCATGTAATAAATGGGGGCAGTGCGACTAGTTATGGCGTCCCCCGCCGAGCCCATCGTGGGCGGGGGATACTTTAAAAATCCTGGGGGTCGGTATCTACCTCTTCCAGGGTTTCCTCGGTATCGTCTGAGGTCATGGTATGGGGGGCAATTTCTTCCTCTTGTCCCCACTCCTCTTCATTTACAGAAATGCGAGGAGTAGAGGGGCGAGGTTTGGCAGAGTCACGAATTTGGTGGAGGGCACACTGAGCATTACAGGCAGGGAATTCATAGGGGTTGATAATGACTAAGGTAGGATTTTTACTTTGGTAGGTGTTGTAGTTGCTGTTCCGGTTGAAGATTCTGCGTGGCTGGGACGGTTGGAACCGGGGTCTACTGGGTTGGGGCTTGCCGGAAGGGTAGGTGGGTCTGTTGTTGAAAGATGAGGCTGGGTAGGCATTCTTGGGGTTTTGGTGGTTGGTTTGCTGCGGGTGCGTGGGAAACCTCTTGATTGCAGCGATTTGGGTGGGTGCTTCTGTGCGCACGGCCAAAATACGTCGGATCGTGATGAGGTCTTTTTTGTATCCGACGAAATCGTGCACCCGGAAATGGTCTTTTACTGCTGAGGGCAATATCGACACAAGGTTGACCAGAATTTGCTGTTCTTGTTGGATTTTGGTCAACGTGGGGAAAGAATTTTTTATGTGTTGGGCAAGCTTACTGACTGTGGCATCTAGATCGCCTTCGAATTTCGTGTCTAGGATACGGGTGTGGGCCACGAAAGCGCCCAACGAAGGTTTAATGGCTTCTATCACTATTGTGCGAAATTCGTTCCAGGTGAGATCAGGGCGCACTTGATAGGCCACCAGGGAAACGGCTTTTCCCAGGTGTGCTAATGTTACGGCTATTTTATGTGTGTCCGTGGTATAAGTCATGTCAACTAAGGGTTTCACTATGTCCATGAATACTTCGATCCCATAATTTGTTTCCTCATAATTTGGGATGAAAACGTAGTTAGGTTGCGCCATGATGTTCTCGTGTTCTAGCTGTTCCAAACTTGCAATGTAATGCAACCTTTTATCCGAATCAAGAACCACCGCTGCCGCCAATGTTATGCCCTGTTTTTCTACAGGTTTAACTTGGGTAATGTGAGTTCTGAATGACTGGGTATAGAAGGCTGCATGCACAATACAAGGTATGAGGAATAGAGAACACAAAATAAACACACGGTAACACGACACAAGTTCACGTTTATTGAAATAAAGAAATAAAGAGCATAGAAAGATAGTTATATTCGCACAAAACAAATGATAGAAGGGAACTGCTAGCATTTGCGGATTTGGATGGAGCCTAGTCTCCCACTTCCAACGTTCAGGTATATTCTTCTGATCACGGGTTTAATTAGCAAGTTTATATTTTACTGGAAGACCTCAATATATTCGTATAATTCAATGTCACTGATTTTACCTCTTGCTGGCTGGTCGCGTGCCCACGTAGCAACTCACAGTTAGGATTAGACGCGTATATTATAGAACACGGAAATCTCTAGCAACCTCATGGGGGTACTGAACTAAGTTTGATATTCTTAAGGCAGAAATATGTAGAACACGAATCAGTGGGCGAACGTTAGATATCACTAGAGTTTTAATATCTGAATAAGGTAATTACGAGAGTCAAGGTCGCCTGTTAATAAAAAAGCACTGATCGCTTAGTACGTCCCAAATGGAATGGTTAAATATGAATTACACTGGGCAAGGTCTTAGCCACTTTATAGAAAGTTAATAGGTGCGTATCAAGCTAGTACTATAACACTTAGTACTAGTAACATGAATCTTGAATAGTATGGGTAGATCTGGTCCTGGTTATCTTGCTTCCGGTGATGTTGGGGGCTAACGACTGGTTCCTCGGCCGTCCAGATGGTCCAAAATGTAGGAAGTTCTCAAGTCGGATCTCTTGATGATCGTTGCTGGCTACACACTTATATACCCACGAATTTGTGTGAAGGTTATAAGGTGCACGTTAGGACTTGTACATGGACAGATGCTTCTATCAGTCTTCTCTGCCACGGAGTCTGCCGGATCTGGAATCTCTCAACTCCGGAACAACACAAGGGCAGAGCTAGAGGTAAACTGCAGGGTAGTGACCACTGGTTGGTGTCTAGCTTTCAACTGATTTGACTGGGGGCGGGAGGTAGATTTATAGGCTCGGTTCTGGACCCTGCAGACAGTAGGGATCTCGAGTCTTATGGACTTAATTGAGCTCTCAATAGATATGGGGACTAGGTAAGATGGTATTTACTGTTGTGGCACAGGGCGATAGGAAGCCTTTATATTTTCATATAACTGAGCCTTAGTAAGAGGTACTATTTTGGCTATACTGGACGTATTTAGGGGAGAGAGACTGGATCTACTTTGCGAGGAGGATGGGGACAGCTGTGATAGGAGCGTCTCTCTAGATTGTTCAATCTTCATTCTATGGTATAGCTGAGGTGCTAATTTAGTGATCAGAGCATGCAAGAAAGGTAAATGGTTTATTGTGAGGTAATAGAGGTTAGTAAAGGTGTTAGTCATTCATGGTTAGTTCATTGATAGGAAGAATTCCTGTGCTACCTGGCAATGACTCGAGAGTCAAAACAGGGGCCAGGTATACCTCCGCGGGGGTGGGGGTCTCCCTCCTCGGGTGGGCAAAAAGGGGGAGCTGGGCGCCCTCTCTCTGATATAGTCGTCCGGCGGCTGTGGCTAGGGGCTTGCCATATCACCAGTGTTTGTAATAACCCTCTGTGTATGAGACAGATGTGAGTGTCTTTAATACCAAAACCGAAGGTGCCTTAGCTAGCTGGTTTTACTCGGCTGGTTGTTAATTGTAGGGTTTGCTGGATATGGTGGAGACTGGGTTGCTAACTCTGCCACATTTATCTGGAAGTATGACAATAGAAGTTAGTTACTGGCGGGGCGGCTAGCCTCGCACCGACGACCATTGGGTGCAGGGTTGTGAATGTGTTGTAAGAGAATAGATGGCATGCAAGGGGCTAGTAAAGTTCTAATGTTGTTCTGGCCTACTAAGTGAAGGTAGGCTGGATAGGAGTATATATATAAAAGGTTGGAGAGCGTTAGTAACGGACAATTCAAGGATCTTCAAGAGGTATGAGAGAGAGGCTAGGTCGGACAAGAGTCGAGAAGCGCGGGTGTCTTAATGAGAGGGGGGGAGAGTTCAAGGGCTACAGGGAAATTTGCCCCTAAGGTCCCTGGGCGTGGGGGTGGCATTAGGCTACAATTGATATGGAAGTTTGAAAAGGCAGTAGAATACGTTAGCCAAATGCTACCGGGGAATGCAACTATGGGGTGGTATATGAGTCTGGAAAAGATAGAGTTATGTGATCAGTCAGAGGGTTATGGATACTATTAGTTGGCCCTGGGAACTGCGTTTTCTATTAAATATAAAATACCAACCACAGTGGCAGTTCGTAGGGGTACTTAGTTATTGTTTCGGGGTACTTATGACAGATACTGATAACCAGGTTATCTTATACAATCTCTGGTTGGGGTAAGAGGTGTAAGACACGAAGTAAATTGGCGTAGTGTGGACTGTGGATACGAAGGAGGCAAGGGGAAGACGTATGACAATTGTGGAAAGTAAATGGAAAAAGGTGAACACAATGGCGGATAAAAATACTTAACCTGAGGGTTGCATACATAGATTTATGGGGGGATGGGTCTTCAGAAGCTTAGTCTGGCAAGACAAGATGTTAGGGAATGTTAATATTAATACTTAGTTACTAGAGGAGCAATGCAAGGGGCGACTGAGCACGGGTTACATATATCTATACTCGTCATGGAAAATGATATAAGAGATCTAGGGACAAGCGTGGGTGCTTTAACTTCTAAGATATATAACATCTACTTCTCGGATGTAAGAACATACATAGATATAATTATGGCTGTCTGATGTGTTGGCATTGGCTCAACGTCGGGACAGGCATGGGTGTTTTTAATATGAATGTATATTCCTGTTCATCATCTTTGTAGTTAATAAGTGTAGGACACGAGGGGTTAGTGTACGTGAGGTGTGGAAAATGGTCGGTTTAGAAAAGGTAAATGGGTGTGTCCTGGAGCTGTTTAGCCCTGCGGGCTTGGGCCTGCCTGGAATGGCGGGCTCGGTCAGCTGGTCCTTTCGTTCTGTGGACCTTTCTTCCGGGTGTTTCTGTGTGGTGTTCGCTCGTGGCTTCTGTGGTGGGCTTCTTGTTCTGGGGCATTTTACTTCCCTCTCCTTCATTATAGGCTCGTCCTCGAGCCTCAAGGGTGAAGTTAAAAGAATCATAGTAATGGTGGGTCATTTTCAGGGTATTTAGAAAGTTCCACCAAACACGAGAGCGACGGTCAGGTTTCTTTTGCAGGTCAATGTATACCTGTAAGAATGTGTCCTCTGTGTTGTGGCGGGCGGCTGCCCGGGCTTGGTGTGGGTGTGGTACACGGGCGAAGTGTCCAGTGGGGGTCTTTACTTTAACCTTTCGTATGAATGGTTTGTAGCTTTCCCCCGTGGGGGTCGGAGTGAGGTGTGTGGGGTTGACAGGAAGTCTGTTTAGTGTGGTGAATGGGTTACTAACCGAAAGGGGATTCGCGCGTGACAACAGGGCTGGGGACGAAGGGGGAATGCGAGTCTGGGTTGTATTTGGTTTTCTTAGGCGGTGTTGTAGGTTGGGAATATATAGTGAGGCAATGCGCAAAATCGGTGTAGGTAAGGTGGGTGAAGGAGGTGTGTGGGAAGGAGGGGGTGTGTGTGTTGTGTGGCTTGGGTCCTTAGTGTCAGAACGGGGTGTTATTTTTGTATCGCTGTCTTTAAATCTGATGGGTCTGTTGATTATTCTACCTCTGGCGGTCCTGGTGGGAAGGTAGATGTTTGTCGTGGGACTTGAGTCGCTCGACGATGTTTTATAGTGAGGGGAAGCATGTTTTATAGGTAAATGACATGTGGGAGTTTTCTCGGGGGTGACTTTGGGGGGGGGTTGCTGGGGGGGGGGTGGGTGGGGGGTTGGGTGAGATGAGGAGGTTGGTGGGTGTGTGGGGGGGGTGGTGGGGATCGTGGAGGGGAAAGGGGCGGATGCGGGGGGGGCTAGACGGGTGGGTAAGGAGTGTAGATTTAAGTTGGAGGGTTGGGGGTAGGGGCGTGTGTTGTTTGATGAGGTTGGTGATTTGCTGGTGATTATTCGTCTTCTTTCCCTTTGTGGGGGAGAATTCGACGAAGAAGAAGAAGAAGAGGAGGAGGAGGAGGAGGAGGGTAGTGGTCTGGCAGCCCTACGGAACTTGGTTAGTAGGGTGTGTTTTCTGGAGGTTTTAAACGATGTTTGTCGTGGGCGTAAGTTGTAGCGTGAGGTTACTGAGGTAGATTGTGTGGTGCGGTTGGGTGTGTACTTGGTTTGGGGTGGGGGTGGTGGTTTTCTCACTGTGGTGCCTGGTGGAGGTATGTCAGGGCTAGACGGGAGGGTTTCTGTTGTGGTCGGGGTTGTGGGTGGAGGTTTTCGTACTTGGATAAGTTGGGGAGGAACTTGACTATCAGAAGTGAAAGAAGGTGTCATGGTGGAAGAGGGTGTGATAGTGGGGGCTTGGGGTTTGTGGAGGTTAGTTGGGGGGGTATGTTGAGAAAAGATTTGTCGGTTCGGTGCTGGAGGGCTTAGGTCCTTAGGGGTTTGTATGGGAATATTCGTAGCGTGAGTGAGGGGGTGAGTAGGGGTATTTACTTTAGGGTCGGACGTGTGGGGTGGGGTAATGTCTTGTGGCTTTAGAGGTTTAAACGCTCGGACGAATCTAGTTCGGAGCGTGCGAGTTACGCCGTGATAGTCGATGGTGACTTGAAAGGCATTTGGGACTTGTATTACGGTGTAGGGTCCGACATAGCGAGGGCCTAACTTGTTGGTGATAGGGAGGTTGGCTACCATTACGGTGTCATGGATGGCGAAAGGGTTTTTTTCATCGATGTTGTCAGTTTTGGTGTCTTGACAGATCTGGGCGGTATGGAGGGTGTTTTGCAGATGTTGCAATGGGTCAATTGTGGAGGTGGTGGAGGGAAGGTGAGCGTGGTGGTGGAATGGCAGTAACAGGGGGGGTACACCGTAAACACGTTCATGAGGGGAAATACCGTCTTCCCGAGGACAGGTGTTCATACCCCACTGTATCATTTTTAGTTGTGATGGCCAGTCTGAGGTGTTAAGAGCAATCATTCTTGTACGTAACTGGTTGTTGATGGTGCGATGGCTGCGTTCGCAGATAGCATTTCCTTGAGGCCAGTACGGGGATGAGTGTTTAATCTTGATACCGCATTGTTGGGTGAATTGTTGCCAAACGTGTCCACTAAACTCGGGGGCATTGTCCGATAGAAGAGCAAGGGGAAGGCCGAATATAGGGAACACTTCGGTGGCAAGCAGTGTGGCGACTGTGGTGGCTGTGTGGTCTTTAACTGGGCAGGCTATTAGAAATTTTGAATATACGTCTACAAATGTGACGATATAGCGGTTGCCAGCGTAAGAAGGGAACGGGCCCATGATGTCGAGGGATAGGACTTGGAACGGTTTGTTGGCAGAAATGGTACCAGCTGGGCCTGGGGTGCGTGATCTATCCTTTCCCAATAAACACGGTTTGCAGGATTCTGTCACTCGTTGTGCAATTTTGGAGGGGTTGGGGGTCCAGTATTGGTCTGTGAAGATCTTTAACATTTTCTTTTGTCCAAGGTGTATGCCGTTTCCCTCGTGGATGGCAATCATGTAGTCGTGGGCTATGGTGGGGTCCAAGATTATGTGACCAGTGTCTGTGGCAAGTTGATCTCCCCAGCGAGTCAGTCTCCTGAAGACGTTTAACGGTATCCAGGGGGGTCTGATTCGTGCTTCCCAAGATTGAATTAGGGAGGGGGCTGGGGGGCATTCTGTCGGGAGGTGGGGGTAGATACCAATTGAGTGTTTTGTAAGGCGGCTAGGTTGGTGGGGGGGTCTTTTGGTACTGGCAAACGTGACAGGGCGTCTGCATTAGTATGGAGTTTGCCGGGACGATATTGTATTGTAAAGTCGTAGTCCTCTAGTGTCTCTCTCCAACGTACCAAAATGGCTGAGTTGGTTTCGCACCTACGCAGCCATTGTAAAGATTGATGGTCGGTAATTATTTCGAGTTTTGCGCCTAACACAAATGACCGGAAGTGGCTGAGTGCCCAAATGATCCCTAAGCACTCTCTCTTGGTGGCTGCGTAATTCTGTTGGGGTGGGGTGAGTGTGGAGCTGGCATACGCTATCACATGTTCCTTTCCATCTCTATTTTGAGCTAATACTGCACCTATGGCGTACAGAGATACGTCGGTATAAAGACGGAAAGGTTTTCTGGTAGTCAGGGAAAACGACAATAGGGGCTTGGATTAGCTTTTGTTTCAAAGTGTTAAACGCGAGGTCTCTTTCAGGTGTCCAGTCGAACGGGGTGTCTTTGTGGGTAAGTTGGTGGAGGGGTCTGGCTATGGTGGCAAAGTGGGGGACGAAACGTCTGTAGTACGTGGCTAAACCTAGAAACGAACGTACTCCTTTAACCGTGGTGGGTGGGGTTTGGTTTTGTATGGCTTGAAGTTTCTTTGGGTCTGGCGCAATACCATGTTCAGATATCACGTGTCCGAGAAAATCTACCTTATTCCGGGCAATCACGCACTTTGAGGGTTTTAATTTCAACCCGGCGGCTCGGATTCTTTGCAGGACTTGTCTCAACCTGAGGAGGTGTTCTTCCCAGGTTGGAGAGTACACAATAATATCGTCCAGATAGGCTAGGCAGGTTTCCCAGGTTAGGCCATGCAATACCGTTTCCATCAAACGGGAGAAAGTGGCGGGTCCGTTACAGAGGCCAAAAGGTAGGACGTTAAATTCATAGTGATGGCCACCACTAGTGGAAAATGCTGTTTTCTTTTGGTCCTCGGCCTTGATAGGCACTTGCCAATACCCTGCTTGCAAGTCGAGGGTAGTGAAACCATTTGGATCCGTATAGGGAGTCAAGGGAATCGTCTATTCGGGGTAAGGGCGTAGCGTCTTTAATGGTTATGTCATTTAACCTCCTGTAGTCGACGCAAAAACGGGTTGTCCCATCTTTCTTTTTGACTAAGACAACAGGGGAAGACCAGGGGCTAATGGACGGGGTGGCAATCCCGGCCTCTAACATTTCCTGGACTTGGCGTTCCTCTTCCTGACGTTGTATGGGGTTCTTTCTACGGGATGGTTGTCGTATGGGGGGGCCTGTGGTGTTAATGATGTGTTGTTCTACATCCGTCTGTCCGATTTCGGTGGGTTGTTGGGCAAAGACGTCACTGAATTCCATCAGTAGGTCGTACATGCCGTTCTTTTGGTGGTCAGATAGTGTCTCAGGAAGAGGGGGCAATTGGAGGCTGGTAGGGGTGTCGTTACAATGTATGGGGAGGTCATCGAAAGTTTCGAGATCTCCTATAATGAGACCTTTCGGTAATGTCAGGGGTTCCTCTGAGATATTTGCCACGAGAATGTGGTTGATACGAGCGGGAATGATGGCGGGTTGTAAGAGGCAGCGATGGGGGTTGGGGGATGTGTTAGTGGGGGAAAATACCATGTGAGTTTGGGGTATGGGCCGCAGGTTCACCCATTTTTGATGGTGGGGGGGAATTTGGCATTTATCCTGAACTACCGCTGGGCTAATGATGGTGGGGGATTGACTGGCGAGCAGGTGCTTGGTACTTATAAGGGGGGCAAGGCCACTTTGGTGGGGGTCACGCGTGAGGGGGGGATTAACGGCGCGTGTGAGAGGATCAGTGAGGGGGTTAGAAAACGGGATTTGTTGGAGGGACTGTGGAGGGTTGGTGGGGGAAGCGTTGTCGGTGGCAGTAACAGTTTGTTTAGAGGTTATCTGGTGTTGGTGTGTTTGTCTGTCCTGAGGGGTGAGTGAGGTGTGGGTTTTGAAAGTTTTTGGGGGGTGTGATTTGTGGGGGGGTGGAAGGGAGCTACTGACGAAAAACTGTCACAAGGGGGATTGGGGGGGTGGTGGAATAGCTGGGCATTTCTGGGGGCATGGTGGGAACATGGTTGTGTCCCTCGGTCGGCACGCGTGAGGGGGGGATTAACGGCGCGTGCGGGCGGTTCAGAAGGGTGCGAGGTGAGCGAGTTAGAAAACGGGATTTGCTGGGGGACTGCGGAGGGTTTGGTGGGGAAAAAGTTAGGTGTAGAACATGGGTTATTGGTGTAGGACTGGTGTATTGATTTGGGGTTGTTAACATTTCTGGGGGCATGGGGGAAACATTGTTGGGTACATTGGTCGGCATTTTCTCTGGAAACATGTGTACATAAACATTGGATAGAATTAGGGTTACATATATCAGAGTCTGTCCTGAAAACATGGGAGGATTTATTCTGGGCAGAGTTACGAGAATTGAGGGGATTACCGAGGGGGAGTTGCTTGGACTTGTCTTCTTTCGTTTGTTGAGGCATTTTTTTACTGAATTGAGTGAGGTTTTGAGAGATCTCGGGGCAAGGGGGGTTTTAGGAGTAACCTTAGTGCTAGCTGCAACTTGGTAACCCTGAATCAGGTTTTGTTGAGGGGGAGGTTGTTTTTTCTTTTTGGGAATGGGTTTCTGCGTGATTGGTTTGTCAGAGGCTTTGGGCTGGAATTTGTTTTTGAATGAGATCAGCCTTTGGCCGCAGTCAATCTGGGCCTCTAGTTTTTGAAGGAGGTCAAGTCCAAGGAAACCATCATAATGTTTACAGTTGGAGGAAAATACTGTAAATGTGTGATAACAACGAGCATGGGGGCCAGGAGTGGTTACTGATAGGGGTAAAGTGTCTCCTAGGAGATTTAAGTAAGTATCAGCAGCTGAGATGAGTTCTGTTTTGGTGTTTAACAAAGGGCCAAATCGTCGGGGATGTTTTTCATAGTAAGATTTGAACAAACATGCCTTGGCAGCTCCCGTGTCGATTAGCAAGCGGACAGGAATGTCCTTGATTTTGGCCATGTAATAAATGGGGGCAGTGCGACTAGTTATGGCGTCCCCCGCCGAGCCCATCGTGGGCGGGGGATACTTTAAAAATCCTGGGGGTCGGTATCTACCTCTTCCAGGGTTTCCTCGGTATCATCTGAGGTCATGGTATGGGGGGCAATTTCTTCCTCTTGTCCCCACTCCTCTTCATTTACAGAAATGCGAGGAGTAGAGGGGCGAGGTTTGGCAGAGTCACGAATTTGGTGGAGGGCACACTGAGCATTACAGGCAGGGAATTCATAGGGGTTGATAATGACTAAGGTAGGATTTTTACTTTGGTAGGTGTTGTAGTTGCTGTTCCGGTTGAAGATTCTGCGTGGCTGGGACGGTTGGAACCGGGGTCTACTGGGTTGGGGCTTGCCGGAAGGGTAGGTGGGTCTGTTGTTGAAAGATGAGGCTGGGTAGGCATTCTTGGGGTTTTGGTGGTTGGTTTGCTGCGGGTGCGTGGGAAACCTCTTGATTGCAGCGATTTGGGTGGGTGCTTCTGTGCGCACGGCCAAAATACGTCGGATCGTGATGAGGTCTTTTTTGTATTCGACGAAATCGTGCACCCGGAAATGGTCTTTTACTGCTGAGGGCAATATTGACACAAGGTTGACCAGAATTTGCTGTTCTTGTTGGATTTTGGTCAACGTGGGGAAAGAATTTTTTATGTGTTGGGCAAGCTTACTGACTGTGGCATCTAGATCGCCTTCGAATTTCGTGTCTAGGATACGGGTGTGGGCCACGAAAACGCCCAACGAAGGTTTAATGGCTTCTATCACTATTGTGCGAAATTCGTTCCAGGTGAGATCAGCGCGCACTTGATAGGCCACCAGGGAAACGGCTTTTCCCAGGTGTGGTAATGTTACGGCTATTTTATGTGCGTCCGTGGTATAAGTAATGTCAACTAAGGATTTCACTATGTCCATGAATACTTCGATCCCATAATTTGTTTCCTCATAATTTGGGATGAAAACGTAGTTTAGGTTGCGCCATGATGTTCTCGTGTTCTAGCTGTTCCAAACTTGCAATGTAATGCAACCTTTTATCCGAATCAAGAACCACCGCTGCCGCCAATGTTATGCCCTGTTTTTCTACAGGTTTAACTTGGGTAATGTGAGTTTCTGAATGACTGGGTATAGAAGGCTGCATGCACAATACAAGGTATGAGGAATAGAGAACACAAAATAAACACACAGTAACACGACACAAGTTCACGTTTATTGAAATAAAGAAATAAAGAGCATAGAAAGATAGTTATATTTGCACAAAACAAATGATAGAAGGGAACTGCTAGCATTTGCGGATTTGGATGGAGCCTAGTCTCCCACTTCCAACGTTCAGGTATATTCTTCTGATCACGGGTTTAATTAGCAAGTTTATATTTTACTGGAAGACCTCAATATATTCGTATAATTCACTGTCACTGATTTTACCTCTTGCTGGCTGGTCGCGTGCCCACGTAGCAACTCACAGTTAGGATTAGACGCGTATATTATAGAACACGGAAATCTCTAGCAACCTCATGGGGGTACTGAACTAAGTTTGATATTCTTAAGGCAGAAATATGTAGAACACGAATCAGTGGGCGAACGTTAGATATCACTAGAGTTTTAATATCTGAATAAGGTAATTACGAGAGTCAAGGTCGCCTGTTAATAAAAAAACACTGATCGCTTAGTACGTCCCAAATGGAATGGTTAAATATGAATTACACTGGGCAAGGTCTTAGCCACTTTATAGAAAGTTAATAGGTGCGTATCAAGCTAGTACTATAACACTTAGTACTAGTAACATGAATCTTGAATAGTATGGGTAGATCTGGTCCTGGTTATCTTGCTTCCGGTGATGTTGGGGGCTAACGACTGGTTCCTCGGCCGTCCAGATGGTCCAAAATGTAGGAAGTTCTCAAGTCGGATCTCTTGATGATCGTTGCTGGCTACACACTTATATACCCACGAATTTGTGCGAAGGTTATAAGGTGCACGTTAGGACTTGTACATGGACAGATGCTTCTATCAGTCTTCTCTGCCACGGAGTCTGCCGGATCTGGAATCTCTCAACTCCGGAACAACACAAGGGCAGAGCTAGAGGTAAACTGCAGGGTAGTGACCACTGGTTGGTGTCTAGCTTTCAACTGATTTGACTGGGGGCGGGAGGTAGATTTATAGGCTCGGTTCTGGACCCTGCAGACAGTAGGGATCTCGAGTCTTATGGACTTAATTGAGCTCTCAATAGATATGGGGACTAGGTAAGATGGTATTTACTGTTGTGGCACAGGGCGATAGGAAGCCTTTATATTTTCATATAACTGAGCCTTAGTAAGAGGTACTATTTTGGCTATACTGGACGTATTTAGGGGAGAGAGACTGGATCTACTTTGCGAGGAGGATGGGGACAGCTGTGATAGGAGTGTCTCTCTAGATTGTTCAATCTTCATTCTATGGTATAGCTGAGGTGCTAATTTAGTGATCAGAGCATGCAAGAAAGGTAAATGGTTTATTGTGAGGTAATAGAGGTTAGTAAAGGTGTTAGTCATTCATGGTTAGTTCATTGATAGGAAGAATTCCTGTGCTACCTGGCAATGACTCGAGAGTCAAAACAGGGGCCAGGTATACCTCCGCGGGGGTGGGGGTCTCCCTCCTCGGGTGGGCAAAAAGGGGGAGCTGGGCGCCCTCTCTGATATAGTCGTCCGGCGGCTGTGGCTAGGGGCTTGCCATATCACCAGTGTTTGTAATAACCCTCTGTGTATGAGACAGATGTGAGTGTCTTTAATACCAAAACCGAAGGTGCCTTAGCTAGCTGGTTTTACCTCGGCTGGTTGTTAATTGTAGGGTTTGCTGGATATGGTGGAGACTGGGTTGCTAACTCTGCCACATTTATCTGGAAGTATGACAATAGAAGTTAGTTACTGGCGGGGCGGCTAGCCTCGCACCGACGACCATTGGGTGCAGGGTTGTGAATGTGTTGTAAGAGAATAGATGGCATGCAAGGGGCTAGTAAAGTTCTAATGTTGTTCTGGCCTACTAAGTGAAGGTAGGCTGGATAGGAGTATATATATAAAAGGTTGGAGAGCGTTAGTAACGGACAATTCAAGGATCTTCAAGAGGTATGAGAGAGAGGCTAGGTCGGACAAGAGTCGAGAAGCGCGGGTGTCTTAATGAGAGGGGGGGGAGAGTTCAAGGGCTACAGGGAAATTTGGCCCCTAAGGTCCCTGGGCGTGGGGGTGGCATTAGGCTACAATTGATATGGAAGTTTGAAAAGGCAGTAGAATACGTTAGCCAAATGCTACCGGGGAATGCAACTATGGGGTGGTATATGAGTCTGGAAAAGATAGAGTTATGTGATCAGTCAGAGGGTTATGGATACTATTAGTTGGCCCTGGGAACTGCGTTTTCTATTAAATATAAAATACCAACCACAGTGGCAGTTCGTAGGGGTACTTAGTTATTGTTTCGGGGTACTTATGACAGATACTGATAACCAGGTTATCTTATATAATCTCTGGTTGGGGTAAGAGGTGTAAGACACGAAGTAAATTGGCGTAGTGTGGACTGTGGATACGAAGGAGGCAAGGGGAAGACGTATGACAATTGTGGAAAGTAAATGGAAAAAGGTGAACACAATGGCGGATAAAAATACTTAACCTGAGGGTTGCATACATAGATTTATGGGGGATGGGTCTTCAGAAGCTTAGTCTGGCAAGACAAGATGTTAGGGAATGTTAATATTAATACTTAGTTACTAGAGGAGCAATGCAAGGGGCGACTGAGCACGGGTTACATATATCTATACTCGTCATGGAAAATGATATAAGAGATCTAGGGACAGCGTGGGTGCTTTAACTTCTAAGATATATAACATCTAGTTCTCGGATGCAAGAACATACATAGATATAATTATGGCTGTCTGATGTGTTGGCATTGGCTCAACGTCGGGACAGGCATGGGTGTTTTTAATATGAATGTATATTCCTGTTCATCATCTTTGTAGTTAATAAGTGTAGGACACGAGGGGTTAGTGTACGTGAGGTGTGGAAAATGGTCGGTTTTAGAAAAGGTAAATGGGTGTGTCCTGGAGCTGTTTAGCCCTGCGGGCTTGGGCCTGCCTGGAATGGCGGGCTCGGTCAGCTGGTCCTTTCGTTCTGTGGACCTTTCTTCCGGGTGTTTCTGTGTGGTGTTCGCTCGTGGCTTCTGTGGTGGGCTTCTTGTTCTGGGGCATTTTAGTATCCGATATGTAGTACTTTACATTTATCCGCATTGAAACTCATTTGCCAAATTTGGGCCCAACATGACAACTTATCTAGATTGTGTTGCATATCGTCAACTTGTTATTTTGAGAGTACGCTATTTGCAATTTTTGTATCGTCAGCAAATTTTGAGATTGTACAGGTGAGACCCTCATCTATGTCGTTGATGTAAATTAGAAAGAGAATTGGTCCTAGTACCGATCCCTGGGGTACCCCGCTACTTACATTGGTCCATTTAGATGCCTTACCGTTTATGACTACTCTTTGCTTTCTGTCGCTGAGCCAATTTTCTATCCATTTCAACACACCGTCTTGTATTCCATGCGCTTTTAATTTTAGCAGTAAACATTTGTGGGGAACTTTGTCAAAGACCTTTTGAAAATCAAGGTATATAATATCTACAGCTTTACTCTCATCGTAGAGGTTAAGGATATCGTGGAAGAAGTCTAAGAGGTTTGTTAAACAGGAACGTTTTTTACGAAAGCCGTGTTGAGTATCTTTAAGTATGTTATTTTCCTCTAAGTGATTTACGAGTCTGTCTCTTATGAGTGTTTCTAGCATTTTACATACAACTGAGGTTAAGCTAATTGGACGATAGTTACTGGGTAGGGATTTGCTGCCTTTTTTTAATATCGGTGTTACGTTGGCTAGCTTCCGCTGATCAGGCATAGTTCCAGACTGCAAGGATTTATTGAATAGCAATGTCAGTGGTTTAGAGAGCTCATCCTTAGCTTCCTTTAGGACTCTAGGTGAGATTGCATCAGGTCCAGGCATTTTATTTACCTTGAGTTTATCTAAACAATTCAATACTTCTCTCTCTGTAACGGTGATATTGCTTAGAACATCTGAATTATCAATCTGAATCGGCGATGATGTAGGGATATCACTGAGGTCTTCCGTTGTAAAAACTGATGCAAAGAAGGTATTGAGGGCATTACTCGTTTGTACTTCGTCTGTGGTGTATTCTCCATTTTCATCGACTAACGGTCCAACAGTTGAAGTAACTACTTTTTTCTTTCTGATATAACTATAGAATTCTTTCGGATTTGTTTTACTTTGATTCGCAACATGTAACTCCAGGGTCTTTTTACTTTGCTTAATTAACTTTTTGGCTTTGCGTCATAGCTCTACAAATTTCACCCGTTCTTCGTCATTTTGTAAGGATTTTAATCTATGATTAGCAAACTTTTTTAGCAAGCAGACAGTTTGAAATATCTTTATTCCACCATTTGGGCTTATTATTATGGCCTGTACGCCGTATTTTTGATGGTATGCAGTCCTGCACTGCTTTTAGTTAAGTGGTTTCGAATAATTCCCAAGATGTATTTATGTCGTTATTGTTAATTAAAAAGCTCCAGTCAGTTTCTTTAACCCTCCAGCCCCGGCTATGTATTATATATTTAAACATAGCTCTAAGTTTATGAAAGTTTGCTTTCTTGAAATTAGGGACTTTTTCGATGCTGCTATTTGGTTCATTACTAGTAAACTTTAAAGTGAAAGTTATTGTACGATGGTCGCTGTTACTGAATTCATCACCAACATTCAAATTCTCTATTAATTCTTCTTTTGTTGCAAGTACAAGGTCAAGAACGTTATTACCACGGGTCGGCGATCGAACAAATTGATAGAGTGAACTCTCTTGCAAGTTCGCATACAAGTCATGTCCGGAGTGTGAAGTAAGAGTATCGCCCCACTTGGTCACAGGTAAATTAAAGTCGCCAAAAAATACGGTATCTTGTGAGTTACTTACATCTGCAATTTGTTCATAAATTTCTCGGTCAGTTTGCACTGATTGAGTTGGAGGTCTGTAAATTAATGCAAGTATTATTTTTGTACCTTTATTATTCTTTATTAGCACAAAAGATGTGTCGACGTTCACAATTTGAGGTTTTGACAGGAGGGTCGGGTTAAGACTTTCTTTGATATAAAATAAAACGCCACCTCCATTTTTATTTATTCGGCTGTTCTCAAACATAACATAACCGGGAAGTGAATACTCTGCTAAAAAGTCTCTATCTTCTGTATTGAGCCAAGATTCTGTTATGCCATCCACATCATAATTTTCTGTAAACACTAGTTCCTCTAAATCTGAAAATTTATTGCGTATGCTACGAGCGTTTGCATAGAAAACCTTTAAAGTTGCGGTTTTAGAACTCACAAAACGTTCTTTAATCGAATTTTTGGTTCTGGTCGGATCTACATTTACATTCATGGCTGTCCTCGGTCCTCGGTCGTTATCCCTGGCGGTTTTGAATTTGGGTCGTGTTGGTGGAGCTTTATCCAAATTTCCGGTTCTTGACGGATCAGCATTTAATTCCTTTGTAGGTTGCCGTCCTCGCTGTCTTCGGTCCTCCTTCCTGGTTGTCCTGTGCTGAGTCGATTTCTTCTCCGAAAATTCTTCACCGCATCGTTGAGAAGACGCCCAAAACGTGCTGCTCCCACCTGGTTCAGATGAACTCCATCGTCCGAAAACAAATACAGTACCTGTAGTCATCGTAGTAGAAATTGTCCCAGGTGTCGACGAATCCCACGTTCTCCTTCCTGCAGAGGTTTGCTAGACAACGATTTGTGCTGGTGGCTATGTTGTAAAATCGGCTCTCTACATCGAGCCGGGGGACGATTCCTGAGACGATGATCCTTGATGACTTCTTAAACGACTTGATCAGCTGCTGGTACTTTAAAAGCAAATCTTCCGACCGGGTTCGCTGTACATCGTTGGATCCAACGTGGATGACGTACATTGTAGTAGCAGGGGCCAGCTTTGATACTTCATCAACTGCAGCAACTATGTCGTCCACACCACCACCAGGGATACAAAAACGCTTCCTGGTCTTAGGTGCCCTGGTGCAAAACTCTGTGAGCTGACCACGTATCATCGAGTCTCCCACGAGCCGGACTTCTTCTATTTCCTCTTCGTCATCTGAGTCTGTGAGTATCTGAAACGGTTTTGACACTCGGTAATCGGTATGGGTTTCCTGGTCTTGGGGCAAACGTTGCTCCTCACAACACGGAAGTTGTCTTGAGGGGGAAGAGAGTCACTATTTGTTTCTTGAGTATCGGAATCATCAGCTGAAGTGGCTACTGCAGGCGTTGAATTGTTGGCAGTTGACGTTGGGGCGTTGGTGGCTGCTGGAGTTGCGGTGACAATTGAAGTTGAAGTTTGTGGTACTCCAACGTTGAGTGTTACAAACTCTTGGAGTGATACCAGCTTCATGGTGAGGACGTTGATCTTGTTGTAGGCTTCATCTAATTTCACTGTAAAATTCTCTCGTTGCTGGCAGAGCCGCAAGACTTGAAGATCGACAGTAGCAAACATGGACTCACCAAACCTACCGGCGCAGTTCGTACAAGCGCGAGGCATGGTGACAGTCACTTTCTTCAGATCACTTCACTCACTTAAAAAACACTTCACTCACTTTAAAACACTTCACTCACTTTAAAAACACTTCAATCACTTCAACCGAAAACAAATATGTTGAAATACGCAGAAATAGGTTATCAGGGGTGATAGCCTAACCGAAAACAAAAATGTTGAGATACGCAGAATTAGGCTTCCAGGGGCGATAGCCTAACCAAAAGTTTTTTTTTAAATTGAAATACGCAACAATAGGCTACCAGCGTTGAATTGCCTAACCGAAAATAACAAAATTGAAATACGCAGAAATAGGCTCTTCTTCTTCTTCTTCTTTAGAACCCGCCCGCAGACCATGCAGATCCACAGGGCTGACCTTTGAATTGGTACTGGCTCAGAAACGTTAGTAGGAGGGAAAGTTTAGAGTAGAAGGATAGTTTAAGGGACAGTTTTTGTTTGTTATAGACCTACCCCTCACTTCCTCCCCCCTCCCTCTCACCGCCGCTCCCCCCCCCCCCCCCCCTTACCCATTTCTCTTCCTCCACATCTTTTCTAGTATCTTCTTCATCATCTCCATGTCTTGTGTTTCCATCTCTTGTGTTAACCCCAACAGTGCCCCTACCCCTCTATCGTCTCTCTGCTTTACCTCCTCCCACCCCCCTCTCCCCCTCTCCCCAACTCTATTCCTCATGCATCCCTCCAACTCGTCTCTCTCCTCATCATATCTTGTACATTCCGTTATTATATGCTCTACGTCCTCTACTATTGGGTCTCCTCCCATTTCGCATTGATTGCAGTGCGGTCCCATGCCATTCCATCTCCTTGTTCTCTCATTCGTCTCTAGCGATCCTGTCCTTACTTTAAACAGCAGTTTAGATCCCCATCCTCCATCATAGAAAAGCTCTCTAGCTGGTTTTTCCTTCTCTCTGTAATATGACAGCGTGGCTTTGTTTTCTACCCCTTCCCCCCACTTTCTTCTTCCCTCCTCTTTTATCCCTTTCTCTATCTCTCTGATACATCCTCTCCCATTTTCCAGTATGACCCACTCCTCTCTCCCATTTAGTTTTCTAAATTCCCCTCCCACACGGTCCTGTTTTATATTTTCCTCCCCAACCTTCTTTTGCACTCTCTGTCCCATTTACTTTCCTCGCTCGCCCATCTGTATACCTTTGGCCATCTACTTTCCTCCATCCCCTCTAGCCTCACTTTGTACTTCCCTTTTGCTTCCCTATCCTTTCTTCAAACGTACTCCACCCCATCTCCCCTCGGTTTGCTTCTTGTGCTACGTATTTATTTGCCCCCAATCCTGTCCTCCCGATTTTATTCTTTACCGTTTCTAATTTCTTCGTTTCTGCCTCTGTCGTTTCTACCGCCTCCATGCCGTACATAATTGCAGGTACTCCTAGTCCTTTCCACAGCCCGCGCACTATTTCATAGCTATTCGCTCTTAACCTTGTCGCGCTCCATAATCTCTCATGCCATTGTTGCATTTGTCCAATCTTTTCACTTTTCGCCTTCTCAAACCCTTTCTCCGTAATTGTTACCCCCAGGTATTTATACTCTCTTGTCTTCTTCATTCTGTTTCCTTCCAGTGTCCATTCCTCGTCCTCTTGGAGCTGTCCATTCATTTTCATCACTTGGCTCTTTTCTTTACTAAATCTTACTTCTAGTTCCTCTCCGAATCTCGTTGCTTCCTCTAGTAGTCTCTGCAACCCTCCTCCAGTTTCTGCCATCAGAACTACGTCATCAGCAAACAGGAGTACCCCCAGTCTTTCCTTGTTTATCTGGATCCCCTCCCCCACTCTTTTTTATCCTCTGTGTCATTTCTTCCATATATAGCGCAAATAATAACGGCGATAATACGCACCCCTGCCTTACTCCCCTCTTGCTTTCTATACTTCCTAGCGCGTACTTCGCCTTTGTTCACTGGTACATCGATGTTACGATGTTTATATACTTTTCTGGTATTCCACTCCTTGCCATTATTTTCCACAGCAGTTCCCTATTTACTCTATCATAAGCTTTCTCTATATCCAGGAATGCACAGTAACCCGTTTTCTTCCCTCTTTTCATTTTCCCTACCACTTCGCTTAGTATATAGATATTATCTGTCCCCTTCCTGTTTCTTCTGAACCCATTTTGCTCGTCACTTATTATTCCGTTTCCCTCTATGGCTCTATTCATCCTTTCCTTCAATATCCCACAGAAGAGTTTCCCTATTGTGTTTGTCACTGTCACTGGCCTGTAGCTTTTCATTTCCTTCTTACTCTTGTACCCTCCTTTGTGTAATAGCGTTACTCTCGCTTCATTCCATCTTTCTGGGACTCTCATTTCCCATTACCTCATTAAAAAAAATCTTCAGCCTTCTTGCCATTTCTCCCCCCCCCCCCCCCCCTCTATGTACATTTCATTTGGTATCCCATCCGGGCCGGTCGCCTTTCCCTTTTTTAGCGCTTTGATCCCTCTCCTTACTTCTTCGATTGTGAGTTCCCTTTCCATTTCCATCTTATCTTGTTCCGGTAGTCTTCTCTCTCTCATTTCCAAGTTCCATTCACTCCCCTACCCTTGTTCATTTACCCCCCTATTTCCTCCCAGTATCGTTTTATTTCAATCTTTATTTCTTCTTCTGTCTTTATTATTCTATCTCCCACTATTAGTTCCACGCTTTCTTCCTCTCTACCGGTCTCACCCCTTAACATCCTATACCACTCCTTTTGTCCCTCTTTCCCCTTGTTTCTGATCATTTCTACTTCTTCTTTCTCGTGTTTTATCATTGCCTCTTGTATTAGTATTTTTACCTTCTTCCTTTTCTCCTCGTATGCCCTTACCGCTTGTCTTTCTTCTCTTTCCCTCTCTCTGCCTTCCCTCCTATTTATCTCTATCATCCTTCTCCTTTCTCTGTTCGCATCCCTTCTTTCACTTCTTGCTTGCTTTATTTCCCTATTCCACCCTGGTTTTTGTTTTCTTTTTCCTGTCCATCTTCTTATTCTTCCTATGCTCCTTTCTGCCGCTCTATTTATGTCCATAATCAACTCTCCGTCCATTTCTTCTATGCTCCCCTCTCTTCTTTCCCCTATTTCTTCCAGGTATCCTCTGTATTCTACCCATCTTTCACTTTTTAGATTCCATCTATTAATCTTCCATCTCGTGTTTCCTTTGCTTTTCCATTCTTTGTGTAGTTTATCACCATGAGTCTGTGGTCGCTTTGTATCCCCACTTAATTTTCCTCATCTATCCACATGTTTTGGATCTCTTCCCTTGCTCTTCCATTCGCTAGTATGAAGTCGATCGCCGATCTTTGGCCTTCTCCGTGTCTTACCCATGTCGCCTTCCCCTCTCCCATTGTTTGGTTCAGTATGTCCATGTCATTTTCTTCCACAAATTGGATCAAGGTTTCTCCATTCCCATTTATCCTTTCCCCTAGTATCCCTATATGTGCATTCATGTCTCCCATTATGATTATCTCCTCTTCCTCCCTATCCCTTATCATTTCTTGTATTACTTGGTACTTGATTCTGTTTTCTTCTCGTTCCCTTCTCCCCCCTTCCACTGTGAAGTACCCTACTATTACTGTTATTTTTTCTTCCCTTCCATTATTCATCCTTGCTAGTGTCACTCCCATTATATCTTCCTGGCTACCAGGTGTGATAACCTAACCTTAAACAAAAATATATATATAACAGAATATGTAACTAAATATACAATTCACCAAATAGAGATTATATAAAAATAAGTGTGACTGCACACAATGGGTTGATATACTGTGTCAACAATGGCCCTGGTGTTGCTGTAGCCTAGTAAAGCAGTAGCCTACTCTTTTTAGATAACAAAGTGTATCAGTCAAAGGTTACTACAAGATCGTGCAAGCAACAACTAAAATTACAGATATATATAGCTACAGTAGGATACTAAATACAATATCTACAAGAGTTAATAATAAAAACAGATTGGCTGGCTATAGGCTAGGCTAGGTTTGGGTTAGGTTAAAAGCTTTGCAGGTTGGGTTAGGCTAGGTTAGTTTGTACAAATACCACCCTTAGCTTAAAGTAAAATCAGTGTGAGGAGAAAAAGTCAAGAATATATCTAGGGGGAAAAGATAAATGAATGCACTTAAATTTGGTACAAAATTGGCTGGAATTTAATATGTAGGCCTATAATCGGTAAGATCCTGTGTAGTGGGAGGAACTGTTTTTCAGATGCCTATTTACTAAGAAACATTGAACAATATCTTTAACCTAACCTAACCAAAACCTAACCTAACCTAACCTAGTATATTAGTGGACTATTTATGAATGTAAAATGTTAAAATATATTGTAACATTACCTAATTATTGAGATATAAGTACAGTTCCTCCCGCTACACAGGATTATACCGTATAATCCCCCCAAAAAAGTTTGTTTACAAAATGGCGTCGGCGTTAGTCCCTGTAGGCAGGTTAGTTAGTAAACAATATTGTTTATTAGCAAATTAATATGCAAAGCTTTACTTACATACAAGGCAGTTAAATAGATACTTACTACAGTAGGTAATGGGTAAAATTAGTATGCCTTGGTTGTCTAATGGCCACAACTGATGCTGCACAATCCCACGCTGAATTTCACAGAATCATCTCCCCCAAAACCTGTTACACTACCATCATCTCGCCCATACAGTCTATTGACAAGAAGTTATCTCAAAACTTCTCCTGCTGGTCCCTTTTTCAAAGTGTCATTGCACATCCATATCACCTTATTATTTTCAGTATGCTCTAGTCTATGTGTATCTTTATCTTTAGCTCTGCCAGTTTTGTATTTTTAATTTCATAATTTTATTTTGCTTAAATTATTTCCACATAGTGATTTTGATAGTGTGGGGTCGGGTCACAGGCCCTACCCAATTCAAGCTTGCTCCCCCTCATGGTCACTGGAATCTATATGGAGTTTTGTTGTTTGAGGTGTTCCTTTGCCTAGACAAGGTTGCCTGCCAAGGCTAAGGATTCCCGGCTACCATTATTGACATCTCTTATGACATGCAGGGATTAAGGAAGAAATATTCTTTTTCCACTGTAGCCAGTGCAGGGGCCCCTATCCCCAGGACAGAAGGACGAAGCTGCGGATCCTCAAGTCACTGGTGCTCCCTGTCTACATATGGATGTCTATGGATGTCTATGCATAGCCTATAGATGCAAGACATGGACACTTAACAGTAAGTTGAAGAGACACATCATCTCCATTGGTATTAATTGACTTTGCAGGATCATTGGCTATAGCTGGAATGATTACGTCTCAAACCTGCGACTACTTCATGAAACTGATTCAAGATATGTTAGTTGCATGGTCCGTGAATTCATATTTGTTTTCACCAACCCTCCCTGTAGCAAACCCTGCTCACCAGGTGGTCTCTACAGAAGACAACCCTGAGTGGAGGAGGCCCAGGGGAAGATCATGGACCTCATGGCTAAGGCAAGGCAACCAATCATGCAATAGGATGCTTGATATGGGCCGGGCAGATGCCTGGAGTCTCGCTCGGGAGGATCATGTGGAGTGGAGTCCGAGGGTGATTGAGACTGCTCGTTGCCACGGCGTATGCCCCCATTGATTGATTGTATTATGATGATTATTGTACACCAGTTTTGAGCATGATAATTAAGCTCTCTTCCAACTATACCACCTACTTCTATAAAACCCTCTGAAAAATCTTGTTTATATCTTAACTCAATCTTTCAAAATATAATAAAGTTTAATATGATGAAGACTATACCCACCAGGACATGTCGGCGGCGGGGCAGCGTAGGTGGGCGGCTCCGTTGTGCCTCATGACGTACTCCACCCAGTAGACTGCCACATCACTGGGGTGTTGGGGCTGGTCCTGCATCACAACCGACCGACGAGCAACTTCTGCCTGTAGTCTGGAAGTTAAAGTTAAACATTATGAGATGTACAGCTGCCTTACAAATTCTACCCAGCATAGCTATTCCTAGTCCTTATTGAGGTCATTAATTAGTAAAGAATATACAAAAACGAAAATCTGCAACAAAACTACTGACCAAACGAGGTAGGAAGCTTATGACAGAATAGATAGAGAAGGTTTGTGGAATGAACTAGGAATGTACGGAGTAGAGTGTAAGTTGCTTGAAGCGGGGAAGAGTTTGTATGAATATGCAAGGGCGGCAGTGCTTGTAGAGGATAAACAGAGCGAATTCTTTGATCCCATGTTAGGTTAAAACAAGGGTGTCCTCATGGTTGTTCAATGTAAATTATATACAAGGTCTATTAAAAAAGTATCTTACCTTAGGCCCGGGAAAAAAAAAGTAGCTTACCTTTTGTATTCCAACTCTAATATCCTTCAAAGTAAGCCCTACACACTTAGCCCAGCGGTCCTTCTATTGCTGGAAAATGTGTTGGAAGACCTATTTTGGAATGGCTACCAGGTGCGCTGTCCCATTCTGTATGCTGTCATCTCGGCTCTTAAGTCAGGACCCTTTCAGTGGCATCTTAATTCAGCTTGGGGAACAGCCAGAAATCACAGTGAGCCATGTCTGGAGAGTAGGGAGCCTGGCAAACTGGAGGAATTACATGCTTGGCCAAGAAATCCTGTATCGGGTGCGAAGAATGGGCCAAGGCGTTGTCATGATAGGAGCTGGCAGTTACCTGAATCCCAAAGGCAGGGGATTGCGCTGAACTTGCGCTAAACTGCATCACGAAGACGACGGAAAATCTCTCGATAATACTGTTCGTTAACAGTTTGGCCTTCAGGTGCGGCTTTGCTTCTCACCCGTCTTGCTTTCTTTGGCCTTGGGGACGCTGGAAACTTCCATGGTGACGACTGGGCCTTAGTTTCTGGGTTGTATCCGTACACCCAATACAGGAAGTTAGGATCACCATTGGCACACTCCAGCATGTCCTGTGCGATATGAAGGCAGAGCTCTCGCTGCGCACGCGAAAGCAGCTTGGGCACTAATTTCGCGGCCACTTTGCGCATGCCCAAATCATCCATTAAAATGGCATGTGCAGAACTATTGGTAATCTAAATTTAATTTGCTATTTTTTGGAAGGTCAACCGATGGCCTTCAATGATCAAAATGGGCACTTGGTCGATGACATGTGGATTTCAGCTTGTTGACGGCCTACCTGAACGCTAGTCACTGTCAACCAAAGTTCGGCTATCTTTAAAACGGTTAAACCATTCTTTGATTTGTGTAACACCCATAGCCTTGTTCCTAAAACCCTGCTTGGGTATCACCAAGCTTTTATAAAAACTTGATACAGTAACGCTGCTCAACGCTTTCCGTCATCACATGTAAAGTGAAAAGACGACGAGCACGTGCTACAAAACCATGCACACTGGCAGCGACTGACTCACCCGGCAAAGCTTAAAAAAATCGCGCATGAGCAGTAAGGTCTATTACCGCATTTGGCCCCACTCTTGTTACTCGGCTGCAACTGGTTTCCAAGTAAATAAATACTGTTAGATACTTTTTGAACAGGCCTCGTATATGGATGGAATGGAAGAGCAGTGGATGTTGGAGTACCCCAGGTAAGGGAATGGAGTGAGTGGAAGTTGCCTGTGCTACTGTTTGCGGATGATAAACTTCTGATGAGTGAGAGTTGAAGGGTTTGGTAAATGTTTAATTGGTTGTGTGCATAAGAAATGGAACCTGATAGTTAATGTGGTGAAGAGTAAGAGGGATGCAGTCACAGAGTATACATAAATACTGTACATACAATATGTCATTGTACTGTGATAGTCTGGAATGAAGCATTATAGTTATTATAATATTATTATTTACTCGGCATCTGCGATAAGCTAGTTTCTGACAGGTCCGCCAATGCGACATATTTAGCTTCAATTTGGACAAAATTTGTTATATTTACCATATAAAGCAATACTACTGTACAATATGCGCATATTATACTTGTATAATGAACATGCGAACATTGAAGAACCAGAAAGTGGGTGATGTAGTTCTTGTTGCCGTTCCCTATGCTGTTTGGCTGAGCAGCCCCAAGATCCTGAGCAAGGCCAAGGCCATAAATGAGCACCCCCACAAAACCCTCCCTGCTTACCACTAATAAAGCCCAGGTGACCGAAGCCACTCCAAGGCGGGGAACTGAGGAGGGTGCGGAAACGCCCGGGAAACCAAAGCCTCATCCAAGGCCCTGCGCCCCTCAGCAATTATGAAGGGTAAGTTGAGGGGCAAAGGAAAAATGTGACGCTTTGGCTCCCAATTTGCCAACTCTAGGTTGGCAGTAGGGAGGTCGATCTATGGAAAAGACGCCGTCACTTGAGATCTAGAAAACATATAAGTAAAAGGAATAGTCAGAGTAAGCTATGGGTATGGCAGAGATCGCTCAGCTTTCACTCTGATCACCAGGGGTGATGTGTTTGGTTTATCCTGTGTCCTGTGCTGTTGGATCAGCCGAGCCAAATTTAGGGAAAACTAAGTGTTGAAGTTGGGGATGTGTTTGTGGAGTGTGTTGATGAATTCTGCTACCCTGGGTGACATGATCAGTGCTAGGGGTGGTGCAGAGGCTAATGCAAGGGTGAATAGTGGATGGTGGAGGTTCAGAATGCTGTTTTCACAAACTTTCTCTCTGCACTAAGAGACAGCTGTACAGTATAATGGATGTGTGAGAGATGAGGTGTTGCATAGTAGTGAAATGTGGGAAATTAAAGAAAATGAAATTCATAAACCTTGAGAATACTGACATGAGTATGGTAAGATGGATGTGTAATGTCACATCGAAAGAGGCATCAGTGAGAGCAGAGTTGAGAGACTGACTTAGTTTTAAGTGTATCAATAAGGTGATGTGTATTGGAGGCCAGTGGTGGTTTGGTCATGTGGAGAGTGTGGATGAGGATGATTAGGTGAAGTACCGTACAGTATGTTACGGGTGTGGAAGTGGAGGGAAGAACAGCAGTTGGTGGACCAAGGAAGACCTGGGACGAGATCCTGTGGAAGATCAGGGTTGAGTTACTTTACATTGATTTTGCAGGGCATTGCACATCATGGAGAAAAGCCATCAACTGAACAAGAAAAGACTGCAAAACGTAGACCTGCCTTTTCAACTAATAGATTAGGTCAGATGGTTCATAGTCAAGGAGATTATAAAGTCTGTATAGAGTCATTCCTTCAGGGCAATTGCATGTGTTTTGTTTATTGAGAGTAACAATGGGACAATTATATTGTAAATGTAATTTTATTATTTAATCTCAACTCACTCCTTATTTCCCACGACAAAGTCAATTTTCTCCTTGAGTGCATCTGGCGTCAATTCGTCCCAGGTAAGAACCGAACCCCATCCGTCCCGCTCCACCTCCCTCATGTTGGTCTCCTGGTCTCCAAATACCGGCATCCCCAGGACCGGCACTCCGTGGTACATGGACTCCATGGTGCTCAGCAGGCCTCCATGGGTGATGAAAAGCTTTAATCGAGAGTCACCTGTGGAAAAAGTAATAATATATAAAACACTGCAATAATAATACTTATAATACTGTAATACAATCGCTAACTGACACTATAACAACAACAACAACTACTGTATAATAATAATAATAATAATAATAATTGTCAGACCTCCAAACACTGACATGCTCAGGACTGGCACTACATACATACATTGGTTTAACATCATTTTTCCATTACATGCATTGTAACGGCTCAGACGTGGCACTGTAGCCTACACGGACTCCAGGGTTCTCAGTAGGCCTCCATAGGTGATCAAATGCTTATCCCAGTTATCTTACCCAGATACCTAGTAAATTTATTTACATAGCCAGTTAACATGCCAAAATACCCAAATTCCCAGTTAACTTACCAAAATACCCAGTTAACTTACCCAAATACCCAGTTAACTTTCCAAAATACCCAGTTAACTTACCCAAATAAGCCTACCCAGTTAACTTGCCAAAATACACAGTTAACTTACCGAAATACAGTTAACTTACCAAAATACCCAGTTAATTTACCAAAATACACAGATAACTTACCAAAATACCCAATTAACTTGCCACAATACCCAGTTAACTTATCAAAACAATCCAGTTAATTTAACAAAATACCTAGTAAGCTGACCAACTTACCCAGAATATCTTGTTGAGGGAGCCACTTGCCGAGCCTGACATTAGGAGGCAGGTCGTCCATGGTGTCCTCATTCCACTTCCACAGGACCCGCTGCTTCAGGGACCCGAACACTGACACCAGGATCTGCCGGTGTCTGGAACATAACAATACTAAAGTTACTAGTGCATATAAGTCGTCACCTGCTCTATATATCACCAAAATACCTTTCTCCAGTAGGTTTAATTTTTCCAGTAGGCTACTATGTAGTATATTAGGATGGTACAGTTGGTCATAGTGATTTTTTGGAAGGTGGTGACATCCGGAGGACAGCATGCAAGTATCAACAAAACTTCTACTATGCCAGTATGCAAAGTGATTTAACAAGTGAACCTTAATTGTTGAATACTAATGCAGACACCAGGGTTCACCAATGTTTGAACAAAGAGAATACTTAGCCTACATACAATGGTTTAGCGTTGTTTTCCATTACATACATTGTAACGGAATTGACGGGGTTGTCTTTAAACAGTTAGAGTGTTATACAACAAAGTTTTGCCACAACAATGCCTGTGGCTGATGGCATAGTGCTAACCTTGCCTTAGCAACACTCATCAAAGTGCCCCTGCGGTATCTGCAACCAGGGCCAACCATACCAGCCTTAACAGTGCTACAAGACAGTACCATATCAAGACTCTACTGTACATTAGTCAACTTGGACTATAGACTATAGAACTTACTCCTCAGGCATATTGGAGGGTGTGACAGCTGAACCAAGACTAAAGAAAATGTAACCATCACTGCCAGCTCCTTTCACCCAGTCATCAAGGTCCTGTGAAACAAGAGAAGTGTACATTTTTCCAATACATTATAGTCCGTTCATCTTAACCAAGCAAGAAATGTTCAAGTTGCTATCTTAATCTAATATATTAATTTCACTCCCAACACCAAACACCTCCCAATTAAATTAATGAAAGCATATGATCCACCAGGGATTCGAACCTTGGTTACCACATAGCCTACAGATCTTAAACACTCAAACCATTACACCATCAAAACCGTTCAAGGTTAAGTAAATTACTACGATTTTATATCCATTTATTGAATACTGGATTGAATCAATCTAATCATGTACTCAAACCCAACTGCACACTGAATAGCCTAATGTTTTAAGTGAAAGGAAAACACACATTTTATGGGGCACAGATCTCTTAAGGACCGACCTAGCTATCAAATGTACCTGAACCTTTAGGAATAATCTAATTTATTAATTTCCAGGTACCTGTACAATACATTTGAATATCCCTTGTATCGTATTCCTATGATAATTAACATTGTTATTTAAAATTTAAAATTGACCCTTATTTCTAGGTTATCTCTGTGTCATCAGATACTTTGGGTGGGAATTATGGAGCAAGATATATGTGATTATGGGAAAAAATGGTGACTTTGGCATGGGCACGGCATAATTAGGACTTGAGACACGTAATTCGTTTCACAAGTTTTTCTGCAACAAATTTGTAAATTTGTCGGTAGAAAAATGCCGGTTTCTCCTAAATTACAGGGTCGCTATCGCTCGACAGGAAAAAATCGACACCTATATGGCACAAAAGGTTTAAATATTGAAAACAAAATAGTCAAAAGGAGGGGAGGGGGGGGGGGGGGGAAGGAGGGGTTTGGACATATGTGGAGGAGTGATAGAAGAAATGGAGGGAAATTATCTCTTGTAATCACACACTCCTTTGTTTTGAGCGCTACTGGGGCCTTTTAAAAGGCTTTTTTTAGGCTTTGGATGTTAAGAGGTTCGTCGCCTTTGCCCACCAAAACCTATTTAGAGTGTTCTCGCTGTTCCCGGGTTAAAGGACCAATAAACAGTAGGCTATTATGAGAGGGACAACCGTATATATTATGCTAACGAACCTCTTGGACCAAGTGTGTAAAAGTTAACATGTATTACTTCGAAATAAAATAGTGTAATGTATTAAATAGTTGTGGTTACCTTAGGAAGAGGCTGTGCAGGGCCACAATTGATGCCTCCTAAATGGATCACTGCTGGAACAATGGGGCGAGGTGGATAGTCGACAGTCTTCACGCTGTACAAAATATAGAATGACCATTAACCCATGCAGTACCAGGGACGTTCATTATATTCTGGCAATTATTAGACAAATTTATTCAACTTGGAAGGATCTCTAGCAATAATATGACTTCACAAATATATCAACCAACCCTTTTAACTACCACAGATCCTCCCTAAGCTGCATACAATCGTCTAAATAGTGGTAGCATAATATAGAACACACACTGCTGGTACTCAAAGGGTTAAATAGATGTACGGTTGCGCTAATAAGTCATGTCCCAGCTGTCATTACGTTTGGCTTGCTCCTTGCTGTATTAACCTCTGAAGTGCGCATGGGGGTAATTAGACACCTCTCCCTGTGCGCATGTATTTGAGGTGTTTCCGTCACTAAAATATTCATTGTACCATTAATAGCATTAATACTTATCCATATGCGCCTATTATGGGTTGATTATAAAGGTATTAACCTGAAACAACAATAAAACGAGTGAAAACAGCGTTTGGATGGTCAAAATCGGAGATATAGCCCGCGAGTTGTATAATGTATGGGTGAGGCAAGCTGCTTTCCCGCCAATTTCCCCCAAGGCCACTGAGACACAGTCGATCGATACTCTCTCTCTCTCTTGCATTCGCTTGCTATCAGTGATGACCACACCCTCCAACCGGATTTCTAATGTTAGCACGAAAATATACCTCAGAATAAGGGAATAACAGGGAAAATAGGTGATAACTGAAGGAGAGGAGGAAAGTGGGGAAGGAGGGGAGGTAGAGGACTGAGATTTTGCATGGCCCAGGGGCCAATTTATTTATTTATTTATTTTTTTTCGATGTCAAAAGTTTATTTATTTTTTCTCTGACTCTTAAGAGTCTCCCCGCAGTCCGCCGGCGGAACTCTTAAGAGTCTCCCCGCAGTTCCCGGGTTAACGGCTATCAGATGTTGAATAGGGTGGGTAAGTGTAGGCACATGTTTGTATATTTCACTCAGTATGAAGAAATGAAGCTTAGATATTGTTGATACCAATTATTGATCAAAACATACTTGGTGCCGAGACATCACTTATTAGCGCGACTGTAGGCTACAGTCAAACAATTAAGGTGGATAGTGGATAGTCTTCACGTTGTACAAAATATAGAATGTCCATTAAATTATATGTACAGTCAAACAATTAAGTTGGATTGTCGATAGTCTTCACGCTGCACATAATATAGAACGTCCATTAACTATATGTACAGTCAAACAATTAAGTTGGATAGTCGATAGTCTACACGCTGCGCATTATATAGAGCATCCATTAACTATATGTACAGTTAAACAATTAAGTTGGATAGTCGATAGTCTACACGCTGCGCATTATATAGAGCATCCATTAACTATATGTACAGTCAAACAATTAAGTTGGATAGTCGATAGTCTACACGCTGCGCATTATATAGAGCATCCCGGGAACTGCGGGAAGACTCTTAAGAGTTCCCCCGGCGGACTGCGGGAAGACTCTTAAGAGTCGGGGAAAAAAAAATCAATTTAAAACCGGAAAAAAAAAATATATATATATATATTTTATTTTATTTTTTGCCCCTGGGCCATGCAAAATATCACTCCTCTACCTCCCCTCCTTCCCCACTTTCCTCCCCTCCTTCAGTTATCACCTATTTTCCCTGTTATTCCCTTATTCTGTGGTATATTTTCGTGCTAACATTAGCGAGTTGCAAGCAGGGCATTGTCATCACTGTTAGCAAGCGAGTGCAAGAGAGAGAGAGAGAGTATGGATCGACAGTGTCTCTCCAGACTTGGGGAAAAGTGGCGGGAAAGGAGGTTGCCTCAGCCATACATTATGTAACTCCCGGCCTGTATCGCCGATTTTGACCATTCAAACGCTGTTTCCACTTGTTTTATTGTTGTAACAGGTTAATACCTTTATAATCAACCTATAATAGGCGCATATGGAGAAGTATTAATGCTATTTATGGTAAAATAAATATTTTAGTGATGGAAACAGCTCAAATACATGCGCACAGGCAGAGGTGTCTCATACCCCCCATGCGCACTTCAGAGGTTTTAACTATATGTACAGTCAAACAATTAAGTTGGATAGTCGATAGTCTTCACGCTGCACATAATATAGAATGTCCATTAACTATATGTACAATCAAACAATTGAGTTGGATAGTCGATAGTCTACACGCTGCGCATTATATAGAGCATTCATTAACTATATGTACAGTCAAACAATTAAGTTGGATAGTCGATAGTCTACACGCTGCGCATTATATAGAGCATCCATTAGCTATATGTACAGTCAAACAATTTCAGTGTAAAGACTACTTAACCCTTTCAGTACATGTTGACACGCATCTTTCTTTTATTCTGGTTATCATTAGTTGATCTTATTTTTTCTTAAGGGATTCAGGGAGTCACAAAGTTTTACTGAGATATATTTTACTGCTTTAATCCTAGAGGGCCTTCCAAAGCTGAGTAAAATGGTCTAATGTTAACCAGAATAGAGAAGAGTTTTATAATACTGAAAGTGTTAACTTCTTCAATATGAGGGCAACTTTTAATATTTTTCAGGTTGTCTTTCAGTAAACAGATTCAGCCTACAAATAATCTTTAGGAATCAAATGGCAAAACAAAAATATATATATGCTACATTTAACCATTTAACTTCCACAAGCTCATCGTAAACTAACTATACTGTACAGTAGAAGCATCTAATGATAGCCCAAAGATAATGAAGAATTGAACATCCTACATAAAAGAATTAAACTTAAGGATTTGGGTTATATTGATCGGCACATACAGTATATAGGCCTACTCAATACTGCCATAACTTACGGCGAGGTGAGAGGAATAGCGAACAATGATCTGCTTATTCCTTGCTTACGATTGCTCTCTCTTTGGCTTTTATCCATTCGGACCCATTCAGCCTAGTGTTTTAAGACATTTACCCCCATCCAGGTGTCAATATTTTCCTGGCGAGCGGTAGCGAGCCAACATATGTATATTTTTGTTTTGACAGTAAGCAAAATTTTTACATTTTTCGATAGAAAAATTTCTCCGGCGAAGCCGGATTTCTCCATACAATGCTGGCTCGCTATCGCTCGCCAGGAATAAATTAACACCTGGATGGGGATAAACGTCTTAAAACAGTTGGCTGAATGGGGCCGAATGGATACAAGCCAGGGAAAAAGAGAAAAGGAGAGAAAGATAAATAAATCCGGTGACCCCGCTTAAGAAACCCGTACCTATTAAGCATCATGAGGCTGATGTTGTGACGCAGGTTGTACAGGCTGGGCATATCATCGGGACACAGGCCTCGCTGACGACACTCCTGCTCTACCCTGAAATAGTGACAGTTATACAGTGAAAATGGGCATATATTTGTCTTCCAGATAAGTTCAAGTTCAAATAAGTTTATTGTTATATGATATACATACATACATAATAATAATAATAATAATAATAATACTTTATTTCAGACTCACACAGTACAGAGGGGACCATACTGGGGTCCATATATACCTTACAGTAACATAAATATATATAAGCTACTGTACATAGGTTACATAAAATAAAAAGAAATTAAATAATACCCAGCTTGCTATCATGTAGTTCACAGCACTGCCTCAACCAAAAACAGTGGTCATCAAACTACTGTGTTACCAAAACCACTGTCCTTATTGTGTACAGTACCATGCCTCACATCATTTAGCTTCCGGTACAGTATATTGCTACAGTACAGTATAGGAATACCAGTACTGTACTGCACTATGAGGTTCAGTACCGGTATTCTAATTCTGTAGAGTAACAAACCTGAAATCATTACTTAAGGTTAAATATAGAGCAACTTCCTCCAGTGTGCCTGGATCCTAGAGGTGTACACTATGCTTGGAGTTTGTAGCATTTTAATGATACTGTTCTCAGAAGTGTTAAGGCGCTGAATGAATTTATATGTTAGCTTTCTAATGAGTGATTGGTAACAGTGTAAGTTCATATAGGCACATAGCGTACTTGTACTCTCATATTTTGAGAGCCCCAGAAACATTTTCATGATATTGTGATACGAGATACTTAGTCTATTCACTGTCATTTACTTATAGTTCCACCATAGTTGTGCTGTATACATTGGTGAGCAGTAGGAGTTGAACAATTTTATTTTTGTATCCCATGTGCACATATGAAATTTTCTTAATATTGAATTTCCCTGCATGTAAAGTTGCCTTCGCTGACGACCCATATCCTCATCATCTGAGCGATCCCTTGAAATATAGTGTCCTAGATACTTTACTTTACTTACTTCTTCTATAATTTCTTCATACAAATGGAATTTAGGTAGCTTTGATTTCAATAGAAGGTTAGATTTAAATATTATGATATTGCTCTTTATAGGAATAAATTTGACTGAATGTTCGATTCCAAATTTTTCACATACTCTTAATAATGTATCCAGTCCTGCTCCAGAGGGCGTGATTAAGGCTAGGTCATCAGCATACATGAGATGATTTACAATGGTGCTGCCAATGCAGCACCCAGTGCGAGTCTTGTTCAGCTCCAGACTAAGATCATCCATGTAGACGTTGAAAAGATACGGAGACAATATCCCCTCTGCCTAACACCATTGGTTACGGCGAAAGAGCCTCACAGGATGTTACCCCATCTTACACACATTTTTTGATTAGCATACCAGAAAATAAGTATCCTAACAATATAGCTAGGCACTCCCCTGTTAACTATTTTTTCAAATAAGGTTTTGTGACACACCCTATCAAAAGCCTTACTTGCATCAAGAAAACAAGAGAAAATTGAGCTATTTAGCTTCTTGTATGTATCAATCACTTCTTTCAGCACATATATGCATTGGTCTGTGCCGTGATTTTTCTTAAAGCCAAACTGATTGCTGCTGGTGACAATATATGCAGACATTCTTTCTAGCAATATCATTTCAACTACCTTACTCACCACACTAGCAAGTGCTACTGGGCGGTAGTTGTCTTTAGCTGTAATTTTACGTGATTTATCTTTAATGACAGGAACAAGTATTACGGATATCATAGACTCCGGCAGGACACCATGCGTAAATAGACTGGTGATGCAAGAACTAAGTTTATCTATTAACAACTTATCTGCATATTTAAGATGTTCTGCATATATACCATCCAGCCCACAAGCTTTGTTTAGGTTAAGTTTTCTTATGGCATTCTCAAGATCACTTTCAGTCACTTTAATGTCTTCATAATTACTATCTTTCACATATTGAATTGCACCATTAGTAGACCTTTGGTTTACACTGTTAAGTAGTTCCTTAAAATGAGTTTTCCATAAGTCAGCAATGTTCTCTTCACCCGTAACCCCCTCAAGACTGACAGATAATGGTGTGTTACAATTTTGCATGGATCTGATGTCCTTCCAAAAACAGTTAGTATCCTTTCCTGCCAGACTCTTTGCAAGGGCTTCCTTCCTTAATTGGGTTTCATTTTGCTTAATAAATCTAATACATACACTTATGCTAGAAGATTTATCATATACCAAAGAGGACGAGATACCCACAGGTATAGCCTATGTCCTTAAATAATCTTTTGTATACACTATAAATGATAATGGTGAACTAGAGGCAGAAATAAACATTATGCCTTCATATATTTTCACATAAACTATTTGTCAATCTCTAATTTCTCACATAAAATAGTAGCTCCTAAGGTTTGCTTTATAGGTAAATAATATAATAATATACATACTAGTCAATCCTAGAGTGCTTTATATCTCTGGGACTCGTGTGTTAAAGGGGTACTGCTTGGTTTTTGGTAGGCCTATATATATTTATATATTAATTTATTTTTGAGTTTCCTCGCTAGACCTCCATCAAGCTTAGAAAAACATCCCCTAGACCCCCTTTCAAGATAAATTTGTACATTTTTCGGTAGAAAAATGTCCCAGTCGAAGGCCGGTTCCTTCTAAAATTAGAGGCTCGCTATCACTCGCCAGGAAAAGATAGTCACCTAAAAAGCACGAAAGGTCTTTATATTGACAAAAAAATGAGGCGAAAGGTCTCAAAATTGCCAAACTAACGAAACGAACGTCTTAAAACCTCATAACTAATATGCTAAACATGAGGGAAAAAAGGGGTCCATAAAAAGCGAGTACTACCCCCTTAAGAGGAAGTTGTAGGCACTAAACAAGTTATAGTATATTCGCTGTAAAGGGTACATAAAACAGTCAGGAGTGCTAGCTAGTGGGAGTCTAACAGGAGTCGCTAAAATCACTAGGAGTCCTCTATTTTCACCGCTAGCAAGTGGGAGTCTAACAGAAGTCGCTAGGAGTCATCGATTTTCACCGCGAATAGGCCTGCGAGTCCGAATTATCCCCTACTCCTAGTGACTCTAGGTCGCACTCCTGACTGTGTGATGTACCCTTTAGTAGGCAAGAAATCATGACCTCTATCCTCTGTAACTCAGAAAGGGCTAGAACAAATTGGCTGTAAATTTCCACATCTATTCCTTGACAGACTCTTCCCAAATGGTAGAAATATTAGCTCGATTACTCTAGTCCTTCTCAGTTATGAGAGGTTATGGGTTACGATTTCTGGCCAACCTAGAATGAACAGACTATAGTACTCCTGGAGAAAGCTTCAAGTGGAATATAAAGATTGCTAGATGTCATGTTTCACCACTTGAATCCCTTTCCATTTTTTTTTTTTTTTTTTTTTGTTGTCTCACGTTACACAAAGAGCAAAAGTAGCCTACTATGCTCTTAATGATAGACACACTATTGCTCTCTTATACTTACACTTTTCACTTTTTGGGCGATTTTTGCATGTAGGCCCTATTCATTATTTTTCTAGTTTCCTCCCAAGACCTCCATCAAATTAAAAAAGAAGCATCCATTAGATCCCTCTTCTAGATTAATTTGTACATTTTTCGGTAGAAAAATGTCCAACATTACAGGCTCACTATCGTTCGCCAGGGAAAAAATTGACACCTAAATAGCACGAAAGGTCTAATTATTGACGAAGAAATGGGGCGAAAGGTCTTAAATCGACTAACTAATGGGGCTAAACATGAGAGAGAAAGTGGTCCAGAAAAACGGCCCATCTCCCCTTAACCTGCCATATCATATTCTATCTTATCCTAAATACGATTAGGTTTGGTTAGTTAAGAGTAATTAGCAGCCCTTGAGTTTTAAAAGTGGTGAACATAGACAAAGAACCTTCGTGTAGGTGTCCATTTGAAATTTATCTGATTCCAGTGGGTATTAACCTATCTTACCTGATCTAATTTAGGGATTTTATGGTAGGTAAGTAAGGTTCTGGGGATATTGTCCTAAACTTTCAAACGAATCCACTGCCAATAATATAGACCTATCCTCCAGCTACCAGTGGAATTTTTTCACACACCAGTCTTTCAGAAGAGAGCCCAATGTTATTCTCATGGAAGAATATTTACTACCAAGACGATGATAAAATTTAAATGTATCTGCACTCCTGATAAGATCTCTGGGCTGAATGCATATAGAGTTGATGCATATTTAGTCCTAATGCAGCAGTACCTGCAAGGTTCTGAGATCTTCTAAGAATACGAAAGAGAGCAGAGGTAATGCCCTGGGTTTTAGTCTGAAAGACCGGGGTTCGAATCCCCACTGGTAGCTGGTGGATTATTCTGAAATGTTATTGTGTCCTTTCATGGAAAATGATGACCTACCTGGGTAGCACATAGTAATCAATTACTCCAGATGCGACCACCTCACTCGCTGCGTTTATCATCCGCTGGGGCAAAGTCATTGGATGCTTGAAGTCGAGAATTTTAGCTGGGATGAAAGATGGATAACTTGGATTTCCTATATTGTCTGTCATGGGATACATCATACCAGCTGGAACCACGTAAATGATAGGTACCTATGGAGATAATACATATTTTATAAATAATTATTAACTACAAAATATACGGCATAATATGTAAGTAAAACCCCTCCCTTTCAGAATATACACATTCGGAATACCCGCACTTCCAGAATAGATTTTGGTTTCGGACTCAATTCCCTCTCTTTCGTTATTAGTTCGAAATGAGAGAGAATACAATACGGAAGATACAGATCGTATTCCCTCTCTTTTGTTTTTAGTACAAATAGAAATAATACAATCCGGAAAATCCAGATCATATTCCCTCTCTTTCGTTTTTAGTACGAAAGAGAGAATACAATCCGGAAAATCTGGATCGTATTTCTTCGCTTCAGGAAACAATGTGGAATGGAGGGAATTTAATCGGACCGCAGAGATTTGTGGGTACCCATCATGTATGCGGATTCTCTGTCTTCCATAATTTATTCTATCTCTTTCATATTGTAGTCCGAAAGACAGAGGAAAATCTGGATTCTCCAACTTCCGGACTTTTGCTCTTTCGGACTGGTAGTTCCCCCCACAATTATCGTAATACAAAAGTGAATTGAGACAGTGTTCACTCCTTTGATTTAAAAAGGTCTTTCCGAAGCTAAACACAATCTCCTAAAGTTAGCCAGACTAAAATAGAAATGCCGCCATCGTATCAAAAAGGTTAACCCATTCAGTACCGGTGACGTCCTTTTAATTTTATTCTGGCTTCTATTAAACGATTTTATTCAGTGTATAAAGGCACTCCAGCAAATAACAGGCTTCAACCTATCTCACTTAACCCTTTTTACTACCACAGATACTTCTTAAACTGCACAATATCGTGTAGGCTAATTATGGCTAGATGGAAATTAAAAAGACGTCGCCGGCACAGAAGGGGTTAATAAGACTATAGTGAGAGGAAAGAAAGAAAGGGGCTGGGGAAAAAGGATATATCCTGTTCAGCACTTTCTATTTCAATGTTTTTTTTTTTTTTTTTTTTACCACTCCTGTTTCACTCCATTAGTTGTTTTGTTTTTCTCTATGTGAATGAGGGAGAAAAAAGGCATATATAACTGCCTGCAGCGAGTGCCTCCCCCAGATTTTGAAATTTGAAGTTTGGAGATATTAATTAATGACACGACTTATGTCCTGAAATATACACTCTAGGACATAAATATGACCTTAGGCATTTGAAGCTATTCCAAAATTAACTGAATATTCTAATTAGTTTTGCCTACATAATTTACATTGAGGAAGTTCGGTTTGTTGTTTGGAGTCTCATACTGGGCCCCGAATTGTGTCTTAAGGTGTTCCAACCTCGCCAAGGGACTGTAGGTTGTTCAAAAGACTGTAACTACGATCGAGGACCTGAAATTATCGAATGAAGCTTCGAGGGATTGGTTGCTTAATTTTTGTTGTAGCCTACTTTGATGGCGACACATCACATGAAATGGAGAGAGCAGCTATGTTTTGCTGTCAAAACATCTTTGATTATGGGTGAGCATCTTCTTTACTATGATTTAGTGCCAGTATAGCGGTTGTTTTCTTGTGCTGGTGTAGCAAGGATAATTACAGAACTGCGGGAATTATCAGAGCACCTCAGAAATCCCCCAAACGTTTAACCAAGTCTCTAACTGGCAAACATTTGGTCCGCAGTCCACCATGCTATCCACTGAAGTATTGCCTCCCCCCAGTCTATTTTCTCCGGCTAAATGGTTAGTGTGTAATTAGGATCACAACCGCTAGTTCCTGGGTTCAATTCCTGAGCACAGGCAGAGAAAAGTGAGGAATCTCTACACACTCAATTAGGATTCCTTTCTTCATGTAACAGTAAATATATACTTTGAGTATGTGGACATTGTGACATATCCCAGCTAGGGAGAGAACTATACTGTTTCTTTTCAGCTGACGACAAATTGAATCCCTTAGCAGCTAATTTATCAATACTTAATGAAAAAACACGAAGTTACTATATGTCTCTGCATCATATTACGACCAAGTTTATATAATTAGCACCATATTTTACTACAAAATATTCAAAATAACTGAGAAATCTTGATAGGAACTTTGCAATTGACCACTTGCTAGTTTAATTCTATAAGGAAGTTGGAGCCTTAAACATCGATATTAAACAGAAATACAATAATAATGTACGTTTCTGATGGTTAAAGGCTATGTTGAAATGGGTTTTATGTATTTATGAATGTATATTACTACGACCTTATTTTAGCTCGTAATACTGTTAACCCGGCAAGTGCAGGAAGAGTCTTAAGAGTTTCCCCGGGTGACTGCGGGAAGACTCTTTAAGATCCTGGGCCTAAAAAAATCCATTTAAAACACCCCAAAAAAACTTGAACCCTTTTTTTTTTTTTTTTTTTTGCCCCTGGGCCATGCCAAATATCACTCCTCCACATCCCCTCCTTCCCCACTTCCCCCCCCCTCCTTCAATTATCACCTATTTTTCCTGTTATTCCCTTATTCTGTGGTCTATTTTCGTGCTAACATTAGCGAGTTGCAAGCAGGGCGTTGTCATCAGTGTTACCAAGCGTGGGAAAGAGCGAGAGAGAGAGTATTGCGCAACAGTGTCTCTCCAGCCGTCTGGCAGGCTGGCTGGCTGGCAGGCTGCCTCAGCCATATGTTATGTAACTCCCGGCCTCTATCGCCGATTTTGACCATCCAAACGCTGTTTCCACTTGTTTTATTGTTGTAACTGGTTAATATCTTCATATTAATGGTAAAGTAGGCGCATATGAATAAGTATTAACGATATTTATGGTAAAATAACGATGTTAGTGATGGGAACAGCTCAAATACGTGCGCACAGGGGTGTGGTGTCTCATACCCCCCATGCGCAGCCGAGAGGTTAAATATCGATGTCTACAGCTCCAACTTCCTTATAAAACGAAACTCGCAAGTCGGCAATTTACCGTCAGTTGAAAAGAAACAGACTATAGTAACCTATATAATATGCAGCTTCCATTGTGTACCAAATTGGCTAACTCACCCCACGCTCCAACGAGAAAATACATAGAGGTCGGGGTGTCACTACAACTGTAATTCTAGTGTTCACTCACAAAATGGCTTGCTGTATGTTATTCCATACACTAATAGTGTTTAGACTACAAAATAATATTAATCAAATATTAAGCACAAACAATTCGACTTACTTTCATCTGGTGGACGACTGAAAAGAAGCAGTCAGAAAAGAAGGCAGACAGCATAATTAAATCAAACTTTTCCTTTAGAAGATCTTGCATTTCTTGTTTACCCAGGGCATCCGAACAGAAATACGGTGCTTTCTGGAGGAGGACCATTGGCCCAGACATCTTTCCTTCAAATAAGTTGGGAGTAACTTTATGAAGTTCCGTGTCAGGTAGCACAATTTCTCGCACATTGCTTCGGACTTTGGAAGGCTTATATGGAGACACCATAGTAACCTGTGTGAAAAAAATATATTTATTATACAATGAACTTGATACATATACATACTGTACATACATATTGATTATTAACACCTAACGAGCGGCCTAGGCGGTAAATAATATGTAGCCACCAGCGGGGTGTTTTTACCCAAAATAGGGCTGTTTACGTGATCATTTTCATGCCTAAATAAGACCCAGAGCGTAAAACAAGTATCTATCCCTGAAAGGGCATAAACAGAGCTTTCCAATGACGCCTCAACGATCCTTGTATGACCGCTAGTTCTCTTGCAACAATCGCGCGACACGAGTGCAAAAACCATGTAATTCGGTACTTTCCCTAAACAATTCACTGTGTAGCGAGTGTGAGAGGGTGGAGGAGGGTGGGATTCATGTCAGTTGGTCCACCGCGGTGGTCTGGAGAAGTCATACGCTCGCTACTCTCCTGCCACCACTTGTCTCTCTCTCTCAGCAACATTACGTGCTGAAAATGCCACACGACTTATGTTGTGAGCCGCCACATAGTCCAAATTTCTTTCACTCGACATATGATGCGCGCCGCTAAAGAAGGGTTAAAACAATAATCATCCACTTCTTGACCGCTTTGATATAATCCCAGACACAAAAGGGCAATCCTCATTAGCTGGCTCATTCGGACCAATATACTGTATTCGTCTCTGGCTTACTCGGCCCATGGCGATATATTATCTAATAATCTTTATATAATTCATTTTTCAGTTAGTAATTGCAATTATAGGCTATGCCTTTTATCTGGTATATATGTCGATATAATATAAAATAATCTTTGTTTTATACATTATTTCGATTCAACATTGCAATAGGACTTTCTATATGCTTATGTATATATATCAAACATTATAAGTAGCAAATATACTAAGCATATAAAAAATCCCATTGCAATGTTAAATCGAAATAATGTATAAAACAAAGATTATTTGATATTATATCTCTACAAGATTCATATCTGTTCCAGACGAAAATTCCTGTTTTCATTTGTTCCTGATTATAGGCTAACCTCTGTTCCTGTTCAATATATCTACTTCTAATAAATTGGATGTCTCTACAAGAAATCTCCTTATCTATATACAGGATATCATAATCTTGAGGTAATATAAGAGAGAAAGTGGTGGCAGGCTGGCAGCAATACTAACATAACAACCAATACCAACAACTAATACATGTTAGGTCTCGTGCCGCCTATAAATAGGCTACGCATCATGGGAGGTAGGACTGTATGGGTATTTTAATATTTAAAAATAATAAAGAAAAAGAACAAAATGAAATATTGAGGTTCTTTTAACCCATAGAGCCTGGACGTCCTGTTGGAAGGGCGCTCGGACCCTGCACCATGCAGCTTGAGCGTCTTTTTGGAAGAATGGAGCTAGAACGCTTTGTGTGTCAGGCAGGCGGTACCCGCAACACAAGCTCCACTCAGGCTCAGTGTGTTGTCTGGCACGGTCAATCAATAAATTCTGTGCCTTTGAGCCCATGCATGCAAGCAGTGTACAGTGACATAAGAATGGTTACAATAATCAATATAACAAATAATCAATAGTAGCCCGAATGTTTAGAAAGTAAAGTCATATGCCGGGTAAACGTTCGAACACGGCTATGACTCTTCGGAAATATCGCTGCAAAATATCTCTCGTCAATACATCATCCTACAAGAATCACTGAACCCAAGAACTGCGAAGGTCCTCAATTGAGTCTGTAGCGAGATTTTTTTTCTTTTTTTTTACTTGTTTCCCTTTGTAAAAAAAAAAAAAAAAAAAAAAAAAAAAAAAAAAAAAATCTCACTACAGACTCAATTGAGGACCTTGGCAGGTATTGGGTTAATGTAAAGGGTTCTAGTCTTCGACATTCTCAGGACGAAGGTTTGTGCTACATTTAGACATATCATTTACCTAGGTTAGGCCATTCCATTGCAGAGATATGAGTAGGTAAAGAACAAAAATTACGACCCCCTCGCCTTTTTATATTTAAAGGCCCCTGGGCTGCGAGCAACATGGGAACCCATACTAATACAGACTACACAACCAACTTTATTGCACATCTGACCTGGTTGCCATTCTTTGCCAGAGCGCTCACGATGCCGTTGTAGAAGTTTTTGTGACTCTTGGATGATATAGGTCCCAGGAAGAGGATCTTGCCTGCCTCCACCACTCCCACCGCCACCAGCACCACACACATCAAGCTCAATAACCGCATCTGAAAATGTATATTGATAAAGTACGATTGCAACCTTCTGCCTGTTCCTTAAATTACATCAGATTGCTTCAAGATCAAAGTATACAATGCCTGTCTTATATTTAAAAAAAAAAAAAAAAAAAAAAATGTAAAAATTAGGCTAAAGCGGCCAGTTTCTTAAACTATTCTCTTTCATGTGTATATGGATGGTGTGGTGAGGGAGGCAAACATGAGAACTAAAGGTAGAGGATGAGTTTAGTAGGAAAGAATGGTGGTGATTGGGAGTTGAATCAGTTGCTGTTTGCTGAGGACACATCACTGGTGGCGGATTATGAGAACCTGCAGTGAGTTTGGTGTGGCATGTGGGAGGAGGGTCTCGGGAGCTGAGAGTGAATGTCAATAACAGTGATTGTGTGTAATACAGATACTCATATGGTAAATATAAATGTACGACTGGATGGGGAAATGCTGGAACAAGTGGAGTGCTTTTAATATCTAGGAGGAGTGATAAGCAGGGACGCAGGTGTGGGAATGGAGGTAAGACAGAGTATGTGAGGGAAGGAAAGTTTCGGAGTAATGGAAAGTATGTGGAAGGTGAGAAATCTCCGAATGAAAGCTAAAAGTGCAATGTATGAAGGGATAGTTGCACCAACATTGATGTATGGGGCTGAGACATGGGGTCTGAATGGAAAAGAGAAGAGAAGGTTAGATGTAATGGAGATGAGCTGCTTGAGGACTATGTGTGGAGTGGCGCGTAGAGACAGATTGAGGAATGAAGAGGTAAGTAGGAGAATGGGACAACAGGAACCCTTATCGGCCAGAGTGGAAATAAGGGTGCTATGCTGGTATGGACATGTTGAACGAATGGGAGATGAAAGGCTTACAAAGAGAATGTATGAGTCAGAAACAAGGGGAAATAGATTGAGAGGAAGACCTCAGAGGAGATGAAGAGATGGTGTGAAAAAAACGTTGGAAGATAGAGAGATAACTGAAGAACAGAAAAGAGCAAAGTGGTGATGAATATAGGAATGAGTGGAGAATGCTTGTGAACAGATGAGTGATAATGCGGTCATAGGGAGTGGGGGTCGGGCGCCAGTTGGACTAGATAATAGTCCATCAGGCGCATGGTCTGGGGAGCCAGTGTATATATGAAGGGCCCTGCCTGGAAGTGATGTGGGCAGGCATAGTGGTATAGTTCCGCTGCGTGTCTGCCTGCTGTGACCGGAACTGCTCTGGGAGATCTGGGACCTGGGAATCTTTTGCTGGGGACCCCATCATGATCCTTAGTCTCTAAGTCTTCTCCTGGGCGACCTAGATGTGTGTGATTTTTGTATATTTTTTATTTAATTTTGTTTGTTTCTGTTCAGGCTATGTCTCGAGCCAACCACCCCCAGTTATAGGGTATGTGCCTAAGTATATAGCCTACATACATACATACATACATACATACATACATATTGCTGATTATTACATTATAAATAGGTCCTCACTCATGGCACTGTAGGCCTACCCTTGTTTATCTTTGGGAATTAAGTAAAATGTGATAGGCATATTCCAATACTCTCACAACCATTTTCCTCAAACAAAACGTATTAGTTGTGGCTTGGTTGTTTTGGACCCATGTTCTTATCAGTCACCAAGCACCCTGCCGATTCACGGTGATTTTCGTATAGCCCAAGGTCCATGTGAGGAAGAAGTAGGCCCAGAAAAACGACCCATCTCCCCTTACTTTTCCCTCCTTCATTTAATAAATTGTAAAGTGAAGGCCATCATACCAATATTAAGGGGGAGGTACTCGCTTTTTATGGACCCCCTTCTCCCTCATGTTTAGACTCATTAGTTTTGCGATTTTAAGACGTTCGTTCACTAATTTGGCGATTTTGAGACCTTTCGCCCCATTACTTTGTCAATATTAAGACCTTTTGTGCCGTCTAGGTGTCGATTCTCTCCTGGCGAGCGATAGCGAGCCTGTAATTTTTTAAGGAATCGCCCTTCGGCCAGGACATTTTTCTACCAAAAAATGTACAAATATATCTTGAAAGGGGGTATAGGGGATGTTTTTTTTTAAGCTTGATGGAGGTCTAGCGAGGAAACTCAAAATTAAATAAATACATGAATAAGTAGCCCAAACAACAAGCACTAGCCCCTTAACCCCTTTTGTACCGGTGACGTCTTTATATTTGTTATGGTAGCTACATTTAGACGATTTTGTGCAGTTTCAGAAGGATCTGTGGTCTTAAAATGGGTTAAGTGAGATAGTTCGAAGCCTGTTAATTGCTGGAGGCCCTTTTTAAACTGAATCAAATCGTCTAATAGTAGCCAGAATACAGTTACTTATAAAGACGTCGCCGGTACAGAAAAAGCTTAAAAACACTACTTTGGAGGTGGGTATGGAAAAAAGGTATCGACCAAGTTTCACCCAAATACGCCAGATGAGATACACGTGCAAGTGATGTGGCTCAAGTGGGGATGGGCGTATTTATTGGCTCATTTATGTATCTTTGTAATGCCCTCGAAAATATCCCGCAACCCCAATAATGTACTACCCGAGTTGACGTCAGGTATAGTGTAAAATAGTCGTGGATGGTAAGTCCAATAAACTCATCACGTGAATCACCACGAGACTATCACCTGGTTCTTACAAATCGGACTAAGGTTACTATACTTTTAGTACGTCCGTGGTAGTACAGTGGGTTAGCGCGCGGGCCTGGTGGTGATGGCCATGGTCACTAACCAGGGTTCGAACCCCACCCAAGGCATCTCAAAACCTGTGGGTTTTTAGGAGGGTTAAACTCCCTTCAGAGGTTCGAGCCCCGCGCCAGGTACCAGGGAAGGTTGATCCTAAAGTGGGCCTGGGGAGTTTTCAGGACAGAGAAACTCCCTTCGCACCCAGCATTTCATTTTGGAATATAGTTAGAGGTTTTATGGTGTTTACTTGTGATTATTCGTCTTCTTTCCCTTTGTGGAGGAGAATTCGACGAAGAAGAAGAGGAGGAGGAGGATAGTGGTCTGGCAGCCCTACGGAACTGGGTTAGCAGGGTGTGTTTCCTGGAGGTTTTAAAAGATTTTAGTCGTGGGCGTAAGTTGTAGCGTGAGGTTACTGAGGTAGATTGTGTGGTGCGGTTGGGTGTGTACTTGGTTTTGGGTGGGGATGGTGGTTTTCTCACTGTGGTGCCTGGTGGAGGTATGTCAGGGCTAGACGGGAGGGTTTCCGTTGTGGTCGGGGTTGTGGGTGGAGGTTTTTGTACTTGGATAAGTTGGGGAGGTACTTGACTATCAGAAGTGAAGGAAGGTGTCATGGTGGAGGAAGGTGTGATAGTGGGGGCTTGGGGTTTGTGGAGGTTAGTTTGGGGGGTAATGACAGGGAAAGTATGTTAGCCAAATGCTACCGGGGGATGAGCATTTCCTAATGGAATGCTGGGTGCGAAGGGAGTTTCTCTGTCCTGAAAACTCCCCAGGCCCACTTTAGGATCAACCTTCCCTGGTACCTGGCGCGGGGCTCGAACCTCTGAAGGGAGTTTAACCCTCCTAAAAACCCACAGGTTTTGAGATGCCTTGGGTGGGGTTCGAACCCTGGTTAGTGACCATGGCCATCACCACCAGGCCCGTGCGCTAACCCACTGTACTACCACGGACGTACTAAAAGTATAGTAACCTTAGTCCGATTTGTAAGAACCAGGTGATAATCTCGTGGTGATGCACGTGATGAGTTTATTGGACTTACCATCCACGACTATTTTACACTATACCTGACGTCAACTCGGGTAGTACATTATTGGGGTTGCGGGATATTTTCGAGGGCATTACACCCTTCATGTTTTTTAGTTTCCTCCCTAGACCTCCATCAAGCTTTAAAAAAAAACAAAAACAAAAAAACACACACTCAAGACCCCCCCCCCCCTTCAAGATAAATTTATATATTTTTCGATAGAAAAATGTCCCGGCCGAACGCCGATTCCTCTTGAAGTACAGGCTCGCTTTCGCTCGCCAGGAACAACTCGACACCTAAATGACACGAAAAGTCTTATTATTGACAAAGAAATGGGGCGAAAGGTCTTAAAATTGCCAACCTAATGGGCAGAGCGACATCAAATTTGAAAACTAATGGGGTTAACATGAGAAAAAAGGGGGACCAGAAAAACGACCCATCTCCCCTTAACCCTATTTGGTCCGAGTGGGGTCTATCTGGACGTACCCGGTTTTGCTATTATTAGTTTTGGGATTCTAAGACGTTTCATCTCATTAGTTTGGCGATAATTAGGCGCATTACCCAATTCACATGGTTTTTTTTTAGGGCGAGCAATAGCGAGTTTGTAACTTAAGGGGGTAGTGCTTGTTTTTTGGGGCTACTTATTCATTTATTTATTTAATTTTGAATGATCTCGCTAGACCTCCATCAAGCTTAGAAAAACACCCTCTAGACCCCCTTTCAAGATATATTTGTACATTTTTCGGTAGAAAAATGTCCCGGCAGAAGGCCGGTTCCTTCAAGTAAGAGGGCGAAAGGTCTCAAAATCGCCAAACTAGTGAACGAACGTCTTAAAACCGCAAAACTAATGGGTTTAAACATGAGCGAGAAGGGAGTCCAGAAAAAGCGAGTACCTCCCCCTTAATAAAAGGCCGAGTATTTACCCTAGTGGACCGGGATACTGATTAACTAAGTACACATATATTTAACCCTTTGGCTTTGAGTACCAGCGACGTGTGTTATATTGTATTCTAGCTATATTTAGACGATATTATGCAGCTCTTAGGAAGGATCTGTGGTAGGTAAAAGGGTGCGTTGGTCGAGATAGTTTAAAGCCTTATTATTGCTAGTGGTCCTTCCTAAGCTGAATACAATCGTCTAAATATAGCTAGAATGAGATATAACACACGTCGCTGGTACTCAAAGGGTTAAGGGGGGTAGTTCACTTTTTGGTCGATTTTTTTTTTTTTTTCATTTATATATTAGTTTTCTAGTTTCCTCCCTAGACCTCCATCAAACTTAAAAAAAAAAAAAAACGTCCATTAGATCCCCCTTCTATATTAATTTGTAAACATTTTCGGTAGAAAAATGTCCTGGCCGAAGGCCGGTTCTTCCAAAGCTACAGGCTCACTATCGTTTGCCAGGAAAAAAAATCGACACCTAAATAGCACGAAAGTTGTTGTTGTTGTTGTTGTTCCCCAAGCTGCCTGGCCGAACAGCCCCAAGGCCCCGAGCACGGCCAAGGCCATAACCGAGCGCCCCCACAGAACCCTCCCTGCCGACCACAATAAAGCCTGGGTGACCGAAGCCACTCCATGGCGGGGAGCTGAGGAGGGTGCGGAAACTCCCGGGAAACCAAAGCCCCACCCAGGGTCCTATGCCCCTCGGCAATTATGAAGAGAAAGTTGAGGGGCAACGAAAGTTCTTAATATTGACAAGGAAATGGGGTGCAAGGTCTTAAAATCGACTCACTAATGGGGCAAACATCTTAAATCTGAAAACTAATGGGGCTAAACATGAGGGAGGAGATCTAGAAAAACAATCCATCTCCCCTTAACACTAGGAATGACACCAACATTATAAACTAAGTAACACCTATAATGGTAAGATTACGTTGGCTAATTACATGATCACATCTAATGCAAACTGAATTTAAAACTATACCTACTGTGCATTAAATTAGTATATATAGACAACGCATAACAACAGGAGTTAACTTAATCCATGTTTTATATATATATATATATATATATATATATATATATATATATATATATATATATATATATATATATATAATATAGAAATATATATAGATATATATATATATATATATATATATATATATATATATATATATATATATATATATATATATATATATATATATTTGTTATGCTGTGGTATAGGCTACACACAGACAGGATGTTGCATGCAGGCTAAATGTAGTTTCTGTAAACAGATGATACCCAGTTAGGCTTAATGAATATAATGTCAACTTTATCTCTATATAATCAAGAAGCCAGCTAGTACCAGGGTTTATTGTGACAGTGTGTCTTTGTAATGCTTCCTTCGTGAGATGAGCCATAAATTTGAGGTTACTTACTTTTCTTGTTCAACGTTAGTCTGTTAACTACCAAGCCAGCACCACCACAGCTCTGTCGGACACCACAGCACCACAGCTCCTCTCTAAGGGAAGGTGCTGCTCACTATGACTAAGCAGAACAATACCACCTGACAGTGACTACGAGTAGAGGGAGGGTCGGGCTTAATCTTGCTGCAAGGTCACTGCCAACAATATCGGACCACAGCAAACAATGTTGAAGGATAACTGTAGAAAATGGGCAAGGGGCTCCACGTTCACATATAAATAAATATATAATATATATATATATATATATATATATATATATATATATATATATATATATATATATATATATATATATATATATATATTCTACCGAAAAAATAAAAAATATATCTAGAAGGGAGATCTTGGGGATTTTGTAAGTTTGTTGGAGGTCTAGGGAGGAAAATAAATACTAATTAATACATCAATCAACCAACAAATACACCCTTCCCTCTATACAAGCCAGACAACACACCTATCATGCCTTATCTTATCTGTGCATTACTCGACACATTGTGTGTGACCCTCAAGAGTACCGACCCTCACGTGGCTTATCTTTAAACTTTTCAGCATGTATAACTCCCTTTTTTAACTTTAATTCTGGCTAACATTAGACGATTTTATGCTGTTTAACCTATTTAGTACCGGTGACGTCCTCTACATTATATTCTGGCAACTATTAGAGACGATTGGTACCTACAATCTCCCCATTCTTGTGGTTACCTTGAAACATTAAGGGGCTATTGTGTTTTTTCTTCTCTTTTTTTTTTGGGGGGGGGGGGAGGGGCAGCTACTTATTAATGTGTTTATTTAATTTTGAGTTTCCTCGTTAAACCTTTATCAAGCTTTACAAAAAACACTCCCTGTACCCCCTTTCAAGATATGTTTGTACATTTTTCGATAGAAAAATGTCCCGGCCGAAAGGCCGATATTTCTAAAATTACAGGCTAGCTATCGCTCGCTAGGAAAAAAAAAATCAACACCTAAATGATACGAAAAATATTAATATTCACAAAGAAATGGGGCGAAAGGTCTTAAACTAATGGGCCGAACGTCTTATAGTTTGAAATCTAATAGGGCTAAACATGAGGAAGAAGGGGGACCAGAAATACGGCCCATCTCCCCTTAAAGTCCTCCTCTGTTATCAGGAGTCAAGGGGAGGATTATCAGTAAGGCTATCTTGGTTCACCCTTTCAATATCGGTGACGTCCTTTTTATCATATGCTGGTAACTACTATTATAGATAACTTTATTCAGCTTAGGAAAGATATATATGGCAGTTAAAAGGATTATTAGACAACTTTATTCAGCTTAGGTAAGATATAGCCTACAGGGTGTATTAAAACAACGCTTACAGATTTAAACTGCTAAGTAGGCTACCGATTCAAAAAACAAATTAACTTTATTCTATAAAAAAATACAAAATAGTTAATCATTAATTATTTAAAGGACATAAAGTAAAATATTCAGAGCCGTCCAAGCAGGTGCTATAATCCGAACACTGACATTGGTCTCTCCCTCCCCCCCCCCCCCCCCTAATTGACCAGTTTCTAGTATCTGGTTATATGGAAGTTGGAGCCGTGACCAGTAGCGTCATTGGTAGAGCGCTCGGTTTCTAACCGGGAGGACCGAGTTCGATTCTCGGCTGGTGGAGATGTTTGGGCAATCTCCTCACACCCCTTGCCTCTGTTCTGATCGCCTAACAGTAAAATAGGTCTATGACCGGGTAAAAAGGTTCCGTTCCTCGTGACCTCATTCCTTAACTAAAACAAAAATAAAATAAAACAAAAATAAAATAAAACAAATAAATATATCTATTAAGGGGGTAGTAGGCCTACTCGCTTTTTATGGACCCCCTTCTCCCTCATGTTTAGCATATTTGTTTTGAGATTTTAAGAAGTTTGTTCCGTTAGTTTGGCGATTTTGAGACCTTTCGCCTAATTTCTTTGTCAAGTTTAAGACCTTTTGTGCTATTTAAGTGTCGATTTTTCCTGGCGAGCGATAGTGAGCCTGTAATTTTAGAAGGAACCGGCCTTCAGCCGGGACATTTTCCTACCGAAAAATGTACAAATTTAACTTGAAAAGGGATCTAGGGGGTGGTTATTTTTAAAAAGTTTGGTGGAGGTCTAGCGAGGAAACTCAAAAATACAATATATAAATATATACATAGACCAAAAAACAAGCACTACCCCCTTAAGCAAAAATACAATACTGATGTAATGTTCTGAAGAATAAAAAGTATGTTGAACTTGGTTTTATGTATATGTAAATGTACTACAACCGAATTTTAGCTGGTAATGTTCAAAATATTGATATCTACAGTTTCAATTTCCTTATAGAACGAAACTCGCAAGTGGACCACTTGCGAGTTTTTGGGTTATATGGAACTGGAAGTTGGAGTCGCAAAAATATAATTGTTCAAAGTATCACTGAAATAACAGAGAAACAGTTACCCAAGCATTCACCACCACAAGTCGTTTTCTCTCTCTACCACACCTCCCTCGCATCAGAGAAAACGTCGACTCAAGGACTCCAGGATAACAATTATATACCTCTGCAGGGCAGAAGATAACATGTGATCAGTTCTCGCCGATATTACACTTCTCCTGCAACATCCCAAACCTACAAACTTGCAACCACTGTCCACTCCATCTACCTCCAGCCTGTAAAACACATAAGCAGCCCCAGACCAAATCAGAAGACAATATCATATTATATCATCTCACCCCAGAGTTAAAAAGGACACAACCGCCCCCAGACAACACGAGTTACTACCATCGAGATGACACGCCCTCTAACACCAGGGAAAAACTTATCCATCAACATAACCAATTCCAAAGTCCAACAGAAGAAGAAAAGCGAAGAAGATAAATCAATCAAGAAATGGCACTACAGTATAAGTAAATAAGTATATCACCCCTCTCCAAGCCACAAGGAACTAACCGCCCTACCCCTAGGCGCCTTTCTGATGCTCAACCACATCACCCCCGAGGCCCTGAGAAACGGTATGACTATGACGGAAGATTTTAGGATCGACATCTCAATCTAGAGCTGTTCTTGACACCCCGGGTAAAAGGACAGATTCGAAAGTTGAGGACACAGTTGAAGAGTTGTTCAGTTGATCACAAGGCGTAGACACAATTACGAGACTGTAGTCACCCATTACACTAATTATTTTGAGTGGGTATCAACAAGCTGGTTTATTAGAGCCTTCCAGGTGAAGTAATCTAATATTCTCGGCCTACCTCATAATATAAGCAGACAGTCGGGTACTAACTAGCTTTATCCAGGATAGACCAAACCACAAGAAATTCATCAAAGTATTTTTAAAGACCAGAGTAGACAGGAGTTCACTCCTGCGTTCGCTCGATTCTATTTTGTCACGGCTTGGGCTAGTCAATTTAGTTATTTAAGGTCCCAAACCAAAGTACTTGAGTTACACTGTGGGAACCCAGTGACGTCAGGACAACCCCACGGCCAGCGGATCTACCCAAGATTGGATTACTAATTCTACACCCATTGGATTAATTATTCTACACATCGAAAGTGAAGTTATTATACCGTAAAAGTTATAGATGAGAAATTATACTTGGCGTATTATCAGAGAGAAAGTATATAAAGATCGAAAGTGAAAGTAATTAAAATATATATACTGCGTATATGATAAAAAGTATTCTGGAAACATCGGATACTACGCACGTATATAAAAGCGAGAGAAAGGAAGCTCTAGTGAAACTCAAAGAAATTATGGGAAGTACTGATAATAATTCTGCTAAAATTAATAACAAATAAATTCAAGTTAACTTATGCATAAACACCACAGTGATTTAACCTCAGGAAAATAATTACGTTTAGCTCCCAAATTCCAGAACAACTCTACGCAGGTAAATACCAAAAGTTCACATATATAATTACTATATAACCTTTCTAAGCACAAGTGTAAATCCTCGATTGAAAGGAGTGCTACTCGTAACTCTGAAATAAATACAGGACAAGTGTAATCATTCAGTTAGAAAGCGGTCCCTAATACTTACTTAGATATTATATAGAACAATCCAGTCTTGCGAGTCAGACGTAGTGGAGCCTCGTTCGTTCACTTTAATTGTTTTGTTCTTGACCATTATTGTTCTAGCTTTTACGTATGCGATATTCTTGTGCAAATAAACGGAATATGAATACACGTCTTGTGATAATTATCCTCTATTGTCTTTCTGTGTCTGTGGTAAAACAATATAACTTCTCCAGTTAGGAAGAGCCCACTTGATCAAAACCAATTAAACCCCAGTAAAAACCTGGCATAACAATCACCAGCCCACCAATTAAGTTACAAATAAACCTAATTCATGAAATCAATGAAACTAATGAATAGGCTACATGTGGTACAGTCACTTATAAAAATTCACGGACCCCCATGTGAACGCGTCAACTAAATTGTATTATTTTTTGCTTGGTACCCCTTGAGACTGGATGCCAGCCAGAGGAAGGGGAGGGACAGTGGGTGTTAGAGAGGGCAGCGTAGGAGGGTGTAGAAGCAGGGTAGTAGGCCTACGGTAGTTACCTTACCCCCACTTTCTTCCCCTAAACTAAAATTCCACACCTCTCTCTCCGCTTCTCTCTCTCTCTCATTCAATAAAATACGCACATATATGATAGCCCTCTCCCTATCTCTACCAAATGACATAAGTTATTTAATAGCACCTACACTCCTACATTATATGTTAGTGTATTTTGTTTTATTTGCCTCGTTATGTTTATTTATGTGTTATAAGAGTTTCGACCAAATGTTAATATTCTGTAATTCACTTCCATTCTCACGTATATTATTAATGTATTTCTATTTAATATTACCTATTGTCACTATGTCCATTTCGTTTATCCGTATAATGTTTTTCTTCGTATAATGTTTTGTGTTTAGAACGTGGCGGCCAGCTATATATGTGTTAACAGTTCTACTCAGTCTTCCCTAACTATTCTTTCCTAAATCTATCCTACGATTACCTTACTTCCTTTTTAATAAGCCTACTCGTTTTAAATAGACGAGGTTTAGACAAAGACAAGGTTAGATATAGGATATAGGCTTACAGGATATATAAGTAAACTAGAGCGGCACTTGGTAGAGAGCATACCTCCGCCTATACTGGCTGGTTCTATATCATTAATATTTGTTATGCCCGGTCCAAATTGGAACGCGAGATATTCTTTGTACAATGAGCAGCTCTCTAACTGGATAGGTATACCTTAAACTTTAAATAAAGAGACAACACGGCAGGATAGTAAGCACACAGGTAACAAGTTAACATGGGTTTTATTCAGTTTAACACCTGGTTCATGGAGGAGCAAGACATATATTTTATACCTGTAACCTGGAGATCATCAACAACAATAAGAATAATTAAGACATACAATACTCAGGTTATCAAGTAAGCAATAGGAGTCGGACAATGGGTCCGGACTCAAGGTAATAATAATACTCCTAGGATACAATTATAAGGTATCCAAAATGGTGGAGGTACACCTCCTACCCAAATAGATCTCAGAGAGGATCTCAACAAAAGACAAGAGTGCAGTAATGGCAAATGCCGTCTGGATCATGAAATGATGTCCCCGGCATATAGTGACGTTAACTGACTCTAAAGCAATAATGGCCAAGTGGTCATCAACAATGAAGTGGGCTCGGAAAGGCTCACAAATGATATTAATACTATAGGTGTGCTAGATCTCACCTGGCAAAGATTAATCCTTAACTCTAATTGTGTACTAGCAGGGTGCTGAAGGCTGAGGCAACAATCGTCGGGAGCTGAGATAGAGTGAAATCTATTCGAGTTATGAACCTGACAGAATGTTAAATGAATTAGGCTAGAAGTTATACAAAGGGACTAGATTACGTGCAAATATGTGTTTGTGTTTGATGCTATGGGTCTTATATAAGCACGCCCCCTCTGTCGGGCTATGGGAGACCAATAACCCGGGAAGGTGCATATATAAGGATCCCCTGATAGGTATGTATAATGGGTCCCGGCAAGTGGGCTAATTAACGTCAATTTAAGTAGGGAGAAGAAAGACCTCTCGCAAGACGTAATGTTTAATGAGAACCCCTGAAGATAACTTCTACCACAACCCTGAGTCAACTCTATACCCATAAACGGTACCAAAGCACTTAAAGGAGAGCTGTAGTGAAGAGGAGGGCCCATAGATCGAGGGAGGATCCAGTAGTCCGGAGGGCGGCTGGGCGTGATGACTCCGGAAATTGGTCCAGGGGGGGGCGGCTGGGCGTGATGACTCCAGCTACTGGTCCAGGGTGAGTCACAAGATGATTCCTTAGACCTTGGCGCCTACCACGGGACAACCGGGTTCCTCTTGCACTCCCACAGTGCAGTGATCCCCAAAGGATATGCTGGAGTTCTGCTACAAGGTTTGGGGGGTTAGGGTGACTAGCATAATGATCTACCTAGAGTGGCAAGCAGTCTAGATAGTGACATTATAGGTAGTCTAAGGGGGGTCAAGGTAAGTGTCTTCCTTCCTTGCTAGTTCGTGGAACTATCAGAACCATGTAGCAAAAAGAGAATCCAGAAAGGGAGCCCAAAGTGGGTTGCCCAAAATTAGTCCTCTTCCTGATGGGGGGAACCCGACCTGGTAGATCTCTAGTTATTACACTATCCTCATAATCCCTTGAACAAAACAAGGTAGGAATCCTTTGGTACTTGGTTTGTGCACTGCATCGAAGGCCAGAAAGGGGGAGCCCAAAGTGGGTTGCCAAGCTAGTCCTCTTCCTGATGGGGGGAACCCGACCTGGTAGATCTTCGATCACAGCACACAACTGACAAGTTGAACACCAGCTATCTCTGCTGTTCTTACCCTGAACTAAAGAATACCAAATGGCAAGCTTAGTTAATGATGTCCAGGCTGGGTGAGTATAAGGCAATCTTCTTGCCCCTACTTAAGGCGCCCGGCTTGAGAGGATCAAGGGCGTTTGGCGCATGGTGGTTATGTCCTTGTGGCTCTGGGGGTGGCGCGCGAGTTTTGAAACACTGATTTTTGCCCCAAACTGTATACTGTGATAGAGATGTCAAACTAGTCTCAAATAACTCGTCTGGACAAGGGAAACAAATTATATTCAGACAATGTTTGCCTAAAGTTGACCGTTTGACTTGTAAAGTCTCTTGTAGTTTATCATCATGCTACAATTCGATAAGAATTGTTGCAAATTGTCCCTAATTTGTTAAACTACAGGCTCCAGTACAAGTCAAACGGTCAACATTAGCCAAACATTGTTTGAATATAATTTGTTTCCCTTGTCCAGACGAGTCATTTGAGACTAGTTTGACATCTCCATCACGGTATACAGTTTGGGGCAAAAATCAGTGTTTCAGAACTATAATGGAAATTAATTGAAAAGGGGCTGCCACAGGCACCAGCATTAAGATACAGATTCCCTCCACCTTTTAAAATTTTCCAATTGGGTCCTAGTATCTGTGTACAAAGTATAATGCTTTAGTCACAAAGTGCACAATTAGGCCAAAAATGGTTCCTAATCAGCTGCAATATAAAGACTTAAGACCAACATCCCTTGCGGCGGCCTTGCCAATATATCATATATCCCTACCAGTAAAAAACAAATTAGAAGAACATTTAATAATAAATAATGAGGAAGTGCAAAGCGGATTCACGGAAGGGGGAAGAATAGATTTTTTTTTTATTCATATTAAAGCATTATATTGAAAAATCAGTTATAGTAGGGAAACCACTAATAGTAATATCCATAGATTTCAGCAAGGCGTATGACTCAGTAAAAAGAAGCTAGCTAATAAAGGTGATGAAAGACTACAAAATCCACCCTAACCTAATTAATACAGTAGTCAAAATTTATACAGGTGATCAAACAAATTGATATAGGAAAAGATAGAAAGGTTGAAATAAATGTAACAAGCAGCATAAGGCAAGGATGCACGACATCAACCACACTCTTCAAGCTAGTAACATATAATATTATAAAACAAATGGAAGAACTTGGAGAGGGGTATGAAGATCAGGTATTTAAATTAAGCGTACTATTTTTCGCCGATGACTGTCTGATTCTAACGCAAAATATAGAGAAAGCCGAAAGAGCCATAGACAATTTAATAAATATAGGAAATATGTGTGGCCTAAAAATAAATAAAGACAAGAGTGAAATATTAATGTTTAATGTAAAAGAAAATCCCGAAAAGATAAGAGACATTGAGGTAACAAGTGATATTAAATATTTGGGTATATTGAAGATAAAAGAAACTGTTTTAAATCTCAAAACGAAATATCCTTGGCTAAAGCGGAACAGATGGCAAACTTAACATACCCGATAATAGCTCAAAGCTGCAGTAAAGAATTAATAGGACAAACTTTTTGGAAGAATGTAGCCCTACCTACAATTCTATACGGAGCTAGTGTGCTAGAGTACACCAAAACAGAGATGGGTAAGCTGCAGCAAGTAGAAATATAAAGTTTACAGGCAAATATTAGGAGCCCCCAACTATATGCACAGGTAGAAACTCTAAGGGGTGAAGTAGGTGTATCATCAATGCAAACTAGAATTATGGGGGGCCAAATAAAATATTTAAAGCACACAGAGGGAAACGAGGGATTCCACTTACTAAAATTAATTATTGAAGAAAAACATGAATTTGCAACAGATCCCTGGTTCGAATCCACCACTAAATACCTTCGAGAAGTGAAATTGACATACGATGACTAAATATATATAGGGAAAGTCCAGTTGAAGGGTAAATTAAAAGAATGGAATTCTAAAATGTGGAGGGAACAACTGAACAAGAAAACTAGTTTAGATATTTATAGAAAGTATTAGAAAGAAATAAGGGGAGAAGAACTAATATATGATAATAGACCAGTTTATGTTATCCTATACAAAGCAAGAACAAATAACCTACAATTAAATTATATAAATAGATTTACAGGAAGAAACACAGGATGTGATATGTGTGGGGATGGAATAAAGGACCTAAAGCATTTCATTCTGTGGTGCCCTGCATACACAGAGGAAAGAAGACGGGAACTTCTATTCCAACAACCATTTATAGAAGATGAATCCCATATAGGCCTACTAGGTAGCTTATTGTTTAGTAGTCAAAGCATAGGTTGGGTAAAAAAGGCAATATATAGTTTTTGGAGAAAACGAGAAAAAACAAAGGAACAATACATGAAGAAACCGCACACAAAATATAAAGACGTAAGAAGAAACAAGAACCAAGATCAACAACCAAGAAGAAAGGAAAACAAGCAAGGAGAGAGAAGAGCAAGAAAGAAGAAATAGCACATAGCACATAATATATTTTATTGTTAAATTAGAAAACTAAAAACACAACAAAAGGGAGGCGCCATTGCAAAGGCATAGCTTCCCGACCAGCAACTTCCCAGTCCCGGAATAGCAATCAGAATATATCACGTTTCTTAGAAACGTGGCATAACAGTAACATAATTTTGGTAAATGAAAGCTAAGTAATTCAGGAATTACTCCTGCATATTTACGTAAACTTATAAACATGTAGTAAATACGTTCTTGTTTAGCCAATGTTGCCAACTCAGCCACTTGGATCTAGCGACAATAATTTGACATTTAGCTGCATGAATGCTTGCTATTCTTTAAATTTATATATATTTTAAATCAAAATTAAAAGGTTGTTGAATTATATAGAGAACTTTGATTTTATTATTATCTAGCCACATTCTAGCGTTTTTATAACTAATGAAGCGATACGTTATGTATGTTTTGCGTTGGCAATACTGTCTCCAACCCTAAAATTGGCCCTTTAATCACAACTGGTGATTCAACCACCGTTAAAAGCATCATATCACCCATCACTCTCGTTGCGATTGATATTAAAGAATCCTGTGTATAGGTAAGCGAATTAGTATTTTAATACAAAGTCACTGGATACTATATAACTAATCTAAAGGCTTTTAGCCTATTATTCATAAATTACGATGGCCGTGACAAATGTGAAAATCGTGGTGGATAAGACGTCCCAGTTGCTTGTCAAGGCTAAGTTGGGTAATAAATGGTTGGATTTTCTAGTTGATACTGGAGCATTCTCTACATGTGTATCTCTTGATACTGCGGAAGAGTGTGGTCTCTTACCTCATATGAGCCATAGGCCTAACCATATTATCACTGATAGGCCTCATCAAAGGATTATTGGTGATGTGTCTGATATTAATATGGTAATTGAAGGTGTAGAACAAAATATGGTGGTAAGGCCTTGCATTATGGTTCATAAGGTACTTCCTATGCCCCTCCTAGGGTTGGATGTTCTGGTTGCCTATAAGGCTATTATTTACAACATTTATCTTTATGTGCCAGATTGGAGACGTAAGACAGATCCTGCACCATACATGTTACTGGAGGCCACCGACATGCTAGCGGTGCCTCGCACGCCGAAGGATATGATTAATTCCTGTATGTTTGTAAATGGTCACCCAGTAACAGCGCTCTTCGATACTGGTGCTTATGAGAGGGAGCAATTAAGACGATTCGCAGCAAGTGACGGTTCGCCTTACCGCGGCGAACGAGCCCGGATGATAATTGGAACTGCGGTGAACTGTCCCACACCAGCTACCAAATCAAGATGCTTATACCGCTAGTGTCGTGGGAAAGTAGCTAAATTGACACTGACCAACACGGGTTTATTATTATTTTTTTTGTATTAATATTGTTATGCCAGGTTTTGACTGGGGCTGATTGGTTTGACTAAGTGGATTCTTCCTAACTGGAGAAGTCGAAATCTTTTGACCACAGACACAGAAAGTAATAGTATTTCTTAATAAACTGAATAAAATAGTCTAATAGTTGCCAGAACATAATATACTGGACGGGTTAATATCAGCTAGCCAAAAATATAATTATATGATAGCCTACGGTATATAATTACCACTAAACCCAGTAGGCTACACTACACCAATTTAGGGATTTGACCACTTGCGAGTTTCAGGCTATAAGGAAGTTGAAGCTGTAGACATCGATTGTAAACAGAAATGCAATGATAATGTAGGTTTCTGATGGCTAAAGGGTATGTTGAATTGGAGTCTATGTATATATTATATATAAATGAACTACAACCGTATTTAAGCTGGTAATCCTGCTAAATATCGATGTCTACAACTCCAACTTCCTTATAGAACGAAACTCGCAAGTGGTCAATTGAGAAGACAAATATACGCTACACTGACATTAGGAATGCGCTAGAATGTATCATATAGTATACACATAATAATAATGTTTCAAATGAACATATAAATCATAACACACAAAGATGATACGTCTCAAATCAGAAGACAAAGTCCCGAATTAAATAGGCCTACAAAGCTCACGAGGAAGTCCCGGGACTCGAACCTGGGATAACTCACACAGAAACTAAAACTTGCCAGCACCACGAGAGACCTAGACATAGATTGTTTTATAATGGGAGACAGGGAAAACGTCGTCGAATTTGAGAGTAATATGTCTGTAAAATTAATACATATAGAAATGAGTGATATTTTGATGACGTTTTCCTGTCCCCCATTGCTAGCCGTAAGTCTTTCTTAATAAACTGAATCAAATGGTCTAATAGTTGCCTTTCGTAGTAGTCTTTCGAATGATGATGATGATGATGATGTTGAGGGATAGCCTTAAGTATCGGCCCCTCGTTGGTCTTCTTACACCTTCCCCAGTTTTCTTTCTTCACTGTAGATGTATTATTTCTTCATCTTCTTACTGGGGTCCTTATTGTCTATGAATTACATGTTTTCCAAAATATATTGTCACTTTTTGTTTTTTCTTTTTCTTTTTTCCTAGTATTAAAACTGTTCTTGTTACACTTTTCTTACTTTCTTTTACATTTTTTATAAATTTTTAAGACACTTTAGCTCTCCTAATTTTTCCTGTGTTCTTAATTTTCTGTTCTTTCGTCAAGTTCTTTTATCCTATTTTATCTCCTTTTCCAACATCTATGTAAGTATTGTTTTATCTCTTCGTTTCCTTCTTTCTTGAATAGTAACTCTCCTATAAGTTTTTCAGTGTCTTGGATATATGGCCTGTGTAATCTTGTTATTTTTGTCCTAATTTCATTATATTCTTCACATTCCAGGATAAAATGTTCTAAGTTTTCTGTATCTTTTTCACACAGTCTGCATTTTGTATCCTACTTCTTTAATCTGTTTCGGTCTTCTAGGTTTAGGGTGTTTGATCTACATTTAAAAAATGTGACTGAGGCTGCTGTGTTGTCATATACTTCATCTTCTCCCCCAATTTCTTTTTTTATTTTCTTGTAAATGTTTAGACTGGTTTTTGATTCCATGTCTTTTTGCCACATTTGTGTATCCCTTTCATAGATCTTCTTACACAGTTCTGTCTTTGTCATCCTGCTCAGTTTTGTTCTATTTATGTTAAGCTCCTTTAGACACCTATTGCATTCTTTTACCCATTTATTTTTATTCTCCTCTAATCCTTCTTTAATTATTTCATATAGCATTCTATTTCCATCACCGTTCATTATGCCTTGTAAGTATTATAGTCTTGATCTCATTAGTTTTGATTCTAACAGGGATGCTCCTACTTCTCCTCGAAGACAGCTAATTGGGGTTCCTTTAGATCCTCCCAATATCATCCTATAAACAGAATTTTCTATTCGTTGTAGTTTTTTTCTTTCTTCTTTGTTGTACTCCAGAACACTAGCTGCATATAGGATTCCAGGTAGAGCTAAACTTTTCCAGAATGTTTCCCAATTAACATCTTATTACAACTCCTTGCTGTTACTGAGTGTGTGAGATTTGCTAACCTTTGTGCTTTATTTATCATCTTTTATTTGTGTACTTTATAGCAGTCTCTTTTATTTGTGATTGTTACTCCCAAATATTTGATTGATTCTACTACGTCTATATCCTCGATGCTGCTTGGTTGTTCTTTCATATTGAATATCATAAAATTACTTTTCAATTTATTTAGTTCCAGGCCACACTCTTTTCCTGTTTTTATAAGGTTTCTGATATTTGCCTTTGCCTCTGTCAGGGATTGGGAGAATTGCAAGCCATCATCAGCAAAGAAAAGAGTATTAAATATAATTTTCTCATTTCTGAAACCTAGGCCTGTACTTTCTAATTGTTGAATTATTTTTAATGTAACAAGTTTAAATAAGGTAGTTGACGCTGTACATCCTTGTCTTATTCCGCTTGTTACTTCTATTTCCTTTTGTATATTTTTACTTAATTTTATTGATTTTATTGATATTAGTTGTATTAATTTATTATTTAATTTAATTTTATCGAATGATGATGATGATGATGATGTTGAGAGATAGCCTTAAGTATCGGCCCCTCGTTGGTCTTCTTACACCTTCCCCAGTTTTCTTTCTTCACTGTAGATCAGTGGTTCTTAACCTTTTTCGTCCTATGACCCCCTGAGACTCTCCAGGGTTTTACCGTGACCCCTATAATACATTTTGTAAGGGTGTACTTTGCGTAAAGGTAATAATAATCAAGGTAAGATAAAACCAAACAATATTAAGACCCAGATTTATTGGAAATGCCACTAAGCAAAAACCTTGAAAAATGCCACAGAGCCTCTACAAATGCCAGAAAATTGCAAAATCCACAGAACTATTGAACATCATACAAAACTTACTTCTTATTCACTCAGTGGGAGGGTTGAAATTGTTTTGCAGCCATAAGTCTATTAATGCGAGGAGTAGTGCTCGACAGGCAACACCTCATATCTGCGTCAATCACAAGTCTATTACATGGTTTCGTTTTCAGTGTCACCATGGCTGAGAATCCAGCCTCGCAGCGATAGGTTGAGGGGGACTGGATTAGCATGGTCAGCGCACGCATTGAAAGAAGAGGACATTCGTCCTTCACTTTCGCTCTAAATGTCGGGAGCTCTTGTTCAGTAAAGTCGCCTTTCAGCTGAGATCCTCACAAATTTGAAGAAATTATACTTTTGCAGCAACGTCTGTATCACTGATGGCACTGTCCTTTACTGAAAAGGGTTTGTAGATTCACACTTCAGTAAAGCGGTCGTCCAGTCCTAGAAAGTAATTTTCGATGGCGTCATTCACTGCCAGAAGATGAGCTGAGATATCCTCACAGAAACTGCATTCAGCATCTGGCATAGAATCCAGGAGAGTGATCATCTGAGGGAAGAAAGTCGTGTCACCGTCCTGAACTCTTTTCTAGTAAAGTTGAATCGTACACTTGAACGCTGCCATGTTGTCACAATCCATGGGCAGCATTGCAAGGTTTCCTTTGTGTGAAATACTCAGGAAATTCACTTCAGAGAAGAAATCAGCCAAGTAGACAACCTTTGTTACAAAAGAGTCATCCTGCATCTTTTCATGAAGAAGATATTCCTTCGTGGTACGACCTCACTCCAACAGCATCGTTATTTCCTCTCGAACTTGTAGCACGCGATTTAGAACCTTGCCATGTGAGAGCCACTGTACCTCCGTGTGAAGTAGAACAGAGAAATTGGCACCAATTTCTTCACAAAGCGCTTTAAAAATCCTTGAAGTTGTTGCGCTCCCTCCGATATGGTTTACAATCTTCACATCTGTAAGCACTTCTTGAAGTCCAAGCAGGACAGTCTTCATCGCCAAAGCATAACGATGAATCATACGAGTGAAGGAAACATGCGGAACAACATTCTTCATGAAGGCTTTGAAGCCTGATGTGCAATCGGTCATGGAAGGAGCCCCATCTGTATACAGTCCGGCAAGTGCTTCCCAGCCTAGCTCATGTTTAAGGAGAAAGGCCTCTAGGAGTTTGAAAATATCTTGTCCACGAGTGGTTGTGGCCAATGGTGCAGAGAACAAGTACTCTTCCTTCATGACTTCCCAGTCAAGGTAACGAACATAAACGAGAAGTTGGGAACATGAGGCAACATCCGTTGACTCGTCCAGTTGCAATGAATACACTGGACTACTCTTCACAGGCGTCACTACTTGCAGCAAAATATCCTCACTCATGTCCGAAATCCGACTTTTGACTGTATTACTTTATTTGAAAGGGAAATTGCTCTTAACTTCTTTGCCTGCTGTACTCCAAGAACCACCTTCGTTGCTTCCAGAGTGCAAGGCTTCAGGTCTTCGCCAAGGGTATGAGGTCTCTTGGTCTGTGCAATTTTTAAAGCATATTTGTATGAAGCCTCCAGCGCTGCTTCATTCTGACGAGCGAAGTGACCAGTGGAATCGATGCGACTTGCCTTCAGAGAAGCTTCTTTTTGCTTGAAATAGTCCACGCTTTTGTCCACCAAATGGCTGTGGCAAGACTCAAAATGGACCTTCAATTTGCTTGCCATGGCTTCATACTCTTGTAACTCAAAACCTTGGTGCAAATGACTCACTGCGGCTTGACCACAGAGTTCAGAACGATGCTTGTGAAACCAATCTTGAGAAAGGCTTCATTGTACGTACGCTTCTTGGCAGGCATAGTGCAGTACAGTGTAACTCCAAAAGTAGACGAGGGTAGGACCATAAGGATGCTCTGAGACCAGAGAGAGGGTGGGATAAACACTCCTCCATCTTTCATAGCCATCCTCGCGCGAAAATATTAGATACCTATCGGGAATAATATGGAAAATAGCCATTAATTGGAGGGAAATTTTCTCACCTAAACACATATTGCGTTGTTTGAGTGCCACTGGTGTGTTTTGAAAGGGTTATTATGGGCTGGCTCTTAACCCGGGAGCTGCGGGGAGACTCTTAAGAGTTCCCCCGGCGCACTGCGGGGAGACTCTTAAGAGCAGAGACTTTGAACACGTACCAAAACCGCGCGTTTATAGCCAGGCGGCTGAAAATTGGTGTGGGTATAGTACTACATGTCAACTCTCGATACCACCCCGCCAAACGCTCGCCCCGCACTCGTGCAAGCACCACCGTGCCAGTAACCACGCACTAGTCATGGAGCCTACACGTCCCTCACGCTCGCTCCCTGATGACACAACCAGCCCTCCTTCTGGTGGTGTTAGCCGCCGTGGAAGGCAGAGGGTGGCTGCCAAAGACCCTAGCTACCAGTACGACACGCCCTACAGCTCAGAGGACGAATCACCAGCACCAAAAGCACGTAAAACACGTGCAAGCAGGGCAATGGCACAGAGGTCATTGGTCTTTCGGGACACTGCCACCACGACCCAGGCCACTGCAACAACCACTACCACCACCACTGCCACCACTGCCACCCCTGCCACCCCTGCCACCGGTACCAGCGACGCAGGAGGCCGCCCTAGGGCTGCATTACCTGCGGGGGCAGGAAAAATGAAAGGCACGGGCGTAGGGAAAAGAACCCGTACGCCAGCCACAGTGCCCCTACCACCACCAACACCACCAGCCGCCCCTGGCCCGGCTGCCCCTGCCGCCCCTGCCGCCCCTGCCGCCCCTGCTGCCCCTGCCGCCCCTGCCGCCCCTGCCCAAGGAACAGGGAAGGGGAAGGGGAAAGGGAGAGGGAAAGCGACTGGGAAAGCGACTGCTGGCCCTGGTGTCCCTGCCGGCCCTGCCGCCCCTGCCCAAGGAACAGGGAAGGGGAAGGGGAAAGGGAGAGGGAAATCGACTGCTGGCCCTGGTGTCCCTGCCTGCCCTGCTGCCCCTGCCGCCCCTGCCCAAGGAACAGGGAAGGGGAAGGGGAAAGCGACTGGGAAAGCGACTGCTGGCCCTGGTGTCCCTGCCGGCCCTGCTGTCCCTGTTGCCCCTGCCGCCCCTGCCCAAGGAACAGAGAGAAGGGCGACAGGCACCACCATCATCTTGCCATCAAGGCCACGCACCACTGCTGCCCCTGCCGCCGCCGCCCCTGCCACCACCTCTGCTGTCCCTGTCCATAAGACTCCCGCACGTGCCAAAGTGACCCGGAAAACTCTTACACCATCTAAGTATGCCGCCCTGCTGTTTGATGGTGATTCGCAGGACATTGGCAGCCCGGGTTTCGACGACGAAGAAGCCCTAGCACGGGACCAAGGGTGGGGGGATTTGGGAGTGGACAGTGGGAGTGAGTCCGACGTCGGTGACGAAAACGAGGAAGGGCATCGTCTGTCAAGTGAAGAGGAGGGTAATGATGATGAAGTGCTGTATCGCGACCATGGAAGCGATATTTCAGACGCAGAAGCAGACGCAGACGACATTCCGATCCCTGGCATGCCTTCGTTCGATTGGTCTGACGGGGTCAATTTTGTACCTGACGTGCCCCAGTTCAATCCTGGGACGTCAGGAACAACTGACGACTGGCCCTGTGATGATCAAGCGAACGAAAGCGACTTCTTCCTCGCTTTTTTCGACATGGAGGTAATGACGTACATCGTTGCCCAAACAAACGCCTACTACAGGTGGGTGTTTGGCAGATTGGACGTCCTTTCTCCAAAAGCGAGAATACGAGGCTGGGTGGATACGACTGTGGCAGAATTTCTGACGTTCTTTGCCTTGTTGTTCCTCATGCCTCTGATCAAGAAGCATGTGTTGCAACACTACTGGAAGCACGACCCTCTCATCGCCACCCCAACTTTCAATAAGTTCATGACTCGTGACAGATTTTTGTTGCTGCTAAGATTTATGCACTTTGCAGACAACGAAAATCCTAACAGGATTGACAGGATATGGAAAGTTCGGGATGTGTTCACCATGTTGTTGGAGAGGTATAGGAAATACTTTTACCCCTTCCTCAATTTGGTGATTGATGAGTCGCTCGTGCTCTTCAAAGGACGTCTTGTTTTCAAGCAGTATATCCCCTTGAAGAGGCATAGGTTCGGAATCAAGCTCTTCGTGTTGTGCGACTGTGAAACTGGAATAGTGCTTGACATGATCGTGTATACAGGAACTGACATTGACGTACCGAAAGCCGCTGCCAATGACCCCATGGGCATGTCAGGTGCCATCGTCAGGAAAATGTTGGCACCTTACCTGGGCAAAGGCCACATCATCTACACTGACAACTGGTATACTTCTCCTGCTCTCTGCCAGTTTCTTTATGACAACCAAACGGGGTCATGTGGGACTGTCAGAAAGACAAGAAAGTTTATGCCAAAGTTCACAGGTGATGTCATTCCTCTCACAGATGCCTCCTCCAGTGACACACCTTCAGAAGACGACCTGGCCCAGGAACACCGCGAGAGGCATGTGCGAAGAAGGCGACGAAAGGGGCAGAAATACAAGCAGCTCGAGAAGTGTGGGAAACTGATAGCCCTGAAGTGGAAGGATAAGCGAGACGTCCACCTGCTTTCCACCGTCCACACAGGTGCCCAGGTGGATTCTGGCAAAATCCACTACCGAACCAGGAAGACAATCTACAAGCCCGACATGGTAGTGGACTACACCAAAAACATGCGCCTGGTGGACAAGTCTGACTGTCAGCTGTCAGGTGTTGAGTGTCTGAGGAAGACTGTGAAGTGGTATCACAAGCTCTTCCTCCACCTAGTTGACATAACGATGCTGAACGCCTACAACTTGTGGTTGGTGAAGAAGGATATGGCCCCAAACCAGAAGCTGAAATTCCGGGAGTTCGTGTACAACGTCTCCTACCAACTCCTGGAGAAGTATGGCACCACCACTCACAGACGTACGGCATGGCGTGGGGATCACGTTCCTGACCGCATCCAGCTGGGTGTCGAAAGACACTACACAACCAACACCGAGCTGATTGGCACTCGTCACAGGCAGGTGCAGTGCACCGTCTGCAGCTCCAGTGTGAGGAAACCCCATGTAACCAAAAGAGTCACCTCAATGTGCGCCGAGTGCAAAGTTGCACTCTGCCTGGGTGACTGCTTCAGGGACTACCACACCTTCAAGAACTACTGAGTGTCGGCCCCTGCCCTGCCCTGCCCTGGACTCGCCCCGTGCCCTGCCCTGGACTCGCCTCCTGCCCTGCCCTGCCCTGGACTCGCGCCCTACCTTACCTGACCTGACCTAATTGATCACGCTACCACATAATGTAACATATATATTATATAATGTATAAGTTCCAAAGATGTCCCTGTGATATAGCTTTTACATTATATAATTGTATGTTTCATTATTTAGTTTATAAGTTTCAAAGATTTACATGTAATATGCCTTATTTTTTTAGTATATCAATATATATGTTTGTTATTAGCCTAAGTAATGTGTATATAATTATTTTCTTACCTCAAATGAATTGTACAAAAATAAATATGTTTCAATAAATCATGTCAAACCTACTATGATAATAAAATAAAACAATAAAAAAAGAAAAAAGAAAACAAGGTCATGTCATTGTATTCTTACAATATGATATATTCTATGAATATTTCATATTGTTTGAATACAATGGCATGATCTTGTAAAAAAAAAAATTTATAAATTTTTTTCTAGACAATATAAAACCTTCCCCATAACCCCCTCCTGGATTCGATCCCACTACCCTACGACACTTTGAGTTTTCCAGTCCGCGACCTTACCAACCATGCCACAGGAGCTCATACCAAATATCACTCAAAACTTTGTGTCTACAATCGAAATGACAATATACAAAAAAAATGAATTATCCCACCAATTTACGTTTGTAAATTGATGGGATTATCAATTATATCATGCCAAGGTTTATAATAGTTTGTCTCTGTCAAGAATTAGTAATTATATAACTTTATTCTGTCAAAAATTGCCCAAACACTCAGCAAAATTGCCCCTCTCAGTGTGACTCCACTCATTTTCACACGGTCAGGCGGTCACGAGGTGACCCTTGCCGCTCCTTGATTCTCCAGCTACAGCAGCTCTGTCTGGGAACAAAATTGGTATAAATACAATAATGGATAAAATACTCTTCACAAATACATTTGTATTGTATAATATTGTAAATAAAAATGAATAATAACTGTGTGGGTGTCGAAAATTGCTCAACCAGCTTTCTTATGTCTCGCCTACGCGCGTATATTGGATTATACATAGTCATGACTGTCATACAAATAATTGCAGTAGGTCTCGAATATACATTTAGATTGCATATTACTTCGAAATAAATAAGTAAACGTTTCTCTGGTGGCAATCTACCCTTTCGCAGGTGTAAGGAGACACCAGTCTATATTTAGCCCTCTATCACAACAGGCAATCTGCCTGTGTTGACTCAGCACCGTCGCTGGTGGTCTATAAATATAGTACTTTATTTACAGTCAATGGCCTACATGTTTCTGTGGTACTTCACATGTGTCTAAAATGCAATGTCTGCTTGCATAAAAATGCAATTCTGAAGTCCATTTATATGTACGACATACGCATGTCTCAGTTTCTCTCTCTCTCTCTCTCTCTCTCTCTCCATTCCTGACTCATGTTATTGTAGACCTGTTGATGGCAACGAACACCAGCCATCTGGTAGACATAAGGGTCAAAATACCAAACATCAATACGCCTGGGGCGCCTCCACAATTATCACTAAGCTGGTTATCTATCTAGAGATCTGCCTGACTTCCATCTCCACGACTCACTCACTCACTGCACCCTGCATGCCTCCCTCCCACCCACCCACCCCCAACCCCCCCTTTCAGGCTTCCGTCTGCTAGAAACACATTCACAATTTGCGTAAATATCGCATCAATTGGGCTATATGCGGTATATTCCTTGTTATATGGGACGCCTACATATGTACACGTCTTTATTATAGCATGAGAGTGCTCTAAATACAAGATTGACGTGATATTTATGGCGTAACACACCCTCTCCCCCTTTCATTCCCACCACAACTCACTCACACCTTGGTTCACGCATAGAAACTCATTGATAATGTGCGTAAATATCGCATGAATTGGTTTATATGCGGTATATATTTTGATATATGGCACGTATACATACGTACAAGTCTGTATTATAGCGTGACAGTGCTCTACGTACAAGATATACGTGATATGTATGGCGTAAACCACACTCTCAGCTCATAAATTGCCGCCAAACCTCCAACACATCTTCATTCCCGCCTAAATATTCTCTTATAATTCCCTTATATATTGCAATTTTTGGTCACTATGAGGCATATTCATTGTTATATGGGTGCCCTACACATGTATACATACTCTAAATAGCCTAAAAGGGCTCGAAAAAGGAGATATACGTGATAATACGCGGTAACCCACCCCCTCCTCCTATCCCCTGCGCGCGTAAATATTCGGCAGGGAAATCTCGCCGCTCGATGACAATCTAGCCGCGCGGTGCCATTCGCTCCACATTTTTCAACTACGGACCGTTCCCCTACCCCCCCCAGACATTTTTTGGGGGGTCAAATATATATGGGCTGATGCACGCAAACATTCCCTACACGATGATGTACTTTTTATCGAAATTGGCAATAGGTCCCAAAATCATCATAGGTGCGCACAGTCTTACCCTGTAGAAAACCCCCTGTGCGCCGCGGAGAGGTTAAGGGGACACTCACTTTTGGCCACCCCCCGTGACCCCCCAAGAAACCCCAAACGACCCCCCAGGGGGTCATGACCCCCAGGTTAAGAACCGCTGCTGTAGATGTATTATTTCTTCATCTTCTTACTGGGGTCCTTATTTTCTATAAATTTACATGTTTTCCAAAATATATTGTCACTTTTTGTTTTTTCTTTTTCTTTTTTTCTAGTATTAGAACTTTTCTTGTTACACTTTTCTTACTTTCTTTTAAATTTGTTATACATTTTTAAGACACTTTAGCTCTCCTAATTTTTCCTGTGTTCTTAATTTTCTGTTCTTTCGTCAAGTTCTTTTATCCTATTTTATCTCCTTTTCCAACATCTATGTAAGTATTGTTTTATCTCTTCGTTTCCTTCTTTCTTGAATAGTAACTCTCCTATAAGTTTTTCAGTGTCTTGGATATATGGCCTGTGTAATCTTGTTATTTTTGTCCTAATTTCATTATATTCTTCACATTCCAGGATAAAATGTTCTAAGTTTTCTGTATCTTTTTCACACAGTCTGCATTTTGTATCCTCCTTCTTAAATCTTTTTCGGTCTTCTAGGTTTAGGGTGTTTGATCTGCATTTAAAAAATGTGACTGAGGCTGCTGTGGCTGCTAGAATGTATCATAGCTAGTATCGGTACGGTAATACCTGCATTATTACACTATACACAAAATATCGCTTAGATCTTTTGTGTTGGAATACAAAATATAAATATATTTACTAAGAAAGTTAAAACAAACACAAATATTCAGAATAAAAGGAGTGAAAGAACTGAATGCATAATCGTATTTTGGATGGTGAATTAAAAAGCCTGCTTACGGTGAGCCTTACCGGTACCGGTCCATATTTTAAAAGTCAGCAGTATTGGTCGGGAAGACGGGAACACTGCTGTAAGACAAGTGATAAAAGCTGGAGTTTATAGGCATATCCTATTGTAGTTGTTGTTCCATAAGCTGCTGCGAACTGTCTCATTGCAGTTAAACGAATCTGCTGCGAACCGTCTCATTCATTTGCTGCGAACAGGCATAACCGATTCTGAATTTCTGACCGAACCTGAGGCGAAACGTCACTTGCTGCGGAACTTCTCGGACCCCCTTATTATGCGACCACACTAACCACACCTCAAGTGCTCACTTCCCAGTTGTCCATGGTGGATCTCTCAATGCCCTTGACATTGAAATGTCCTTGCACTACCTTCACTTTGACGAAGAAGTGTGAATTTGTTAGAATCGTAGTAGGGGACCACGTTTCTCAAGACAAACATCTGGGTGTCCGATTTAAGCAGAAGTGCAATTATTCTTGGTATGGTTAATATATAAGAAGGATGTGCAACCGGCTCCGTGTGACAAACAATGGCATAGTTCTTTGTGATTGATAACTGAAGTGTTTATTGAAAGTGGATTTAGACTAGATCTATAGAAGTATCAGGTTTGAGGACATAGCCTAGGACTAATTTTATAGGTAATAAATATTTACCTATGTTCCCGTTAAAATATCCTCAAGTAACCTATCAAGAACTGGTCAGGGTAAACCTGACTTTTTGGACCGACAGCGATTTCAGTAAGTTTTAGTTTGTATTTTTTAATTTTTCCTTCAGATATAGTGTTGTTTTATACTGAAGAGGAGCTGAAATGCGTATTTACCCATTATCCAACAATCTAAAAACACGCCCCCCACTAGTGGGGAGGGCTATGAAGTTCAGGGAAAATGAGGGGTTAAAAGCGTAAAAATACAATAGGCCTAATAGGCCTATAGCGTTTTGTATCAAAACTTGGCTCGGGTTTTCCCAAATTGCAAACCCATAAAACCCAATTTTGTGAATACCCGAGCCAACTTTTGACGAAAGCTGGTTCGGATTTCACGGGGTGGAGTGGGTAGCCTAATATCTTATGTTATAAAAAGTCAACTTTGGGAAGACATTAGCCTAACCTAACAACCCAGGGTGCCAAAACAGAAATTATCCAGTTCTGGATCATTTTTCAAATTTTCTAACCTTACAAGGATCAACTTTGCGCGGCGTCTGCGGGGGGCACAGCCCCCCACTACATAACAGGGGGTCCGGGGGGCGTAATCCCCCGGCTGCCGGAGAAATTTTGAGATGTGAAGGTAAATATACGCACAATACATGCTCAAAATTTATTAAAAGGAATGAATAATATTGTAAGTAAAAGGGATGTTATGTATGTTTACTGGTGTTTAATCAGGATACTAGGGGAGCTGGCTGCCTGTACTTCAGTCTGAAAGAGATTCACTTCAGGTCCACTAATACTGTATAGGCTAGGCATTGAAAACAGGTTTTTAAATTATTCTTAGCAGTCCCTGTTTTAGTTTTGTAACTTTTGTCCAATAAAGATTTCATGTATATTTGTTGTTGCATTCCAAGAACTATTACATACTTAATTTATATCCTTTCATATGATACATGAGTTACTATAGAGTACTGGTTAAAATACATACCGGTACCAAGTTTCAAGAATAAACTTTGATTAGAACATTTGTTTGTCTATTATTTTCCCTGGGCCGAGTAAAAAATACCTGGGTAGGCAATTCCCATCTCGGGGTTAAGTACAATCAGTAGGAACGTAGAAACTTACTTTAATTTTCACAACTTTAAAAGACTCAAGATTCTGCGAGGCTAATTCCGAAAATATTCAATCAAGTCTCCGTTACCCCCATGAAGTCAGGTTATAGTAATGACAAGACATACCAATAATATACAGTATGTTAGTTAGCGGGTGTGTGGACTGTGGGGATAGTGGCAGCCCCCACTTTGGACACTAAGACTAGGCTAAGTAAAGTTAAGTTAGGGTAAGGTAATGCAAATTATCTACTCATAACATGATAAACAATTGAACAATAAACTACTGTACTATATTCCTTGAAGAAATAAAAACAAACAATTGTACATAAGGCTGCGGAAAGATTCTTTAGTGATACCCAAGTCATGGCCGGGATTCCGGGAAATCTATAAATGCACTGTAGGCGGTAGGCCTAGCTGCTGGCTGTACACTTATTAAATTGTACCGGTAATCTGGCTAAAAAGTTACCGGTATACAAAATGAGAACATAGAGGCAGGGTGCAGATCCCACTTTGGACACTAAGTTTGGACTTTGGTTAGGGTAAGTTATTGCAAATCTTCCACTCATAATATAAACTACAATAAAATAAGATACTACTGTAGCCTATTCTGCCTATAGCCTATACCTTGAAAACAAAAACAAACGGTAAGACTGCGAAAGTATTCTTCAGTGACAGGTCTACCCCTATAATCCCACGGCATGACGGCAAACTGTTATTGTCATAGGCTATAGCCTAGCCAGGGTGTCGAATGACGCTGTTTTTTTGAGTGATAACACAAATTAACTTTCTGTAGCCTATAATGATAAAAAAAAATTGGTAAAATTCTAGTTTCACGTACACAGCGACAAAAGGGAGGCGCCGTTGTAAAGGCATAGCTTCCCGACCAACTATGAAGATCAGGGAAATTGCTGGGTAAAAGACGTAATATAATGATAATAAACTACATTAACGACATTAACCTAACCTAACAACCTTACCTAACCTAACTTAGTATTATGTAATAGCTATGGTGCCGCATATGGAGAGATTTTTTTTTTTTTTTTTACAGTAGGTATAATTCCTTATAATGCATTTCCGCCGCTTTGGACATATATAGGAATTAAGTATGGTATATGACAACTCTAAAGTAGCCATAGAAATTTATGAGTATGCTGTGAAAGCGAAACTAGAATTAAACCAAAAAATTAATCCTAGCCTAGGCCTAGCCTACGTATTTTTATATTATTATTTTAAAAGTTAGACATCTAAAATAGGCTTAGGCCTACTGTGTTCCAAAACGCAAGAGTAGCCTAGGCTAGGTTAGCCTAGGCTAGGTTAGCCTAGCCTTACAAAAAAAAAAAAAAAAAATACAGGAATGTTGGTCTAGCCTAAGTTTAATATACACTTCCCAGGTCATTTTAACAGTTCTATTGCTTCTATATATCATATAATACACCATAGAGTAAGTTTTTAATAACTAGAAAAAAAGGTCATCTTCTAAATAATTACCATAGCCTAATTGAGGACCTTCGCCGTTCCCGGGTTAAGAGTGGGCTCTGAGTCTTAGCCTACCAGAACCAGATTCCCAGCTGCCTAGCTAACCTTATTTTTTACTGTCTTTAACCTCAAATCTTCCTTGATCTTCATTAGCCTATCAATACATTATACATAGCCCCACTAGTGGGGGCAGTCCTAAGATTGTTGGATAATGGGTTATCCTAAGCCTAATACGCCTAGCCTCAGCCTAGGCTACTCATTTCTGCTTCAAATCATCATTATCATCATAGGCCTAGGCTAATACAAGTAGGCCTAGGCTTATCTGAAAAAATAATATGCTTGGCTACTTACAAAATCGCTGTTTGGTGCTTGCTAGAAGTCAGGTTTATCCAAAGTATCACCTTGAACTTATACCTTATATATAATGAGTTCCCCAAGATTAATATGCACAATTTTAGAATGTGTAGGGCACTCGCACTTCACATGAAGTCAATGTTATATTCCAGCCCCTTAATTCACTCTATTTTTCCACAAATATATCGGTAAATAACAGCTAACACATTTCCAAGTGTTCCACAGTTGATTGGCGGCAAGCTAATTTGACGTCATCATTGGATTATTCTCGGAAACACCACAATGGAAAACATAGCTGATATTGGTTCGTTGTTTTCCATTGATCCAACCACATATATACCCCTGAAAACCAATAATTCATCATAAAATCATACTAATTTATAGCTTACCTTATGCCTCAAGGTCTTGCGCTCTTTGTCAAACACATAAAATTGATATTCATTCACTATTTTTAAGAAATTAGAGACCCCATAAAATTAACACATACGAAAAAATATCGTGTATTTTGCGGGAGTTTAACTGGGATCAGATCAGATCAGAAAACTAACATTCAAACTTATATTAATATTTTACATTATTCATTTCAGTGAAATTCAGTCAATATATTAAACACATGGAGTAGTTTAGTTAATATATACATAGTTTTAGATAAATACCTATTATTATCCTTTAATCTACATATTATTGAGCATTCGAGTGCCAATAAAATTACGGTAGTTGTGTTCGTCTTGACTCAGCTTTCGGCGCAATATAACACCGGAGTGTAGGGGTACATTGGTTGTTTGTTTGTTTGTTTGTTTGTTTGTTTGTTTTAGCGGACTCTCCCATCCAGGAGTTCGTTCTATGAACGATGGCTGTTTCCTTATTGTAATATATATATGTTATATTGGTGCTAAAGTCAGTCACCTCATCCGAACCGAACAAGTTGTGTTTTCACAGTGTAAACAAATAGCTTTCATGATTCGAGCTCTGGATTTATCCGTCTATATTTACATTAGTAGCTGCATTTGGACTTCAATACAGATATATAATAGTTCTAAGATCATAGGGTTATACTGATGTTTTGGACCGACAGTTAGCCCATCGATCTTTTTAGGCCTAATAAGTCCGGTAGAGCATATACATCATGGCTATATATGGCATTAAGAGCGGAATGTATTACAAGGGAGAAACAGAAAAACGCTAAAATACATGTATAGGCCTAGGCTACTGTAAAACAATAAGTTTTCAGCCAGTACCCAACCAGCGGGGGTGTGGGGGCGGCAGCCCCCACCCATATACTAGGTTAGGTTAGGTTAGGTTAGGTTGTTAAGTTAGGCTAATGGCACAAAAAAAAAAAAAAAAAAAAGTAACCTAACCGGTGGGGGCGGCAGCCCCCACTCATATACTAGGTTAGGTAAGGTTGTTAGGTTAGGCTAATAGCCTAGAACATTAAAAAAAAAAAAAAATAGTCTAATAGGGGCGTGTTTTTAGATTGTTGGATAATGGGTAAATACTTATTTCCGCTCCTCTTCAGTATAAAACAACACTATATCTGAAGGAAAAAATACAAAAAACAAAATAAAACTTACTGAAATCGCTGTCGGTCCAAAAAGTCAGGTTTACCGATCATAGCCAATGTAGAGTACAGTGTAGAGCAAAGCAACTATCATTTGATGAGTGGGTTTAATTCTAGTTTCGCTTTCACAGCATACTCATAAATTTCTATGGCTACTTTAGAGTTGTCATATACCATACTTAATTCCTATATATGTCCAAAGCGGCGGAAATGCATTATAAGGAATTATACCTACTGTAAACAAAAATAATATTTTCTCCCCATATGCGGCACCATAGCTATTACATAATACTAGGTTAGGTTAGGTAAGGTTGTTAGGTTAGGCTAATGTCGTTAATGTAGTTTATTATCATCATATTACGTCTTTTACCCAGCAATTTCCCTGATCTTCATAGTTGGTCGGGAAGCTATGCCTTTACAATGGCGCCTCCCTTTTGTCGCTGTGTACGTGAAACTAGAATTTTACCGATGAGTGTAATGTAGAAATAGAATGGCAGGTTTAGCGGGGCTCCCGGCCGCCCCGGGAGTCACAGGCTCTTAGCCAATTTCAGTATCAATATTTTTTCAGATGTTAGGTTCGGGATCACAAAGAAAATGGGCGAATTTTGGCACACTGTAACAACCTTACCTAACCTATCCTAGTATTATGGGTGGGGGCTGCCACCCCCACACCCCCGCTGCTTGGGTTATTTTTTTATTTTTTTTTAAATGTGCTAGGCTATTAGCCTAACCTAACAACCTTACCTAACCTAACCTAGTATATGGGTGGAGGCTGCCGCCCCCACACCCCCGCTGGTTGGGTACTGGCTGAAAAACTTATTGTTTTACAGTATACTGTATTTTAGCGTTTTTTTTTTCTTTTCTCCCTTATAGGCCTAACACATTTCAGCTCTTAATCTGACAAGCGCGATATAGACCTAGGGGCTAGGGTAGTTATTTGTGCATTTCTAGCCTTGGATTCTGACAGAATTCGTTATATTTACAATATAGAGCATTATTTGTTTTCGGTATGCTTTTATTTTACATATATGATGTATATATGAACCTTCAAGAGTGCTAAAATAAGTGGGAAAAGCATTTGGGTGGTGAAAAACGAAGATATTGGCCACCCGGTCATAATCTCAGGCGAGAGAGAGCCACAGGCAACCCTCCTCTTTCGCTGTCTGTGAGGTAACTGAGACGAGCGGGGCGGTGTGGGCCGGTGTCTGGGTGTTACATAACGATCTTTTCTGCAACCCACTTGTGCTACATTATCGCGGGAGAGAAAAATAACCGATAAATGATGATAATAAGAGGAAAAATAGGTGATAATTGAGGAGGGGAGGGAGGGGGGAATAAGGTTGGGAAGGAGGGGAGGGGGGTGGGTGAGATTTACATGGATGAGTACTGGAGGGGAATTATCTCACCTAGAGACAAATTCCTTTGTTTTGATAGGCCTAGGCCCTTTTTTTTTTTGGAAGGCTTTTTTTATGGTCTTGCTTCCGTGAGGCCTATCGCGTTCCCTATAGGAAGCCTTCCGTGAGGCCTATCGCGCTTGCCGGGTTAATGACATATATAGCAATGATTTATATGCTCTACCGGACCTATTAGGCCTAAAAAGATCGATGGGCTAACTGTCGGTCCAAAACATCAGTATAACCCTGGTCAGGGGACTGGTTAGAACTTGTAGGATGTTTAATTGAAGTGCGGAAATCAGTATTTACTGAGAACTAAAAGTCTTAAAATGCGCTATGTTTTACGGGAGGGTCTGTACGCCGCCACATACGCGCGGCCTCGCCCACTGCCCAAAATTTACAAATATATTAGATTAGAATTAGATTAACCTAACCTAACCCTAATACAGGGTGTCAATCCACAAAATATGAATTGTGTTATCATTATGGTTTATTATTTTGTTATCATTATAGCGCGACGGAGCGGCGAAGGCGCGAGCTCTAGGGGGGTCTGGGCCCCGGGGGCATGCCCCCCCGTGATTTTTTTTGAGAATTTAGGTGTCTAAAACAGTATTTTCTGCAATCTAAAAGCATTCCAGATGGAAAATATGGAGACCAAAATTATGTCAATTTACCTTTTTTGTTTCTTAAAAAAAAGGGGGGTTGGGGGAGTTTCTGTTATCATTATACAAAAAGTTCATTTGCGTTATCACTCAAAAAAACAGCGTTGTTTGACACCCTGCCCTAATATAATATAATATAATAGGGCCTATAATATAACATAACATAACATTACCTGGAAAAGAGAGGGCAGGGACCCTGGGTGACTCGTAGCGCATTTTAAGACTGTTATTTCTCAGTAAATACTGATTTCCGCACTTCAATTAAACATCCTACAAGTTCTGGTAACATTCAAGACAGCTAGAGCCGCCTTATTTACCAAGTTTCTTTATATTTTTTCCAGGGAATATAGGGTTTAATTGTTGTTTATCATGGTTTGAGTGGAGGATTTGCATTAACTTACCCATTAGGCCTATTCATTAATCTGAAGATACTCCGTCAAATGGCGCCATTTATTGGGTGAATCGCGCTTTTACAGTAGGTAAGGAAAATTGTGGGGAGGCCATGCACGCTTCCAAAATGTACAAATATTATAGATTAGATTAACCTAACCTAACCCTAATATAATATCGTTTTTGTGAGTAATGTTCAAGCCATTTATTGGGTGAATCGCACTCACCGCATCTTTCAAAACAAGAAGAAGAGGACCCAGGTCGGTATATATTAAGCAAACCACCCACCAATTTGGTAAATCTAAAGTTATACTACCCCTCCCCTACTAACCCCCACCACCTCCCCCCTTCAAAACACTCTAGCGTGTTTTTGGATGGTTCAGCAGACGCGGAACTGGAAAAAAACTTATTTTGATAAAAAATTATCACCAACCAGATACGAGTTTTTCAGGTAATTTGTTGTTGTTTTTAATGTTTTCTTTGATATACAATGTTGTTTAATACCGAGGACCGTCGCATTTTAGTATTTTTAACATTAGCCTAACCTAGCCTAACTTAACCTAACCTAACCGAAAAGTAACCTGTCTCCGCGACGGTCTAAACTCCCCCTCACGTTCCCTGTTTATGAGTTTGCGAAGGTTTATAATACTTCAATGTATCTATTTCAAGTCAAATATACATTTCCGCGCATCATCAAACCATACTAAGTCTACTACTAATAATATTAACCCATTAGTACCAACAGAATAGGTACAACATAGGGGTAGTATAACTGTAGATTTATCACCAATTTTCATGACAATTTTGACATGCATGTTGGAATCTCTATAAACTGTACTTCATTTTTATGTAAGTTTGATAATTTGGAAAAATCGATTAAGGGAGAAAATTAACATTGAAAATTATGTGTAAAAAGTCTCCCATAAACGGCGGCCCGCTATGTTATTGTAGTTTGCGGCCTAATTTCGTCGTTAATTCACTTTCTCCTTAATTGGACCCCCTATGAAGTACAACAGATTATGATGACATAAGTGACGGGTGTTTAGAGGGGGCAGAACTCCCCCTTCAACATATTACGTGTCTCACAGTAACTTCTATTATATAAACAACCCAAGAATTTTCACAGATATTTTAAATTTAATTTAGGATGTAATATAACCTATACTCCATGTCAAAATAAGTGTCAACCCTCGAAAAATTCTATTAAGGGAGATACAGAACCTAGAACCTGTAACAATATTTGTCCAGGGTTCCCCTCCCCATAGACGGCACACAGCACGACTCGGCGGACCTCTTTTTCCCTGCCTTTCAGTCTAATTAACACTAGGAATTTACCTAATTTTCTATCCAATGTACTATCCAACCAGCGGGGGTGTGGGGGCGGCAGCCCCCACCCATAATACTAGGTTAGGTTAGGTAAGGTTGGTAGGTTAGGCTAAAATCTTTAATGTTGCTTAATTGTTGGATAATGGGTAATGAGGTTACTGGGTAAGTTAATTTTCTATCCCATGTGTCATCCAACAACTTTTGCCAAAACTTGAATGTTTTTTTTTTCTTCATTTTTGGGGTTTCTTAAGTTGAAAAACAAGAAAACCTGAGCCAACTTTTTTTTGCCACTTTCTGACTTTTATGAAGCTGAAAAATCTTAAAATCCCAGCCAACTTTTGCCAAAACTTGGCAAGATTTTTTTTCATTTTGGGGTTTTCTTAAGTTGAAAAACAAGAAAACCCGAGCCAACTTCTTTTTTGCACTTGCTGTCTTTTATGCAGCTGAAAAATCTTAAAATCCGAGCCAACTTTTGCCAAAACTTGGCTTGGGTTTTTTTCATTTTGGGGTTTTCTCAAGTTGAAAAACAACAAAACCCGAGCCAGCTTTCATCATAAAAGCCATTATATCGCCTTTTTATGTCTTTAACCCCACACTTTCCCTTATCTTCATAGCCCTCCCCACTATCGGGCGCCGTGTCTTAACCTCTGAAGTGCGCATGGGGGTAATTGGAAACGTCCCCCTGTGCTGACGTATTTGAGGTGTTTCCGTCACTAAAATATTCATTGTGCCATTAATAGCATTAATACTTATCCATATGCTCCTATTATGGGTTGATTATAAAGGTATTAACCTGAAACAACAATAAAACGAGTGAAAACAGCGTTTGGATGGTCAAAATCGGAGATATAGCCCGCGAGTTGTATAATGTATGGGTGAGGCAATCTGCTTTCCCGCCAATTTCCCCCAAGGCCACTGAGACACAGTCGATCGATACTCTCTCTCTCTCGCTTGCCATCAGTGATGACAACACCCTGCTTGCAACTCGCTAATGTTAGCACGAAAATATACCTCAGAATAAGGGAATAACAGGGAAAATAGGTGATAACTGAAGGAGAGGAGGAAAGTGGGGAAGGAGGGGAGGTAGAGGACTGAGATTTTGCATGGCCCAGGGGCCAAAAAAAAATAAAAAAATAAAAATTATATATATTTTTTTTTTTCGATGTCAAAAGTTGATTTTTTTTTCTCACTCACTCATAAGAGTCTCCCCGCAGTCCGCCGGGGGAACTCTTAAGAGTCTCCCCGCAGTTCTCGGGTTAAGATCGTTGGATAAAGGGGAAAACTATTTTTGCGGAGGTTGAAACTAATGTCACTCGCTATATATTGATGCAAATAAACTAAAACTAAAAAAAATATAATTAAAATAATTGGTGGGTGGTTTCCTTAATATTTTCCCCCAGGTCGAAGGATTCATTGGGTGCAATGCTTTGTTTACGTTCGGGATATTATGTTCGTGTTATTTTTCGGTGTAATCGGGTTTTTTCAAGTGTCGATAACTAAATTCGGTCAATTTAAAGATGATGTAATTAAATTGCTAAAAAATCGTTTCGATTGTTTTTATCTAGTTTAGAGTTGTGTAAGGGTGTTTTGATGTGTGAAAATAGGCGTAAATGCATATTTACCCATTACACAACAATCTAAAAACACGTCCCTTCACTCGCGAAAAATAACTATTTGGCCATAACCGTTTGCCGTTGGATACAAAATATGTAGAGGGGGGGGGGGGGGGGCAAGCCCCCCCTCACCCCCCCCCAAGATTTATTGAAATCGTCATATATTTAAACAGTAGGGGGCAAAAACCAAATTTTCCCCAACGCTGCTTCTTCTTCTTCGCGGCGGATGTAAACAAAGCCACCCGCCTCTTGCGAGGTAGGTGATATAGGGGATTTTTGTTTTTTTCCAGGATCAGTAATACATTTTTACGCGCATTTAGACACATATAGGAATGAAATACATGGTATAATGAACCTGTAGGCCACGATAAAATCGATGTATGAATTTAATTACATCATCTTTATATTGTCCCTAAATTCCTCCATGCAGACTATAATGAGAAAAATATGGCGAGTCTATTGGACTGGTCCCTATTTTCCCTAATAAATTATTTCTAATAAGGCGGCGAAAGAGGTCTTGAATGTTATCCAAGTTCTAACCAGTCGGAATTTTTTTATTTTAATACCACAAATTTTCCGAGTGTTTTTATTAAACAAATTTGTTCATTTGCATCAATATATAGTGTTTGTAATTAATTAGAAATCTCGGGAAAACCTATTTTCCCCATTAGGCCTATCGATCGATGTTGAGACACGCCCCCAGATAGTGATTTGAAAAGACATTAGCCTAACTTAACAACCTTACCTAACCTAACCTAGTATTATGGGTGGGGGCTGCCGCCCCCACACCCCCGCTGGTTGAGTACTAATCCCTTAGTAAATAAAAAAAAAAAAAAAATGGCTGTCGATTATACGAAGGTGAAAGAAATTCGATAAAGTCTACGGTGTTTACTCTGCAATGTTCAGCGTTGATTGTACATTGATAACGGGAAAGTACCGTATTGACAACCTTGTTACAAAAATTAAATTTTAGTAGCATACTTTTTAGGTTTTTCCGAGGGTTTAACACATTTTCATATGATCTTTAGAGCTGCCGATAACTGGAAGTACCGTATTGACAACCTCGTTACGAAAAATAAATGTTAGTACCATACTTTTTTATTAGGTTTTGCCAAGGGTTAAAACAAATTTTCTTATTATCTTTAGAGCATATAGATTCAATATTAATCTTCAAATATATCAACAAAATTCGTGGTATTAAAATAACATTGAACCAACCAGTCCCCTGAACAGTTTTTAATACCGGTAGGTTAGGCTACTTGAGGATATTTTAGCGGGACCATAGGTAAATATTTATCCTTTCTATATTTTATTTTGTGAGTAGCCTAAAGCAGATGCCAGATAGGTTTGATTCTACCTGGTAAATATTATTTATTAGGCCTAGGCCTAGCCTATCATATAAATAACATTTTGTTTCTATGCTATCTCAAGATTTTTTTTGTTTAGGCTTGGCTTTGCTTTGGTAACTCATAAGATGTGTAAAATTAATTTTTATGTCTATTTTCATTACCTCATGTATGTTGGAAAATAATCCCCCTCCTCCCTGCATCCCAATCTAGCATGATGTAACTTAAACTATAATATAGCCTAGTTTAGGACTTTAGGTAAAGTTAGGCTAGGTGAGGGGGGTTTAGCCTTTAGGGGAAGGATGTATCCGGGTGTACAGTCGTTATGTTTACATAGGTTGATCGCTCGCGGTATTAAGTTCCCGTCTAATTTGACGGCAATTTATTCTGTCCTTTGCCCCCTGCTGGCAATATATATATGATGATAACAATAAGTCATGGGGGGATGAGAGGGGAAAAGCCTCACCTCAACCTATTATTGTATCCCACATCAGTCTAAATAGACGGGAACATGATCGCGAGCGTCTGCATAGTGTAAAGAAGGTGGGCGGGACGCCCGAATACTACATCCTTGCCGGGGTTAGTTTTTTAATATAGATTGGGTAATGAGAATAGGCTAGACAAGTAGTAGTTGTAGGTCGGAAAGATTTTGCCTTTACAACGGCACTTTCCTAGGTTTTATGATTTTATAACTATTGCAATTACAATTTCAATTTGTGTCAAAATAGACAAAATAAAACTGCTTTCCGCACTCAGAAGGGTTTCTAAAGCAAGGTAAGGTACCAAACAGAAGATAGAAACTCTGTAAGCTAATCATCAAGGTTTAACTTCAGATGATTAGTGCTGCACTATTAGAAACAATTTACTGTACTGTATTATGCCGTGGCATGGACGGTAGCGCGTCTAACTGCTGATCAAAGGGTCGGTACCGGTAGTTCGATTCCACCCTGTGCCATTGATAGACGTAAAGAGTATGGACACTCAGGTCTAGCAATTTGTGGCAATTGTCCAGTTAAGTCCCCGTAACAAGGGCACGCCCTAGCCCTGTCAATCAAGGGAGTGTATGCCGTTAAAAGTTTAATTAGCCTGAGGAACGCTGGACAAGGTAATTTCTACCCTTCGATTCTGACAGAATTTGTTATATTAACCATATAAAGCATTGTTTCTTCGCGATATGCATATATTTTACTTATATGATGAACATATGAACCTTGAAGAGCAATAAAAGAATTGGGAACATCAATTGTTGGGTGAAAAACTTATATTTTCACCGCCCGGTCGTATTCTGGGGTGGCCGGCCAAGAATCATACATGATACATATACCCTCCCTCTCCAATGTCTAGCAACCAACTGAGCTCTCCAGGATAGATCTCACAATGCTATAGGGTCTCTAAATGACTCCCCCATGTCTTCGAGACCGCCTGAGAATAATTTGTGCGGATAATAACTAGGGATGTACCAATACTAATATTTTGGCCGATACTGATACTCCGATACTGTAAATATACTGCTACTTAGCCGATATATCTTTCTAAAAAATTCAATAATGAATGTAAGTAGGCTATAAAAATAGTTTCATAATCGTATATCTTGAATCTTAACCTCATTGACACCCATGGCATGAACTTAAGTCAGTCAATAGCCAATCCTGAAGTGACTGATGCCCCTAAACAGGGAAAGGATTGATCAACAAATTGTAAAAGGGGAAAATACAGTTTAAATTACTGTATCAGCCAATATTTCACTGATACCTCTAAAACAGGCCGATACATCAGTACCGTACATCCCTAATAATAACCGATAAATGAGGGAAATACGAGGAAAAATAGCCGATAATAGACAAGGTAAAGAGGGAGGGTGGGGGGCACATGTGGATGAGTGTAAGGAGGTAGCCTACTAGTGGGAAATTATCTTACCTAATCACATTTCTTTGTTTTGAGAGCCCCTGGGGCGTTTTGGAAGTTTTTTTTATGGCCTTGCTTCCGTGAAGCCTATCGCGTTCGCTATAGAGACCCTTCTGTGAGGCTTATCGCGCTTCTCCGGTTAATAGGTACGGTACGTATAGACACGCAATATATAATGTTCTCAAAATTAACCGCATGGAGGTGTTGCGTTATCAGCAACTTTAATAATCTTTATATGACTAAAAGAACACTGTTCCGCCCATAAATAAACACAATTATGTCGACTTTTCGATAAGGATTGTATTAGCGTGTGTATAGTCGCTTTGTTTACATTACTTTTACGCTCACGGTTATGTTCCCTACCAGGTAGGAAGTGTTCCTAGTACAGTAGTCCCTCGAATTTTGCGTGTTTCAAATTTGCGAAATTTCGATTTTGCGAACGGGACCCAAGATTTGACCTTTTTTGCGGAACTTGATATGTGCGATATTACTTGAGTTTTGCGGGTGGCGCCAAATGATACCAGGGGTTTCCGCACTAGTTTTCGGGGGGGAGGGGTAGCAGGGTCGTGACGTCGGGCCGCTCTGCGGCCCATTGTTTACTGTTTATAGATTCTCCCACGCTCCTATACTGTACGTTCTCACGCTCTCGCATAATCGACTTCCTTGGGCAAAATTGAAGTGTTACCTGTGCCCTGGGTCCCCTGAACTATAAATCCCTAGGTCCCCTGAACTATAAACCCCTGGGTCCCCTGAACTATAAACCCCTGGGTCCCCTGAACTATAAACCACAAGTATTTTCTTTGCAAAATAAAAATAAATGATACAAACAAACAAAAAATCTTTCGTTTAACACCTTGAATCTGTATTTCTGTCTTTTTCTTTATTGTAGGATGTATAATTAAGTGTATGTGTCATAATGTGTGTACAAACAAGGACGAAAATCACCAAAAAATAGGCCCTCGATGATGAGATGTCGACCATATTCAATTAATCCCATAAGGTTAGTTATTTGAAATTTGCTATATTTAATTTTGCGGGCCGCAATGTCGACCATATTCTCGCAAAATTCGAGGGAGTACTGTACTGTACAGTAATTACCTAGTTTATTCCATACCTACCACCTGATTCCTTGTCATTAACCCAGGGACTGCTGCCAGACTCTTAACTCATAAACTGTGCAGCTATGGTATTTGAAAGTGCCCGCCATGCGAAGTAATTTGGTACATTCCTTACACAAATCTTCAATTTACCATATAGTGTATATAATTAATACTTATCTATATGCGCCTAGTTTACTTTTAACATGAACATATGAACATTGGAAAGTAATAAAACAAGTGGTAACAACAATTGGCTGGTGAAAATCTTATATTTTAGCCCCACGGTCTTAATCTGACCTTGACCGGCGAGAGAGAAACACCCTCCCTCTCTTGTGTTTGGCATGGTACTGAGAGACAAGGAGAGCTCTCAGACTGGCTTAGAGGGTCGGAAATACACTCTTCCATCCTCCCCCCTCTCTCCCACCCATCCTCGCACATAAATACTCTATGCATATCGGGATTAATAGGGAAAGTACCAGATAATTGAGGAGGGGGGGGGGGGAAATTGGGACATGTGTAAGAGTGGTAGAAAGTAATGGAGGGGAATGATCTCACCTAATCACAAATTGCTTTGTTTTGAGTGCCACTGGGGTGTTTTAAAAGTTTTTTTTTTAGGCCTTGGATCTTAAAAGTCTGGCCGCATTCGCCCAGTTGAACCTCTTAAGAGTCTGGCTGCAGTCCCTGGGTTAACCTAAGAAGTGCGCATGGGGGGTATGAGACACCACACTCCTGTGCTGACGTATTTGAGCTGTTCCCATCACTAACATCGTTATTTTACCATAAATAGCATTAATACTTATCCATATGCGCCTATTATAGGTTGACTATAAAGGTATTAACCTGTTACAACAATAAAACAAGTGGAAACAGTGTTTGGATGGTCAAAATCGGCGATACAGGCCGGGAGTTACATAATGTATGGCTGAGGCAACCTCCCTGCCCTCCACCCCTCCCCTTGTCTGGAGAGACACTGTTCCGCAATAGTCTCTCTCTCGCTCTTTCCCACGCTTGGTAACAGTGATGACAACGCCACCAACGCTACCAACTCGCTAATGATAGCACGAAAATTAACCACAGAATAATGGAATAACAGGGAAAATAGGTGATAACTGAAGGAGGGGAGGTGGAAGAGTGATATTTGGCATGGCCCAGGGGCAAATTTTTTTTTTTTTTTTGGGGGGGTGTTTTAACCCCTAACTATCGGTGCGCAACATAAGTCGAGTTAAATAAATCTGGACTATCTGGCGGCGCGCGACATAGGTCCTGTGGCAATTTCAGCACGTAATGTTGCTGAGAGAGAGAGACAAGTGGTGGTAGGAGAGTAGCGAACGTATGACTGCTCCAGACCACCGCGGCGAACCTACTGACACGAATCCCACCTCCTCCCTCCCTCTCTCACTCCCTACATACTGAATTGTATGGGGAAAGTACCGAATTACATGCTTTTTGCACTCGTGTTGCGCGGTTGTTGCAAGAAAACTAGCCGTCATAAAAGGATCGTTATGGTGTCATTGGAAAGCTCTGTTTATGCCCTTTCAGGGATAGATACTTGTTTTACGCTCTGGGTCTTATTTAGGCATGAAAATGATCACGTAAACAGCCCTATTTTGGCTAAAAACACCCCGCTGGGCGGTACATATAAATAGACCGCTAGCCCGCTAATAAGGTGTTAAATGGATTTTTTTTCCCCTTACTCTTAAGAGTCTTCCCGCAGTCCGCCGGGGGAACTCTTAACCCGGGAACTGCGGGAAGACTCTTAAGAGTTCCCCCGGCGGACTGCGGGAAGACTCTTAAGAGTCAGAGAAAAAAAAAATCAACTTTAACCCTCTCACCACGGAAGGGCTCTTGAACGCCCATAAAAAAGCATATAACAGCTGCCCGGAAGGGCTCTTGAACGCCCAGTGGTTGAAAGCCTGCGAGCTTCGTGTGCGAGGCGTCGGTCCGACGCATGTAAACAACAGCCGGCTGGACCGACGCCCCGCATCTCCGGCCACAAGAAGGAGAGCGTCGCTTGTTCGTGTGTGCCTGTATGTTGTTGTTAAGTATCGAAAAGTAGTGTAAAGTGGCTGTTTTGGCCATAAAGTTATCTCAATGAAATCATCAGCACAGCTCAACCAGTTGACTTAGAGAGCTCTACTTAATGCCATTCTACAGGTAAATAACACAGCTACGCTTGGGGATGCGCGGGAATGCGGGAAGCAGTCAGATTAACACATATACGGTAGCCTAGCCTAGACGTTTTTCGGCCAAAACACCCGGGTTTCGAGGAATATATATATAATACATAGCCGGGGCTGGAGGGTTAAACATAGATTTTTTTTTTTTTTTTTGGGCCCCTGGGCCATGCAAAATATCACTCCTCTACCTCCCCTCCTTCCCCACTTTCCTCCCCTCCTTCAGTTATCACCTATTTTCCCTGTTATTCCCTTATTCTGAGGTATATTTTCGTGCTAACATTAGCGAGTTGCAAGCAGGGCATTGTCATCTCTGTTAGCAAGCGAGTGCAAGAGAGAGAGAGAGAGTATCGATCGACTGTGTCTCAGTGGCCTTGGGGGAAATTGGCGGGAAAGCAGGTTGCCTCACCCATACATTATATAACTCGCGGCCTGTATCTCCGATTTTGACCATCCAAACGCTGTTTTCACTCGTTTTATTGTTGTTTCAGGTTAATACCTTTATAATCAACCCATAATAGGCGCGTATGGATAAGTATTAATGCTATTTATGGTAAAATGAATATTTTAGTGATGGAAACAGCTCAAATACGTCGGCACAGGGGGACGTTTCTAATTACTCCCATGCGCACTTCTTAGGTTAACCAACGAGAGGTAGGGGGACATATATCCTCCCTTTCTGAGCTGAAGAGCGACACTAAAGCCTTGCACTAGAAGTCACTCTGTTGCAAGGATATCTAGCTGCCTTGCCCGTGTTAAAGAGACTGGGTGAGGGAAATTCGCGCCGAATATTACCCGGTAAAAGGGGGAATAAGAGGAAAAATAGCTGATAATTGAGGAGTGGGGATAAGGAGGGGAAGGGGGGTTGGGACACATATGTAGGAGTGGTAGAAAGTAATGGAGCGGAATTATCTCACCTAGGGTAAGGTAACCAATAAGTATGCAAAAAAACATGGATAATTTCTTTTCAATGACTGTACCCATCTCCCAAATTTGAGAAGCATATCCTATTTAGTCTCATATTATGCATGAATGGTTGTACAGTAGAACCTCGCTCTTTCGGACTTCAATCTTTCGGAATTCTCAGACTTTCGGACTAGCATTTCAATTCGGACTAATGGTTCAGCCTTTCGGATTTGTCTGAAAGACTGAGGAAATACCTCCATCCTTTTCGGACTCCACTTTTCGGACTACATTTAACTTCGGACTCATGCTTCAGCCTTTCGGATTTGTCTGAAAGGCTGAGATAAATTAAATCGCATTCGGATCAAAGAGCCGAGTTTCGGACTTGTCTGGTTAGGTGAATGTGTATTCGGACTTATAAACTTTGGATTCATGCTTCAGCCTTTCGGATTTGTCTGAAAGGCTGAGAAAAATTATTTTTCATTCGGACCGAAGAGCCGAGTTTCGGACTTATAAACTTCGGACATTATTTCAGCCTTTCGGATTTGTCTGAAAGGCTGAAGTGTGAGTTCGGACTCGGCCCTTTCGGACTTTTGACACTTTCGGACAGGGGTCTCCCCCAATTAGTCCGAAAGAGCGAGGTTCTACTGTAGTTTCACGTGACACAAAGTGTTTGTGAATATTCTTATTCATTGCTGAGAAAAATAGGCTGAAAGTTTGTGCGTACCGGTACCTATTATTCCTCGGCGCCCTAATCGTACTCGGCCGGTCCAATAGGTTCTGATGGCCCTTTAACTCAAACACTATAAAGACAGGGTGGTTCCTCTGTACATATGATGTATGTCATTCATTACTCTACTCAGCTATACAAGTATCATTAAAAGTCGACAGCCACAACAAGGATATTTTTCAAGCTTTTTCAACGAAACATACATTTTGGGAATTTTTTGTTTTTCCTGCTGTATTATCATTTGTGTAAGTGTATAAGACTTGGTGTGGTCTGAAACATAAGATATAACCTTGTTACATATGATTACACAAAAAAATCAGCTTGTAAACCTCCACAAAACACGCGTCCTAGTAGGGCATTTTTTTTTTTTTTTTTTTTTTTTTCCAGAAAACAGTTACACTTGCCAGGATATATATATATATATACAGTATATATATATATATATTTCTCTCTCTCTCTCTCTCTCTCAATATGACAATTTGTACGCATTTTCCACGTACAGTATTACCTACTCTCTCACACCCAAACACATTCTCTCTCTCTCTCACTCGCTCAACAATGTATGAGGTTACAATTACAAGTTATGAGGCCTAAATCAGGATTTTCACGTGCCTCTGAACTGTGCAATTGTGAATAAAAATTGTATATACTTTACCAGCATAATAAACCTATCTATCTATCCTCAACCCCTTCTGTACGAGCAACTTCTATAACATTTTCTTCTAGCTATATTTAGACGATTTTATGCCGTTTGAGAAGGATAAGTGTTAGTAAAAAGGGTTAATCTAAGTGAGAGCTTGTGTTTATAAGAAAAATGCATCAGGACTGCTCAGAAACACAAGATATTACCAGGGCTGGGTGCGTACCTATTGGACACATACACCCTCTCCTCTCGAGCCCTGAAGCCTGACTTACTCACACTCTCTCTTACGCAACACACTCGCTAGTCACATGACCACACCCTAGAACCGGCTTGGAGATGTTGGCACGAAAATAAACCAATAAATAAGGGAATAAGAGGGAAGATAGGTGATAATTGAAGGGGGGGGGGGGATGGGTGAAGGAGGGGATTTTGACACATGTGAAGGAGTGATAGAAGGTATGGAAGAGAATTATCTCACTTAAACACCATTTCTGTTGTTTTAAGTGCTACTGGGGCCTTTTAATTTTTTTTTTTTTAGGCTTTACTCTTAACCCGTCCAGCCCCGGCTAGTTTTGTAATGTTTGTTCACCAGAACCCGGCCGGTTTTCAATTTTTTTTTTTATTCCAGAAACAATAGCGAATGGGTTAGGAATGAAGGAAAAACCACGAAAAAACGCTCAAAAAGATTAAAAAATGGTCCTACAGAGCCCCCGAAAACGTATTTTACAAGAGTAAAAAATTGAAGGCAATTACCCCAAAAAACCAGGTTATTGCGCGCTCACGCGCACGCACGTGGACTTTGAGAGTTTTCAACCATCGGCACGGTTGCGTGGGATACGTACACAGTTCCCATACAAATCTGAGCCCTCTTGAGTGGCTACACCTGAGGTTACGGTCGGCGCAATTAGGGTGACGCGCCAGGCGCGTCACCCTATGCACCCTGTGCGTTACATACATCGCCGACGCGTCAGACGCGTCGCTGGGGCTGTACGGGTTAAGAGTGTTCTCGCCTTTGCCCATCAAAACCTCTTAAGAGTGTTCTCGCCGTTCCCGGGTTAAGGAGGTGTCCCCCAGTTAGCCATTCAATGTTTAACCCATGGACTACTAATAAATGGTCAAGTTGAGGGAGGGAGGGGATGTGGGGTATAAAGGGGGGAGCAGTGGAGGATGTGGTAGTGGGAGATACTATTTTCTATATGTCATATCATTTTGAGACATTTTCTGGCATTGGCACAGTATTGGAAGGGTTCTATTTACACGTTTAAATAGCGTGCCGTCCATAAGGCCTATCGCTCTTCCTGGGTTAATTGTGTTATGGATTGAACATGACCTATATTTTAATGTGATGTGTGGGTACGGTACCCTCGGGGGCAGCTCCTTATTTGTTACCTTATTTTTGTTTATTGATGTGTGCCTTGTTTTACAGATGATGTGGCAACACATCGTCCACTGGCGAGTAGGTGTCCTCTTGGAATCATCAGTCGAAGAAGAAGACGATGACAAAGAAGAAGAGGAAGATGATGGCGAAGAAGAAGACGACGACGATGAAGAAGACAAATCCCGGCGACGGCAACAGACCTATGTTGATCCAGCTTCCTTCCACCCCTGCGAAAGTACGGTATGTGTTAAAGGGAGATGGTTCACTATTTGGTGGCTGTTTTCATTTATACGGTATGATATTTTTCTAGCTTCCTCGCTAGACCTCCATCAAGCTTAGAAAAAGACCCCCTAGACCCCCCTTCAAGATATATTTGTACAGTATGCGTTAGAAAATGTCCCGGCCGAAGGCTGGTTCCTCTTAAAATTACAGGCTCGCTATCACTTGGCACGAAAGGTCTTAAAATTGACAATGAAATTTGGCGAAAGGTGTTAAAATTGCCAAACTAATGGGCCAAAGGTCTTAAAATTTCGAAAGTAATGGGGCTAAAGACGAGGAAGAAAAGGGTCTAAAACACAGGTAATTTCCCCTTAACACCCAAGCTGCGGGCATAATTGCCGAAAATTATCTACATTCCATGCTCTTTTTCATGCATAAGCAAAAGCCAGAGTGTAATACAATTATATATATCTGTGAAAGTACAATGATAGAGCTTTCCAATGACACCTGAATCATCCCTGTACGACATCAGTTTATCTTGCAACGATCTTTGAAACGAATGGCAAAATTGGTAAAAAAGGGGCAATTTTGGTTGTTTTTGGTTTGTGTGACACTGCCCATGAGTGAGACAGCCGTCTCTCGCCCTCAGTGTGTGCCTGCTCGCTGTGGCGAGCGGTTGGAGCCCCCCAATGCTCTCTCCAATGCCTGGCCTCTCTCTCAGGGCTCATAATAGCCTCAAAATGGGTTAAGCCGGTATCACACAAGTGCTTTTATAGTCAACATTGGATCATCAAAAATGTTCTGGCAACATTTCTGAAGTATTTTGCACTGGTATTGGAAAAGTAGATGACTATAGGTAACCGAAAAATGTCAATGTGTTTACCTCATCAGCTGCCAGACCACTGTTAGGGATAAATGTTTGATGGCAAACGCGATGGTGTGATACTGGCTTTATTTGATAAGAAGCTCTTCTGATAAAGTATGGTATGCTTATGATAGCCTATACAGTATAACAATAGTTTTAGTTGCCTATGCCAGCTATTATACAACTGGTATAATTATAACAGTAGGGACACAATAAGATTTAACCCTTACTGTACCAGCGACGTACAATGGGCGACAGTAAGAAAGTCACTCGCCAGTAACAGCGCCGTATGCCGTACGTCAATGATAATCGGTCCTTGTACCGAGCGGTACCAGGCACCATGACTTGTAAACACTGCTTTGAGACCTTGGCAACACTTCTCAGAGTGATATAAGGCCCCGCGGGCGAGCTACCTCAGTACTCGACTCTCTTCCAGCTTTCGGGGTGAGAGGTTGCGCTCTCTCGACTTTGGTACTGGAGGTTACATTTATAGTACTGTAATACCGTCTGGTACAGTAAGGGTTAAGGGGAGGTTTATAGTTTGGTCCGTAGACTTCATGAAGCTTATTAACCCCTCAGACCCGGTTGGGCTCTGAGGCATCCATATGTAGTCGATTCCGAATCAATAAGGGCGTTTGAAAGTAATCTTGATAAAGCATGGGGAAGACAAGATTTGAAGTTTGATTATAAAGCAAAAATACAGAATAGTAAAAATATTGCGTCTGTTACCGCCGCCGCCAACACCGTGAACGACCGCAGCAGTGCAAGTACTGGTACTGAGCTGGATACACAGGCCTAGTTTGCCTTTTTCCAGAGCATCTACTGTAAGAAACTAAGAAAAAAACACCCCCGCGGAATCCGGAAGGGCTCTGAGGCTCCGGCAGCTTGAAAGCCTGTAAGCTTGTTTTGAAAGCCGTCCGTTCGACGCATGTAAACAACAGCCGGTTGGACCGACGCCGCACATCTCCGACCACAAGAAGGAGAGGCGTCCTTGTTCGTGTGTGCCTGTATGTTATTGTTAAGTAGTGAAAAGTAATGATAAGTGGCTGATATCGCCACAAAGTTATCTCCACGGAAATCATCATCACAACTGAACCAGTTGACTTAGAGAGCTCTACTTAATGCAATTCTACAGGTACGAAACCCATCTACGCTTGGGAATGCGCTTGAATGCGGAAGCAGTCAAAATAACAAAGATACGGTAGCCTAGGCGTAGATGTTTTTCGGCCAAAACCCCCGGGTTTCGGTATGGAATACATAGCCGGGTCTGAGGGGTTAAACTATCCCCAAGATCCCCTTTTTGAGTAAATTGTGTAAATTTGTGTGTAGAAAAATGTCCCGGGCAAAGGCAGGTTCCTCTTAAATCAACGAAGGTTCTTGACACTCAACGAGCGGCCTAGGTGGTATATTTGACCATGCTGCCCAGCTTTTTTTTTTTACCATAAATGGCGTTGTTTCCGTGCTCTTTTTCATGTATAAAAAAGAGCCAGAGCGTAATACAAGTATGTATCCGTGAAAGGGCGATAATTGAGCTTTCCAATGACACCAGAACCATCCTTCTACGATCACTGGTCGTCTTGCAACGATCGTGCAACCGAAGGGCAAAATCGCTAAAATACGGTCATTTCGTTACATAATTACGTGTGTAGCGAGTGAGAGAGGGTGGAGTAGTGTGGAGTACATGTCAGTGGGCCCACGACGGTCGTGGCGAGCGGTCATGAGGCAACCTACGCTCCTCCCACCGCTCGGCTCTCTCTCGGAGCTAATATTGCGCCAAAATTGCACACAGACTGAAGGCGGGCCCCGCCACATAGTCCAGGTTTTTAGATACGGACTTAAGTCGGGCCCCGCTAATTAAGGGTTAAAGTTTACCTTTAATGGGGTGATACCGGTATGTGTTAAAAAAACGAATGGGGCAAATTTCTGAAAATGTCAAACGTAATGGGGCAAAAATATGAAGAGAAGGCATTCCAGAAAAAACTGTTACAGGTAAGTGAACATTTTGTCTTAAATGGTCTCACGAGATATGGCTCTCACTCCTCGGTGCACCATCCACCGGGGTGGAGAGCGGACGGGGGCCTTCTGCGCTTCCACTCACTGGCACTCATCTCCACAGGCTTTAACACCTTATTGGCGGGCTAGGCGGTCTATTTATATGTACCGCCCAGTGGGGTGTTTTTAGCCAAAATAGGGCTGTTTACGTGATCATTTTCATGCCTAAATAAGACCCAGAGCGTAAAACAAGCATCTATCCCTGAAAGGGCATAAACAGAGCTTTCCAATGACACCACAACGATCCTTGTATGACCGCTAGTTTTCGTGCAACAACCGCGCAACACGAGTGCAAAAACCATGTAATTCGGTACTTTCCCCATACATTTCAGTATGTAGCGAGTGTGAGAGGGTGGAGGAGGGTGGGATTCGTGTCAGTAGACCCGCCGCGGTGGTCTGGAGCAGTCATATGCTCGCTACTCTCCTGCCACCACTTGTCTCTCTCTCTCTCAGCAACATTACGTGCTGAAATTGCCACACGATCTATGTCGCGCGCCGCCACATAGTCCAAATTGATTTAACTCGACTTATTTTGCACGCCGCTAATAGAGGGTTAAGAGACTTTAACCCTCCAGCCCCGGCTATTGTATTCTATAATTTCCCCGAAACCCGGGGGTTTTGGCCAAAAAACGTCTACGCCTAGGCTACCGTATCTTTATTATTTTGACTGCTTCCGCATTCCCGCACATCCCCAAGCGTAGATGTGTTTCATACCTGTAGAATGGCATTGAGTAGAGCTCTCTAAGTCAACTGGTTCAGTTTTTATGACGATTTCCGTGGAGAGAACTCTGTGGCGATATCAGCCACTTTTCACTACTTTTCACTACTTAACAACAACACACACCCACACACGAACAAGCGACGCCTCTCCTTCTTGTGGTCGGAGATGCGCGGCGTCGGTCCAACCGGCTGTTGTTTACATGCGTCAGACGGACGCCTCCCACACCAAGCTTACAGGCTTTCAAGCTGCCGGTGCCTCAGAGCCCTACCGGGTTCCGCGGGTGCATTTGTTATGGGTTTCTCAGAGCCCAACCGGGTCTGGTGGGTTGAGGGCCTGTAGCCTAAATTGCTTTAAATTGGCAGAACGTTCCTGAACGGGTCCCGCAGCCAAAGTGTTAATTATATGTTTAAATTATGTATGGGATCTTGTGGTACAGTAAATAAAAAATCCTCATTAATTCTTGACCTGATGTGTGTTTTGGATAATGATGTTTATTGCTGTACAGTATACAGCATATATGTAAATGTTGAATGGTATGTGGGTCTAAATTGAATGCCCTTAACCCTTTGAGCACCAGTGACGTGTGGTGTATTTTATTCTAACTATATTTAGATATTATGCAACTTAGGAAGGATCCGTGTTAGTTAAAAGGGTTGGTTGAGATAGCTTGAAGTATAATTATTGTTAGGTCCTTCCTAAGGTGAATTGAATTGTGTACTAGTTGGTAGGATATGATGAATAGGACGTCCCTGGTATTGAATGGGTTAATAAATATTTACCTAATAATTATATGCATTTGTGAGGTTGGGTTAGTGGAAGCAAGTGTTTAATGCAGGTACATTTATGATTTTATGAAGCTTAGGAAGGATATAGGGTAGGTAAAAGGATTCATTGAGATAGTGTGTAGGTTTGTAATGGGTAGACGTCCTTCGTAAGATAAAAATAAAATTGTCTAATCATTGGCAGAATATATTCAAAAGAACGTCGCCGGTACTCAGTGGGTTAAGGTTTACCAGAATAAGTAACCACAGACTACTGTATGTAAAAAATAATGTTACGAGGGTAGTGCTTATTTGTTATATTTATTAAAATTACTGTATGTATATATATTAATTGTTTCCTCGCTAGACCTCCATCAAGCTTTAAAAAACATTTTGTACATTTTTTGGTAGTAAAATGTTATGGGCGAAGGCCGGTTCATCTTAAAATTACAGGCTCGTTATCGCTCGCCAGGAAAAGATCGACACGTAAATGGGACAAAATGTGTTTATATTGATCAAAATGGGGCGCAAGGTGTTAAAATCGACAAATGAATGTAGTGAACGTCTTTAAATCCCAAAGGTAATGGGACTAAACATGAGTGAGCAAAAGCGACTAGCTCCTCCTTAACCCGGGAACTGCCGAGACTCTTAAGAGGTCCCCCGGCGGACTGCGGGAAGACTCTTAAGAGTCAGAGAAAAAAAAATCAACTTTTGACATCGAAAAAAAAATATCTTATTTTTTTATTTTTTTTGGGCCCCTGGGCCATGACAAATCTCAGTCCTCTACCTCCCCTCCTTCCCCACTTTCCTCCTCTCCTTCAGTTATCACCTATTTTCCCTGTTATTCCCTTATTCTGAGGTATATTTTCGTGCTAACATTAGTGAGTTGCAAGCAGGGCGTTGTCATCACTGATGGCAAGCGAGTGCAAGAGAGAGAGAGAGAGTATCGATCGACTGTGTCTCAGTGGCCTTGGGGGAAATTGGCGGGAAAGCAGCTTGCCTCACCCATACATTATACAACTCGTGGGCTATATCTCCGATTTCGACCATCCAAACGCTGTTTTCACTCGTTTTATTGTTGCTTCAGGTTAATACCTTTATAATCAACCCATAATAGGCGCATATGGATAAGTATTAATGCTATTAATGGTACAATGAATATTTTAGTGACGGAAACACCTCAAATACATGCGCACAGGGAGAGGTGTCTAATTACCCCCATGTGCACTTGTTAGGTTAATGCTTGCCTATAGGCTACTGTATGCAAAGTAAAATGTTAATGTGAAATTTCCACTTAACTTAAGGGAATGTTTTGTTGATCCCTTTCTCCGTTATGTTTAGCCCCATTTGCTTTTGAGATTTGAAGACGTTTGTCCCTTTATTTGGCGATTTTATGAAGTTTTGGGCCATTTTTGTCAATTTTAATAGCTTTCTTCCATGTACTGTAGGTGTTGAATTTTTCCTTGCAAGCGATAGCAAGCCTGTAAAGGCCGCGTCATACAGAAGTCGAACGTCGGGCGACCTACTCCCGAACAGGATGACTTGCAAAAAAAATTCAAATTTCAGAAAGTTCGGGTCAATTCGGCCAATGATCTTGTTGATTCTGCGGATGTTCATGGGTGCAGACGAATATCTTGTGGGTCGGCCAGAAATTAGTGCATGCTTTAACTTTTGGCCGATATTCGGGTGTAAAAACCGTTAAAAAAAGGTCGGGTTACGGTCGGCTTACATTCGTGTTACATTCTTTTGTTTCGGTCGATGTTCTGCTGTAATTTCCATTGACGAAGTTAACACGAACTACCCGAACATGAGTCGAATATAAGCCGAACATAAGTCGATAATAACCCGAATCATATGAATATAGGGAGACAATAAACCGATTATCAGCCGAATGACAGACGAATTACTCGAACAAAACACGACAATCCCCAGATAAAGTGACGAATAAGACAATCATTATCATCACCATAATCATCACCACCACCAATATATTCATCACCATCATCACTATCATCACCACCACCACCATAGTTATCACCATCATCACTACCACCATCATCATCACCACCCCCACCACCACCACCATATTCATCACCATCATCATTACCACCACCACCAATGTATCGGTGAAAATGGGAGGGCAAATACGGGCTGACTGAAGATATGCTTTCACCTACGGTGAAATTCCACATATTGTTATTTTTGTTGTTGTTGATGAAATCTTATAGAATAACCTTTCCTCTTGCCGTTCATAAAAAAAATAAAATAAAAAAAAAAAAATTATTATGGGTAAAAACCGACTGAGAGTTAATATTTTGCTGCGGAATGGATTCTATGAGAGCGAAAAACTATCGTTATAGGTTTATTTTTTATAAAATCCAATATTGATGATAGAATAATCCAAACACCGCCATCATGTTCAGCGGAAAAAATAGCTGTGATTTAGTATGAAAATATAAATAAGTTATTTAGTAAGTCACTTGAGGCATGCTATGCTTACAGGTACCTACCCGATAGCACTATCGTTAGTGAGTGCTGTACTGTATTTTATATATTATTTTGTAATAGTATACTGTAGATATCTTATCAATATTTGTATTTTGTACTATTGTTAATGTCTTGTCATGTTGCAAATTTTATTTTAAATAATATTTTGACATTTAACATTTAGTTTCTTTATTCATGCAGAGTTTAGTAAAATTTGCCAGAACATCCCGGACTTCCCAAACTTGACTACTTCCTTTAACGTGACGATAGTGCGTTGTTATATGTGCGATTAGTTTGCTTGGGAAACAGATTAACTTGCTCATGTATTAATGTACACCCTATGTGGTGGATTGTGTTCTTTTATTTAATAATTTTCATTTTAGTAAGCGTTGTTTCCACATAGCGATTTTGATAATTTAATTTGACTTTATATTGTCCTTGTCCCAATTTTGGTTTGTTTAGTTTGCAAGTTTTACATTTTAATTAATATCTTGAAGTAACGTGAAAAAAATCACAATCTTATCAAACTGTAATTAAAAAATCACATTAAATATTATTATTGCACAATACTCTACTTTCAGAAACATTTTGCATGATCATGGATACAAAATTTCCACACAGAATCATAATAGCCATTTATAATAAATTGGGATTCGAGCCAGTGACAATTATAAACCAGTATGTAAATGTCAGTTCCTCAAATGAAAGTTTAAGAGGGAAGGGATTATTTTTTTGGTCGATTATTTCATATATTTATTATTTTTGTAGTTTCCTCCCTAGACCTCCATCTAACTTGTAAAAACATCCATTAGATCCCCCTTCTAGATTAATTTGTACATTTTTCGGTAGAAAAATGTCCCGGCCTAAGGCCGGTTCTTCCAAAATTAGTTTGCCAGGAAAAAAATCGATAACTAAATAGCACGAAAGGTCTTAATATTGACACAGAAATGGGACGAAAGGTCTTAAAAACGCCAAACCCTCAGGTACAGGTGGTTTGGATCATCGTCTGATCTTCGGCCTATTAGGATGACGTTCGACCTAACTTCTTCTATTTCGGTTGTTGATCGACTGAGCTTCGGCTGAACATCGGTAATAATTCTGGTTAGTTTCCCTTCTTCGGGGCATATATTGGTTATATTCGGCGCATGATCGGGGCTTCTTCGTTCCATATCGGGTTACAGTGGAGTTACATACGGGGATCTTTCGGCTCTTTATCGTCTTTCATTCAGGTCCATCGGGTTATATTCGTAATTCATTCGACTGAGTGCCGGGTAATATTCGTCTAAATTCGGGCAAAATATGCAAGTCATCGACTTCGGGCGGCAGTCGGCCAACGTTAGACTTCTGTATGATGCGGCCTGAATTGAAGAGGAACCGGCCGAAACGGTACATTTTTCTACCGAAAAATTTACAAATTTGGATAAAGAACACCATCTGAGGAAGAGCACTTTATTGACAACGTTTCGCAGATAGATTGATCAGGTTACTAACCAATTTATTTTGAAAGGTGGTCAAGGGAGTGTAATTATAAGCTTGATGGAGGTCTAGGGAAGAAAGTAAAAACCTCCCTTTACCACTGGACTGTACTGTATATAAAGCCAGTATCACACAAGAGCTTTTATAGTCAACATTCGATGATCAACATTTTCCTGGCAACATTTATGGAATATTTTGCACGGCTATCAGAAAATGGACTGATGATAGATGAACTTCGGTAACATAAATCTATTGAATGTTGACCTCATTAGCTAAAAGACCAGTGTTGAGGATAAATGTTGAGTGAAAATGCGCTCGTGTGATACCGGCTTAAAATTAAATGTTAATGCTTGCGTTGTGTTTTGTCAGGGCCTCATCATCCACCGCCTGCCAGAGCAGATGATGAGGGTACCTGTCGTCTGGAATGAGGACCACTGTTGATTCTATGGAGCTGCAGACTGCTTGTTAAGGTAAGAAAAGTAATTAAAGTAGTATCTCCTGCTTGTTAAGGTAAGCAAAGTAATTAAAGTAGTATCTCCCAAGACTAGTGAATCCGGTTGACCAACTAAATAACCACCTCGCTTCAGGTGGATGCGGTTATTGAATAAATAATAGTGTTATTTGAGTGTAACAGTAATTTATTTTGCATTTTTAGTAGCCAGTACTGTATCATATTTTGGCATGTTAACCCATTATGTATCGGCGACGTCTTCATACTTTATTCTGGCTACTATTAGACAATTTAAATAATTTTATAAAGGGCCTGTAGCCATGAATAAGGTTTGAAGTATCTCACTTAACCAATTTTACTACCACAGATAATTTTAAAACTGCACGAAATCGTGTAAATATAGGTAGAATAAAATTATATAAACGTCCCTGGTACAGTTGGGGGTAAATACTGAAAATCCGTGTGACGCCATATGGTGATATACATAGGCAAATCCATGTCACAAAATCAGGTGACAGCATGTTTTGTACCATGCAGTCACATTTTGGGGGGCCCTATTGGTGTAGTGTAGTGTTTATTTTGAGCTGACGATAAATTGAATTCCTTAGCAGCTAATTTCTCGATAGTTAATGGAAATACATGAAAGTACTATGTCTGTGCATCATATTAAGATCAAGATTATATATTGATCATCGTATTACATAATTTTTTTTTAAATAACTTGGAAATATTGATGAGAAGTTTGCAATTGACCATCAGTTGAAAAGAAAGAGTATAGGCTCCATTGCCATGCCTCTCCCATACCTCCCCAACCTTCTCCCTACTCCCCCCCACCATCTCCAGCACTCCCAAGTACCCTCAATGAGTCTTATGTTTGTGTGAATATATGTCTTATATTTTAGGAAACACTAAACAATATGATTGTATCTGTCTATTGCCAGATGCCATGATCCCCGAAGGGATTACTATGAATGAATTGCCTCTATGCACCTCTGTTCCCTGTCAGCCAACGACCCTCCCAACCAACACCACCACTTTCACTCGTATACCTCTCAACTCCATCCTTCCACCTCAATCTGTCTGCCTCTCCCTTTCTGTCCTTGCACTTCACTCTTGTAGATTCTTATACCCTGTTTATTTTCAGCTGACGATAAATTGAATCTCTTAGCGGCTAGTTTCTCGACACTTAAAGGAAAAATATGAAACTCCTATGTCTCTGCATCATATTAAGACCAAGTTTATATAATTAGCAGCATATTTCACTAGTAAATCTTCAAATGTTGATGGGAAGTTTGCAATTTACCGTCAGACAAAATGAAATAGCTTACAGTACAGTAGTTTTCTTGCTACCCATACGTTCCACTTGAGCGAACCATCTGAAAGTGTTCCTTTTTACAGTTTCCAGCACATCCACACCACATGGCTCTAGTAGTTCCTCATTTGTCTGTCTATTCCTCCATGTAAATGCACATGTACTTGTCAAGTAAGTCATTTTCACCTCTCACTGTTGATTTGTGCCTCTCCTACAGCGTCTATGCTTCACTCCCATATGTCAATGTCGGGATTAGTACAGTATCATGTAATGAATATTTTAGTTGCATGCTGATCTACCTATTCCACGTCACTGCTTTCAGCGTTCCTACAAGTTTCTTCCCCTGTTGCACCCTCTTCCCCAGTTCATCCTCCATATTCCCATGTGTACTGTTCACATTGGCCAAATGCTGAAATGGGTAAGATCATGTGTAGCCTAGAGGGGAGAAGTGTTTTTCAGATGCCTATTTACTACGAAACATTAGACAATATCTTTAACCTAACCTAACCAAAACGTAAGGTAACGTAATGTACAAAGGAAATCAAGCAACAACAGGTCTAGTGACCCCTCTAGGCTACTTGTCCTCCAAAACACTGAGGATCAAGTGTCCAAACAGTGGTTTAGAGTGGGTAAGGGAACATTGGAAAGGGAACTACTGCCCTGGAACTAATGTCCGTGGTAGGATTAGGAAGTTAGTAGGGGACAGATGGGTTAGTAACTGAGGGGGGAATAAAATAAAGTTATTAATTTACAAACGCAGTCAGTCGCGGGTTTGATGCAAGATATTTGTCTAGGCGAAGTTTAAAAGAATCAACGGTGCTGCAGTCAATAACGTCTCGGGGGAGCCCATTCCACAAGTTGACAACTCGATTGAAGAAAAAATTCTTAGATTCGTGTGAGTTAAAAGATTTACCAATAATTTTGCAACCGTTTCCCCGCGTGTAATTAGATTGGTCGATAGTGAAGTACTTACTAGAGTTCATATTGTCGATGCCTTTGATGATTTTGAACACTTGAATTAAGTCACCTCTTAACCCTCGGAATCCGGGAGGCCTCATATGAGGCAAACAAAAATATTGGCAGGAATCCGAGAGGCCTCATATGAGGCAAAATGCGCGGCTAAAAATCGCCCCTAAAATCATCATAACTCGGCAACCACGCGTCGTAGCGATGTCATCTCAACGGCAGTCTACAGACAACAAAACGTTCTACAATTTGCAAAACAAATGACTGCTCTAGGTGGTCTCAATCAGTAGCTACTGAATTATGAAGCTTGACTGTACGAAAATGGCCCCGGACACAGCGATCGGGATCATATGAGGCCCCCCGGATCCGATGCGTTAATCTGCGCTGGGTTAAAGGAAATAGATTTAATTCTCTAAGACGCTCCTCGTATGGTTTGTTCTTTAGGCTAGGTATCATTTTGGTAACTACGTTGAACTCGTTCTAGCTTGTCTATATCTTTTTGGTAATAAGGGCACCAGGATTGAATGCAGTATTCCAGAAGAGGGCGGACTAAGGAATTGTAAAGAGTTAGGATATCTTCTTAGATTTATGCTCAAATGACTTGCCTATAAAGTCAATTACTTTGTTTGCCTTCTTAACCCGGCCAGCCCCAGCGATGCGTCTGACGAGTCACCTATGTATGTAACGCCAAAGCCCAGCGACTCGCCTGACGAGTCACCCTTTTAGCTCAGTCGTAAGGCTCAGAGTGGCTCTACCTAGAGGGCTCAGATTTGTATGGGAACTGTGTAAGTATCCCACGCACCCATGCCGATGTTTGAAAACTCAAAGTCCAACCGCGTGCGCGTGAGCGCGCAAAAACATGTTTTTTGGGGGAAATTGCCTTAAATTTTTTACTCTTGTAAAATCCGTTTTCGGGGGCTCTGTAGGACCATTTTTTGAGCTTTTTGATCGGTTTTTCATGGTTTTTCCTTCATTCCTAACCCATTCGCTATTGTTTCTGGAAAAAAAAAACTATTTTCAAAACCGGCAGGTTTCTGGTGGTACATTTATTAATAACTAGCTGGGGCTCCCCGGGTTAACGACTTATGAACATTGTTGACTCGGTCTTAGGTTACTCGATACAGTATTGTTACTCCCAGATCGGTTTCTCTGTCTACAGTCTTAAGCTGAGTGCCATTCATCGAATAGTTTGCTTTCTCATTTCGGTATCCAATATGTAGTACAGTAAACCCTCGCTATCTCGGACTAATTGGGGGGAGACCCAGTCCGAGATGACCGAAAATCCGAGATGTCCGGAGTCCGGCTTGTGTCCGACCTAACAGAGGATAAAATCCGACCTAACCAATGTCCGTCCGAGACAACAATGAAATCGGAGACTACGGAAAAAATCCGACCTCAAGAGAGACGTCCGCGTCAACCTAGAAAACGAAGACAACCCTATTCGAACCCTATAATCTGTAATACAAAACACAGTACAGTAAACCCCTGCACAACGAACACTCTTGCAACAAATTTTCACTTTACCGAAGGTTGCCCGCACAACAAACACTTTGGCTCGACTTTACACATTTTTTACCTAGATTTACCGATGGTTCGGAAGTTTTTTGCCAGGGTATTTTTAGCTTTTTTCCACATAAAATCGCTCACTCCCCCTCTGCAACTCTTTCTATCTATCTATCTCTCTAATGCATATCTACCTAACTCCCTTATACATTAACCCTTTGGCGCACCTATAGTTTCCAATCAAAGTTTTTCCCACTCCAAAATTATATCTCAGCTCACTCAGAGCCAGTTTTGTGCCCGGCGATAATTTGTTTCTGTGACGTTTTTATCCACCAAAAAAATCCTTGTATTTGGATTAATGAGGTACCATCGGCTTCGTTATTGATTGAACTTGAAGATAAGCGAATAAAAACATAGAATAAATACAAAACAACCACATTGGGGCACTCCGAAATAAGAATTGTAAAACAAAAAGTAAATACCTTATCTCCAACTCGCGCTAGCTCAAAATTTTGCCCGCAACAATTTTGATTTGCATACATATATGGAAGCGGAATTTAATGAGGATTCCACTGGTATATTCAGAATTACTATAAACCAAATAGTTACTGAGATACACGAATACACGTGAAAGTATCGAAACACAGACTGAGCTGTACTCTGCTCACTTCCCAGCCAGCCGTGAGTAAACGGTTAAACTGAGGGGGTTGCCAATTGTACCCATTGAACTAGACGTAATACTTAATATCTGTGCCAAATATGACGCGCGTCAGACGAAAACTTAATTTTTGGCGAATATTTTTAAGTTTAATGACTCTTAACGAGTCATCGTGCGCCTAGGAAAAAAATACCAAATGACTCTGAACGAGTCATCGTGCGCCAAAGGGTTAACATAACTATGTCTTATTTGGACTTTTTGTAATCTTTGAATAATTTCTAATGTGATGGAATTGAAAAATATAATATCCTTCCTGCACATAGATAAATAATAATATTTATTTTTATTAATTTCACCACAACACCAGACACCCCCAATGAAATTAATTAAAGTATATATGATCCGCCGGGATTCGAACCTGGGTTATCACACACAGATTTTTGCCACCTTAACCATTACACCACCAGGACGGTTAAAGGTTTATGCACACGCCTACGACTTATTATCCATTCTCGAATACTGGATATTAATCTAATCATGTTCATATTCCCAACTGCGCTATGGTAGCCTACTGTTTAAGTGAGAGGAAAGATAAATAAGATAGTCAACAAAATATTTCAACTCTCCCCTCCGTGCTAGCAGAGACGGAAGATTTACGTTTGATAGATTTTTTGTTTTGTTTTTTCCCCTCGATATACACTCTCTTTCTATCTATCTCTCTCTCTCTCTAATTCATCTACGTAACACCCTTATACATTAACATAACTATGTCTTATTTGGACTTTTTGTAATCTTTGAATCATTTCTAATGTGATGGAATTGAAAAATATAATATCCTTCCAGCACATAGATAAATAATAAATAAGATAAGCTTATCAACATCATCACAGTAACGGGGTCGGAGTTGAGGCGTTAGAATTAAACAATATTTTTGCTACTGACCTACGCTCAGCCTGAGCAATCCTAGGGTGTATGCAACTCAATTTCGTCGGTCGTGATTTGACCGCTCAAAAAGTCCACAGGTCCGTACCTGTTGAAATATCGCATTTTCGAAGGGTCTCGTAAAATTACTTTGGCCGTTAATTTTTACTTGGGGGATAGTGCCGAGTAGATAAGTGCAAAAAAGAATGAAAATATATTTGGTATACTGAGAAACAAGCATTATCCGAGTTAGCGTAAACGTCAGTTTTGCATAGCGCGTCCATCGGAGATTGAATGAATCACTTCTGCTGCGGTTTTCTGCCTGCTTTCGTGTAGATTATAGCATTAGAATACTCTGGTCAACCCTTTTCAGCTTGAGAAGGACATCTATCTGGATATTTGAGGAGGTATACGGTCGATTAGGCTTCGCATACGCATTTTGTTAGCAAATGTACGGCACAATTGGCGAAAATGCCAAACTTGTAAGGCCTGCCCTAGGTGCAAATGTGCTTAGAATTAAACAATATTTTTGCTACTGACCTACGCTCAGCCTGAGCAATCCTAGGGTGTATGCAACTCAATTTCGTCGGTCGTGATTTGACCGCTCAAAAAGTCCACAGGTCCGTACCTGTTGAAATATCGCATTTTCGAAGGGTCTCGTAAAATTACTTTGGCCGTTAATTTTTACTTGGGGGATAGTGCCGAGTAGATAAGTGCAAAAAAGAATGAAAATATATATTTGGTATACTGAGAAACAAGCATTATCCGAGTTAGCGTAAACGTCAGTTTTGCATAGCGCGTCCATCGGAGATTGAATGAATCACTTCTGCTGCGGTTTTCTGCCTGCTTTCGTGTAGATTATAGCATTAGAATACTCTGGTCAACCCTTTTCAGCTTGAGAAGGACATCTATCTGGATATTTGAGGAGGTATAAGGTCGATTAGGCTTCGCATACGCATTTTGTTAGCAAATGTACGGCACAATTGGCGAAAATGCCAAACTTGTAAGGCCTGCCCTAGGTGCAAATGTGCTTAGAATTAAACAATATTTTTGCTACTGACCTACGCTCAGCCTGAGCAATCCTAGGGTGTATGCAACTCAATTTCGTCGGTCGTGATTTGACCGCTCAAAAAGTCCACAGGTCCGTACCTGTTGAAATATCGCATTTTCGAAGGGTCTCGTAAAATTACTTTGGCCGTTAATTTTTACTTGGGGGATAGTGCCGAGTAGATAAGTGCAAAAAAGAATGAAAATATATATTTGGTATACTGAGAAACAAGCATTATCCGAGTTAGCGTAAACGTCAGTTTTGCATAGCGCGTCCATCGGAGATTGAATGAATCACTTCTGCTGCGGTTTTCTGCCTGCTTTCGTGTAGATTATAGCATTAGAATACTCTGGTCAACCCTTTTCAGCTTGAGAAGGACATCTATCTGGATATTTGAGGAGGTATACGGTCGATTAGGCTTCGCATACGCATTTTGTTAGCAAATGTACGGCACAATTGGCGAAAATGCCAAACTTGTAAGGCCTGCCCTAGGTGCAAATGTGCTTAGAATTAAACAATATTTTTGCTACTGACCTACGCTCAGCCTGAGCAATCCTAGGGTGTATGCAACTCAATTTCGTCGGTCGTGATTTGACCGCTCAAAAAGTCCACAGGTCCGTACCTGTTGAAATATCGCATTTTCGAAGGGTCTCGTAAAATTACTTTGGCCGTTAATTTTTACTTGGGGGATAGTGCCGAGTAGATAAGTGCAAAAAAGAATGAAAATATATATTTGGTATACTGAGAAACAAGCATTATCCGAGTTAGCGTAAACGTCAGTTTTGCATAGCGCGTCCATCGGAGATTGAATGAATCACTTCTGCTGCGGTTTTCTGCCTGCTTTCGTGTAGATTATAGCATTAGAATACTCTGGTCAACCCTTTTCAGCTTGAGAAGGACATCTATCTGGATATTTGAGGAGGTATACGGTCGATTAGGCTTCGCATACGCATTTTGTTAGCAAATGTACGGCACAATTGGCGAAAATGCCAAACTTGTAAGGCCTGCCCTAGGTGCAAATGTGCTTAGAATTAAACAATATTTTTGCTACTGACCTACGCTCAGCCTGAGCAATCCTAGGGTGTATGCAACTCAATTTCGTCGGTCGTGATTTGACCGCTCAAAAAGTCCACAGGTCCGTACCTGTCGAAATATCGCATTTTCGAAGGGTCTCGTAAAATTACTTTGGCCGTTAATTTTTACTTGGGGGATAGTGCCGAGTAGATAAGTGCAAAAAAGAATGAAAATATATATTTGGTATACTGAGAAACAAGCATTATCCGAGTTAGCGTAAACGTCAGTTTTGCATAGCGCGTCCATCGGAGATTGAATGAATCACTTCTGCTGCGGTTTTCTGCCTGCTTTCGTGTAGATTATAGCATTAGAATACTCTGGTCAACCCTTTTCAGCTTGAGAAGGACATCTATCTGGATATTTGAGGAGGTATACGGTCGATTAGGCTTCGCATACGCATTTTGTTAGCAAATGTACGGCACAATTGGCGAAAATGCCAAACTTGTAAGGCCTGCCCTAGGTGCAAATGTGCTTAGAATTAAACAATATTTTTGCTACTGACCTACGCTCAGCCTGAGCAATCCTAGGGTGTATGCAACTCAATTTCGTCGGTCGTGATTTGACCGCTCAAAAAGTCCACAGGTCCGTACCTGTTGAAATATCGCATTTTCGAAGGGTCTCGTAAAATTACTTTGGCCGTTAATTTTTACTTGGGGGATAGTGCCGAGTAGATAAGTGCAAAAAAGAATGAAAATATATATTTGGTATACTGAGAAACAAGCATTATCCGAGTTAGCGTAAACGTCAGTTTTGCATAGCGCGTCCATCGGAGATTGAATGAATCACTTCTGCTGCGGTTTTCTGCCTGCTTTCGTGTAGATTATAGCATTAGAATACTCTGGTCAACCCTTTTCAGCTTGAGAAGGACATCTATCTGGATATTTGAGGAGGTATACGGTCGATTAGGCTTCGCATACGCATTTTGTTAGCAAATGTACGGCACAATTGGCGAAAATGCCAAACTTGTAAGGCCTGCCCTAGGTGCAAATGTGCTTAGAATTAAACAATATTTTTGCTACTGACCTACGCTCAGCCTGAGCAATCCTAGGGTGTATGCAACTCAATTTCGTCGGTCGTGATTTGACCGCTCAAAAAGTCCACAGGTCCGTACCTGTTGAAATATCGCATTTTCGAAGGGTCTCGTAAAATTACTTTGGCCGTTAATTTTTACTTGGGGGATAGTGCCGAGTAGATAAGTGCAAAAAAGAATGAAAATATATATTTGGTATACTGAGAAACAAGCATTATCCGAGTTAGCGTAAACGTCAGTTTTGCATAGCGCGTCCATCGGAGATTGAATGAATCACTTCTGCTGCGGTTTTCTGCCTGCTTTCGTGTAGATTATAGCATTAGAATATTCTGGTCAACCCTTTTCAGCTTGAGAAGGACATCTATCTGGATATTTGAGGAGGTATACGGTCGATTAGGCTTCGCATACGCATTTTGTTAGCAAATGTACGGCACAATTGGCGAAAATGCCAAACTTGTAAGGCCTGCCCTAGGTGCAAATGTGCTTAGAATTAAACAATATTTTTGCTACTGACCTACGCTCAGCCTGAGCAATCCTAGGGTGTATGCAACTCAATTTCGTCGGTCGTGATTTGACCGCTCAAAAAGTCCACAGGTCCGTACCTGTTGAAATATCGCATTTTCGAAGGGTCTCGTAAAATTACTTTGGCCGTTAATTTTTACTTGGGGGATAGTGCCGAGTAGATAAGTGCAAAAAAGAATGAAAATATATATTTGGTATACTGAGAAACAAGCATTATCCGAGTTAGCGTAAACGTCAGTTTTGCATAGCGCGTCCATCGGAGATTGAATGAATCACTTCTGCTGCGGTTTTCTGCCTGCTTTCGTGTAGATTATAGCATTAGAATACTCTGGTCAACCCTTTTCAGCTTGAGAAGGACATCTATCTGGATATTTGAGGAGGTATAAGGTCGATTAGGCTTCGCATACGCATTTTGTTAGCAAATGTACGGCACAATTGGCGAAAATGCCAAACTTGTAAGGCCTGCCCTAGGTGCAAATGTGCTTAGAATTAAACAATATTTTTGCTACTGACCTACGCTCAGCCTGAGCAATCCTAGGGTGTATGCAACTCAATTTCGTCGGTCGTGATTTGACCGCTCAAAAAGTCCACAGGTCCGTACCTGTCGAAATATCGCATTTTCGAAGGGTCTCGTAAAATTACTTTGGCCGTTAATTTTTACTTGGGGGATAGTGCCGAGTAGATAAGTGCAAAAAAGAATGAAAATATATATTTGGTATACTGAGAAACAAGCATTATCCGAGTTAGCGTAAACGTCAGTTTTGCATAGCGCGTCCATCGGAGATTGAATGAATCACTTCTGCTGCGGTTTTCTGCCTGCTTTCGTGTAGATTATAGCATTAGAATACTCTGGTCAACCCTTTTCAGCTTGAGAAGGACATCTATCTGGATATTTGAGGAGGTATACGGTCGATTAGGCTTCGCATACGCATTTTGTTAGCAAATGTACGGCACAATTGGCGAAAATGCCAAACTTGTAAGGCCTGCCCTAGGTGCAAATGTGCTTAGAATTAAACAATATTTTTGCTACTGACCTACGCTCAGCCTGAGCAATCCTAGGGTGTATGCAACTCAATTTCGTCGGTCGTGATTTGACCGCTCAAAAAGTCCACAGGTCCGTACCTGTTGAAATATCGCATTTTCGAAGGGTCTCGTAAAATTACTTTGGCCGTTAATTTTTACTTGGGGGATAGTGCCGAGTAGATAAGTGCAAAAAAGAATGAAAATATATATTTGGTATACTGAGAAACAAGCATTATCCGAGTTAGCGTAAACGTCAGTTTTGCATAGCGCGTCCATCGGAGATTGAATGAATCACTTCTGCTGCGGTTTTCTGCCTGCTTTCGTGTAGATTATAGCATTAGAATATTCTGGTCAACCCTTTTCAGCTTGAGAAGGACATCTATCTGGATATTTGAGGAGGTATACGGTCGATTAGGCTTCGCATACGCATTTTGTTAGCAAATGTACGGCACAATTGGCGAAAATGCCAAACTTGTAAGGCCTGCCCTAGGTGCAAATGTGCTTAGAATTAACAATATTTTTGCTACTGACCTACGCTCAGCCTGAGCAATCCTAGGGTGTATGCAACTCAATTTCGTCGGTCGTGATTTGACCGCTCAAAAAGTCCACAGGTCCGTACCTGTTGAAATATCGCATTTTCGAAGGGTCTCGTAAAATTACTTTGGCCGTTAATTTTTACTTGGGGGATAGTGCCGAGTAGATAAGTGCAAAAAAGAATGAAAATATATATTTGGTATACTGAGAAACAAGCATTATCCGAGTTAGCGTAAACGTCAGTTTTGCATAGCGCGTCCATCGGAGATTGAATGAATCACTTCTGCTGCGGTTTTCTGCCTGCTTTCGTGTAGATTATAGCATTAGAATACTCTGGTCAACCCTTTTCAGCTTGAGAAGGACATCTATCTGGATATTTGAGGAGGTATACGGTCGATTAGGCTTCGCATACGCATTTTGTTAGCAAATGTACGGCACAATTGGCGAAAATGCCAAACTTGTAAGGCCTGCCCTAGGTGCAAATGTGCTTAGAATTTAAAAATATTTTTGCTACTGACCTACGCTCAGCCTGAGCAATCCTAGGGTGTATGCAACTCAATTTCGTCGGTCGTGATTTGACCGCTCAAAAAGTCCACAGGTCCGTACCTGTTGAAATATCGCATTTTCGAAGGGTCTCGTAAAATTACTTTGGCCGTTAATTTTTACTTGGGGGATAGTGCCGAGTAGATAAGTGCAAAAAAGAATGAAAATATATATTTGGTATACTGAGAAACAAGCATTATCCGAGTTAGCGTAAACGTCAGTTTTGCATAGCGCGTCCATCGGAGATTGAATGAATCACTTCTGCTGCGGTTTTCTGCCTGCTTTCGTGTAGATTATAGCATTAGAATATTCTGGTCAACCCTTTTCAGCTTGAGAAGGACATCTATCTGGATATTTGAGGAGGTATACGGTCGATTAGGCTTCGCATACGCATTTTGTTAGCAAATGTACGGCACAATTGGCGAAAATGCCAAACTTGTAAGGCCTGCCCTAGGTGCAAATGTGCTTAGAATTAAACAATATTTTTGCTACTGACCTACGCTCAGCCTGAGCAATCCTAGGGTGTATGCAACTCAATTTCGTCGGTCGTGATTTGACCGCTCAAAAAGTCCACAGGTCCGTACCTGTTGAAATATCGCATTTTCGAAGGGTCTCGTAAAATTACTTTGGCCGTTAATTTTTACTTGGGGGATAGTGCCGAGTAGATAAGTGCAAAAAAGAATGGAAATATATATTTGGTATACTGAGAAACAAGCATTATCCGAGTTAGCGTAAACGTCAGTTTTGCATAGCGCGTCCATCGGAGATTGAATGAATCACTTCTGCTGCGGTTTTCTGCCTGCTTTCGTGTAGATTATAGCATTAGAATACTCTGGTCAACCCTTTTCAGCTTGAGAAGGACATCTATCTGGATATTTGAGGAGGTATACGGTCGATTAGGCTTCGCATACGCATTTTGTTAGCAAATGTACGGCACAATTGGCGAAAATGCCAAACTTGTAAGGCCTGCCCTAGGTGCAAATGTGCTTAGAATTAAACAATATTTTTGCTACTGACCTACGCTCAGCCTGAGCAATCCTAGGGTGTATGCAACTCAATTTCGTCGGTCGTGATTTGACCGCTCAAAAAGTCCACAGGTCCGTACCTGTTGAAATATCGCATTTTCGAAGGGTCTCGTAAAATTACTTTGGCCGTTAATTTTTACTTGGGGGATAGTGCCGAGTAGATAAGTGCAAAAAAGAGCAAAAATATATTTGGTATACTGAGAAACAAGCATTATCCGAGTTAGCGTAAACGTCAGTTTTGCATAGCGCGTCCATCGGAGATTGAATGAATCACTTCTGCTGCGGTTTTCTGCCTGCTTTCGTGTAGATTATAGCATTAGAATATTCTGGTCAACCCTTTTCAGCTTGAGAAGGACATCTATCTGGATATTTGAGGAGGTATACGGTCGATTAGGCTTCGCATACGCATTTTGTTAGCAAATGTACGGCACAATTGGCGAAAATGCCAAACTTGTAAGGCCTGCCCTAGGTGCAAATGTGCTTAGAATTAAACAATATTTTTGCTACTGACCTACGCTCAGCCTGAGCAATCCTAGGGTGTATGCAACTCAATTTCGTCGGTCGTGATTTGACCGCTCAAAAAGTCCACAGGTCCGTACCTGTTGAAATATCGCATTTTCGAAGGGTCTCGTAAAATTACTTTGGCCGTTAATTTTTACTTGGGGGATAGTGCCGAGTAGATAAGTGCAAAAAAGAATGAAAATATATATTTGGTATACTGAGAAACAAGCATTATCCGAGTTAGCGTAAACGTCAGTTTTGCATAGCGCGTCCATCGGAGATTGAATGAATCACTTCTGCTGCGGTTTTCTGCCTGCTTTCGTGTAGATTATAGCATTAGAATACTCTGGTCAACCCTTTTCAGCTTGAGAAGGACATCTATCTGGATATTTGAGGAGGTATAAGGTCGATTAGGCTTCGCATACGCATTTTGTTAGCAAATGTACGGCACAATTGGCGAAAATGCCAAACTTGTAAGGCCTGCCCTAGGTGCAAATGTGCTTAGAATTAAACAATATTTTTGCTACTGACCTACGCTCAGCCTGAGCAATCCTAGGGTGTATGCAACTCAATTTCGTCGGTCGTGATTTGACCGCTCAAAAAGTCCACAGGTCCGTACCTGTTGAAATATCGCATTTTCGAAGGGTCTCGTAAAATTACTTTGGCCGTTAATTTTTACTTGGGGGATAGTGCCGAGTAGATAAGTGCAAAAAAGAATGAAAATATATATTTGGTATACTGAGAAACAAGCATTATCCGAGTTAGCGTAAACGTCAGTTTTGCATAGCGCGTCCATCGGAGATTGAATGAATCACTTCTGCTGCGGTTTTCTGCCTGCTTTCGTGTAGATTATAGCATTAGAATACTCTGGTCAACCCTTTTCAGCTTGAGAAGGACATCTATCTGGATATTTGAGGAGGTATAAGGTCGATTAGGCTTCGCATACGCATTTTGTTAGCAAATGTACGGCACAATTGGCGAAAATGCCAAACTTGTAAGGCCTGCCCTAGGTGCAAATGTGCTTAGAATTAAACAATATTTTTGCTACTGACCTACGCTCAGCCTGAGCAATCCTAGGGTGTATGCAACTCAATTTCGTCGGTCGTGATTTGACCGCTCAAAAAGTCCACAGGTCCGTACCTGTCGAAATATCGCATTTTCGAAGGGTCTCGTAAAATTACTTTGGCCGTTAATTTTTACTTGGGGGATAGTGCCGAGTAGATAAGTGCAAAAAAGAATGAAATATATATTTGGTATACTGAGAAACAAGCATTATCCGAGTTAGCGTAAACGTCAGTTTTGCATAGCGCGTCCATCGGAGATTGAATGAATCACTTCTGCTGCGGTTTTCTGCCTGCTTTCGTGTAGATTATAGCATTAGAATACTCTGGTCAACCCTTTTCAGCTTGAGAAGGACATCTATCTGGATATTTGAGGAGGTATACGGTCGATTAGGCTTCGCATACGCATTTTGTTAGCAAATGTACGGCACAATTGGCGAAAATGCCAAACTTGTAAGGCCTGCCCTAGGTGCAAATGTGCTTAGAATTAAACAATATTTTTGCTACTGACCTACGCTCAGCCTGAGCAATCCTAGGGTGTATGCAACTCAATTTCGTCGGTCGTGATTTGACCGCTCAAAAAGTCCACAGGTCCGTACCTGTTGAAATATCGCATTTTCGAAGGGTCTCGTAAAATTACTTTGGCCGTTAATTTTTACTTGGGGGATAGTGCCGAGTAGATAAGTGCAAAAAAGAATGAAAATATATATTTGGTATACTGAGAAACAAGCATTATCCGAGTTAGCGTAAACGTCAGTTTTGCATAGCGCGTCCATCGGAGATTGAATGAATCACTTCTGCTGCGGTTTTCTGCCTGCTTTCGTGTAGATTATAGCATTAGAATACTCTGGTCAACCCTTTTCAGCTTGAGAAGGACATCTATCTGGATATTTGAGGAGGTATAAGGTCGATTAGGCTTCGCATACGCATTTTGTTAGCAAATGTACGGCACAATTGGCGAAAATGCCAAACTTGTAAGGCCTGCCCTAGGTGCAAATGTGCTTAGAATTAAACAATATTTTTGCTACTGACCTACGCTCAGCCTGAGCAATCCTAGGGTGTATGCAACTCAATTTCGTCGGTCGTGATTTGACCGCTCAAAAAGTCCACAGGTCCGTACCTGTTGAAATATCGCATTTTCGAAGGGTCTCGTAAAATTACTTTGGCCGTTAATTTTTACTTGGGGGATAGTGCCGAGTAGATAAGTGCAAAAAAGAATGAAAATATATATTTGGTATACTGAGAAACAAGCATTATCCGAGTTAGCGTAAACGTCAGTTTTGCATAGCGCGTCCATCGGAGATTGAATGAATCACTTCTGCTGCGGTTTTCTGCCTGCTTTCGTGTAGATTATAGCATTAGAATACTCTGGTCAACCCTTTTCAGCTTGAGAAGGACATCTATCTGGATATTTGAGGAGGTATACGGTCGATTAGGCTTCGCATACGCATTTTGTTAGCAAATGTACGGCACAATTGGCGAAAATGCCAAACTTGTAAGGCCTGCCCTAGGTGCAAATGTGCTTAGAATTAAACAATATTTTTGCTACTGACCTACGCTCAGCCTGAGCAATCCTAGGGTGTATGCAACTCAATAATTTCGTCGGTCGTGATTTGACCGCTCAAAAAGTCCACAGGTCCGTACCTGTTGAAATATCGCATTTTCGAAGGGTCTCGTAAAATTACTTTGGCCGTTAATTTTTACTTGGGGGATAGTGCCGAGTAGATAAGTGCAAAAAAGAATGAAAATATATATTTGGTATACTGAGAAACAAGCATTATCCGAGTTAGCGTAAACGTCAGTTTTGCATAGCGCGTCCATCGGAGATTGAATGAATCACTTCTGCTGCGGTTTTCTGCCTGCTTTCGTGTAGATTATAGCATTAGAATATTCTGGTCAACCCTTTTCAGCTTGAGAAGGACATCTATCTGGATATTTGAGGAGGTATACGGTCGATTAGGCTTCGCATACGCATTTTGTTAGCAAATGTACGGCACAATTGGCGAAAATGCCAAACTTGTAAGGCCTGCCCTAGGTGCAAATGTGCTTAGAATTAAACAATATTTTTGCTACTGACCTACGCTCAGCCTGAGCAATCCTAGGGTGTATGCAACTCAATTTCGTCGGTCGTGATTTGACCGCTCAAAAAGTCCACAGGTCCGTACCTGTTGAAATATCGCATTTTCGAAGGGTCTCGTAAAATTACTTTGGCCGTTAATTTTTACTTGGGGGATAGTGCCGAGTAGATAAGTGCAAAAAAGAATGAAATTATATTTGGTATACTGAGAAACAAGCATTATCCGAGTTAGCGTAAACGTCAGTTTTGCATAGCGCGTCCATCGGAGATTGAATGAATCACTTCTGCTGCGGTTTTCTGCCTGCTTTCGTGTAGATTATAGCATTAGAATACTCTGGTCAACCCTTTTCAGCTTGAGAAGGACATCTATCTGGATATTTGAGGAGGTATACGGTCGATTAGGCTTCGCATACGCATTTTGTTAGCAAATGTACGGCACAATTGGCGAAAATGCCAAACTTGTAAGGCCTGCCCTAGGTGCAAATGTGCTTAGAATTAAACAATATTTTTGCTACTGACCTACGCTCAGCCTGAGCAATCCTAGGGTGTATGCAACTCAATTTCGTCGGTCGTGATTTGACCGCTCAAAAAGTCCACAGGTCCGTACCTGTTGAAATATCGCATTTTCGAAGGGTCTCGTAAAATTACTTTGGCCGTTAATTTTTACTTGGGGGATAGTGCCGAGTAGATAAGTGCAAAAAAGAATGAAAATATATATTTGGTATACTGAGAAACAAGCATTATCCGAGTTAGCGTAAACGTCAGTTTTGCATAGCGCGTCCATCGGAGATTGAATGAATCACTTCTGCTGCGGTTTTCTGCCTGCTTTCGTGTAGATTATAGCATTAGAATATTCTGGTCAACCCTTTTCAGCTTGAGAAGGACATCTATCTGGATATTTGAGGAGGTATACGGTCGATTAGGCTTCGCATACGCATTTTGTTAGCAAATGTACGGCACAATTGGCGAAAATGCCAAACTTGTAAGGCCTGCCCTAGGTGCAAATGTGCTTAGAATTAAACAATATTTTTGCTACTGACCTACGCTCAGCCTGAGCAATCCTAGGGTGTATGCAACTCAATTTCGTCGGTCGTGATTTGACCGCTCAAAAAGTCCACAGGTCCGTACCTGTCGAAATATCGCATTTTCGAAGGGTCTCGTAAAATTACTTTGGCCGTTAATTTTTACTTGGGGGATAGTGCCGAGTAGATAAGTGCAAAAAAGAATGAAAATATATTTGGTATACTGAGAAACAAGCATTATCCGAGTTAGCGTAAACGTCAGTTTTGCATAGCGCGTCCATCGGAGATTGAATGAATCACTTCTGCTGCGGTTTTCTGCCTGCTTTCGTGTAGATTATAGCATTAGAATACTCTGGTCAACCCTTTTCAGCTTGAGAAGGACATCTATCTGGATATTTGAGGAGGTATAAGGTCGATTAGGCTTCGCATACGCATTTTGTTAGCAAATGTACGGCACAATTGGCGAAAATGCCAAACTTGTAAGGCCTGCCCTAGGTGCAAATGTGCTTAGAATTAAACAATATTTTTGCTACTGACCTACGCTCAGCCTGAGCAATCCTAGGGTGTATGCAACTCAATTTCGTCGGTCGTGATTTGACCGCTCAAAAAGTCCACAGGTCCGTACCTGTTGAAATATCGCATTTTCGAAGGGTCTCGTAAAATTACTTTGGCCGTTAATTTTTACTTGGGGGATAGTGCCGAGTAGATAAGTGCAAAAAAGAATGAAAAAATATTTGGTATACTGAGAAACAAGCATTATCCGAGTTAGCGTAAACGTCAGTTTTGCATAGCGCGTCCATCGGAGATTGAATGAATCACTTCTGCTGCGGTTTTCTGCCTGCTTTCGTGTAGATTATAGCATTAGAATACTCTGGTCAACCCTTTTCAGCTTGAGAAGGACATCTATCTGGATATTTGAGGAGGTATACGGTCGATTAGGCTTCGCATACGCATTTTGTTAGCAAATGTACGGCACAATTGGCGAAAATGCCAAACTTGTAAGGCCTGCCCTAGGTGCAAATGTGCTTAGAATTAAACAATATTTTTGCTACTGACCTACGCTCAGCCTGAGCAATCCTAGGGTGTATGCAACTCAATTTCGTCGGTCGTGATTTGACCGCTCAAAAAGTCCACAGGTCCGTACCTGTTGAAATATCGCATTTTCGAAGGGTCTCGTAAAATTACTTTGGCCGTTAATTTTTACTTGGGGGATAGTGCCGAGTAGATAAGTGCAAAAAAGAATGAAAATATATATTTGGTATACTGAGAAACAAGCATTATCCGAGTTAGCGTAAACGTCAGTTTTGCATAGCGCGTCCATCGGAGATTGAATGAATCACTTCTGCTGCGGTTTTCTGCCTGCTTTCGTGTAGATTATAGCATTAGAATACTCTGGTCAACCCTTTTCAGCTTGAGAAGGACATCTATCTGGATATTTGAGGAGGTATACGGTCGATTAGGCTTCGCATACGCATTTTGTTAGCAAATGTACGGCACAATTGGCGAAAATGCCAAACTTGTAAGGCCTGCCCTAGGTGCAAATGTGCTTAGAATTAAACAATATTTTTGCTACTGACCTACGCTCAGCCTGAGCAATCCTAGGGTGTATGCAACTCAATTTCGTCGGTCGTGATTTGACCGCTCAAAAAGTCCACAGGTCCGTACCTGTTGAAATATCGCATTTTCGAAGGGTCTCGTAAAATTACTTTGGCCGTTAATTTTTACTTGGGGGATAGTGCCGAGTAGATAAGTGCAAAAAAGAATGAAAATATATATTTGGTATACTGAGAAACAAGCATTATCCGAGTTAGCGTAAACGTCAGTTTTGCATAGCGCGTCCATCGGAGATTGAATGAATCACTTCTGCTGCGGTTTTCTGCCTGCTTTCGTGTAGATTATAGCATTAGAATACTCTGGTCAACCCTTTTCAGCTTGAGAAGGACATCTATCTGGATATTTGAGGAGGTATAAGGTCGATTAGGCTTCGCATACGCATTTTGTTAGCAAATGTACGGCACAATTGGCGAAAATGCCAAACTTGTAAGGCCTGCCCTAGGTGCAAATGTGCTTAGAATTAAACAATATTTTTGCTACTGACCTACGCTCAGCCTGAGCAATCCTAGGGTGTATGCAACTCAATTTCGTCGGTCGTGATTTGACCGCTCAAAAAGTCCACAGGTCCGTACCTGTTGAAATATCGCATTTTCGAAGGGTCTCGTAAAATTACTTTGGCCGTTAATTTTTACTTGGGGGATAGTGCCGAGTAGATAAGTGCAAAAAAGAATGAAAATATATATTTGGTATACTGAGAAACAAGCATTATCCGAGTTAGCGTAAACGTCAGTTTTGCATAGCGCGTCCATCGGAGATTGAATGAATCACTTCTGCTGCGGTTTTCTGCCTGCTTTCGTGTAGATTATAGCATTAGAATACTCTGGTCAACCCTTTTCAGCTTGAGAAGGACATCTATCTGGATATTTGAGGAGGTATACGGTCGATTAGGCTTCGCATACGCATTTTGTTAGCAAATGTACGGCACAATTGGCGAAAATGCCAAACTTGTAAGGCCTGCCCTAGGTGCAAATGTGCTTAGAATTAAAAAATATTTTTGCTACTGACCTACGCTCAGCCTGAGCAATCCTAGGGTGTATGCAACTCAATTTCGTCGGTCGTGATTTGACCGCTCAAAAAGTCCACAGGTCCGTACCTGTTGAAATATCGCATTTTCGAAGGGTCTCGTAAAATTACTTTGGCCGTTAATTTTTACTTGGGGGATAGTGCCGAGTAGATAAGTGCAAAAAAGAATGAAAATATATATTTGGTATACTGAGAAACAAGCATTATCCGAGTTAGCGTAAACGTCAGTTTTGCATAGCGCGTCCATCGGAGATTGAATGAATCACTTCTGCTGCGGTTTTCTGCCTGCTTTCGTGTAGATTATAGCATTAGAATACTCTGGTCAACCCTTTTCAGCTTGAGAAGGACATCTATCTGGATATTTGAGGAGGTATAAGGTCGATTAGGCTTCGCATACGCATTTTGTTAGCAAATGTACGGCACAATTGGCGAAAATGCCAAACTTGTAAGGCCTGCCCTAGGTGCAAATGTGCTTAGAATTAAACAATATTTTTGCTACTGACCTACGCTCAGCCTGAGCAATCCTAGGGTGTATGCAACTCAATTTCGTCGGTCGTGATTTGACCGCTCAAAAAGTCCACAGGTCCGTACCTGTTGAAATATCGCATTTTCGAAGGGTCTCGTAAAATTACTTTGGCCGTTAATTTTTACTTGGGGGATAGTGCCGAGTAGATAAGTGCAAAAAAGAATGAAAATATATATTTGGTATACTGAGAAACAAGCATTATCCGAGTTAGCGTAAACGTCAGTTTTGCATAGCGCGTCCATCGGAGATTGAATGAATCACTTCTGCTGCGGTTTTCTGCCTGCTTTCGTGTAGATTATAGCATTAGAATATTCTGGTCAACCCTTTTCAGCTTGAGAAGGACATCTATCTGGATATTTGAGGAGGTATACGGTCGATTAGGCTTCGCATACGCATTTTGTTAGCAAATGTACGGCACAATTGGCGAAAATGCCAAACTTGTAAGGCCTGCCCTAGGTGCAAATGTGCTTAGAATTAAACAATATTTTTGCTACTGACCTACGCTCAGCCTGAGCAATCCTAGGGTGTATGCAACTCAATTTCGTCGGTCGTGATTTGACCGCTCAAAAAGTCCACAGGTCCGTACCTGTCGAAATATCGCATTTTCGAAGGGTCTCGTAAAATTACTTTGGCCGTTAATTTTTACTTGGGGGATAGTGCCGAGTAGATAAGTGCAAAAAAGAATGAAATATATATTTGGTATACTGAGAAACAAGCATTATCCGAGTTAGCGTAAACGTCAGTTTTGCATAGCGCGTCCATCGGAGATTGAATGAATCACTTCTGCTGCGGTTTTCTGCCTGCTTTCGTGTAGATTATAGCATTAGAATACTCTGGTCAACCCTTTTCAGCTTGAGAAGGACATCTATCTGGATATTTGAGGAGGTATAAGGTCGATTAGGCTTCGCATACGCATTTTGTTAGCAAATGTACGGCACAATTGGCGAAAATGCCAAACTTGTAAGGCCTGCCCTAGGTGCAAATGTGCTTAGAATTAAACAATATTTTTGCTACTGACCTACGCTCAGCCTGAGCAATCCTAGGGTGTATGCAACTCAATTTCGTCGGTCGTGATTTGACCGCTCAAAAAGTCCACAGGTCCGTACCTGTCGAAATATCGCATTTTCGAAGGGTCTCGTAAAATTACTTTGGCCGTTAATTTTTACTTGGGGGATAGTGCCGAGTAGATAAGTGCAAAAAAGAATGAAAATATATATTTGGTATACTGAGAAACAAGCATTATCCGAGTTAGCGTAAACGTCAGTTTTGCATAGCGCGTCCATCGGAGATTGAATGAATCACTTCTGCTGCGGTTTTCTGCCTGCTTTCGTGTAGATTATAGCATTAGAATACTCTGGTCAACCCTTTTCAGCTTGAGAAGGACATCTATCTGGATATTTGAGGAGGTATACGGTCGATTAGGCTTCGCATACGCATTTTGTTAGCAAATGTACGGCACAATTGGCGAAAATGCCAAACTTGTAAGGCCTGCCCTAGGTGCAAATGTGCTTAGAATTAAACAATATTTTTGCTACTGACCTACGCTCAGCCTGAGCAATCCTAGGGTGTATGCAACTCAATTTCGTCGGTCGTGATTTGACCGCTCAAAAAGTCCACAGGTCCGTACCTGTTGAAATATCGCATTTTCGAAGGGTCTCGTAAAATTACTTTGGCCGTTAATTTTTACTTGGGGGATAGTGCCGAGTAGATAAGTGCAAAAAAGAATGAAAATATATATTTGGTATACTGAGAAACAAGCATTATCCGAGTTAGCGTAAACGTCAGTTTTGCATAGCGCGTCCATCGGAGATTGAATGAATCACTTCTGCTGCGGTTTTCTGCCTGCTTTCGTGTAGATTATAGCATTAGAATACTCTGGTCAACCCTTTTCAGCTTGAGAAGGACATCTATCTGGATATTTGAGGAGGTATAAGGTCGATTAGGCTTCGCATACGCATTTTGTTAGCAAATGTACGGCACAATTGGCGAAAATGCCAAACTTGTAAGGCCTGCCCTAGGTGCAAATGTGCTTAGAATTAAACAATATTTTTGCTACTGACCTACGCTCAGCCTGAGCAATCCTAGGGTGTATGCAACTCAATTTCGTCGGTCGTGATTTGACCGCTCAAAAAGTCCACAGGTCCGTACCTGTTGAAATATCGCATTTTCGAAGGGTCTCGTAAAATTACTTTGGCCGTTAATTTTTACTTGGGGGATAGTGCCGAGTAGATAAGTGCAAAAAAGAATGAAAATATATATTTGGTATACTGAGAAACAAGCATTATCCGAGTTAGCGTAAACGTCAGTTTTGCATAGCGCGTCCATCGGAGATTGAATGAATCACTTCTGCTGCGGTTTTCTGCCTGCTTTCGTGTAGATTATAGCATTAGAATACTCTGGTCAACCCTTTTCAGCTTGAGAAGGACATCTATCTGGATATTTGAGGAGGTATACGGTCGATTAGGCTTCGCATACGCATTTTGTTAGCAAATGTACGGCACAATTGGCGAAAATGCCAAACTTGTAAGGCCTGCCCTAGGTGCAAATGTGCTTAGAATTAAAAACACTCTTTGCTACTGACCTACGCTCAGCCTGAGCAATCCTAGGGTGTATGCAACTCAATTTCGTCGGTCGTGATTTGACCGCTCAAAAAGTCCACAGGTCCGTACCTGTTGAAATATCGCATTTTCGAAGGGTCTCGTAAAATTACTTTGGCCGTTAATTTTTACTTGGGGGATAGTGCCGAGTAGATAAGTGCAAAAAAGAATGAAAATATATATTTGGTATACTGAGAAACAAGCATTATCCGAGTTAGCGTAAACGTCAGTTTTGCATAGCGCGTCCATCGGAGATTGAATGAATCACTTCTGCTGCGGTTTTCTGCCTGCTTTCGTGTAGATTATAGCATTAGAATACTCTGGTCAACCCTTTTCAGCTTGAGAAGGACATCTATCTGGATATTTGAGGAGGTATAAGGTCGATTAGGCTTCGCATACGCATTTTGTTAGCAAATGTACGGCACAATTGGCGAAAATGCCAAACTTGTAAGGCCTGCCCTAGGTGCAAATGTGCTTAGAATTAAACAATATTTTTGCTACTGACCTACGCTCAGCCTGAGCAATCCTAGGGTGTATGCAACTCAATTTCGTCGGTCGTGATTTGACCGCTCAAAAAGTCCACAGGTCCGTACCTGTTGAAATATCGCATTTTCGAAGGGTCTCGTAAAATTACTTTGGCCGTTAATTTTTACTTGGGGGATAGTGCCGAGTAGATAAGTGCAAAAAAGAATGAAAATATATATTTGGTATACTGAGAAACAAGCATTATCCGAGTTAGCGTAAACGTCAGTTTTGCATAGCGCGTCCATCGGAGATTGAATGAATCACTTCTGCTGCGGTTTTCTGCCTGCTTTCGTGTAGATTATAGCATTAGAATATTCTGGTCAACCCTTTTCAGCTTGAGAAGGACATCTATCTGGATATTTGAGGAGGTATACGGTCGATTAGGCTTCGCATACGCATTTTGTTAGCAAATGTACGGCACAATTGGCGAAAATGCCAAACTTGTAAGGCCTGCCCTAGGTGCAAATGTGCTTAGAATTAAACAATATTTTTGCTACTGACCTACGCTCAGCCTGAGCAATCCTAGGGTGTATGCAACTCAATTTCGTCGGTCGTGATTTGACCGCTCAAAAAGTCCACAGGTCCGTACCTGTCGAAATATCGCATTTTCGAAGGGTCTCGTAAAATTACTTTGGCCGTTAATTTTTACTTGGGGGATAGTGCCGAGTAGATAAGTGCAAAAAAGAATGAAAATATATATTTGGTATACTGAGAAACAAGCATTATCCGAGTTAGCGTAAACGTCAGTTTTGCATAGCGCGTCCATCGGAGATTGAATGAATCACTTCTGCTGCGGTTTTCTGCCTGCTTTCGTGTAGATTATAGCATTAGAATACTCTGGTCAACCCTTTTCAGCTTGAGAAGGACATCTATCTGGATATTTGAGGAGGTATAAGGTCGATTAGGCTTCGCATACGCATTTTGTTAGCAAATGTACGGCACAATTGGCGAAAATGCCAAACTTGTAAGGCCTGCCCTAGGTGCAAATGTGCTTAGAATTAAAAAATATTTTTGCTACTGACCTACGCTCAGCCTGAGCAATCCTAGGGTGTATGCAACTCAATTTCGTCGGTCGTGATTTGACCGCTCAAAAAGTCCACAGGTCCGTACCTGTCGAAATATCGCATTTTCGAAGGGTCTCGTAAAATTACTTTGGCCGTTAATTTTTACTTGGGGGATAGTGCCGAGTAGATAAGTGCAAAAAAGAATGAAAATATATATTTGGTATACTGAGAAACAAGCATTATCCGAGTTAGCGTAAACGTCAGTTTTGCATAGCGCGTCCATCGGAGATTGAATGAATCACTTCTGCTGCGGTTTTCTGCCTGCTTTCGTGTAGATTATAGCATTAGAATACTCTGGTCAACCCTTTTCAGCTTGAGAAGGACATCTATCTGGATATTTGAGGAGGTATACGGTCGATTAGGCTTCGCATACGCATTTTGTTAGCAAATGTACGGCACAATTGGCGAAAATGCCAAACTTGTAAGGCCTGCCCTAGGTGCAAATGTGCTTAGAATTAAACAATATTTTTGCTACTGACCTACGCTCAGCCTGAGCAATCCTAGGGTGTATGCAACTCAATTTCGTCGGTCGTGATTTGACCGCTCAAAAAGTCCACAGGTCCGTACCTGTTGAAATATCGCATTTTCGAAGGGTCTCGTAAAATTACTTTGGCCGTTAATTTTTACTTGGGGGATAGTGCCGAGTAGATAAGTGCAAAAAAGAATGAAAATATATATTTGGTATACTGAGAAACAAGCATTATCCGAGTTAGCGTAAACGTCAGTTTTGCATAGCGCGTCCATCGGAGATTGAATGAATCACTTCTGCTGCGGTTTTCTGCCTGCTTTCGTGTAGATTATAGCATTAGAATACTCTGGTCAACCCTTTTCAGCTTGAGAAGGACATCTATCTGGATATTTGAGGAGGTATAAGGTCGATTAGGCTTCGCATACGCATTTTGTTAGCAAATGTACGGCACAATTGGCGAAAATGCCAAACTTGTAAGGCCTGCCCTAGGTGCAAATGTGCTTAGAATTAAAAATATTTTTGCTACTGACCTACGCTCAGCCTGAGCAATCCTAGGGTGTATGCAACTCAATTTCGTCGGTCGTGATTTGACCGCTCAAAAAGTCCACAGGTCCGTACCTGTTGAAATATCGCATTTTCGAAGGGTCTCGTAAAATTACTTTGGCCGTTAATTTTTACTTGGGGGATAGTGCCGAGTAGATAAGTGCAAAAAAGAATGAAAATATATATTTGGTATACTGAGAAACAAGCATTATCCGAGTTAGCGTAAACGTCAGTTTTGCATAGCGCGTCCATCGGAGATTGAATGAATCACTTCTGCTGCGGTTTTCTGCCTGCTTTCGTGTAGATTATAGCATTAGAATACTCTGGTCAACCCTTTTCAGCTTGAGAAGGACATCTATCTGGATATTTGAGGAGGTATAAGGTCGATTAGGCTTCGCATACGCATTTTGTTAGCAAATGTACGGCACAATTGGCGAAAATGCCAAACTTGTAAGGCCTGCCCTAGGTGCAAATGTGCTTAGAATTAAACAATATTTTTGCTACTGACCTACGCTCAGCCTGAGCAATCCTAGGGTGTATGCAACTCAATTTCGTCGGTCGTGATTTGACCGCTCAAAAAGTCCACAGGTCCGTACCTGTCGAAATATCGCATTTTCGAAGGGTCTCGTAAAATTACTTTGGCCGTTAATTTTTACTTGGGGGATAGTGCCGAGTAGATAAGTGCAAAAAAGAATGAAAATATATATTTGGTATACTGAGAAACAAGCATTATCCGAGTTAGCGTAAACGTCAGTTTTGCATAGCGCGTCCATCGGAGATTGAATGAATCACTTCTGCTGCGGTTTTCTGCCTGCTTTCGTGTAGATTATAGCATTAGAATACTCTGGTCAACCCTTTTCAGCTTGAGAAGGACATCTATCTGGATATTTGAGGAGGTATACGGTCGATTAGGCTTCGCATACGCATTTTGTTAGCAAATGTACGGCACAATTGGCGAAAATGCCAAACTTGTAAGGCCTGCCCTAGGTGCAAATGTGCTTAGAATTAAAAAATTTTTTTTTGCTACTGACCTACGCTCAGCCTGAGCAATCCTAGGGTGTATGCAACTCAATTTCGTCGGTCGTGATTTGACCGCTCAATGGGAGGTTTGACCTACCAAATAGGAAAACCTACTATTTGGTAGTAGTCTTGGAAAATCCAACGTCAAGGCTATTAACCTAATTGCAATGACGACTTGTCTATTTTGACTGCTATGTCGTCATTCCAACCGCGGTTAAAAAGAAAATGTCTAGAGTCTACTCCTTATCTTGCTCTAGGAGACGTTGTACATTAACCAAAACTACCACCGAAGGTGAAAAAAGCATAGAAGAGAAGAAAAAGGGGTTTCCCTTAGTTACCGCTTAAGGCCCATCCCGTGTTCCGTCATGTGCAGATCCCTGTCGAACGTGCGCATGAGCGACCCTCTCTTGTCATCACGTCTCACGTCAGCAGAAGAACGCGGATGGGCAGGGGTCCGGCGTGAGGGAGGGTATTATGTACGTTGGATTTTCCAAGACTACTACCAAATAGTAGGTTTTCCTATTTGGTAGGTTGGGAGGTACGTCAAACCTCCCAATTTGTTAGTAGTCTTGGCAAATCCAACGTCATGGCTGCATAACACATAGGAGGAGGACATCCAAGCCCAACCTACCAAAAAAACCAATGCATAAAACAAAATTTTGAATGACAAAGACACAATTTAAACAAGAGAGTTTAATAAAAGAGTGAAAAACTGAGGAGTAGCTAAAAAGAACAGTTTTAACACATGCCTGTCATTCATAGTAATGCAAAAACATAGACTTGTCTGAAACCAAAAAGGTACTGTACCCAAAACCCTTTTCTTCAAAAACCAACAAAAACACTGAACACAAGAACAAAACACAATTTTCAATGTGGCAAAAACACTTATGTACTGGAACAATACATAATCCCAAACTTGCAATCCAGTGTTGCAAACCCGTACCCCCCCCCCTTTGTCAAATAAAACGAAGGAAAAGAACGAGGGACAAGGGGGGAAGACCAGGGATCTTCGCCAGAGCACCAGGAAACACGACCCCCGAGAGCAATCACCGGCCGAGGGGGTCGAACACTGGACACGGAGAGGTAGGAGGAGATGAAGGAATTGATAGAAGACCCACAAAACCGCTGAGGCGATGGCAGGTAAGGATCGACGTGGCAGGAACCGGAAGGATCTGACATCGTGCGCAGAACCCCTACAAACAGGGTGACGGGCACGAACGGCCCGACAAACGTGGCGGCCCATCTGCACCTGCGAGAGCCTCCCACCTGTCCGAGGAGACACCCACACAGCAGTACCCGAAGGCGGCGACACAGACGCAACAGAGGAGTGCAAGGCTGACACCGGGCACAACACATGGCGAGGATGCCCACGCTGTAAAGCCTGGACGGCGAAAGGCTGGAAAGCGGGGGCCTCCCTCTCATGCGTGGTAACAAAAGGAGGGGAGGAGGCGAACGAGACGCCATGCAAGGACGGGGAGAATCGCACGCAGACCCGGGGCCGTGACAATGCCGCTAGTGCAGACACCCGATCCCCAGTGGCCAGAGCGACAAGGAAGAGTGGACGCCCGAGCAACGGAACCGGCGTAGCGGCCCTTGTGGGTGAAGCCAGAAGGACCAGAGCCCGCCCCAGATCCCACTGCGGAGGGACCTGGCGCGGAGGCGGTCGATCCCGGAAGGCAGCCGTCAGGAAGGAATCCAGCTCCTGTGGCGGAACGACCAGCGACGGACCCAAAGACCCCCCGGACGGCAGACAAGTGGGTACGTATAGCGTCGACTTGAAAGTGACGTGTACGGAAGAGGTGAAACAAGGAGCGTAGGACGAGGGAAGGAGAGCCAACTGGCAGGCGAGTGGCCCGTAGCCACCTAGTAAAAGACCTCCAGCGGGACCCGTAAGTCCTCCAAGGAGAAGACGGCCAGGAACGCTGCAGGAAGTCAGTCAGGGCCCGGCCGGGGACCGGGAGCCACCGTGCCTCATGAACAAGCACGATGCGAAGGCCAACGAGGTCCGCAGGTCCCCAACCTAGCCCAAGTGGAAGCCGGAGACAGGTAGAGGAACCGGACCCGGGCACCACCGCGGCAACCGGGCGGACCAAGCCCGTGCCGGCCACAGAAGCGCGAGGAGCCAGACGCAGCCGTGGTACAGCCACAGCCTCGCGAGGACTGGGCATCAACAGCGCGTCCGGTGGCGGAAAGATGTATATCGACCGCCACCTGTACCAGGCTACCATGAAAGCGTCCGGACCCCCCCGGAGCGCGAGGCCGGAGGGAGAGGTCCAAAGACAACTGGCGCGGCACCCCCGATGCGAACAAGGCGACCTCCGGAACACCTCAGGAAGCCGCGAGGTCGGCGAACACAGTCCGTTTCATCGCCCATTCTACAAGAACGCCCTGCCCTCTCGACAGGGCGGCCGCCCACAGGGTGGCAGGCCCGGGCAGGGAGGAGGCATGCAAGGAGAAGGGGTGTTGGTCCGCGAGGAAGAACAACTCCACCGAGACCCCCAATAGAGTCAACGACCTGGAGGATCCCCGCATAAGGAAACAGGGGACAGCTTGTCTGAGTGTCCAACCCGAAGGCCACCGACTTACCCCGAAGGGCCAGCGCGTGGTCCCGCAGGAAGAACAGTCCGAGGGCATAGACAGGTAAGTGGAGGGAGACCCACCCATCTGCCGGGAAGGGGACGTCCCAGGTTCGATCGGGAACCTCACCCAACCTCGCTTGACGTATCTGTGGCTACCCAGACCGTCGGCGGGGGGGCGGTCCAGGGCACAGCCGCAGAGAGCGAGCCCCGAGCAACCCAGCGACCGAAGCGTCTGCGAACGGTACGCGGGAGCGGCAGGAGCCGATCCATAGGGGCAACGGAAACACCGCGGTGCCCATGAGGAGGAGGCGGAGTAGCCAGAGGCTCCCTAAGGGAAGGGGCAGAGCGGCCCAATGCAGCGAACCCACGAACGAGTCCCAGAGCCACCCCGGGAGGGAGACCGAGTGCAACACGGCGAAGACCTTCCACCGAAGGTGCACCCCGGCCGGCAGACCCCGGGTCACCGTAGCGCCGGACAAAACCCATGCGAGACCGACCCATGGCACGACACGCGACGGGGTCAAGCGTGACTTGGGAACATCGAAGGGGAACCCTAACCGTGCGATGGTGCGAACGACTGTGAGGGCGTCGCCAATGCACAGTCCTAGGGCTTCGGAAACGACCAACCAATCGGCCAAGGAAAACAGGAGCTGGGGCCCGCTCCTGAGGAGAGGACCCAGAGCCTGCCCCACCAGTGCGGAGAAGATCCGCGGCGCGATGTGGAGACCGAAGGGAAGGCCGTCGAACAGGAACACACGATCGGAAGTCCGAACGGCCAAGAATCGCTGGAAGCGAGGATGGAGAGGAACGAGCCAAGACGCATCCTGGAGGGCCAGCGACACTACCCACGACAGAGGGCACAGGGCCAGGCGTACCAGGGGTATCGGCAGCATCCGAAACCGTGTGTGCACGATGTGCCCGTTGAGGGCCGACAGATCCACCACCGGTCGCATCGCGTCGCAGTTCGTCGACGGTACCAGAAAGACACGGGAGAGGAAAACCGGGTGACCAGCGGTCAACTCCCTCGACGCTACCCAGCTCGGGCATGGAAGTGAACACGTGGGCCACCTCTGAAGAGACGGGCCGGCGTCGGTGACAAGAGCGGAGTGGGGGTCTGGACGTCCACCTCCAGGTGAGACCCCTCCGCGCAACCCGCCGCCCCCAACGTCCCTCGCGGCTACCGAGGGGCGCAAGGGCGAAAACAACCCGAGGGAGCACCCGAGAGGAGGGGAGCGACCCGGTCGGCCAGGCGAGAAGGAGAACAAGGAGGCCGACCCAGAGAACTACACATTGTGTTGACGTGGAGGTACCCCCGGTACGGGCCGTGCGGGCATGAGCGCCACGTTGACCTCCTCTACTCCCCACCCCCAACCTAGTCAAAAAGGGCGGGCCACCCCAACCCGGCGCGGGGCTGACCCCGTCGAAGGGTGGCCGGAAGTGGAAGGCCGGCCAGCCCCGACACGGCGGGGATGAAAGGGGCAAGAACAGAAGTGCGAGGCGGAACCGACGCACTGGCCTGCAACGTCCCAGTCCTGCGCCCGTGCAAGGCGGCAGCACTTGCAGCAGCACCCCGAAGAGGACCGGCAGAAGGACGGGACTGAGAAGACCCCGCGCGCGACACAGCGCGTCGGTGCGTGACGTAAGCAGGGTCCGCAACGACACAGCGCGTCGTCGCGTGTCGGAAGCAGGGGCCGCCGACAGAGAAGCGTAGCAGTCCCAAGCATCCTGCATAAAAAAACCCGACGTATATAGCGCAGAGTACAACAAACCCTGACGAATATCCAAGGGGGCCGGCCGGCAGAACGAGGACCGTACCGTCGGGCGGCGCCGAGTTGCCGCGCACAAAACCGCCTTCAGCTCGGGAACCAAAGACACCGCGAGCCGAAGGTGGACCCGCTGAACGCGGTCCAAACCCTCGCGAAGAACGCCTGGCGCAGACGCCTCGAAAAGCCGCAGGCGGTGAACAGACGTCTGGAGGGAACCTAAAGACAAGACAATAAGTCCGTCACCCTCTGTCGCAAGGGAAAAACCTTGGCGACAGAGGGCCGATCCGGGTGAGAGAAGAACGGGGCAGCAATAGAACAAAGTTCAAGAACGGGCGCGCTCATCCAGGACCAGAACGCGCCGTCCAACCCGCCGACAGACACAAGAGGAGGCAAAATCAGTGATGACTGATGACTGAGGAGGGACTGAAGGAGAGCCGTCGACGGATCGATGTGTGAAGTCGAAGGCCTCAGCAAACCAGGCCTCCAATGGGAGAGGGTGACCGAGCATGATGGCTAAGCCAGGCGTACCGGCGTCGCACAAACCTGTCCCATAGGAGGCCAGACCCGTCAACACAGCCAGGGACTGAACAGCCGGAAGGATGTCAGGGCGGCTGAAGTCTGACCAGAGCGTAGGCCTGCAGAAAGGAGGGGGACCGTAGCAGGGGTAGGTAGGGTGAGGCGCGGAGGGTGAGTCACCGCCAAGAAGCGCGAGAAGAGGGAGGCTTCCATCGACTCCAAGCGCCCGTCGAAGCGTGACTCAACCCAGCCCTGCATAGCCGACAATCGATCCGAGAGAGGCGACCTCCCCCCCAGATTGGTCGGCCCGCAGGGGCGAGCGTGAGCGTGAGCGAGACCCACGACACGAACCAGCAGCGTCGCGGCGGCCCAAGGAAGGCGAGCGACAACGGTTGTGTCGCCGTTGAGGGACTCGTCCCCGATCACGAACGGCCGAGGGGGAAACAGCACCATCCCCCTCTTCCAGCGACACGTCAGCTACTGAGAAAGGGGACCCCGAAACCTCGCGAAACCCCACCGAGGCAAGAGGAGGGGTACTTCCCTGGCGAGACGGTAAGTGAAGGTCAGGAAGAGAAGAATGAGGAGGAGCAGGACGACGGGAGTGGGAAGGCTGGCCGGGTGAAAGGAGGCCAGAAGGAGCCGCGGGGGGAAACAGAGCAAGGATCCCCGGGGCTGAGATAACAGGGCGGCCCGACACCGAGGTGGAGGAGGGAGGGACCTCCAGCGTGGGACGAGACCGTGAAGGAAGAATAGGCACTGAAGCAGGTGAAGTAGAAGCAACGACATCCAGGCGGACCCTCCTGGACAGTGTAGGAGGAGGGAGCAGAGGGCCAGCTACAGCATGAACAACCGCGCGCGGAGAGGACAACGTAAGAGGAAGTCGTCTGGGCTGGGGAAGCGGGCGGAAGGGAGTAGAGCCCCTATCCGTAGAGGCCAGGGGAGGGCGCACAGGGGCAGAGCCGCTAACCCCGGCCTCAGGGCGAGAACCATGACGAGGGCGATGGGTGTCGTCAAGGCGATCAGGAGGACGACGAGTGGCAGTAGAGGACGGACGACGACGAGGCGAGCGAGAGCGTGGACGGAGCTGGGGAACCCCCCGACGATGGGACGACCGGCTGCGGGACCCAGGGGAGAGGGCCCGAGCAGGGAGAGGGCCAGGTGAACGGCCTTCAGTCGGGTCAGGGATACTCAGGGCGACGCGGATCCGGTCGGCAACAAAGGCCGGGGAACGGTGGTCCACAGTCCTAATGTGGCGGGAGACCATCGTCCACACCGACGGAAGGGAAGCAGAGGCCACAGCCGCCGCCGAGGAACCAGGGCCATGGTGCAGCATACCCACCAGGGCCAGACACGTGCCACACAGAGCAGGGAGGTAGGCCGTAGAGGACACACAGAGCGAGTGGCGCAAGCAGGACTTGTGGCTCTCCAAGCACGGGGAGCGACAACCAAGGCGAAAGCAAGGCAGCCTACCTGCACAAGAAGAACACACACCATAATCAGCACGTCGAAGGAGTAAGTGGAGAGAATGTCCAAGAAGAACCAGGGAAGGAGCATGGGGAAACAGGAACACACGTGCAAACAGGTATCCGTACTCACCCTAAACTGGGAGCACAGAGGTAGGTGAGGAGGGCAGCCGAGGCGGAAGAGCACTAGCAGAACCTGCAAAGATGGAGAAAGTGTTAACCACCACTCAACATCTTACATGCAGGGCCTATAACACCAGTAAAGTGCATACACCAATATAGTATCAGGCAACAAGATGACATAAAAAAAGTCAATAGTGAAAGCCAACTATTACCGCAAATTTGCGGGCCAATGGAGGCATAACCATACCGACACCACCCTCCCGGGACCCCCCAACGATCTCCGCAAATTTGCGGGGAGCCGAAACGTCCCAGAGGACCGAATCTAGCTCCCGCAAATTTGCGGGACCGGCCGAGATGGTCCGGCGCCGAAAAAAGCGAGAGGAGCGTCTAGGGAATACCAAAAAAGGCCACAAAAAATGCGTCATCTCCTTATGAACTCCAAGCAATGATGGCCATCAAGCTGAGCAGTGTCTTCCTTGAATTTATCCTGACTCAACCGGTAAAGGGAGAGGCAAGGAAGACACACCAGGGGAGAGGAGGCACATCCCCCAGGAACCACCCAACCCACAGAGATAGAGCAAAGCCCATGAGGAGAAGTGGCAGGGAGGGTGGTTTGGCACAAACAGGGGCCCCCGTGGGGTACCCCTGGATTGGGCAAAAGGCTATGAAAGGATGGAGGTGAAAACAGGAAGGGAAAACAAAAACCAGTAAATGAAACTGGTGAGAAAAAGGGTGGCCTAGCCGTAAGCAGAGAATGTGTCAGGGGCGAAAAACCCTGTGGTGTGAAAGAGGGGCCCCCGTGGGGTACCCCTGGAGTATCACGAACCACCTGTCGCCCAGGCCCTTGAGACACAGTGAAGGACTCGAAAGGGGGGACTCGGGAATAACGCTAATAATGCGGCCGACACAAACTCTACAAACAGCACCGCCACCAACGAAATCTCAGATTGTTTACCAACGGTACACCTAGGCTATGAAAAAATGAAAACTCAGAGGGGCATAGCAATTCCTGAATGAGAAAACGAGCTAGGCTAAATTAAGCTAAAAGCTAAACTATGCCCAGACTAACAGGAAAAAAGAATATGAAAAGAGAAAGAATGAAAAACATATACGAGGAACGCCAGGCGCCCCCGTACCTTCGGTAGGCTATTTCCACACGCGTCTCCATTATACACACTTAGGGGCCCATTTACGTGTGCCCTAGATCACGTAACATCTGTCTAACAAAAAAGAAGGCCAGATAAGCCGAAACGAACCTAAACAGGGTGAATTAAAGGAGCACAACAAAAGCGACTTCATTCAATGGAGCGCGTGAAAAAATGATGACAAGAGAGGGTCGCTCATGCGCACGTTCGACAGGGATCTGCACATGACGGAACACGGGATGGGCCTTAAGCGGTAACTAAGGTAAACCCCTTTTTCTTCTCTTCTATGCTTTTTTCACCTTCGGTGGTAGTTTTGGTTAATGTACAACGTCTCCTAGAGCAAGATAAGGAGTAGACTCTAGACGTTTTCTTTTTAACCGCGGTTGGAATGACGACATAGCAGTCAAAATAGACAAGTCGTCATTGCAATTAGGTTAATAGCCTTGACGTTGGATTTGCCAAGACTACTAACAAATAAAGTCCACAGGTCCGTACCTGTCGAAATATCGCATTTTCGAAGGGTCTCGTAAAATTAATTTGGCCGTTAATTTTTACTTGGGGGATAGTGCCGAGTAGATAAGTGCAAAAAAGAATGAAAATATATATTTGGTATACTGAGAAACAAGCATTATCCGAGTTAGCGTAAACGTCAGTTTTGCAGTGTGTCCATCGGAGATTGAATTAATCACTTCTGCTGCGGTTTTCTGCCTGCTTTCGTGTAGATTATAGCATTAGAATACTCTGGTCAACCCTTTTCAGCTTGAGAAGGACATCTATCTGGATATTTGAGGAGGTATACGGTCGATTAGGCTTCGCATACGCATTTTGTTAGCAAATGTACGGCACAATTGGCGAAAATACCAAACTTGTAAGGCCTGCCCAAGGTGCAAATGTGCTTAGAATTAAACAATATTTTTGCTACTGACCTACGCTCAGCCTGAGCAATCCTAGGGTGTATGCAATTCAATTTTGTCGGTCGTGATTTGACCGCTCAAAAAGTCCACAGGTCCGTACCTGTTGAAATATCGCATTTTCGAAGGGTCTCGTAAAATTACTTTGGCCGTTAATTTTTACTTGGGGGATAGTGCCGAGTAGATAAGTGCAAAAAAGAATGAAAATATATATTTGGTATACTGAGAAACCAGCATTATCCGAGTTAGAGTAAACGTCAGTTTTGCTCAGCGCGTCCATTGGAGATTGAATGAATCACTTCTGCGATTTTCTGCCTGCTTTCGTGTAGATTATAGCATTAGAATACTCTGGTCAACCCTTTTCAATTTGAGAAGGACATCTATCTGGATATTTGAGGAGGTATAAGGTCGATTAGGCTTCGCATACAAATTTTGTTAGCAAATGTACGGCACAATTGGCGAAAATGCCAAACTTGTCCTGCCCTAGGTGCAAATGTGCTTAGAATTAAAAAATATTTTTGGTACTGACCTACGCTCAGCCTGAGCAATCCTAGGGTGTATGCAACTCAATTTCGTCGGTCGTGATTTGACCGCTCAAAAAGTCCACAGGTCCGTACCTGTTGAAATATCGCATTTTCGAAGGGTCTCGTAAAATTACTTTGGCCGTTAATTTTTACTTGGGGGATAGTGCCGAGTAGATAAGTGCAAAAAAGAATGAAAATATATATTTGGTATACTGAGAAACAAGCATTATCCGAGTTAGCGTAAACGTCAGTTTTGCATAGCGCGTCCATCGGAGATTGAATGAATCACTTCTGCTGCGGTTTTCTGCCTGCTTTCGTGTAGATTATAGCATTAGAATACTCTGGTCAACCCTTTTCAGCTTGAGAAGGACATCTATCTGGATATTTGAGGAGGTATACGGTCGATTAGGCTTCGCATACGCATTTTGTTAGCAAATGTACGGCACAATTGGCGAAAATACCAATCTTGTAAGGCCTGCCCTAGGTGCAAATGTGCTTAGAATTAAACAATATTTTTGCTACTGACCTACGCTCAGCCTGAGCAATCCTAGGGTGTATGCAATTCAATTTTGTCGGTCGTGATTTGACCGCTCAAAAAGTCCACAGGTCCGTACCTGTTGAAATATCGCATTTTCGAAGGGTCTCGTAAAATTACTTTGGCCGTTAATTTTTACTTAGGGGATAGTGCCGAGTAGATAAGTGCAAAAAAGAATGAAAATATATATTTGGTATACTGAGAAACAAGCATTATCCGAGTTAGCGTAAACGTCAGTTTTGCATAGCGCGCCCATCGGAGATTGAATTAATCACTTCTGCTGCGGTTTTCTGCCTGCTTTCGTGTAGATTATAGCATTAGAATATTCTGGTCAACCCTTTTCAGCTTGAGAAGGACATCTATCTGGATATTTGAGGAGGTATATGGTCGATTAGGCTTCGCATACGAATTTTGTTAGCAAATGTACGGCACAATTGGCGAAAATGCCAAACTTGTCCTGCCCTAGGTGCAAATGTGCTTAGAATTAAAAAATATTTTTGGTACTGACCTACGCTCAGCCTGAGCAATCCTAGGGTGTATGCAACTCAATTTCGTCGGTCGTGATTTGACCGCTCAAAAAGTCCACAGGTCCGTACCTGTTGAAATATCGCATTTTCGAAGGGTCTCGTAAAATTACTTTGGCCGTTAATTTTTACTTGGGGGATAGTGCCGAGTAGATAAGTGCAAAAAGAATGAAAATATATATTTGGTATACTGAGAAACAAGCATTATCCGAGTTAGCGTAAACGTCAGTTTTGAGCAGGGCCTCCATCAGAGTTTCAATGAATCGCTACTGCTGCGGTTTTCTGCCTGCTTTCGTATTGCTTGTAACATTAGAATACGCTGGTCAACCCTTTTCGGCTTGAGAAGGACATCTACCTATATATTTGAGGATGTATAATGTCGATTAGGCTTTGCATACGCATTTCGTTAGCAATTGTACGGCACAATTGGCGTAAATGCCAAACTTGTAAGCCCTGCCCTAGGTGCAAATGTGCTTAGAATTCAAAAATATTTTTGCTACTGACCTACGCTCAGCCTGAGCAATCGTAGGGTGTATGCAACTCAATTTCGTCGGTCGTGATTTGATTGCTCAAAAAAAAATCATTTTCGAAGGGTCTCGTAAAATTACTTTGGCCGTTTTTTTTTTTGCCAAGTAGAAAATTGCAAAAAAAGAACGAAAATATATATCTGTTATTCTGAGAAACAAGCATTATCCGAGTTTGCGTAAACGTCAGTTTTGCGCAGCGCCTCCATCGGAGTTCCAATGAATCGCATCTGCTGCGGTTTTCTGCCATCTTTCGTGTAGATTATAGCATTAGAATACTCTAGTCAACCCTTTTCTGCTTGAGAGAGACATACACCTGGATATTTGAGGAGGTATACGGTCGATTAGGCTTCGCATACACATTTTGTTAGCAAATGTACTGCACAATTGGCGAAAATGCCAAACTTGTGAGCCCTGCCCTGGGTGCAAATGTGCTTTGAATTTAATAATTTGTTTTGCTACTGATCTAAGCTCAGCCTGAGCAATCCTAGGGTGTATTCAACTCAATTTCGTCGGCCGTGATTTAACCCCTCAAATATTGGATTTTCGGAGGGATCTCAAAACATTATTTTGGCTTTTAATTTTTACTTTAGGGATAGTGCCGAGTAAACAGAAAATAAATACGTCATAGTATCTTGAAATGGTTAAGGGGGTATGCTTTTTTCGTTGGCCTATTTTATTATATATTAATAATTTCCTCGCTATTCCTCCATCAAGCTGGAAACAAAACACCCCCCAGAGATACATACTGTATGTAGGCTACATACATCCATAGAAAGATGTCCCGGCCAAAGGCCGGTTCCTCCTAAAATTACAGGCTCGCTATACCTCGCCAGGAATAAATAAACCCCTAAATGGCACGAAAGGTCTAAATATTGACAAAGAAATGCGATGAAAGGTCATACAATCGCCACATTAATTGAATGAACGTCTATAAATTCTCGTAACTAATGAGACAAAAAGGCGTGCTGCCTGTACCGATCGTGTCTCCCCCAAAGCCTAAAGAGTGACAGAGTTAAATTCAAGGGACGTTGGGGTCAAAATGTCTGGACACACAGTTTAAAGCAGTCTAAGTTGTAGGATGAAGGATTGATTGATTGAGGGAGGGAGTTCCAGGGTTCACTTGTTGAGTAGAAGAAAAACAGAAAATGTGCTAATTCTTTGGTTGGAGAGTTTGACAGAGTAGGAGTTGTACTGTGTTGAAAGGCGGGTGCCTTGTACTCACTGCAAGGGAGGGGGTATGCACTGAGAGAGCTCTGAAGAACACTGATTGTTGTAATAGAGATAGAAGAGAGAAAAAGATGCAACATTGCGGTGCATAGATAGAGATTGTAGGGAACCTGTAAGAGGAAGCGAGTTGATGAGGCGAAATGCTTTTGACTACTCTTTCGAGAAGTGTGGTATGGGTGGAAACTCCCCACACATGCGAACAATACTCATACATGGGCGCACTGTGCCCCTATACAGAGCAAGAAGCTGGGCGTGGGTGATGAACCCCCGAAGGCGGTTGAGCACTCCTAACTTCTGGGAAGCTGTTTTTAGCAAGAACGGTAATATTAAATTCATTATAAACTACGAATCTCAAAAACTCTGGAGGAAATAAAAAACGAGATACTAGTATAGGGTACACTTTACTATACATTATACATAAATGAGGTGACACAGGGTAAGGGTAAGCAGGGGGTGTGGGGGGTGTTGTAAGGTGTTGCTCAGGCGTTGCTCAGGCCCTATGTACTCACCAGGAGGAGGGGGGGGGGGGGGGGGGGGCGCAGAGGTCCAGCCTTGCCCCTGACTGAGCTTCCCTGTCAACCCACTAGCAATTTGTCCTGTATGCAAGAATTCTGACCATTTGTACATTTGGTATCACCATTGTGTCTTGTGTATTCCCTGTTCTTGCTCTGTCTTGAGTCGGCAACCCCCAAGAAAAAAAAATAAAAATAAAAATAATAGAGGAAAATTAAAATAACAATAGGAAAAGTGGGGATTGGGCCTGAGCATATAGATAGATAGATAGATAGATAGATAGACGTCCCGTTTGATTGACTCGACATGCTCACATTACTGCTCCAATATTCGATATGTGTATTGATTTTTTACACTGACATCAGTAAATCAGACTACATAAGGTTAGGCTAGGTTGAAAGACAGGTGTGGCCATATGTACAAACGGCGATTCCGGTTTGTATCAAATAAATTCGCTATCCACCACACCATGCATCCCCTTCGTACAGTGGCGCTAATAAGTCATGTCTCAGCTGTCATTCCGTTTGGCTTGCTCTGTGCTGTATTAATGTCTGTCAGATGTTGAATAAGGTGGGTAAGTGTAGGAACATGTTTGTATATTTCACTCGATATGAAGAATTGAAGCTTAGATATTGCTGATACCAATGATTGATCAAAACATACTTGGTGCCGAAACATCACTTATTAGCGCGACTGTACATAGATTGATAGAAATGGTTTATAATGCCTAGGTTGGACAACTTTCTCCATGACTTTATTTATAACATTTTTTAAGGGGAGATGGGTAGTTTTTCTGGGCCCTTTTCTGCTTTATGTTTAGCCCCATTATTTTTCAGATTTTATGACGTTCGGCCCACGAGTTTGGCGATGTTAAGACCTTTCGCCCCATTTCTTTGTCAATATTAATACTTTTTGTGTCATTTAGGTGTCGATTTTTTCCTGGCGAGCGATAGCGAGCCTGTAATTTAAGAGGAACTGGCCTTTGGCCGGGAAATTTTTCTATCGAAAAATGTACAAATTTATCTTCGGGGGAGTTTTTTTAAAGCTTGATGGAGGTCTAGGGAGGAAACTAATACATATAATCAAAAGATAGAAATTTTGTAGTCCTCAAAATGGCGTTATGGTGAGAGTTGTGCATCCGTGTATTCTAAAGTGCCTCTGCCTACACCGAATTCGTTGAAGTGTTTGGTGTTACGTTACTGCCCTGTACAATTATTATCATTAAGCCGGTATCACACAAGCTCTTTTTCCCCTTAACATTTATCCTCAACACTAGTCTGGCAGCTTAACCCTTCTTTGGCGGCACCCGGCATATGTCGAGTGAAATAAATATGGCCTATGTAGCGGGGCCCGGCTATTGTCGAATGCAATTTTGAGGATGTAATGTGCTCTGAGAGAGAGCGGAGTGGTGGGAGGAGCATAGATTACCTCCTGACCGCTCGCCACGGCCGCCGTGGACCTACTGAGATTTACTGCACCCTCCTCCACCCTCTCTCCCTCGCTACATACGTAATTATATAAAGAAATTGCCGTATTTTACCGTTTTTGCCCTTCGGTTGCACGATCGTTGCAAGACAACCAGTGATCGTAGAAGGATGGTTCGGGTGTCATTGGAAAGCTCAATTTACGCCCTTTGAGGGATACATGCTTGTATTACGCTCTGGGTCTTGTTTATGCATGAAAAAGAGCACGGTAACAACCCCATTTATGGTAAAAAAAAAAACGCTGGGCGGCACGGTCAAATATACCGCCCCGCCCGCTAAATAAGGGTTAAGGGATCAACATTTAAAATATTTCGGTTACCTAAGTTCATTTACCATCAGTCTAGTTTCCGATACTAGTGCAAACTATTTCAGAAATGTTGCCAGAAATTTTTTGATCATCCAATGTTGAGTATAAAATCTCTCGTGTGATACCGGCTTTATACATCAAGGAGAGTCGGGAACGGGTCCGGGGAACTGTTAATAACCAATGCAGGTATCGATATTAACCCCTTCTGTACCATCGACGTCCTTTTTTATTCTCTTCTGGCTACTATACTAATCGATTTTAGTCAATTTAGGAAGGATCTCGAGCTATTAACGAGCTTCAAACTATCTCAATCATCCAACCCTTTTAACTCCCACAGATCCTTCCTAAGCTGAATAAAATAGTCTAAGTATAGCTAGAATAAAATATAACAGAAGAGGTTAAGGGTTGCCCTCAGTATCAAGCAACATTAATGATGTAAATAATGCTCCTTTGTTCACTCCAAGCTACATACCGGTACAGTCACTTATTAAAAAATCGTGGACCCCTTCCGTTTTTGTTTATGAAATTATAACTATCTGGATTGATTTATGGATGGAACTTGCTTATCAATAAATGGTATGTATTGTTTTGTAGTTGATGCGTAGACAATGATATTCATAAATTCGTTTCCGGAGATATACTGTACTAGCATAAATAGAAATAGGTGAGGTCCACGATTTTTTATGAGTGACTGTACATATTGTTGGCATTGTTTTATTAAAGGGGGGATGGTTCGTTTTTCTGGCCTCCCTTCTCCCTCATGTTTAACCCCATTAGTTTTCAGATTTTAAGACGTTCGCCTCCTTAGTTTAGCCCCATTTCGTTGTCAATTTTAAGACTTTTTGTGTCAAATTTTCCTGGTGAGCTATAACGAGCCTGTAATTTTAAGAGAAATTGGCCTTCGGCCGGGACTTTTTTCTACCGAAAAATATACACATTTATCTTGAAAGGGGGTCTAGGGAGTTTTTTTTGTTATGGTCTAGTGAGGAAACTACAAATATTTTTTGTTATGGTCTAGTGAGGAAACTACAAATATTTTCAAAATACATATAAATAAACCAATAAATACGGCCATCCCCCCTTAAGCTAACAACTCTCCATAATAACTATCGTAGGTGGCTTGGTTTGAGTGGTTATATTATGTTTACCCTTTCAGTACCGCCATTTTAACTTAATTCGGACTACTGTTAGATGATCTTATTCAGTTTATAAAGGGCCTCCAGCGATTAAAAGGCTTCGAACTATCACACTCCACCCTTATTACAACCACAGTTCCTTTTTAAACTGCACAAAATCGTGTAAATATAGCTATAAAGTCAAATTAAATAGACGTCGCCGTTACAGAAGAGGTTAACAGTCCTTCAATACCAGTCAGAAGCTGTGACCGCGTACAAAAACAATACATTCTATTTTTTATTAATTTCACCACGACACCAAACACCTCCAATGAAGTTAAAGAAAGCATATATTATGTGATCCACCAGGATTCGAACCCAGGTTATAACACACAGATTTTTAGACACCTTAACCATTACACCAAGACAGTTTGAGATTATCTGCATGAATTATGTTGAAGGCAATAACAAGCTTGTCCACGATATAGAAAACTCTCATAGGGGGGTGTCACACGATCGCATTTTCCAGCAATTTTTGATGGGCAAGTTTTTTCTCGTGCTATTTTGAGGCTCTTTCGCATTGGATTCGGAATTGGTAGATTATAGCCGGAGTCACACGAGCGTTTTTCGAGCAATTTTATGGGCAATTATGGTCTGCAGCTTAAAAAATACAGTTTATCCGAATTCAGCCGCCTAACATAAATCTACCTTCAATCTAGTTACCAATACCAGCGCAAAAATGTCCCTAAATGATACGAGAAAAAACTTGCTCATGGAAAATTGACGGAAAAATCGCTCGTGTGACAGCGGCTTATGTTTGGTCGTTCATTTCTTATGGCATTTACATTTTGAAGCTGCCAGACTACAATTGCCCGTAAAAATTAACGGAAAACTAGCTCGTGTGACACCGCCTATATACTCTGTTTCTATGTCTTGCAAACTTGTCGATATACCCGATGGAATTGACCACTTTCGAGTTTCATGCTATAAGGAAGTTGGTGCCGTAAACATCGATTTTAAACGGAAAAGTAATATTATTTTAGGCTTGAGATGGATAAGAAGTATGTTGAATTTGATTTGATGTGGTTATAAATGTACTACAACCGTATTTTAGCTGGTAATTCTGCTAAATATCGATGTCTACAGCTCCAACTTCCTTATAGCCCAAAACTCGCAAGTGGTCAATTATCCGCCTGTAACGTGCTAGTGGATTTTGTTAAGGGGGGATGGGCCGGTTTTCTGGACCACTTTCTCCCTCATGTTTATCCCCATTAGTTTTCAGATGTTAAGATGTTTGCCCCATTAGTTAGTCGATTTTAAAACCTTTCGCCCCATTTCTTCGTCAATATTTAGACCTTTCGTGCTATTTAGTTGTCGATTTTTTTCCTGGCGAACGATAGTGAGCCTGTAATGTTGGAAGAATTCGGCCGGGACATTTTTCTACCGAAAAATGTACAAATTAATCTAGTAGGGGGTTCTAATGGATGCTTTTTTTTTTTTTTTAATTTGATGGAGGTCAAGGGAGGAAACTAGAAAAATAATGAATACATGCACAAATCGCCCAAAAAATGAACCAAGTTCCTTTGTCTTTGTCTGGTGTCGTTCCTGTTTTGGTTTGTTTATGTTGCAAGTTTTACATTTTAATACCCGGGACTTGCTTCCGAACACCTGATATAAGTAACACGTACCCGTTCTTAACCCTTTCAAGCTCCAATACGCGTTCCTGTTCTTTTTCCTGGCTACTATTAGACGATTTTATTCAGATTAGTAACGGTATGCGGAAGTCAAAGGGTTGATTGAGATAGTATTTACCCTTTTAATACCCACAGATACTTCCTGAGCTGCATACAATCGTCTAATGATAGGCAAAATAAACTGCTAAAACGCATCAGAGCTTCAAAGGGTTAACATTAATCATCAATTACAAACCCCAATGTACTTGAATAACGTCGCCGGTACAGAAGGGGTTAAGGGGAGGTATTTAGTTTGTTCCCTAGACCTCCATCAAGCTTAAAATTACACCCCCTTGAGTCCCTTTCAAGATAAATATGTACATTTTTCGGTAGAAAAATGTCCCGGCCGTAGGCCGGTTCCTCTTAAATTACAGGCTCGCTATCGCTCGCCAGGATAAAATCGACACCTGAATTGCACGAAAGGTCTTAATATGGGATGAAAGTTCTTAAAATCGCTAAACTAATGGGGCAAACGTTTTATAATATCAAAAGCAATGGGGCTAAACATGAGGGAGAAAGGGGTAAAGAAAAAATATCCCTCAAGTGGAGATCTCCCCTTAAGGGTTGTCCACAGTATCAAGCAACATTAACCCCTTCTGTACCGGTGATGTACTATTCATAATATGCTGGTAACTATTAAACGATTTTGTACAGCTTAGGAAGGACGTCTACTCATTAAAAGTGTACAGATTATCTCAATGAATTCTTTTAGCTACCATATAATATATCCCCTTCCTAAGCTTCATAAAATCGTCTAAATGTAGCTGAAAGGAAATTAAAATGACGTCGCCGGTAAAGAAGGGGGGGGGGGGGCTATAGTGTCTTTTTAAACCTAGCTTAAGGGGAGTGACCTGTTTTTGTTCTGTCCTTTTCTATCTTTCTCTGGCTTGTATCCATTTGGCCCCATTCAGCCTACTGTTTTAAGACGTTTATCCCCATCCAGGTGTCAATTTTTTACTGGTGAGCGGTAGCGAGCCAGCATATTTTTTATTTTTGTTTGACACCAGGCTAAATTTATAAATTTTTCGATAGAAAAATATCTCCGGCGAATTCTGGCGAAGCCGGATTTCTTCATATAATGCTGGCTCGCTATCGCTCGCCAGGAAGAAATCGACACCTGGATGGGGAGAAACGTCTTAAAACAGTAGGCTGAATGGGGCTGAATGGATACAAGCCAGAGAAAGAGAAAAAAGGACAGAAAAAACAAAAAGCAGGTCACCCCCCTTAAACCTAAGTCACAATATATTATTACGATTTGTACCGGATGTTGAAGCGAGGATGTCCGTTCCTGCAGAGCCGTCTAGAGGGACAATTATACCAACCTATATCCTGTTTCTTTTCATCTGACGGTAGATTGCAAAGTTCCCACCATGATGTATCGGTTATTTTGAAGATTTGGTAGTGCAATGTGGTGTTAATTATATAAACTTGGTCTTAGTATGTTGCACAGACATAGACGTTTCTTAGTTTCCCCATTAAGTATCGGGAAATTAGCTGCTAAGGGATTCAATTGATCGTCAGATGAAAAGAAACAGGGTGTAGTGGCAGTAACCGCCATGTTGCAGACCTTGCGTGGTTACCGTTGTTAAGGGGAGACTGACCGTTTGTTTGGTCTATTAATTAATGTATTCATATATTTTTATAGTTTCCTCCCTAGACCTCCATCAAGCTTAGAAAAACACCCCCTAGACCCCCCTTCTAGATAAATGTGTACATATTTCGCTAGAAAAAAATTCCGGCCGAAGGCCGGTTCATCTTAAAATTGCAGGCTCGCTATCGCTCGCCAGGAAATAATCGACACCTAAATGGCACGAAAAGTCTTAAAATTGACAACGAAATGGGGCGAAAGGTGTTAAATCGCCAAACTAATGGGCCGAACGTCTTATAATCTCCAAACTAGTGGGGCTAATCATTAGGGAGGAGGTCCAGAAAAACGGTCTGCCTCCCATTAAGTTGATAAGCAGTGGATAGTTTCATGATATTGTAATTCCTGGACTTTAGTAAACACTTTGGCAGGGTCCTTTTGTCCAGCGAGGCAAATAAAGGTTTTCTTGAACACCTTTATTCATATATTCGTTAGCAAAAGAAGGTATAGGGGATATGATAGAGGTGCTTAACCCTTTCATTACCGGTGATGTATTTTGTATGTGATTGCCACTACATTTAGACGATTTTATGAAGCTTGGGAAGGATATATGGTAGCTAAGAGGAATAATTGAGTTAGTCTTTGGCCTTTTAATTGATAGACGTCCTTCCTAAGGTGAATGAAATCGTCCAGTAGTTGCCAGAATATTATGAAAAGGACGTCGCCGGTAATGAAGGGGTTAAGTGGATAAGAGAAAACAATAAAGGTAAAATTATTGAAATATTGTAACAGTTACAGCGAGAAAATCTGTGTAAATTACTTCAAGTTGGACAGACTTAAAATTTTGCATATTTAAGGTATTGGCAAGTAATAGTTTGGAACTAGAGTTATAGATATGTCAAATAGGCCACCAAGTACTATGATTATATCAATAGCAGTGAGGAATTGCAGACTTAAATACGATAACCATATGAACTCAAATAGGTAATATGAGGCATAATGATATGTGCCTGTATAAGGAATTTTTGAGTTCAGAGAGTTGATTTCTAGATATCCTTTCTAATTTTTATACAATCGTATAATAATATCCAAAATTTAATGAAGAAACGCCATTATATCCTGCAGGAGTTAAAAGGTTTATAACATGATGTTAATACGAGTTACCGACAATTTAACAATGCACATGTAACTATGCTTATCATACTTCTGCTAATAATATACTTCGGAAAAAAATATGTATTGAATATAGCCTACTTATTATATTTGTGAAAGCATGTGTCGAATATCTCGCTCTACGAACCTCCGGCGTCAAAACAACAACACACTTGGCCTATCAACTATCGGAATACATTTGACCAATATCACGGCGCCGATAACAACTCGCTTTGAATCTAAGTTATGGTTACGTGGGCATGACGTCACTTACAGCTCTCGTGTTTGTGCGTATCGTATCGTATTGGGGTAGCTGTTTTCGTGTGGCTCAAACTTCTTGGCTTGTTATTCACTTGGGTATGTCAAATCGAAATGTAAGTAAGGAAAGGCGTTATATCATGCAGGTACCGTAAACTTATAGCACGAACCTGTTACCATCTTGTTATTGGTATTATATTCGGTAACTATATATACCCTGTTCCAAGTAAGTATATGCACACATTTGTTTTTACAAAGACCTCTATAGCTCACAGACGACTAGAATAATCGAGCTATTATTTGTACCTTTCGAGAACGGTCAGCCAGATAATAGATGTGGACATTTATAGCCCATTTGCTCTAGCCCTTTTAGAGTTACAGAGGTTAGGGTTCGCGATATCTGGACTACTAATTTGGAATTGGGTATAGCATCTTGTTTTGTGTTATTATTATTAGTATTATATCTGGTAACTAGGAGATCATATTTTCGCTTTTGTATATCACTAATTAGTAGGTGTATTTTTGCTAAGAAAATATCAAATTGTTGCTGATGTGGTTAGACAAAATTTGGCGACTGGCTAAATTCAGAGAGATTGAGATTTACACAAGGGAATTTGTCACTTCACAAACTACAGTACTCGCAAATATATATATATACCGGTATATTTTAACACAGTATATTTTAACAATCATCCACTGCTTGGTTCACTAATGGTTCGCAACACAAGACCCTTTCAAAAATCGATTACGCATTTCTTTTCTGCTTTCTGGTTATTATTATACGATTGTATTCAGATTAGCAAAGTTAGGCTATACGGAAGTCTGATGGGTTAGTTGAGATAGTCTTAACCCTTATCATCCCCACAGATCCTTCCTAAGCTGCATAAAATCGTCTAATGCATTATGATAGCCAGAATAGACGGTCAAAAGGCGTAGTAATTTTCAAAGGGTTAACTACATGGCGGCAGAAGAGACGGAACTGGGCCGTTTATAAGAACAGATGTAGTTATTATAAAAACTCATTTCTAACCACGCATTTTCTTGTTTTGGGTAGTTTGTTGATAATTAGGATGACTTGGATTATTCAGCAAGAATAGGTAATTGTAACCGAATCTTTTATATTGAATATATTGTAATTTTGTAATATATAGGAGACTCAAATTTGTTTTATAGGATATACCCCTTGAATAAAAAACAAACAAAAGAAAACGGCCCTGTTAGTATGATTAAAAGCAATAGAATAGGCGTACGAGTCCATATACAGTGATACCCTACCCCTATCACTATGGTACACTTAATAGGCGTACAAGTCCATATACAGTGATACCCTACCCTTATCACTATGGTACACTTAATAGGCGTACGAGTCCATATACAGTGATACCCTACCCCTATCACTATGGTACACTTAATAGGCGTACGAGTCCATATACAGTGATACCCTACCCTTATCACTATGGTACACTTAATAGGCGTACGAGTCCATATACAGTGATACCCTACCCTTATCACTGGTACACTTAATAGGCGTACGAGTCCATATACAGTGATACCCTACCCTTATCACTATGGTACACTTAATAGGCGTACGAGTCCATATACAGTGATACCCTACCCCTATCACTATGCTACACTTAATAGGCGTACGAGTCCATATGCAGTGATACCCTACCCTTATCACTATGGTACACTTAATAGACGTACGAGTCCATATACAGTGATACCCTACCCTTATCACTATGGTACACTTAATAGGCGTACGAGTCCATATACAGTGATACCCTACCCTTATCACTATGGTACACTTAATAGACGTACGAGTCCATATACAGTGATACCCTACCCTTATCACTATGGTACACTTAATAGGCGTAAGAGTCCATATACAGTGATACCCTACCCTACCCTTATCACTATGGTACACTTAATAGACGTACGAGTCCATATACAGTGATACCCTACCCTACCCTTATCACTATGGTACACTTAATAGAAGTACGAGTCCATATACAGTGATACCCTACCCTACCCTTATCACTATGGTACACTTAATAGACGTACGAGTCCATATACAGTGATACCCTACCCTACCCTTATCACTATGGTACACTTAATAGACGTACGAGTCCATATACAGTGATACCCTACCCTACCCTTATCACTATGGTACACTTAATAGACGTACGAGTCCATATACAGTGATACCCTACCCTACCCTTATCACTATGGTACACTTAATAGACGTACGAGTCCATATACAGTGATACCCTACCCTACCCTTATCACTATGGTACACTTAATAGACGTACGAGTCCATATACAGTGATACCCTACCCTACCCTTATCACTATGGTACACTTAATAGACGTACGAGTCCATATACAGTGATACCCTACCCTACCCTTATCACTATGGTACACTTAAGGGGAGGTTTTTAGTTTCTTCCCTAGACTTCCATCAAGCTTAAAATTACTCCCCCTAGATCCCCTTTCAAGATAAATTTGTACATTTTTCGGTAGAAAAATTTCCCGGCCGAAGGCCGGTTCGCATATTTCCGAAGTCGAGACTAGTATATATCATAGGGGAAATTAGGACCAATCAGAGGCCGCAGTGGCAGTGACGTCACCCACAAGGGGAGGAGCCAGTCTGTGTCTCTCTCTCTCTCTCTCTCTCTCTCTCTCTCTCTCTCTCTCTCTCTCTCTCTCTCTCTCTCTCTCTCTCTCTCTCTCTCTCTCTCTCTCTCTCTCTCTCTCTCTCTCTCTCTCCTCTCTCTCTCTCTCTCTCTCTCTCTCTCTCTCTCTCTCTCTCTCTCTCTCTCTCTCTCTCTCTCTCTCTCTCTCTCTCTCTGGGTGAGGAGCCTGCCTGCCTCTCGTTTGTTTATCTCTCTCTCTGGTAAATAGAAGAAGTAAGTCACCTAGTATAACAAGTTATCAATATTTATTCGCATAGTTTCTGTCTAGATTAAATAAGCATCCAGAGTACAATATGTTATTCCCATTAATTATGGTTTTACTTGAAAAGCAAAGAGTAAACAATGAAAATGTTGCGATTCTGGCATCTTTCGTCCCAAGATTTGAGGAGGAGGGTGTTGCCAGTTCTCCTTAGACAGTTAAATTGTTTCAAATAGTTCCTGTTTTATTTATCATTATCATTTAAATTTACATTCATGCACAACGTAAATAAACTATAAATGGTCACTTTTCACTCTCTCTCTCCGCATATGTAATGATCTCATTCCATAATATTATGTATGTAGGCCTACAGATGTATGTCTGGATGTATGTCTGTATGTATGGATGTATGTATACACTCAGGCACATACCCCATAGCTGGGGGTGGCTGAATCGAGACATAGACTAAGGGAATAAGTAAAGATCAATGATAGGAGAGAAAGTGATAGATTGATATGAAGGGAATAACAAAATTCACAATTATATCTCGTCGTACATCTGGAATCACAGTCCAACCTTACAGGTGAGTGTAACCTTTATGCCAAATGTCTCACTTCATATCGTATGGTTTCTTTATGTTCAGGGCCTTTCACGATAAAAATCGTTAATATTAGAGAACAGGCTGATTGAACTCATTGTTTTTTTGCTTAAAATCATTATTTGTTGTGTTCCCAGTGTCTTGATCAGGATTATTTGTAACATTGTGCTTTATTTAAAAATGACATATTATATTGGCTTAAAGTACCGAGGGCGGTACAATATTGTACCGCCCTGGATATAATGGGGTTAAGAGGTGTTCAAGTAGCCCTAACCACTACTGTACTTATATAAATATTCATTAACATTGTCACATCATAACATATCGACTACAATAAAAGTAATATTTAGCAAAATATAGAAATAGCTGTCATACATAAGAATAAAAGAAAATGGGAGTCTACAGAAAGTTGATTGGCTCACACAAGGCAGATCCCCTTCACACCCAACCCTAATTATAAGGCCTAAGTAGTCTATAGGCCTAGGCCCAACTCACTAACACGTATCGTATAATTATATAGCCTACTAATTAGCCTTTGGCTCTACCTTATGCACTTAAACCATTAACTATTTCATAACATTTGATGCTTAATATATGTTGTACTATCTGATAATGTTAATGTGTTAATGACATTTAAAATAAAGTAATGTATAGGCTATGTATATACTGTATATATAACCCTTTAGATATATGAGTGACTTAAGTTCCTTCTTGAAATTATCAGCACAGGTTAACTGCTTAAGTGTCACAGGAATCAATATAGTTCGCCAGTGAAATAATATTGTGCCTTCTAAAATTGTCAAGGAATTTCTGTCCACGGTTGTGCAATACGCGTAATACGGTAGGCTACTCTTATTTACTCATAACCATAACATAGCACAATCATAATGTATCCTTAATGTAGTTAATATTGGAAATAACTTGTTATACTAGGTGACTTACTTCTTCTATTTACCAGAGAGAGAGAGAGAAACCAAAGAGAGGCAGGCAGGCTCCTCACCCAGAGAGAGAGAGAGAGAGAGAGAGTGACAGACAGACTGGCTCCTCCCCTTGTGGGTGACGTCACTGCCACTGCGGCCTCTGATTGGTCCTAATTTCCCCTATGATATATACTAGTCTCGACTTCGGAAATATGCGGGCGGTTCCCCTTAAATTACAGGCTCGCTATCGCTCGCCAGGAATAAATTGACACCTGAATGGCACGAAAGTTCTTAAAATTGACAGAAATGGGGCGAAAATTCCTAAAATCGACAAACTAATGGGGCGAACGTCTTAGTTTATAAAGAAGCAACGGGGCTAAACATGAGGGAGAAAGCGGTTCAGAAAAAAGTCTCAATTGGAAATCTGCCCTTAATTAGACACTTAGATTATGCCAAGCCTGGCATATAACAGGATGTACAGTTCCTAGCAAAAGTTCCGTTCTTCTCTGCGGTGTTATTTGTGTGTACATGATGTAGTACTTAATGTAGTTTGCTAGCTGGTAGTACTTAAGGGGGGTGACCTGTGTTTGTTCTGTCCTTTTCTATCTTTCTCTGGCTTGTATCCATTTGACCCCATTCAGCCTACTGTTTTAAGACGTTTATCCCCATCCAGGTGTCAATTTCTTACTGGTGAGTGGTAGCGAGCCAGCATATTTTTAATTTTTGTTAGACAGCAGGCTAAATTTGTAAATTTTTCGATAGAAAAATTTCTACGGCGAAGCCGGATTTCTTCATATAATGCTGGCTCGCTATCGCTCGCCAGGAAGAAATAGACACCTAGATGGGGATAAACGTCTTATAATAGTTGGCTGAATGGGGCCGAATGGATACAAGCCAGAGAAAGAGAGAAAAGGACAGAAATAGCAAAAGGCAGGTCACCCCCCTTAACCCGGGAGCTGCGGGGAGACTCTTAAGAGTTCCCCCGGCGCACTGCGGGGAGACTCTTAAGAGTCAGAGAAAACAAAAATCAACTTTTGACATCGAAAAAAAAAAAAAAAATTATATTTTTTTTTTTATTTTTATTTTTTTTTTTTGGCCCCTGGGCCATGCAAAATCTCAGTCCTCTACCTCCCCTCCTTCCCCACTTTCCTCCTCTCCTTCAGTTATCACCTATTTTCCCTGTTATTCCCTTATTCTGAGGTATATTTTCGTGCTAACATTAGAAATCCGATTGGAGGGTGTGGTCATCACTGATAGCAAGCGAGTGCAAGAGAGAGAGAGAGAGTATCGATCGACTGTGTCTCAGTGGCCTTGGGGGAAATTGGCGGGAAAGCAGATTGCCTCACCCATACATTATACAACTCGCGGGCTATATCTCCGATTTTGACCATCCAAACGCTGTTTTCACTCGTTTTATTGTTGTTTCAGGTTAATACCTTTATAATCAACCCATAATAGGCGCATATGGATAAGTATTAATGCTATTAATGGCACAATGAATATTTTAGTGACGGAAACACCTCAAATACGTCAGCACAGGGGGACGTTTCCAATTACCCCCATGCGCACTTCAGAGGTTAAGGTGACTTTGGTTTCTTTGGCCATTGCTGAATGTGTAGCCTACTGGTCGAGATCTACTGGTTGAGATGGTCTAACGGTTGGGAACGTCGAAGAACTCACTCGTTAATGTACAAACACGCTTTACATATAGGCCTACCACGATAATGTAAATATATAGTATCTTACATATATAATTGGTAACAGTGACTGTATAAAATAACATACATATACTGTATATTAATATATAGTATCTTACATATATAATTGGTAACAGTGACTGTATAAAATAACATACATATACTGTATATTAATATATAGTATCTTACATATATAATTGGTAACAGTGACTGTATAAAATAACATACATATACTGTATATTAATATATAGTATCTTACATATATAATTGGTAACAGTGACTGTATAAAATAACATACATATACTGTATATTAATATATAGTATCTTACATATATAATTGGTAACAGTGACTGTATAAAATAACATACATATACTGTATATTAATATATAGTTGGTGTCGCACGAGCGATTTTTCCGGCAATTTTCGACGAACAAGTTTGTTCTGTTAGTTGGTCTATTCGTACTGGAATCGACAACTAGACTGACTGTATAGGCCTATGATTATAGGAGGAGGAGATATAAATATATAACTTTACTTAAGAACACAATTGCCGGAAAAGGCCTTCGTGTGACACCGGCAAAGGCAGCAGCGTAATTATTGATGTATTATTATAAGATATCATTTTGATAACCTTTGACTTAGATTTTTGGTGTATTTGTCTGTGAAGTGGGTATTTTTCAATTTGTTGATAACGAAAATCCTCCATGCGGACTATATGGAGAAAAATATGGCGAATCTATTGGTGCCTATTTTCACTAATAAATTGTTTCTCATAACGTCGCACTAGTGTCCTTGAATATTATCGTAAAACAAACATTATCCATAAATCTTAAGACACTAAAGCAACAACAAATAGGTTATTTGCACGCTCGTGATCACGTTCCCGTCTATTTTGACTGCTGTGGGATACAATAATAGGTTGAGGGGGGCTTTGCCCCCACTTACCGCCGCCATGAATTATTGAAATCGTCATCTATGTTGCCAGCAAGGGGTAAATATCGATTATACTGCATAAAGAAGGCGTTTGTAAACAGTGAGGATGTCCGAAAGAGCTCTGAGATTGATTAGAATGGGCGTTTTTTCTATTAATATTGGGTTTTATAAATGTGATCAAAATTATTCTCCCACAGTGGATTATACACGAGTACAGTATAAGGATTCCATAGACCTACATTGTCCATAATAAATTATGTATAATGGTGCGAGCCTATTCCCTATAATTATCAAAACTCCAGGTACTTATTACAGAAACTACCACTAATTTGTTCTCAATATTTGAAGGTTATTATAGAATAAGGATTTTGCAAAGATCATATTTAAATTTGTTTCAACCACCGGAAATGCATTTTATGTGCACTATATAAAGCACTGTAAAACAGAAAACTCTCCCTATTGACGGCAGTAAAACTCTTATTATGCCTCTTATTGGCAAAATAGATACTGATTTCAATAAGCCATGGGGGGGTGATGGAGAGCAAAGCCCTCCTCAACCCATGCTGTATCCCAAGGCAAAACAAAAAATTGTTTTACTCTGAAAATGGTACACGGCGCATCTGAGTGTTTTAAGATCGTTGGTTAATAGGGAAAACACTTTTTTCCGGGGATTGTAATTAATTTCAACTACCGGTACTGTATAATGACGAAAACTACCTAAAACCGAAAAGAAAAACCATGAGAAAATTAGTGGTAGTTTCGGTAATATTTTCCAAACTCCCTTATAATACATTTCCGACAGCACAGACATATATAGGCCTACCAATGCATTATGTAATATGACAATACCATCAAATATTAGTCACCACAATATATGTCATTGCCGCCGCAAATTATATTACTTTTCTCAAGATTTTGTGGGTTAAATAAGGATGAAAGCAGGAAAGGCGGCTATCTTGATTAAGTGGAGAACTAAGTTTGTTTCACTTTTCCACCGTATTTCTAGTATTGTGTCATCCTCTATAAAGTCTATATCAATGGTAAGACCAGCAGGGGTCTGTTTTAGGTTGACACACTGGTTTTCGGAGAGCATGTCTTAACATTGCTAAATAATGAGTAAAAATGCATTTGCAGTAGGAAAAACGCGTGAAGAGGAGGCAGTTGGTTTTTCGAGTCCTCCTCCTCCCTCATGTTTAGCAATATTTGTTATGAGATTTCAAGACATTCGCCTCATTAGTTTGGCGATTTTCAGACCTTTTGCCCCATTCCTTTGCCAATATTAAGACCTTTCGTGCTATTTAGGTGTCGATTTGTTTCCTGGCGAGCGATAGCGAGCCTGTATTTGGAGAGGAATCGGCCTTCGGCCGGGACAAATATTTATCGAAGGGGGTTCTTGTGTGCGTTTTTAAAGTTTGATGGCGGTTTAGAGAACAAACTAAACCCCCTCCCTAAACCATTGAGCCGAACCAGTAAATTATGCTGCACAATACCGTCTGAGCTCCCTTAAAACACAATAGGCTAATCAATAGATAAACCCATACGAGACTTAATATACATAATGACCTCGATATGTACAGTAAGTGTATTCTGAATGGTTGGGCTAAAAATTATGTCCTACTCAATATTACCTTTGGGCTTACGTAAATTTTACAGGATTTACTAGGTAGTTCTCAGTAAGGGATATAGATTTTCACTAAATCGTGTACAGTGTAGTATTTAATGCAATGGACATGTTACTTTAATTCCAGTTATAGTATTCAGTTCTGTGAAGCTTAGAGTACCGGTACACGGTTTATCTGTACAGGAATGTGTTATTGTAGGAAAAGTTGTTGTAAATTCGTGATAAGTTTTCATTTGGCAATTATATATAGATTATCGCCTCCTTAACCCCTTCTGTACTGTCAACATCCTTTTTAGTTTAATCTGGCTACTACCAATCCATTTTATTCAGTTTAGGAAGGATTTCGGTAAGTGTTGTTAGCGGGCGTACCGTCCGTTTTGTTTACATAGTTGTATGCTCGCAGTTACAGTAGCGTCTAATTTGACTGCTGTTATTTTCCCCTGCTCGCTATCGCTCGCCAGGAAAAAATTAACACCTAAATGGCACGAAAGGTATTAAATTGGACAACAAAAGCGAACGTCTTAAAATCTCAAAACTAAGGGGGCTAAACGCTGGCGCGATGAGAGAGAGAGAGCGAGCTTAAGTCTGTTGTCTGAATATCTTGTTTTAATGTTTAGCTTATTAGTGGTTCGTAAGTTAGCTTGGGATTTGTTATAGAATAATATTGCTTTTGGGGGGATTATAGGGTGGCTTCCATATAATTAGCATTGTTAAAATGTGTGACTTATAATCTGAATGCAGTGTTAACATTTAGTGAACATAGTGATTGACAACATTTATTTATAACATGTATCTCTATATTAACGTACACTTGCCCTTAATATTCCTTTGCACACCCTGGTTTTAACACCTTATGTACCAACGAAGTATATTTTGTTTGATTTGAGCTACATTTAGACAATTTTTTGAAGCTTAGGAAAGATATGTAGTACCGGTAGCTAAATAGATTACATGTAAATGAGTTTGTAACCTTTTCATGGGTAGACAACTAGACATCCTTCCTAAGCTGAATAAAACTGTCTACTAGTTGTCAGCATACTGTATTATGAAAAGAAAGTCACCCGTACTGAATGGGTTAATCGTGTACTGAGTGGGAAACGAAACGATACCTAAGTTTTCTAAGGTTTCGGAATCTTGTTGTTGTTGTTCCCCAAGCTGCCTGGCTGAACAGCCCCAAGGCCATAACCGAGCGCCCCCACAGAACCCTCCTTGCCGATCACAATAAAGCCTGGGTGACCGAAGCCACTCCATGGCGGGGAGCTGAGGAGGGTGCGGAAACGCCCGGGAAACCAAAGCTCCTCCCAGGGCCATGTGCCCTTCAGCAATTATGAAGAGAAAGTTGAGGGGCAAGGGAAAAATGTGACGCTTTTGCTTCCAATCTTGGTAGATTGGGAGGTCAATCCACGGAAGAGACGCCGTCACTCGAGATCTAGAAGATATATAAGTAAAAGGAACAGTCAGAGTAAGCTATGGGTATGGCAGAGATCGCTCAGTTCTCACTCTGATAGACCAGCCCATAACCAATTGGAATCTTGTAGATGTGGGATATTGCAGAGATTTGGGATATTGCAGGCACTTGCTTACATAGGCTACTAGATAAAGATTGTTTATAAATATCACATTTAGTTGTACATATATTTTGTTACCATATAATAAAACATTTCTTTTATGAAAGTTTTTGTGGCTGATTTTTGTGCGATAATTGTATGATTATGGTGAAAGAATAATTATTGTGATTGTGATGACTTAAGGCCGAGTCATACAGAACTCAAATCCACCAGGACCCACTGGAATCGAACTTTTCACCGGAATTGACGAGAATTACGCGGCCTTAATCGAGTGTGACTTCAGAATAGAATGCAACCCGTCAATGACCGGAATGTAACTCGAACGTAACTCGATGGACTCTAATGTAACCCAAATATGAGTCGATGTTAACCAGTAAGTGACTCGAAGGAAACCGGATGTGGAAAGAAGACTATTCGATCCCAAGTCGAATGCAACTCGAATGACCAGAATGAGACCGGAATGTCAGTATATCATTACCAGAATTACATGAAGTTAAGTCGAACGTAAGTGGAACTAAGTTGAACGTAACTCGAACGTAAGTGGAACGTGACTCGAATAGGCAGAAGGTGACTCGATGAGGAACCTTTGAGTATATAAAGGGAGGATTGGTTCACAGGCACACCAGTAGTAACAGGGCACTCACCACGGCAACATAAGCACTTTCAATCACATACACACATACACGTACACGAGGGGAGGGGGGGGGGGGGTGGAGATAGGGTTTTTCTGGACCCCCTTCTCCCTCATGTTTAGCCCCATTAGTTTTTGAGATGTTATGACGTTCATTCCATTAGTTTGGCGGTTATAAAAAAAATTGACCTATTTCTTTGTTAATATTAAGACCTTTCGTGCCATTTAGGCATAGGTTTATTTCCTGGCGAGCGATAGCGAGCCTGTAACTTTAGGAGGAACTGGCCATCGGCTGGGACACTTTTCTACCGAAAAATTTACAAATTAATCTCGAATTGAATGTGTTTTTAAGCATTGATGGATGTCTAGCGAAGAAAGTAAAAACACAAAAATATATATAGGCTAAATAAAAAATATACCAAAAAGTAACCCTACCCCTCACACAGCTGGGTGAAGGAAGAACACTTTTCATTGGTAGACACAACTGAGGGGAAGCCGGAGTTAAGGTGTGGAGAGTTAGATGAGTAAGTTTGATTCCAGGTACTACTTGAAATACAATGGCCTCGTATAGGGCCGATTTTATATTTTATTTTATTTATTATTATTTGTTTTTGTTTTTTCAATCCGTTATATATTTGGGGCCGCACCTAGTCGAGTTATATTCTGGTTGTATTCCAGTTACCTTCTAGTTGGATTCCACTTGTATTCTAGTACTTCTAGTCATGTTCGAGTCGACATCCAGTGTACACTCGATACATCAAGCAAGTATGCAGTCATCTACCAGTCATATTCTAGTCGGCATCCAGTTGTATTCTTCTTAATTCGGGTTATATTTAACTCTCATTCCATTACATTCAATTTTAAAGTGGAATAATCAACTTGTCATCCAGTTGACTTCCAGTCATTATCGAGTGGTATCGAGTTACATTCAAGTAATTCGAGTCGGCATCGACTATAAAAATTACATCAGAACATGACCAGAATAGGTAGAATGCGACTCGAATACGACCAGGATACGACTAGAATGTAACTCGATAATTTTTAACGTTTTTTCACTCGATAAATCGTAGAAAGTTAACGCATGCACTAACTTTTTGCTCACTCACTCGATCAATCGAGTGACGACTAGAACATCACTCGAAACACAAGAATAGACAAGAAGCTAACCAGAACACGTACAAGAATTGACCAGAATGGGGAAGAAGTGGCTAAAATTTGAATTTTTGAATTCATTCCAGTGGGTTCTGGTGGATTCGAGTACTGTATGACGCGGCCTTTAATTGATGCTGTGATGAGATGATTGGAGTGAGTTTTACAAATATGAGGACACTTAGAGGTGACCGTGACAATATCAATGAACGTTCGTGATGACTAATTATCAATGAGTATATATACAGTATAATAGCGGCGGTGCTGATAGGATGACATTAATTAGCGACCGTAACGAGACGCTAGGGTAGAGGATTGCTGCTAAAATAGAAGACGAACGGCCAGTAGGCGACGTTAAAGACGAAAATAAGTATCGGGGAGACGATCCGCGCTATCAAAGAGATCCAATAATTAACCGTCCACGTCTGGCTATCCTCGATCTCCGGAAGCCGCACCATCAAGCTCCCGTAGATACTCCCGGCATCCACGGGCTTCACCTCCCGGGGACGAGATGGCGCCACCGACGTCGCTCGGGAAAACAAAGGCGACGCTCCACCTTCCTGCAAGAATATCTCCAGCAAGACATGTAAGCTGGCGTGTATGAGAGAGTGCAAGGTACAGAAGCACAACCAGGCGTCCACGGCTTTGAGACACCCCGTGGTAGGGCTGGTGAGAGCCGTGAGGAGCCAGAGGAGGAGGAAGGCCGCCACGACACCGCAGCTGAGGACTAGACGGGCTGGGGCAGTGTGAGAGATCCAGAGGGAGCCTGTAGATACTGCCAGCATGAGGAAGGAAGGAAGGTAGACAGCCAGTACTATGAAAGCTGACCGTCTGGCTATCTTGATCTGGAGTACTACCCCGCTGTGACTCCGACCACCCAGCTGTACAGGAAACAGACGAATTAGTGATATGAAAGTACACATTAAATATATTGTCCAACAGTAAATACACCTTGCTATCCTAAAACAGATTATGAACATTACCTTGCTGTATAGCATTTTTGTATTACCTATGATCGCTAGGACAGTGACCATGGTTTGCCTTTCAATGGATGGCCCAGCTCCCATTTATTGATAAACATCAACCAGAGCATAATAATTTGATAGGTGGTAACCTTACCCCATCTGTTTTCAAGATTCTAATGTTCGTCAGTGACAATAAATTACCGGTACCTTCGTTTTCCTGCGACCCTGAAGTGTGAGAGACAAGGACTGCGTGTTTTAATTGTTCTCTCCCTCCCTCACTGACACACTCTTTTTTTTATCTTTCTCTCTATCTCTCTCTCTCTCTCTCAGCTTCGCCAGTCGCTCGAAGTGATCAGATGTGTGTGTGTGTGGAGGGGGGGGGGGGGGGGGGGGGGGGGGGGGGGGGGGGGGGGTAGAGAGAGAGCCCTACGGGCAGGTGCTGCATCAATGTTTCCTTCCAATATGATACCATCTTTGCATCCCGATGCCAAACACGCACGGTCACCTAATCGTCCATACATTATCGACTTCTGGAGGGACTTGTGGCACTAACCCTTTCAGTATGAAGATGACTATTTTGCCCTGTAACCAGTCTAGTATGGTGGCATGTTGGGCACTAGTACCAGGGGCAGCATTCACACGTTTAAAATAATGTAGATAATTCACCCAGTATCCTGTATATTGATGCGTTTTATTGCAAAATTTAAGTTCTGCAAAACATATATAAAAAACATCTTCTTTGGTGAAGATTGATCATTTTTGTTGTCAAATATAACTTTAAAGGAAAGCGCATCTGGAAGCCGATGCAAACCCTGCAACATGTAGCCAGCATGCCTGCACTTTTAGTTGCGGTGCTAACACTGCCACATACAGTATATCCTGCATGTGTGTTGTCTTTGGGAAGTTTTTATAAGGGGGAATGCTGGAGCGGGATCGTCATCCAATAGTAACTAAAATTCAGTGGGATCCTTTCGAATACCGGTACCAAATGAAGGGACTTATCAGGTTTCATCAAAATTGAAAGTATTGCTTACAAGAGTTGATACGGTATGAATAATGACCCAAGGAATATAGGCACCAGCAAATCGTGTTATGCCTGCCAATACTATTTGAGATAATGGCATGTTAACGCATGGGGCTCAATCCCCCCCCCCCCCCCCCGCCCTCTCTCTCTTTCTCTCCCCCCTCCCCCTCCCTATTGTGGTCATTCAATCATCTCCAAAGTTGTTATATGAAGTTAGCGACTAACTAAGAACTAATTCGTCGATTATCACGATTATCAAACATGTGCATGGTATTTGTGGGGGTCCAAGAGGTGGGGGGGGGGGGGGAATTAATCAAAAGCTAATGGGATCGTTTAAGTACGAAATAAATAACTGTCAAGATCTTATCGAACCCCATTATTTCATTCTTGACATATTCTATAATCAGACACACTGAAGGTATCGATTACTAAAGTCGTAATGTACAGTAGGCTATAATGACAGCGATTGTAACTACCATAAATCTTGTTAATTTGTACTTTACCATCAGAGATTAAGACATTAAAATATGGGGTCCAAGGCACCCTTCCCCCATTGGGTTCATCCAATCATGTCCACAATCATTGTGAATAGCCTACCGCTCGTAACCAAGACCTAGTCTATTCGCTGTAAGTAGGCGAGAAATCATGACCTCTAACCTCTGTAACTAAAAAACGACGAGATTAATCAAGTTAATATTTCTACCATTTGGGAAGGGCCAGCCAGGGAATAGGTGTGGAAATGTACAGCTCATTTCCTCTAGCCCTTTTTGAGTTACAGGGGATAGAGATCATGATGTCTCGCCTACTTACAGCGAATAGACTATAGTACTCCGGGTATCGTGAATAGGGAGCAAAAAGTTGACACGGTCATATTTGGGTGGTGGGGGTGAGGTGCCATCCAATGTTAGCCAAATATTATTGGGTTCCTATCGGGAACCAACTGAAGGGATTGGCGAAATCTAGTCGACATTAAGTTATTCGCTCGAGGTATTTTGCAAACACACACACTCTCTCTCTCTCTCTCTCTCTCTCTCTCTCTCTCTCTCTCTCTCTCTCTCCCTCTGTATCTCTCTCTCTCTCTCTCTCTCTCTCTCTCTCTCTCTCTCTCTCTCTCTCTCTCTCTCTCTCTCTCTCTCTCTCTCTCTCTCTCCGCTCGTAACCAAGACCTAGTCTATTCGCTGTAAGTAGGCGAGAAATCATGACCTCTAACCTCTGTAACTAAAAAACGACGAGATTAATCAAGTTAATATTTCTACCATTTGGGAAGGGCCAGCCAGGGAATAGGTGTGGAAATGTACAGCTCATTTCCTCTAGCCCTTTTTGAGTTACAGGGGATAGAGATCATGATGTCTCGCCTACTTACAGCGAATAGACTATAGTACTCCGGGTATCGTGAATAGGGAGCAAAAAGTTGACACGGTCATATTTGGGTGGTGGGGGTGAGGTGCCATCCAATGTTAGCCAAATATTATTGGGTTCCTATCGGGAACCAACTGAAGGGATTGGCGAAATCTAGTCGACATTAAGTTATTCGCTCGAGGTATTTTGCAAACACACACACACACTCTCTCTCTCTCTCTCTCTCTCTCTCTCTCTCTCTCTCTCTACACACTCTCTCTCTCTCTCTCTCTCTCCTTTCTCTCTCTCTCTCTCTCTCTCTCTCTCTCTCTCTCTCTCTCTCTCTCTCTCTCTCTCTCTCTCTCTCTCTCTCTCTCTCTCTCTCTCTCTCTCTCTCTCTCTCTCTCTCATATACACACACGCAGAGGCGGAAACAATACCCTCACGATACACGGCTTCGGCGTTGCACAGGAATTATCATCAACCTTCGTGTTCCTGCGATAGAAATGGATGCCTTCCATTATGAGGCTAGTTTTCAAGATTCTACTTATTTCCTTTAGTGACCAAATTATGACCCACCTCTGTTTTCCTGTCGGCGAGACTGACCCCCTCCATCCAGAACTGCGTAAGTCCCGAGATGCCCGTGAAGATCGCCGCGTTACGCCCCGTGGTGAGCCGGGCGTGGCGGTATCCGTGGGGCAGCAACACCAAGGGCAGCTCGCACACGTGGGTGTCGAAGGGGTAGAAGCTCAGGTCCAAGTGGCAGAGGACGGGCTGCTGGAAATGCTGGGACAGGGTGATAGTCGTGTTTTGACCGGGGTATAACAGATCTGGAAGGAAGGGAGATAAATACATAAATAGGGAATACAAAAGATAAATATTGAGGAAACAGAACAAGCTGTTGGAAATGAGGAAACAGACCAGGCTGGCGTAAATGTTGGGACAGAGTGATGGTTGTGTTGTCACCGGGGTATAAAATGTCTGGAAGGAAGGAAAAGATAGATATTGAGGAAACAAAACAGGCTGGGGAAATGAGGAAACAGAACATGTTGGTGTAAATGCTGGGGCAGGCTGATGGTTGTGTTGTGACCAGGGTATAACAGATCTGAAATGAAGGCAGATAAATACGTAAATAATCGATAGCAACAAAGGATGAGGGATTAGATAAATATCGAGTAAACAACAATAGACATGGGAAGATCTGCAGTAGATACATAGAGAGAAATGTAAGAAATAAATAAGAATGCAGATTCAGAAAAAGACAAAGTGAATATTAAGCATAGGAAGAGGAGGAAACAAGGGAAATAGACAGTCTTCAGTGAAATGGTGCGTTGGTGTGGAAGGGGTAGAAGCTTCATTAGGTCGAGGTGGCACAGAACAGGGAGGTGGAAATGGTGGGACAGGGTGATGGGTGATGGTTGTGTTGTCACCGGGAATAACAGATCGGGAAGGAAGGCAGATCAATGCATAAATACTGGATACAAACACAAAATGAAGATTTAATCAAGACCAGTACAGACGAATCTATTACATGGTGACATTTATGAGAAGATCCGAGGCTGTCCAGAACGTGTCATCCCTCTGAATAATTGAGAGTGCCTGACTCACCCTTGTCTTGTGTTCAACGACAGGACCTCATCACTCACTATCGACCGATTTAAGATAGGAGGTACTGTAGTAGTGTTTTTTTTTTTTCTGGACCTCCTTCTTCCTTAGATGCTGGCTAACATTCGATGAGTTTATGCAGTTTAAGAAGGACCTATGTTACCAAGAGGGTTTAATGAGATCGCATTTACCGGTACCCGTTTGAGTCGTATAGGTAGCTTACAAACTAAGGAAAATCGTCTGATGGTAACCAGAATATGAAGAAAATTACGTAATGGTGTTGAAGGGGTTAAACTTTCAGCTTGATAATGACCTCATTCATGGATTTATGGATTTCAGAAAGTACAGGGTGTTCCGAAATTATTTGACCAATTTCATCAGTTAAGATATTGAAAACCGCTAATGATACAACGCTACGATAATTTGTTTCGTGTAACACAGAAGATCATAAAGTTTTGTGCACACCATAAATACCCTTCAATGAGTGCACGTTTGTTGCAAGCAGGACATCTACCTGGTACTCTGTTTCCCTCCATATTCAGCTCAGCAGGTTGGTGTATACGTGTGTGTGTGTTTGTTCGTGTGTGTGTGTTCGTGCGTGCGTGTGTGTGTACGCCAAGTCTATCAGTGTAACCATAGCACTCGGTAACTAACCAAGAGCTCGCACCTTATAGTACCGACGCCCCGCTTACCCTACCGAACAGCTACTAAATCGATGGCGTGTGTGGGGGTGGCCAACGATTCTAATCTTGTACTGGAGGGCAGGGTCGACTAATATATAAACAGCTCCCCTTAACGTATTCCAGTTAATGATGTAAATATATCCAGATCAAGTCAATTGTAATTATATTATTCATATTTGGCATAATGTATTTTATTTTATTTCTACATTAATTTGTTCTAAATCGTATTTCATTAAGTAAACCACCAATGTGCTAAGCCAGCCGAGTTTACTCTAGGTAACATGATTATTATATTCATGCTAGAAAGAATGTTAGTACTAAAAAATATAATATAATATAATATTATAACTAACACAGTTTTTAGAGGGGATTTCACACAATATATTCATGGGGTTAGTTTAATGGTGGAGTGGAGTTTACTGGGGTTTTTTTTTTAGAATTGTTGGTAGAATTTCCGTGTTCGTGTGCTGTATTTCTTATATGCAACCTTCGAGTTGAATATTTCTCCCTTTTATTTTTCTCTCTCTTTATTCATTTTTATTTTATTTTTTGCTCTCTCCGTCTCTCTCTCTTTTTTGTTTTCCTTCAGTAGCTTTGTGAGTTTGATGCATATAACAAGGGTGAAGCTTTAAGAGGGGTAAGGGAAGGGGTGGCAGGGTGAAGAGAGAGGGGTAAATCGGGTTATGTAGGGGTGACAGGACTCAGGAGTAACGTGACAGGGGTGAAACGGGTTATGTAGGGGTGACAGGAGTAACGTGACAGGGGTGAAATGGGTTATATAGGGGTGACAGGAGTAACGTGACAGGGGTGAAACGGGTTATGTAGGGGTGACAGGGGTGAAACGGGTTATGTAGGCGTGACAGGAGTAACGTGACAGGGGTGAAACGGGTTATGTAGGGGTGACAGGAGTAACGTGACAGGGGTGAAACGGGTTATGTAGGGGTGACAGGAGTAACGTGACAGGTGAAACGGGTTATGTAGGGGTGACAGGAGTAACGTGACAGAGGTGAAACGGGTTATGTAGGGGTGACAGGGGTGAAACGGGTTATGTAGGGGTGATAGGAGTAACGTGACGGGTGACACGGGTGATGAAGGGAAGAAGTGAAAGGGGTAAAGCGAGGGGAGGATAGTAATGCAGTATGTGACAATTAAATAACTGTGAGTTGCTGTCTTTAAGAACGTATGCACTATAGATATCTATAATGTGTTGTATTTCACGCTAAAATGCAATTACTATCCAGCACGAGCCTACGTATATTTGTAGTTTTGTTTATTATCTACCTTATTTCTCCTTACTCGAAAACAATCGGTCACATCCCGTAGAGTTAGTGACATAATTCCATGTGGCAAGCTAGCAATATAAGTAGATGTGTGTTATACTGTAGATATGTACTGTGTATCCAAATGTTGGTTTAACCCATTCAGACAATTATTAGACGATTTAATTTAGCTTACGACTGACGTGTAGAAATAAAAGAGGCTACAGACTATCTCGGTTACTCTTTTTAACTACCAAAGATCATTCCTAAGCTGCATAACATCCTGTAGATATAGCTTAAATAAAATTAATAAGACTTTGCCGGTACAGTTTGGGGTTAATAGTGAATTGAATGTAACAATTATAGAGTGTGACCTCAAAGAATAGACTAGACATCGGGTGCAGACAATGATATCCTTTGGCGTATGACCTGCTCCAATACTAGACGGCTTAACCCCTTCACCACCTTGACGCATTTGTAATATTGATTCTGGCTAAAATTAGACGTTTTTATGCAGTTTAAGAAGGATCTGTGTTACGAAGGGGGTTTATTGAGATCGTATTTCCCCATATAAGTCTTAGAGGTAGATTACACACTAAAGAAAATCGTCTAATGTTAACCAGAATATGATGATAATTACGTAATGGTGGGGAAGGGGTTAAGACTAATAAAAGTCTATTTCTCAAGTTACCAGACGAAAATTGCTCCCAAAAAATTGCCGGAAAAATAGCTCGTGTGACACCGGCTTGAGGAACACTGGGTATGGAAAGGCTTAAGGGGAGATTTGTATTTATTTGTTCATCTATTTATTAATTTACTATTTTCTTTAGTTTTCTCCCAGGACCTTCATCAAGTTTAAAAAATATCCACAAGGCCCCCTCTCGAGATAAATGTGTACAATTTTTCGGTAGAATTATGTCCAGGCTGAAGGCCAGTTCCTCCTAAACTACAGGCTCGCTATTGCTCGCCAGGAAAAAACTCGACACCTAATAACACAATAGGTTTTAAAATCGCCATATTAATGGGAGAATGGGGTCCAGAATATAACCAAAGCCTCCCCCTAAACATAGTAACAAACTGCCATGCGTGACAAGAGTGGCTGAATGTTGTACAAAAGTTGAGTGTTTTCAAAAGGTAGAGTAGAGTTCCATATATCCTTCCTACTCCCAATACAATCTTGTAATGATAGCCAGAATACACGATCCAAATGCGTCATAATCCTGAAGGGGTTACATTAGTGAGGGATGGAATGAAAGTGAATGGGAGAGAGAGAGAGAGAGAGAGAGAGAGTGAATGGGAGAGAGAGAGAATGGGAGAGAGAGAGAGAGAGAGAGTGTGAACATTTTAAGTCTTTGTGTGAAAGACTTTTTATGAGCGTTCCAGTGCGTGTGGGAGAGTACCGGTAAGTTAATGGCATGGGAGGGAGAGAGAGAGAGTAAGTGAGTGAGTGTGTGTGTGTGTGTGTGTGTGTGAGAGAGAGAGAGATCGTGAGTGTGTATGCGTGTGAGAGAGAGTGTGTGTATGTGTGTGACAGAGATAATAGAGGCGTCCCCATCACACACGCTATATATCTCTGTACAGCATAGGAAGGTAAGGAAGGTAGCCGACCTATGCATTATATAATAGGGCACTCGGACCGGAATAAGGGCAAGGTCGCCAGCTGGAGGGAGGTAAGGGGAGGAGAGACATTACATGGAGTTACATAGATACACAAACACACATCTTGCGGTCTCTGTTAGGTAATCCGGACTTAAACCTATAACAGGGTATTTGTTACTAAGTGAAAGATTAGGATAGGAAAGCAGACGGCTCTGTGTAGAGAGAGAGAGAGAGAGAGAGAGAGAGAGAGGAGGGGGGACAAAGTGAAAGAAGGGGGAGGGTTTATTTGGTTCGAGTTAGACGGGATAGATGAAGTATTTACACACCATTATGTTGTATGTGTATGAGGAAAAAGAGCAGGGGGGGGGGAGAGAAAGATAGGAAGAGAGTGAGTGGGTTTAGAAGGGGAGAGAACAAGAGAGGAAGGCTATTAGTAACAATTACACAGTTACAAGAGCAGTTAATATATCTAAGCCTTGACGTCAATTGCAGGTAAGATACTTCAGAAAACTGTAATGTACATAATACATTTTACTCTTTTCTCAAAGTGCTCCCTTGAAGAACTGTTTCCAACTGTTAAAGGATATTTGTTCCACATAAAATATGTCTACATTATATGAGTGTTAATTTTGTTTAGTTCTAACTCCCAACCATGGTTGTGTGTTATTGCCACAATGATGTTAAACATATTGTTTTGTATCCACCTTGTCAAACCCATATAGTATTATAACTTTTCAGCATATAAAGACGATGTTATGCAATTTAGTAATGATATATATTGTTGAAAGGTGAAAAAAATATCTCAATTAACTCAAACTCTCATAATAGCTTGCTAAGCTGATTTACATCGTCTAATGATTGCCAGAATAACTGTCAAAACGTGTCATAATTCTCAAGGCGTTCAATGAGCCTATGCGTTTCTAATAAAAGAGACCAAGAGCTCTCAACTGGTCTTTATTATTCAATCTACTAATCGATGGAATAAGATTTGTAGCCCTAGTTTGAGCTCTTTGTAGTTGCACTGGATCTTTCCTGAGTGCTAGATGCTAAAATATGGGAATCTGAAACAACTAGATATTATCTAGAATTCTAGGTACACTGACCTTACGATCCTAGAAAAATGGCTATGACTTGATTTTATAGGTAGCGCCAACGAACTTGACACTAATCTTCATCCATGATATCTCTGTAACTCAAAAGGGTCTAGAGCAAACTGGCTGTAAATATCCACACATATTGCCTGGTGGACTCTTCCCGAATGATACATTCAGCTCTGAGCTCCCATCCTGAGCATACCTACCTCACCTCTCTCACAACCAACCATTCACCATGAGTTCAGCAACTCCCATCCTTGCTGGACTTGTAAAATGGTTCAATGTGAAGAAGGGGTACGGCTTCATCACCCCTGACGACGGCACCAAGGACATCTTCACCCACAAGGGCGCCATCAAGAAAAACAACCCCCTTAAGGCTGTGCCCTCCCTTGGTGATGGAGAAAGGGTGGAATTTGTGGCAGTGGCTGCTCCCAGAGGTCCTGAAGCCAGACAGGTGACGGGACCAAAGGGCGCCGCTGTCAAGGGCTCCACTCACGCCAGGGACCTCCTGAAGGAGGGGCAGAAGGAGTCAACCAGCAGGAGACCCACCAGGCCGAGCCCAAAATCCAATACCACATCTTTTTCCATCATAGATGTGGTTATTAGGACGGCTATGGCTCTGGCTGGAGACGACACCTCCTTCCTGCAGCAGATTCTGCCCACCCTCCTGAAGGAGAACAACCTCCCTGTAATATCCATCCCAGCCAACCTTCCAGGGAGCCACCAGAGAACACCGAGGCAGAGGAACACACCGGCTCCAAAACTTCTCCTGCCTCGCCCTCTGAATAGGAAAAAATGCCCACCACCACCTTCAGAGGGGCCTGCACCATCACCACCAGCACCCACCAAGCCGAAGGTCCTGACTCTGACTCCCTTCATCGACCTTTTCACTCAAGAATGCAACCCTGAAGAGGACAAGACTCCAGCACCACCTATGGAGGTCGAGGAAGCCCTCTCACCACCACCACCACCTTCAGTAATCACGGCTATGACTGCAAACCACTACACCACCACCTGAGTTAGCAGAACATGTAGAAGCAGCCTCCATGCCCACCATTGAGAATGCGAGCCCCAAAGCCAAAAAAATGAAGAAGCAGAAGAAAACACCAGCAGTAGCAAAGGAGACCTTACCAGCTGCAACTTCCGAGCCCCAGCCACCAACACCACAATCAGCAAAAACTCCAAAAACTCCTCACCAACTGTTCATGGAAGTCTGTTATCCACACCTCGAAACAGACTTCAACATGTCCATGAGCTATGCCTACAAGGACTGCATAATACCTGAGTTCCACGGATTCCTGTCCTACTGTATGGAGAATTGGAAAAGAGACGGCTGCAACTGCTACTTCCACACGAAGGACCCCAAGACCAACTACGTGACTTGCAGCGTAACAGTGGAGGAAGCTCTAAAACGCGGCTTCCCAGACCTCCCAAGGAAATAAAAACTCACCACCACCACCCATCACCTTCACCACCATCACCCCAGCCTCACACGCCCCCGACCAGACATGGCAGATGATACCCGTGCCAGCGAGGAGCCTTCCCGAACGCGCCCCTGTCGACCTTGCCCTGGCCAGTCTCTTCAGCAGCTAAACCAGAAAAACCCTCAGGCAGTTCCAGTCAAGCCTGGAAACCTTTTTCTCCTGCTACAATTCACTTCATCCAACTATTTCTTGTCCTATCCCCACTTCCCCCTAACCCCCTGTCACTACTCAATTTGACTTGACGACCCGAATGATAGAAACGTCAGCCCGATTGCTTTCATTCATTTCGAGTTATATGAAGTTAAGGGGTCAAGATTATTGACAAGTTCGCTGGCACTACCTATAGTAGAGATAGGAGATATCCTATATAGCTTAGGAAGGATCTGAGGGAATTCAAAGGTTAAAGACTATCGCAATTAACCTTCTGACCTCCATATACCCTTCTTAATCTGAATAAAATAATCTAATAATAGCCATAAAGCAGAAAATAAATGCGTAATAGTGTCTTGAAAAAGTCAATAATCGCTTACGTCATACTGTAGGTTGCACCACGTTTCGTATTACTTCATTGACTATATTAATATCTTTGGTATCCGAAGCCAGTTACAGATGGGGAACTATTAGGTAGGATAGAACTATGAACGTATAATAAAAACTAATTAGATAAGTCAATAAAATTAAATACGTTTTTTTTTATATATGAATGAGGGAGACAAAAGGCAAACTGCCTGTGACGAGTGCCTCCCCCAGAGTTGAAAGAGTGACAAGGCCAAATTCAAGGACAGTTCGAGCCAAAATGTCTGGACACACGGAGTTTGAAGCAGTTTAAGTCATAGGATGTGGGAAAGATGGATTCAGGGAGATAGTTCTAGAGCTCAGCTGTTGAATAGAAGAAAGATTGGGAGTATCGTTTGACTCGTGAGTTGGAGAGTTGCACAGAGTAGGGGTGGGATTGTGTTGCAAGACGTGTGTTACGTACCCTACGTAGAGAAGGTGGTATACACTGAGAGAGCTCTGAGGAACACTGATTATTGTAATTATTACAATATTAATAATAATATAAACACAAAAATAATAAAGGTATATAATAAGTTACGTGTAGAACTAAAATTGTGTACCGTTAAAAAAAATATATATAGAAATGAATGAAACCGGAAAAATTAGTATGGGATAGCAACTGTCTATACATAATTAAGACGAGCGATTATCGACCGTTTGACAAGAGGTAATTAGACTGGTTGATAGAGGTCATTATTATAGGGGAAATTTGTGTCCATTAGGGTTGGTTAGTGGGTGAAGTGTGGGCTGAAGGAACATGAGGGTCTTTAGCATATACACATACGCACACACATACAGATACAGGCATGCACATACGGTACACACATACAGGCATGCACATACGGTACACACACATACATGCACATATCATACACACACACACACACACAGACAGACATAATTGCACACACACATACGCATACACACATATCTATCTGTCTCTATTTATCTGTCTATAATTTCCTATAAACGATTTTCATATAGCTTTCAAATTTCATCGCGGTATCAAAACAAATACGTCGATACATAACAGTTGTCGTCATTGGATTAAAATGGTTAATTAAAATATAGAATCTACTTCAACGGCAATTGTGGATATTGTAAATATATGCATTGTTTTTGTCTATCCTGTTGAATATATAACACAACTTGTAGAAGGATATAGACCTAAACTTGTTCAGATTGCGAAATACCCCGTACAAATGGCTTCCAAGTAGATAAATTCTGCTATAAAAAAGATATATGTAGCAGTGGTTTGGAAATAGGGTTGTGGATAAATTATGTGGAATAGATTGCGTAGTGTTTTAATCAGCTCAGATACGGTGGAAAGTTTCAAACGTAGTTTGGATAGCCATATGAATGATATTGGTTGGGTGCGAAAGGGATATGCCTCGTGTTGGATGGTAGGCCCTTTGCAGATTTCTGTGTTCTTATGTGATGAAATGAAGTGACTGAGTGATGGAGTGTAATTGACCTACATCCAGAATACGATTATTTTTGTTGATTGTACTTAGGGTATTGCAATGTATTGGGTTGAGCGAGGGGATCAATACTGGATGGTGGAGTGAGTGGGTGAGTGGGTCTTTAATAATTCCTGGCTGTGGGAAACTTATGTACCACCCCACCTTGGTACTGCCAACACAAAGGGTACCGTACCGTATAAGGGAAGGTCACTGTTTTAATTTGTAATATATTTTATTTTATGTATTTATTATATTTATTTCAAAGGGTATGGGGTAAGGTAACTGTTTTTATTTATATTACATTCTTTTATTTATTTATAAAATTTCATTTAAATATTTAATAAACATTTCATTTTTTGAAGGACTAAGGTTATGGGGTAAGGTCACGTTTTCTGTATTTTATTGTGCAGTAATGTTATGGGTTAAGGTCTCGTTTTCTGTTCATTTTTTTTGTGAAGTAAGGTTATGGGGTAAGATCACGTTTTCTGTTCATTATATTGTGAAGTAAGGTTGTGGGGTAAGGTCTCGTTTTCTGTTCATTATATTGTGAAGTAAGGTTGTGGGGTAAGGTCTCGTTTTCTGTTCATTATATTGTGAATTAAGGTTATGGGGTAAGGCCACGTTTTCTGTTCATTTTATGGTGAAGCTATGAAGTATGACATTATCCGTGTGTGAGAGAGTGAGTAGAGAAGTTATTGAGTGTGTGTGAGAGAGTGTGTATGTGTGAGGGAGGGAGTAGAGAAGAGATTGAGTGGGAAGGAGAGAGTAAGTAGGTCGTTCCAATGTTAAATAATTCCTTGGTGTGGGAAGCTTACATACCACTCCTCTTAAGGGGGAAGGGTTTATATTTATAATGATATAATTAATCATATACCGGTAATTGTTATTATTATTTCTTTAATTGCTGGAGGCCCTTTTCAAACTTAAATCAAAGCGTCTGTTAGTAGCCAGAATAGAGTTAAAAATACGTCGTCGGTACAGAAGGGGTTAAGGGGGGAATGGTTTAGTTATTGTTCTATTTATTTACATATTTATTATTAGTTTTTAGTTTCCTCCCTAGACCTCCATCAAGCAGTAAAAAAACAACAACAACCAGATCCTCCTTCGAGATAAATTGACAGTTGAGCACTTAAGAGGAGGTTTTTAGTTTGTTTCCTACTCCTCCAGCAATCTTAAAATGTCACCCCCTTGACCCCCTTTCAAGATAAATGTACATTTTTCGGTAGAAAAATGTCCCGGCCGAAGGCCGGTTACTCTTAAATTACAGGCTCGCTATCGCTCGCCAGGATAAAATCGACACCTAGAAGGCACGAACGGTCTTAAAATTGACAGAATGGGGCGGAAATTCTTAAAATCACCAAAATAATGGGGCAAACGTCTTAAAATCTCAAAAGCAATGGGGCTAGACATGAGGGAGAACGGGGTCAATAAAAAAGTCCCTCAATTGGAAATCTCCCCTTAAACTCCTTCACCAGCATTACCTAATTGTCATCATATGCTGGTTACCATTAAACGATTTTCCTTAGTTTGTATCCTAAATATACGACTCAAATGGGTAAAAGCGGTCTCAATAAACTCTCTTAGTAACATAGGTCCTTCTTAAACTGCATACAAATGTCCTTAGTTTGTAATCTATTTACAGTATACGACTCAAATGGGTAAACACGATCTCGATAAAGCCTCTTAGTAACATGGGCACTTCTTAAAATCATATAATACTATCCAGAATTGAAGGTAAAAAAGGCGTAATGGTGCTGAAGGGGTTAAGACGCTTGGAAAACCGTCATCTATATATGCTTCATCCATATTATCGTCGTCCACATATTGAATTTCCTTATAGCCTTCCAAAACTCTCCATTGGGTCACTAGGTTTGGGATATTGGCTATTTACTTATGGATCGCCTTGGTTAGACGGACATTTGTGGGGGTTCGGATTTATTTATGATTATCGTGGTCAATGGAGGCCTTATGAACATACGCAGGGTTTTAGTGTTCGAAGATTATGTATCGATTTTCTTCCTACCAATCGTTTCACATATTTGATCATTACAATAAGTTCTCTATACAGGTGACGCTTTACCAGCACTTATATCTACATCTATCTATCTATCTTTATCTATGTCTATCTATATATCTATTTATCTCGCTCTAAATTATTATGTCTTTTACGCCAACCAACTTCACATCTAAACTCAATTAATGATATCTAAATATCTATATATATATATATATATATATCTATCTATATATCTATCCATCTATCTATCTATCCAATCTATCTATCTATCTATCTATTCTACTAGTGTGACAATTTAGGTGGACAATTATGTATATGCCTATAATTGTGACCCTATATGTCGGCAGGTACCGGTATTACAGGTGTTGAATTATCCAGGTAATTATTAATGATGGGAAGATTGTATATGTTGCGGCTCTCACCCAAACACGTCACCAGGGTATGTGATATAACTGTGAGAGAGAGAGAGAGAGAGAGAGAGAGAGAGAGAGAGAGAGAGAGAGAGAGAGAGAGAGAGAGAGAGAGAGAGAGAAGGGAGAGAGAGAGAGAGAGAGTAGGGGGGGGGGAGAGAGAGAGAGAGAGAGAGAGAGAGAGAGAGAGAGAGAGAGAGAGAGAGAGCGAGAGAGAGAGAGAGAGAGAGAGAGAGAGAGAGAGAGAGAGAGAGAGAGAGACGTGAAGTTTAGAAAGCAGAATATGCTAAAGATGGGAGAGAAAGGATACCAACGAAAAACAGAGAGAAGGAACTACACGAGAGAGAGAGAGAGAGAGAGAGAGAGAGATTTACACAGTATATGATAGTGTGTGTGTGTGTGTGTGTGTGTGTGTGTGTGTGTGTGTGTGTGTGTGTGTGTGTGTGTGTGTGTGTGTGTGTGGAAATATTTACCTTATGGCTCCACCCTCCTACTATTGCCACCCTTCCTATTATTGACACGCACACACACACATACACATATTCTCTCTCTCTCACTCACTCACTCACTCACTCACTCACTCACTCACTCTCCTTCATTTCTAGGAACTCACCATGAACAAAGAACAGCCAGGTTAGAATAATTAATATTTATTCATGGTATTATCATTACATATTAACCCTTTCAGTACCGGTTACGTGTCCTTTTTATTATATTCTGGCAACTATTAGACGATTATACTCAGCTTAGTAGGATCTGTGGTGGATAGAAGGGTTCATTGAGATAGTGTAGCATTTTAATGGTTTGAGGTCCTTCCTAAACTTAATAGAATCATCTAATAGTTGCCAGAATATAATGAAAAGGACGTCACCGGTACTGATTGGGTTAAAGAATCACTGAAATATCACAGGACACACACACACACACACACACACACACACAGACACAGACATCATCAACAATGCACTTACACACACACACACGCACACACACACATACACACAGGAATAATTAGCTATGTACTTATTCATGCACTCATACACAGACACACACACACACACACACACACACACACACACACACACACACACACACACACACACACACATACAGGAATAATTAGCTATGTACTTATTCATGCACTCATACAGACACACACACACACACACACACACACACACACACACACACACACACACACACACACACACACATACACACACACAGGAATAATTAGCTATGTACTTATTCATACACTCATACACAGACACACACGCACGCACAAAAGACACACCAATATTAATGTGGGATTCTAAATGCTAATTGTGATAGCTTCTCCACTGTTTAATTCTAGAGGTCTTTCATAAGATGAATACAATCGTCTAGTCTTAACCCTCAGAAGATTATGACGGATTTTGGCCGTTTCTTCTGGCTAGCATTAGACGATACAGCTTAGGAAGGATCTGTAGGAATGAAAAGGGTAAATACTATGTCAATCATCCCTCCGACTTCCATCTACCCTTCCTATTATAAATAAAATCGTCTAATAATAGCCAGAAACACTAACAAAGAAATGCGTCAGAGTCGTCTCATGTTAGCCAAAATGCAAGGTAAAAAGGCGTCATAGTGGTGGTGGGGTTAACATTTCTAATACACAGTATAATATAGTAGAGGTAATCAATGGATGCAATGTTTCTCCCTTCTGTGGTGATGAATGCGAAGTAAATAGTGTCGTGCGATAATGGGGAGTAAATAGTGTCGTGCGATAATGGGGAGTAAATAGTGTCGTGCGATAATGGGAAGTAAATAGTGTCGTGCGATAATGGGGAGTAAATAGTGTCGTGCGATAATGGGGAGTAAATAGTGTCGTGCGATAATGGGGAGTAAATAGTGTCGTGCGATAATGGGGAGTAAATAGTGTCGTGCGATAATGGGGAGTAAATAGTGTCATGCGATAATGGGGAGTAAATAGTGTCATGCGATAATGGGGAGTAAATAGTGTCATGCGATAATGGGGAGTAAATAGTGTCGTGCGATAATGGGGAGTAAATAGTGTCGTGCGATAATGGGGAGTAAATAGTGTCATGCGATAATGGGGAGTAAATAGTGTCGTGCGATAATGGGGAGTAAATAGTGTCGTGCGATAAGGGGGAGTAAATAGTGTCATGCGATAATGGGGAGTAAATAGTGTCATGCGATAATGGGGAGTAAATAGTGTCATGCGATAATGGGGAGTAAATAGTGTCGTGTGATAATGGGGAGTAAATAGTGTCGTGCGATAAGGGGGAGTAAATAGTGTCATGCGATAATGGGGAGTAAATAGTGTCATGCGATAATGGGGAGTAAATAGTGTCGTGCGATAATGGGGAGTAAATAGTGTCGTGCGATAAAGGTGGTGCTTTAACGTCTATTTGGAGGTGTATTTATGTGTTTATTATTACCTTAGTTTCCTTATGTGTTTATTATTACTTTAATTTCCTTCCTTATTATGTGTTTATTATTACTTTAATTTCCTTCCTTATTATGTTTGTATTATTACCTTAGGTTCCTTATTATGTGTTTATTATTACTTTAATTTCCTTCCTTATTATGTGTTTATTATTACTTTAATTTCCTTCCTTATTATGTGTTTATTATTACTTTAATTTCCTTCCTTATTATGTGTTTATTATTACTTTAATTTCCTTCCTTATTATGTGTTTATTATTACTTTAGTTTCCTTCCTTATTATGTGTTTATTATTACTTTAATTTCCTTCCTTATTATGTGTTTATTATTACTTTAGTTTCCTTCCTAAACCTTCATCAAGCTTAACAAAACATCCCCAAGACCCCCACCGAGATAAATTTGTACATTTTTCGGTAGAAAAATTTACCGACCGAAGGCCGGTAAATCCTAAATTGCACTTTCGCTCGCCAGGAAAAAATCGACACCTAAATAGCACAAAAGATCTTAAAATAGACAAACTAATGGAGCGAACATCTTACTTAAAGTATCAAAACTAATGGGGCTAAACATGAGGAAGAAGGGAGGCCAGAAAAACCAACCATCTCCCCTTAAGTGACATGTGATAAAGTAGGCGCTTTAACCCCTTCTGTACCAGCGACGTCTTTATAATTTGATCCTAGCTATATTTAGAAGATTTTGTGTAGTTTAAGAAGGACCTATGTTACTAAGAGGGTTTATTGAGATCGTATGTACAGTTGAGGTTAATAAGTGGTGTCAGATATTTCACAAAGTTTCGGACACTGACTAATACTTTGAGGGCTAAGCACTTTTCCCAGTAACTATAAAGATACCAATTACACTGGTTGAGCGAAAACCACTGGAATCTATGACAACACTTAATAACCCCGATTGTACCCACTTAAGTCGTATAGGTATATTAAAAACTAAAGAAAATCGTCTAATAGTAACCAGAATATGATGACAAATGCGTAATGGTGGTAAAGGGGTTAAATAGGGTAGGGTCTACTTGTTTGTCTATGTATTTGTTTATTCATAATTATTTCAGTATCCTGCCTACATGTCCATCAAGCTTAAGGGGGTAGTGCTTGGTTTTTGGTCTATATATTTATATACCGGGTATTTGATTTATGTTTTAGTTTCCTCGCTAGACCTCCTTCAAGCTTAGAAAAACACCCCTTAGACCCCCTTTCAAGTTTTATTTGTACATTTTTCGGTAGAAAAATATCCCGGCCGAAGGCCGCTTCCTTCTAAAATTAGAAGCTCGCTCTCGCTCGCCAGGAAAAAATCGACATCTAAAGGGCACGAAAGGTCTTAATATTGACAACAAAATGAGGCGAAAGGTCTCAAAATCGCCAAACTAACGGAACAAACGTCTTAAAACCTCAAAACTAATATGCTAAACATGAAGGAGAAGGGGGTCCAGAAAAAACGAGTAGTACCGGTACCCCTTTAACAAAACATCTCCAAAATCCCCCTTCGAGATAAATTTGGTTCCTCCAAAATTACAGGCATGCTATCGCTCCCCAGGAAAAAGTCGACACCTAAAAGGCATGGAAGGTGTAAACTTTGACAAAGAAAGAAATTAGGCGAAAGGTCTTAAAATCGACACATTAATGGGGTGAACGTCTTAAAATCTCAAAACTAATGGGGCTATACATGAGGGAGAAAGGGGACCAGAAGCAAACAAATACCTCTCCTTAATTTATGAGCTGTACTGTTTTGTACTGTGTGAGGATGAGCTATAGCACCGGTACCGGTATTTCAAGGTCAGGGCTAATGTACGGTTGGTTGGAATACAATGGGTGAAATATATATATATACAGTATATACCGGTATATTTTGCCTCCCTCTTTATTCACGATTTTGTATAGCTATATGCAGACTTACTACTTCTATACAGTATAATATATACGAAAGGGTAGCGGTAGCTGTAGTGCGTGTGTATGTTAGAGCCAGGTAGTATTTTATTTTATTTTTATTTTTGTTCTATATATATAGTATATAGGTATTTATTAGTATAGGGGTATAAACGGTAACGAAAGTGGTATATAGACAGACAGACTTACCGGTACTATTTATAAGCATTATATATAGTAGGGTAGCGGTAGTGCGTGTGTTAGAGCCAGGTAGTATATTATATATATTTATTACTTTAGGGGTAAAAACGGTGACGAATCAGCCGGCTACCATAACGACAGTCTGGGCAAATTGTCAACACAGGTCTTTCCCAATAGTATATACAGTGTGTACAAAGGAGTACAAAGGAAATCAAGCAACAACAGATCTAGTGACCCTTCTAGGTTGCTTGTCCTCCAAAACACTGAGGATCAAGTGTCCAAACAGTGGTTTAGAGTGGGTAAGGGAACATTGGAAAGGGAATTACTGCCCTGGAACTAATGTCCGTGGCAGGATTAGGAAGTTAGTAGAGGACAGATGGGCTAGTAACTGAGGGGGGGATAAAATAAAGTTATTCATTTACAAACGCAGTCGGTCGCGGGTTTGATGAGAGATATTTGTCTAGGCGGAGTTTAAATGAATCAACGGTGATGCAGTCTATAACGTTTCGGGGAAGCCCATTCCACAAGTTGACAACTCGATTGAAGAAGAAATTCTTAGATTCGTGCGAGTTAAAAGATTTTCCAATAATTTTGCAACCGTTTCCCCGCGTGTAATTAGATTGGTCGATAGTGAAGTACTTACTACAGTTCACATTGTCGATGCCTTTGATGATTTTGAACACTTGAATTAAGTCACCTCTTAATCTGCGCTGGGTTAAAGGAAATAGATTTAATTCTCTAAGACGCTCTTCGTATGGTTTGTTCTTTAGGCTAGGTATCATTTTGGTAACTCTACGTTGAACTCGTTCTAGCTTGTTTATATCTTTTTGGTAATAAGGGCACCAGGATTGAACGCAGTATTCCAGAAGAGGGCGGACTAAGGAATTGTAAAGGGTTAGGATAACTTCTTTGGATTTATGCTCAAATGACCTGCCTATAAAGCCAATTATTTTGTTTGCCTTCTTAACAACTTCTGAACATTGTTGACTCGGTTTTAGGTTACTCGATATTGTTACTCCCAGATCGGTTTCTCTGTTTACATTCTTAAGCTGAGTGTCATTCATCGAATAGTTTGCTTTCTCATTTAGGTATCCGACATGTAGTACTTTACATTTATCCGCATTGAAGCTCATTTGCCAAATTTGGGCCCAACATGACAATTTATCTAGATGGTGTTGCATATCGTCAACTTGTTCTTTTGAGAGTACGCTATTTGCAATTTTTGTATCGTCAGCAAATTTTGAGATTGTACAGGTGAGACCCTCATCTATGTCGTTGATGTACTAGGACCGATCCCTGGGGTACCCCGCTACTTACATTGGTCCATTTAGATGCCTTCCCGTTTATGACTACCCTTTGCTTTCTGTTGCTGAGCCAATTTTCTATCCATTTCAACACACCGTCTTGTATTCCATGCGCTTTTAGTTTTAGCAGTAAACGTTTGTGGGGAACTTTGTCAAAGGCCTTTTGAAAATCAAGGTATATAATATCTACAGCTTTACTCTCATCGTAGAGGTTGAGGATATCGTGGAAGAAGTCTAAGAGGTTTGTTAAACAGGAACGTTTTTTACGAAAGCCGTGTTGAGTATCTTTAAGTATGTTATTTTCCTCTAAGTGATTTACGAGTCTGTCTCGTATGACCGTTTCTAGCATTTTACATACAACTGAGGTTAAGCTAATTGGACGATAGTTACTGGGTAGGGATTTGCTGCCTTTTTTGAATATCGGTGTTACGTTGGCTAGCTTCCACTGATCAGGCATAGTTCCAGACTGCAAGGATTTATTGAATAGTAATGTCAGTGGTTTGGAGAGCTCATCCTTAGCTTCCTTTAGAACTCTAGGCGAGATTGTATCAGGTCCTGGCGTTTTATTTACCTTGAGTTTATCTAAACAATTCAATACTTCTCTCTCTGTAACGGTGATATTGCTTAAAAACATCTGAATTATCAATCTGAATCGGCGATGGTGTAGGGATATCACTGAGGTCTTCTGTTGTAAAAACTGATGCAAAGAAGGTATTGAGGGCATTACTCATTTGTACTTCGTCTTTGGTGTATTCTCCATTTTCATCGACTAACGGTCCAACAGTTGAAGTAACTACTTTTTTCTTTCTGATATAACTATAGAATTCTTTCGGGTTTGTTTTACTTTGATTCGCAATATGTAACTCTAAGGTCTTTTTACTTTGCTTAATTAACTTTTTGGCTTTGCGTCGTAGCTCTACAAATTTCACCCGTTCTTCGTCATTTTGTGAGGATTTTAATCTATCATTAGCAATTTTTTTAGCAAGCAGGCAGTTTGAAATATCTTTATTCCACCATTTGGGCTTATTATTATGGCCTGGACGCCGTACAGTATTTTCGATGGTATGCAGTCTTGCACTGCTTTTAGGTAAGTAGTTTCGAATAACTTCCAAGATGTATTTATGTCCTTATTGTTAATTAAAAAGCTCCAGTTAGTTTCTTTAAACATAGCTCTAAGTTTATGGAAGTTTGCTTTCTTGAAATTAGGGACTTTTTCGATGCTACTATTTGGTTCGTTACTAGTAAAGTTTAAAGTGAAAGTTATCGTACGATGGTCGCTGTGTGTGGTGGGGGTGGGGGAGGTGGGGGGATTAATTGTGGGGGTGGGGGGTTATTGTGTGTGTGGTGGTGGTGGGGTGGGGGGTGTGTAAGAAATAGACAAAAGGCAAAGCTGTGAGTAACGGATGTTTCCCCCCTCCCCAATTGAAAGATAGACAGATAACTAAATTCAAGGTACAGAGCTTGAAGCAGTTTAAGTCATAGAATGAGGGAATGACAGGTTGAGGAAAAGAATTCCAGAGTTTACTTGAGTGGAAGGAAAACTGGGAAGATCGGTTCACTCTTGGGTTTCAAGGTTGGACAGAATAAGGGTGGGAGTGTGTTGAAAGGCGGGTGCAACCTGAGCAAGAAGCTATGCGGTGGTAAAGAACCCACGGAGACTGTTGAACACACTTTTTTTTTTTTTTTTTTTTTTTTTTTTTTTTTTTTTTTTTTTTTTTTTTTTTTTTTTTTTCTATATTCCAACTACTCCCTCTCGGGCATAGGCTGAGAGCCTGTACATTCCACCGCCCAACACGGTGAAGCCCGTGAGGTCTTGTTCCAGTCTGGGGAGTGAGACATGCGAAGCATCCATCATGGCTCGAAGCAGCTCCATCTCTGAAGCGGCCGGTTGCTTCGCTCAAGTGCTTCACCGTCTCACCCTCCAGACTCAGACCCTCACTCTCAGAACGCCACCTATTGAGCAGTGAACTCACTAGGCATTGTCCCCCTGTAACATATTTTGAATATGGGAATATTCATACAGTGTTATTTAATCAGGGAACAACGAGGGTATTTTTTTGGCATTTCGGTGGGCTTTGTGGTAATGCACTGATACTAGGTACAGCACAAATTCAATCCCAATAATATCTTCCCATTGACATATCGGGATTTGAACCCGGGTCCATTGGATTACCAATCCAGTGGCATGACCACTCCACCACACCTCCCCTAGCTTCTGAGAAGCTGTTTTAACAAGAGTGGGCAATAGTCTTTCCAAACAAGGTCAGAGATAAAAGCGACACAAAGAACAGTGAGAGGACGAAGGGTTGATTTGTTATTGAAGAGTAAGGGATAGTTGCTTGGAAGATTGTGACGGATAGATAGATGAAAGAATTGGATTTTGGAAGCATTGAAAACAACAAGGTTATCTCTGCCCCAATTGGATATAGTTGATAGGTGTGCTATGTCTTCTTACTATGAATCTCTTGCTCATCTCTACTACTGTCTCCCTCAAATCTATGGCGTGTACTATCTTTCCTGTATGCATGTATATTATTGTATGTATGTATGTATGTATATAATTGTATGCATGTATCTGTCGCAAGTCATAACGGTTCCACTCCTATACTGTCAGAACCAGGGCGACCATAACCAGTATTATTTCTAACCAAACCCAACTTAACCCAACCTAACCCAATGTAACTCAACCAAATCGAGCATAACCAAACTTAAAGGGAGATGGGCCGTTTTTCTGGTCCCCTTTCTTCCTCATGCTTATCCCCATTAGTTTTGAGATTTTAAGACGTTTGCCCCAATTAGTGTGTCAATTTTAATACGTTTCGCCCCATATCTTGGTCAGTATTAAGACCTTTCGTGCCCTTTAGGCGTAGATTTTTTTTCCTGGCGAGCGATAGCGAGCCTGTAATTGTGGAGGAACCGGCCTTTGGCCGTGACATTTTGCTACCGAAAAATTTACAAATTAATCTCGTAGGGGGATTTAATGGATGTTTTTTTTAAAGTTTGATGGAGGTCTAGGGAGGAAACTAAAAAATAAATGAATATATAAATAAATAGACCCCCCAAATAACAATGTCCCCTTAACATACTCTACCTAAGCCTAGCATAATGTAACCCCTAGGACGTTTTGGAGTATGGTAAGTTTATAGTGTGACCGTTTTAATCTGTTTCCGTTTTAGAGTGTGGCTGTTTTGGAATATGGCCTTTTAGGAATATGTGGCCGTTTAGGAGTGTGGCTGTTTTGAAGTGTGGTCGTTCTAGAGTGGCGGTCGTTTCAGGAGTGTGGCTGATTTGGTTGTGGCCGTTTTGGAGTTTAGCCATTTAAGGGGGCCCACCTCGTATTTTTGTTTTCTCTCTTTCTCTCTCTCTCCCTATCTCTGGGTTGTATCCATTGGGCCCCATTCAGCCTACTGTTTTAAGACGTTTATCACCATCCAGGTGTCGATTTTTTCCTGGCTATCGGTAGCGAGCTAGCATATTTAAAAACAATGACAGCAGGCTAAATTTGTACATTTTTCGATAGAAAAATGTCTCCGGCCCAGCCGGATTTCTCTATATAATGCTGGCTCCCTGTCGCTCTCCAGGAAGAGGTTGACACGTGGATGGGAATAAACGTCTTAAAACAGTTGGCTGAATGGGACCGAATGCATACAAGCCAGATAAAGAGAGAAAAGGAGAGAAAAAAAGCAGGTCATCCCCCCTTAAATGTCCTTGGGTCTGTCCACGAGCAATGTCTAGTATCAGGTCAGAGAGGATGGTCGAAGCTGCTACTAGTCATTAGGAGTGGCCGTCAAGAAGTGTGGCCTTTTTAAAATATGGCCGTTTTTGGAGTTTGAACGTGTTTTATGTATATCTATTGTATCTGTTGTAGAGCTTGTTACCTGCAAGTGGCCCTTCGGTGTTTTGCATAAGGTTTATTCCCTAGATAGGCTACCGACCAAGGTTGACGAGTCTCATCCACCTGGATTTTAATAAAATTGTTTCCCCTAGATGGGTATCCGACCAAGGCTGACGAGACCCATCCAACCGGATTTTTGTAAGATTGTCTCCCCTAGATGAGTTTCCGACCAATGCTGACAAGTTCCATCCACCCGGATTTGTAGAAGTGTCTCCCCTAGATGGGTTGCCGACCAAGGCTGATGAGTCCCATCCATCTACATTCCCGTCTGTCCCAGTAGAGTACCGTCTATCAGGTCAGGACGAAGGGTCGAAGCTACTACAAGGCTCATTGAACGGCCAATGATTTCCCATGGGGGGAGGGGGGTCAGTGTGTTAGTGTGTCAGTTCTTTAAAGCCATCCGTCAGCCACCTAGCCCGTTATGCTGGGTTATTCTACCACACGTCACAGGTTCGATGGTATAGTGGGTCATTGGTCACTTCGTAACTACTCCGTCTTCTCTTAACCCATTTGCAACCCCTGCTACCACTCTCTCCTTATTACTGTGTGTATATACAGTATATATATATATATAGTATACATATATATATATATATATATATATATATATATATATAATCATATTCATGTACACAACCCCCTCACATGTCCTCCCCTTATAACTACGACCTCATAACTTCGTCTTCATAACTACGACCTCATAACTTCATCCTCATCAACTCCTTCCTTATAACTACGACCTTTCATAGCTACGACCTCATAACCTCGTCTTCATAACTACGACCTCATAACTTCATCCTTAAAACTACAACCTATCATAACTACGACCTCATAACTTCATCCTTAAAACTACAACCTATCATAACTACGACCTCATAACTTCGCCCTCATCAACTTCTTCCTTATAACTACGTCCTCATAACTGTGTCCTCATAAACCCAACATAATTATAGTCTATGTTTCCAGCTGACGGTAAATTGCGATGTCCTCACCTAAATTATTCAGCTTTTACGAAGAATTTGAAGAGACATATGTTGTTACTTTATGAAAGCTTGGTAAGTATATGGCACACAGACATAGTAGATTAATATTTTACCATCAACTATCGAGAAATCAGCTGCTAAGGGATTCAATTTACCGCCAGCTGAAATATAACCGACTATAGCCTCTCTTTAACCCTTAACTGTCGGCGCGCAACTTATGTCGTGTGAAATATATTTGGACTATGTGGCGGTTCACAACTTATGTCGTTCGCCATTTTCACCACGTAATGTTGCTGCGAGAGGGAGCTGAGCGGTGTGAGGAGCGTAGTAAGGCTATGACCGGCTCCCACCACCGCGGTGGACCAACTGAACTGTATTCTAACTTCCTCCCCCACTTCTCACTCGCTACACAGGGAATTATATATGTAGGGAAATGACCTAATTACAGGGTTTTTGCACTCGTGTTGCAAGATCGTTGCAAGAGAACCAGTGGTCGTACAAGGATGCTTCGGGTGTCATTGGAAAGCTCTGTTTATGCCCTTTCAGGGATAGATACTTGTTTTACGCTCTGGGTCTTATTTAGGCATGAAAATGATCACATAAACAACCCTATTTAGGGTAAACAAAAAAACGCTGGGTGCTACGGTCAAATAGACCGCCTAGCCCGCTAAATAAGGGTTAAACTTCATCAACATTTCATATAACATTATAACCTATCTTAAACTAGTCCCTCTCCAAACTTGATCAGCATTTCAAATGTCAACATAATAACCTATCTTAAACTATCTTCTAGCGAGCCTGCAATTTTGGGGGGACCGGCCTTTGGCCGGGAGTTTCCCTACCGATAATTGCACATCACATTACAACCACATCACATCCCTAGGATAAGCCACCTCATTACAACCACACCACATAAAAAAAAACACTTGCAACACCACACCACATCACAACCACATTACAACCAAAACCACATCACAACCACATTACAACCACATCACAACCACAACCACATCACAACAACGTCACATCCCTAGGATAAGCCTGCACCTCGCCCAAGCTTCTGAATATCTTAGCACTGGACCGATTTCCAATATGACTACAAGTGTCCTTTCAAATGCAATCCTGCATGGTTTCAATAGAGAGTGAGGTGTGTGTGTGTGTGTGTGTGTGTTGTGCTGGTTTGTGTGTGTATGTAAGTTTTTGTTACAATATGCTGTAGTGTCGTGTGTGTGTGTGTGTGTGTGTGTGTGTGTGTGTGTGTGTGTGTGTGTGTGTGTGTGTGTGTGTGTGTGTGTGTGTGTTTGATATACTGTATTGTGTGTGTGTGTGTCATGATATGCTGTATTATGTGTGTGTGTGTGTTGTTCTGGTTTGTGTGTGCAAGTTTTGTTATAATATGCTGTAGTGTAGTGTAGTGTGTGTGGGGGGGGGGGGGGGGGGGGGGCATGTATTCGTACGTTGTGTCTATTTGTATTTCTTCGTAATTCTTCGTGGTCGTGATGATTTATGGGGAGGTTGGAGTTCCTTACCCCCTCATACATTATTTGTTCAAGTAGGAATGTATCGTCTTTGTTGTTCTCTTTATTTTCTTTAGTTAGAGGATCAGACAGGAATGCTACTCGTGTCATTAACCCTTTTCTAGATCGCATTTCGCATTTATTTCTGCTTTCTGGCTATCATTAGACGATTTTATTCATAGTAGTATCGTATCAAATGAAGGTAATGGTGAAGCTTCATATAAATCCATTATTTAGTTTTTGAGACATCCTGCTGACAAACACATAAACCAACAGACGGACAGTGACAATCTCATAATCTCCGCCGCAAAGTTGGTGTGGCGGAGATAAACATATTATTCTGGTGGTATTATTATTTTAGTTATTATTTTGTTCTTTATTATTTCATATTTGTTCACCAACCAACTTTACTTCTAAACTCAATTAATGGACTGCCACATGTATTTGTTGATTTCATTAATTGAGTTTAGGAGTAAAGTCGGTTGGTGGAGGTAACATAATAATTAATGAAATCGACAAATACATTTGGCACTCCAAGGACTCGAACCTAGGATACTCACACCGAAATTCCGTCCATTTATGCATTTATGCATTACGTTATCAAGACATTCTTTCGGCGCTCTTACTGACCAATATCTGATTTTAGCTTGTGAATATTGGATGCACATGCTGAAGTCAGTCACAAGGGTCGATTAAGGGGAGATATTCACTTCTCCCTCATGCTTAGCCCATTAGTTTTGATATTTTAAGACGTTTCGCACCCTTTATGTCAATTTTAAAACCTTTCGTGCCATTTAGGTGTAGATTTTTTCATGGCGACCGATAGCAAGCCTGTACTTTTGGAGGAAATTTTGCTACCGAAAATATAAAAAAAATCACAACGGGAGGGTCTTGGACCTGTGTTTTTTATTGTATTGTTTTATCTTGAAAGAGGTCTAGGGAGCAAACTAAAAAACAAATCTTCAATCACTATTAAGAAGTTAAGGGACTGTCACATTGGTGTACCGACCCTTTCCAACTTTAAAATGACCGTGTGTTTCGCAAAGTCTGGCATTGCTGAAACCTCAAATTGAGACCATTATATTATTGCCGATTTTACAATTACTTTACATGACTATTTACAATTTAACCAACACACCTAAACTTGGTCACGATCCTAAAATGCGTGAAGCCGGTCAACGACGACTAAAGACGTGTTGACAATGTCCCGTGTGGTGTGACTGAGGCTTGAGTATGCGGAGTTCATGTCACACTCACATCATTCAGGTAATCGAAGGTAAAATCAACGATAATGTGGTGGTGGGAATTTATAACCAGAATCGGTAACGAGCTAGGAAACACCCAAAAATACTGCACATGTTTCGCCGCCTTAAGGGAGCCCACCTCGCTTTATTTCTCTTTCTCTCCCTCTCTCTTTGGCTTGTACCCATTCGGCCCCATTCAGCCTACTGTTTTAAGACGTTTACCCCCCATCCAGGTGTAATTTTTTTCTGGCGAGCGGTAGCGAGCCAGTATATATATATTTTTGTTTTGACAGCAAGCTAAATTTGTAAATTTTTGGATAGAAAAATTTCTCCATACAATGCTGGCTCGCTATCGCTCGCCAGGAAGAAATCAACACCTGGATGGGGATAAACGTCTTTAAAACAGTTGGCTGAATGGGGCCGAATGGATACAACCAAGGGAAACAGAGAAAAGGAGAGAAAGATAAAAAAAAAAACGGTGACCCCCTTTAGTATCCGGAGTTCATTTATGTCACACTGACGTCATTCAGGTAATCTAAGGTAAAATCCGCGATACTGTGGTGGTAGAAAATTTATAGCCGGAATCGGTAACGGGCTAGAAAACACCCAACAATACCCTGCTCATGCTTCGCCCCCTTAACCCTTTCAAGAGCCGATGACGCATTCCTTTTCGGTTTTCTGACTAATATTAGACGAGGGAGCTGCACCAAGGGGTGGACCGAGGAAGACCTGGGATCGGACTATACGCGCCGATCTCAAATCCAAGAACTTGACAAGTGAAGCGGCCCTTAACAGGGTTGCCTGGAACCCCGCCATTAGGATAAAAGAGACTGAAACTGCACTTATGTGTGGAATACTCAGTCTTAACATTTTATGTATGTATGATTGTACGATTTATTCAGATTAGGAAGGGCATATGGAAGTCAGAGGGTTAATTGAGATAACCTTTACCATTAGAACTCCCACAGATCCTTCCTAAACTTAATAAAATCGACTTATGACTTAAAAGTACCTTAAATGATTCTCTAAGCACAATGATACTTTACTCTCTCATAGTCTGGCTAACCCTACAATTTGTCCACGAATGGTCTCTCATTAAAGGGGATGGTTTTTGTTTATTTGTTTGTTGTAGTAAGGATGACAGTAGTAGTGATGATGGTGACAGTTGTAGTGATAATGGCAGTAGTAGTGATGATGGTGACAGTTGTGATAATGGCAGTAGTAGTGATGATGGTGACAGTTGTAGTGATAATGGCAGTAGTAGTCATGATGGTGATAGTGTGATTGATGATGGTAATAGTAGTGATGATGGTAACCCATCGCAGAGTTGGGTATGCCGTTTTGATTTTGGGCAAAACGGCACGTCGATTGTATTGTTATTATTTCTATTATTATTATTTTTAATTTTTGTTCAGTTTCCATAATAGACCTCCATTAAGCTTTATAAAATATCCATAAGACCTCACTTCGAGGTAAATTTGTACATATCTCGGTAGAAAAATGCCTTGCCGAAGGCCGGTTCCTTCTAAATTGCAGGCTCGCTGTCGCTCGCCAGGAAACTATCGATACCTAAATGGTACGAAAGGTCTTGAAATAAATAATGAAATGGGGTGAATGTCTAAAAAAAAAAAAAAAAATTGCTAAACATGAAGGAGGAGATCCATAAGAACCCTCCCTAAAAGGCAATAATATTTCGTGACCTTTTGCTATTTGTGTCGGTAACGTAATTTCATGATCCGATTACGCATTTCTGTTTTTGTTTTCTGGCTATCCATAGATGATTTTATTCAGATTAGGAAGGGCATATGGAAGTCAGAGAGGTAACTGAGATACTCTTTACAGTTATCATTCCCACAGATCTTTCCTAAGTGGTATAAAATCGCTTAATGATTATAAACTTGGTAACTTTGTCTATATTTTTGGAACTGTTAAGGGCAGATTTTCACTTACGGGGTTTTTTTCTGAACCCCCTTCTCCTTATTTTTATTTTTTTTATTTTTAAGACGTTCTTCCCATTAGGCCTACTTTGACAATTTTAAGACTTCGCCCCATTACTGTGAATTTTGAGACCTTTTATGCCATTTAGGAGTCCAATTTCCCTGGCAAGCGATAGCGAGCCTGTAATTTCGGAGGAACCAGCCTCTGGCTGGAACATTCTTCTAGCGAAAAATGTACACATTTATTTCTTAGGAGGAAACTAAGAAAATTTTAAATTTATAAATAAAATGAACAAATCAATATAAATCTCCCCTTAAATTCCTAGTAACCGGAAAAGGTTTCTCTGGTAACTTTCTCTCAGCATAAATTCCGTGACTGTTTAACCCTTTCACTACCGATGTCGCCTTTTAGCATTATTCTGGCTACTACTAGACGATTTTGTTCAATTTAAAAAGGGCCTCCACCGGTTATCAGACTTCGAACTATCTCACTTAACCCTTTCTACTACCACAGATCCTTTTTAAGCTGCATAAAATCGTCTCCATATAGCTAGAATATAATTACAAATACGTCGCCGGTACAGAAGGGGTTAACACTTTCTCCGTCCTTTGCAGGTTCTCCTACCCACTGCTTCAGCCTGCTCTTCATCGCTGCCCTTCTGAGTTGCTGGCTTGGTGAGTACAGATCCCCTCAATTGACCACTTGCGAGTTTCAGGCTATAAGGAAGTTGGAGCTGTAGACATCGATATTAAGGAGAGGTCTTTAGTTTGTTCCCTACTTTTTCATCAAGCTTAAAATTACATCCCCTAGACCCCCTTTCAAGATAAATTTGTACATTTTTCGGTAGAAAAATGTCCAGGCCGGAGGCCGGTTGCTCTTAAATTACAGGCTCGCTATCGCTCGCCAGGAAAAAAATCGACACCTTAACGGCACGAAAGGTCTTAAAATTGACAGAAATGGGGCAAAATGTCTTAAAATATCCAAACTACTAGGGCGAAGGTCTTACAATCTCAAAAGCAATGGGGCTAAACATGAGGGAGAAAGGGGTCCAGAAAAAAATCCCTCAAGTGGATATCTCCCCTTAAAGAGAAATCCAATAATAATGTCGTTTTCTGATGGTTAAAAAGTGTATTAAATTTGGTCCTGTGTATTTAAGGGGGGGATTTCCACTTGAGGGATTTTTTTCTTGACCCCTTTCTCCCTCATGTTTAGCCCCATTGCTTTTGAGATGTTAAGACCTTCGCCCCATTAGTATTGCGATTTTAAGAACTTTTGCCCCATTTCTGTCAATTTTAAGACCTTTCGTCCCATTTAGGTGTCGATTTTTTCCTGGCGAGCGATAGCGAGCCTGTAATTTAAGAGGAACCGGCCTATGGCCGGGACATTTTTCTACCGAAAAATGTAAACATTTATCTTGAAAGGGGGTCAAGGGGGTGTAATTTTAAGCTTGATGGAGATATAAGGAACAAACTAGAAACCTCCCCTTAAAAATGTACTACAACCTTATTTTAGTTGATAATTCTGCTAAATATCTGTCTACAGCTCCAACTTCCTTATAGCCTGAAACTCGCAGGTGATCAATTTGCATGCTGACTGTCTTGTTCTTGTCCGTGCTTCCTTCCTGGTGATTATATATATTTTGATTTAAGGAAGCCCACGTCGCTTTTTTTTATCTTTCTCTTCCTCTCTCTTTGGCTTGTATCCATTCGGCCCCATTCAGCCTACTGTTTTAAGACGTTTACCCCCATCCAGGTGTCAATATTTTCCTGGCGAGCGGTAGCGAGCCAGCATATATATATTTTTGTGTTGACAGCAAGCCTAAATTTGTACATTTTTCGATAGAAAAATTTCTCCGGCGAAGCCGGATTTCTCCATACAATACTGGCTCGCTATCGCTCGCCAGGAAGATATCGACACCTGGATGGGGATAAACGTCTTAAAATAGTCAGAGAAAGAGAGAAAAGGAGAGACAGATAAAAAAAAAATGACCCCCTTAATTATGTATTTATATTTGTTTTATCTTGCGTTTACTGATTTTGTGTTTATTTATGTTTGTTTACACTGATTTCGGCAATAGACTAAAACACCCTTTTTTAAGCTTTAATTCACAAACTCAGGGCTACCGAAACAAAATCTGAAAAGCTGAAAGTGAGAAGGGTGAATCCTCCTTTATTTCTCCCTTTCTTTTTCTTGGAACTCTTAAGGGAGCCCACCTCGCTTTTGTTTTCTCTTTCTCTCCCTCTCGCTTTGGCTTGTATCCATTCGGTCCCATTCAGCCTACTGTTTTAAGACGTTTACCCCCATCTAGGTGTTAATAGTTTCCTGGCGAGCGGTAGCGAGCTAGCATATATATACTTTTTGTTTTGACAGTAAGCTAAATTTGTAAATTTTTCGATAGAAAAAGTCTCCGAAGCCGGATTTCTCCATACAATGCTGGCTAGCTATCGCTCGCCAGGAAGAAATTGACAACTGGATGGGGATAAACGTCTTAAAACAGTTGGCTGAATGGGGCCAAATGGATACAACCAAGGGAAAGAGAGAAAAG